>OZ008370.1:251579006-252259770 GCA_963931995.1 Phaonia tiefii | reverse complement strand
AGTCCTTAAGGAGTGTCTTCGAAATATAAAATCTAGACTTTCCCAAGGACCTTCAGAAATCCAGAATTTGAAATTTTCTGTGTGAGGTCCCTGTGCAAGATTTTTGCCCACTGTGGTCAAACGAAGAATTCTCCAAGAACGACTGGCATGTGTTTGGTTCGTGGAGAATTCTTCATATGAGCATATTTTGTCCTAATAGTCCCACTATATGTGACATATTTAAATACCAATATTAGGGATTTGGTTGCATATATATTAGTTTGTGCCGCAAATATATTTAGCTTGGAGTGTATTTTTATTAATTACTGTATTTTCAATTTCTGAATCGATTATTTAATTGAAAAAATCAATAAATTGCCGTTTTAACTTTAAAATAAAGTGCGTAACAGAGCTCTGTTAGTTGCATAACAGAGCTCTGCTAAGTAAATTGGTTTGTGTCTTTGCTATTTTAAATACGAATTTATCTTCACGCACATTTATTTCCGCCCATTGTGGTTCCCTAATAAAGAATCGAAAGGAGAAAGGACTAGTTGAAGAGAAAGTAGGATATAAGGTAAGGTAAAGGAGAAAGTCTAGCGCAAAAAAAGTTTTCTCAGTTGTCCTCTTGTGCTCTGCTGAACCAGCTAGATTTTTCTATGAATTTGATGAGGGGTTTAATTGGAGCGTCTGCTAGGTCATTGAAGTTCCTGCCCCCATGAAGGCTAGACGATACTCTTGCAATCCTCTACATGAACAAAGCAAGTGCTGCACTGACTCCTCCCCTTCTTCATCTAAACAACTTCCTGCAGAAGTTTTCATATGGAAGTTTTATACGTGCAGCCATGTGACCTATCACGCAGTGTCCACTTATGACTCCTGTGAGAGTGCTGAGTGTGTTGTTCCCAAGGGGGAGCAGCCCTTTGGTACGTGTCCCATCAATGGTTGGCCAAAGAGATCGAGCTATGCTACAGTTCTGTACGGAATCCCATCTCGACTTGGCTAACGCAACTCCCAGTTCGTCAACTTGGTTCTTCAGTTCCACAAACGGAATATGCACGTCCAGGGTCGCAGCGTCTTCCCGCACACAGGAGCCCGTTCTGGCGCATTCGTCTGCTATTTCGTTGCCGTGAATGTTTCTATGTCCCGCTACCCAGCAGAGCGTGATTACGTGCACCTGAATTTGAGTTAGGGATATGAGGCAGTCCATCGTACAACGTGATTTGTTGATTCTTGAGTCTTAGAGCCAGTTTATACGCGGGGACATGTCGCTGCTACTCTGTCGCTGCTTCGTGTTTCCTGGTGTGTTTACACTCTTTTGCTACTCTTAAGCGACATTTTGACGTTTGATCGGCCCAGTGTTGTACTTTTGCACATTTGTACTTTTTAATGGACCAAAATGTACTTTTCGATTTCCCAAGGTACCATAAACAAAAAGTTTATGTTAAATCACATTGACTTGTACATATTGAATAATACAAACAAAGAATTATCGATTTTTGGTGACGCAATGTTAAATATGAAGAAACTTCCTATTTATAGAATAATACCAAATTAACCACTGTACTTTTGAAATTCAAAACGTACTACACACTGCAGTTGTGGCAACTTGTCCATCCCTGAATCATCAAGTTTATTTTTACTTCTTCTTTCGTACAAAAACTTGTAACTTGCAAATTAAGAAAAATGTCTGGTTTAACAAAAGAAGAAATTATTGAAGAACTTTCAGATATCACAAAACTGGCAATTGAAGCTTTAGACGTTGACGACACTGTAGATATTGAAATTATTTTGGGCTTGATAGAGTGCTGTGAAATGGCAAACGATTTACCGAATAACAGACGGAGAACAGAGTGGGTGAAGCCATAGAGGCTGGAACGATTTAAAAAACAACGATTTCAATTTAAAAAACTTCATCAATTTTTAGCAGAAGTTGTAAATATATCAAAAAGTACCAACTTAGGCCGAAAATACCCATTTAGTACTTTTCCAAACTAGTATTTTTCATCCCTGGCGAATAGTACGAAAGATGTAAGCACAAATGTCAAAGTGTCCCCTGAATTCTTATTTCGTGCGACACTGGCGACCTCTCTTGCTTCCCTATACCCCTTGTCAACAAACTCGTGTCCCCTATCTCGTGTCCCTGCGACATGTCCCCTCGTATAAACAGGCTCTTAGGCCTTGAGAGCTGCCCTGCCGTCGACGTAGATTTTGCGTTTCGCTGGAGATTAATCCCGTTCCAATCACGTTTTGCGGCAACGTTAATGGCATACATCTCTGGCTGAAAGGCCGTACATTTCTTCTGAAGTCTGGTAGAAATCCTGAGATTTAGGGGTTCGGTGTATATTTCCGATCCCGTGCCTGCTTCCACTTTAGATCCATCCGTGAAGATTGAGATTTCACCGGCCTCAGTAACGCTATTTGCCGCCCAGTCTTCACGGCGAGATATAAGTGCCTTAAATTGTTTGTTCTGAATTATTCTCGGTGCCATGTAGTTGTTAATATTTTCGAAAGTAGCCAAGCTGGCATGGACTGCACCATGCCCGTGTGTAGTGTTGACAGGCATTGCCGATTCCCTTAGCCGTAGGGCCACGTTCACGCGGTGCATTTTCTGTGTTTATCGATCGGTTGGAGATTCAGCAGCACCTTCAGTGCCTCTTGAGGGGCAGATCTGAGGGCGCCGGTAATGCTGACGCATGTCAGTCTATGCACCTTGGCCAGATGTGAGAGGTGTGACTTCTTATTTACCGCTTGCCACCATACCACTGATCTGTAGGAGAGTATCAGTCTTATAATCGCTGTATACATCCAGTGTACCATTTACGGTTGTAAACCCCATTTTAGCCCGAACATTTTCCTACAGGCATAGATGGCTCATAACACCTTCCTTCCCCTTTCCAGCATATTCCTTTTCCAGGACAACTTGGAGTCAAGGGTAATGCCTAAGGATTTTTGCTTCTTTCGACAGTTTAAGTACCTTACCCTGTAGTCTTGGGAGTTGAAAATTCGGTATTTTGTATTTTCTCGTAAAAAGGACTAGTTCTGGACTAGTTCGGCTTGACTCTTAGTCCATAATGGGGGATTATACCCATTCACTTTATCGTTGTCTATGTGTGTGTTATAAGATCACTGGTACAGCCCATTTTCTTTTAGATTAACTTTCTATGTTGATTGTCTGAAATCCTCTGAACGTGATATGTTATCCTTGTATGAATCTGATTAATCTATTATTCCCAAAATAGCAAGTTGTATGCTAAATAACTATTCCAAATATATAAATAAATGTTAATCGCCCCTAACTCTACTCTGCCTCTCTATCAGACTCTTCCCTTTCATTCACAATTACAACTTTTGCCGAAACATAATACGAACCTTTGAAAGGACGAAAAAAATAGGAAGACAATTAAATAGAACGATATTTAATCCACGTACAAACAACAACAACAGCAAAAAAACACTTAATAACGACATAAGATAGGTTGTCAGGATATACAATCCTTTAACATACATTCGAATGCATAATACATAGGCAATCTACAAATGGGCATCGTAACCTTGTATCCTTTGCCATTACAAGAACAATGACACCAACAAAAGCAGCAATAATGATAGCAACATTACAAAATATATAACCACCGTAGATGATATTGAATTTCAACCGAAATATAAATTCAACACACTTTGTGTTTTTGTGGTCATGCACAGGACATTGAATCGACCCACTCACAACTCGTTCGTCCTTTTGTATATCCTTCCCAACTACGTATCTTATTAAGAGGCTACAACCGCACAGGGTGAGTTGGTTACACTGAGCAGATACAAAATTAAGGGAACTGTGGCGGAACCATGCGGTGCAGATCGTTACCAAGTGCTAGGGAAGAAAAACCCTAAAACTGTTACTAAAACTACTAAAATGGAGAACTTACTTTACACTGACACTACGACAAAGTAACGAACGAACGAACGGCCACACAATTATTTTACATGGAAAAGGGAGGACAACCTAGTGCGAGTAGTTAACAGGCCCAGCTGAGGCAACAGAAAACCAAAACTTGCAACCTAAGCAACCTGAAAGGAGAAAGAAATAATAACGATTTCCTTTTATACATGTGTCTTCCAACTCTAATATGTAGTAACAATAGAGTTACCATCATCACCACCACTACAGGCACTAGTGGGGTATATTACTCCACTGCTTGTGTTAGTAGTGTAGGAGCCTGGAAAGCTATCAACTACTCGTAATGCCTCGAGCTGCTAATGGCTGGGATATTCCTATTACCCAGACGACATGCAACACAAAATCACCTATAAATGGGTATGTAGGCCAAGTGGGGGTTTTCCAAGGACTCCTATATAACATTATGACGTTCAGATGAAAACTGCATCCAGGGGTAATAAAAGTTGCAGAAAACAAAAACAAATTAGGTAAAACGAAGGAATAAGTGTAGCCCTAGAGGATATAATCGAGTGTGGGAATTGATGTTATCATTTCCAAAGTGGAAATATTAAATTTTAAATTAGATTTCCAATTCTTCTTAAAGTTATCATTTGGAATTCCATTACAAAACTGAATGTTAGCATTACTGGGATGATAAGCAACGAAAAGCCAATATATCCTTTTTTTGCAGCGTTTGAACCATAACAGGTTCCATCCCAAGTTTAGCGTTCTCTTGCGGTCTCAAAAGTAGTTGGAAATTTCGTGGAGTTCGAGTTGCTGTTGTAAGTCACTCTTTGGCTGGATATAAAATGAAGATAAATAAAGTACGTACATATTTTAGTTCGATGCAACCAACTTACTTTATTATCCGGTCCTTACAAAATGAAGATAACATATTTCGCCAACCAGTCCGATCTTTTGTCTTATCTCACCAGTTGGCAATACCAAGTGTACGCAGAGATTCGTCAACCTGATCCCTCTAGCGGAGTTTTGGTCTTCCTATTTTCCGCCTTCCTTCGAGTAGCCAGCGCAATCGCGTTATTTTGATTCGCTTAACTATTTCAATGTCGGGATATAGCTCATACAGCTCATGGTTCATGCGTCGCCGATACTCGCCGTTATGCACTATAGGGCCATACATTTTTCGGAGTATTTTTCTCTCGTAGACTCCTACAGATGTTTCGTCTGCTTGTGATAATAACCAGGATTCTGCGCCATAAAGCAAGACAGGTTGTATGAGAGTCTGGTATAGTTGGACTTTAGTTACAGTTGTTGTTTTTGTTTACGGCAGCTCCGAGGTAAAGGGTTTTTCAACAGAGACGGTACAAAAGTAAATCGATAGGGACAGCAAATGACGCCATATTTTTTCCCGCTCTTTTCCCGCTCGGCTTGCCATTTCATCATGGAAAGATATACGAGCCAAATTATTAAAATTTACTACCGAAATTTGGAGTCAGTGACGTCGACTTTAAGAGCCCTACGATTCGGATTTTCATCGGAAAATCATCTTGAGCGATGAGGCTCATTTCTGGCTGAATGGCTTCGTCAATAGGCAAAGTATGCGTTATTGGTCAGACAGCAATCCACACGTAATCCATGAGTCATCATTGCATCCGGAAAAAATTACGGTTTGTTGCGGTTTATGGGCCGGCGGCGTCATTGGGCCATACTTTTACCGTGATGATCAAGACCGGCAAATTACTGTGAATGCGAATCGCTACCGTTCAATGATAACCGAATATTTTTGGCCCCAATTGGATAATATGGACTTGGAGGACATGTGGTTCCAACAGGACGGCGCCACAAGCCACACAGCGAATGCCACAATCAATTTATTGGAAACCAAGTTTGGTGAACGTGTTATCTCACGAAATGGCCCAGTCGATTGGCTGCCTCGGTCGTGCGAGTTGACGCCGTTAGATTATTTCCTGTGGGGCTACGTCAAGTCTATGGTATATGCCAACATGCCAGCTACAATTGGTGAACTTCGTACGAATATCGAACGTGAAATTCCTGAAGTATCGGCCGATTTATGCTTGAAAACCGTCGAAAATTGGGTTCATCGGCTGGACTTCTGCAAGCGTGCCCGTGGTGGCCATGCAAAAGAAATCTAGTTTCATACATAATGGCATCGAACGTACTTGCACAGAAATAAAGAATTTCATGGTATCTAAAACCGGTTTTATTTTATTTAAAAAACTTTTGTAGCGCTCTTATTGAAAAACCCATTATATAAATTCGTCCACCACCTCGAAATTATAACGGTTGTCAACGTTCACGCTTTGCTCTTATCGCGTGGAGGCCCTGCTGGATGAAACCACTAATTTGGTCTTATCCACGTTTATTGTCAGAACCAGTTTTCCTGACTCCTTCTCAATTCTCGAAAACACCGCAGTAACTTCTCTAACTGTACGTCCAATGATATCTATATCATCAGCATACGCGATCAGCGTGTGGCTTTTGCTGCTGATGGTTTTATTCATGTTGACTGCAGCTTTTCTCATAATGATCTCCATTAAGATGTTAAAGAGATCGCAGGATAGGGTGTCGCCTTGCCTGGGGCCTCGCTTAGTTTCGAAAGGTTCGGTAAGATCCTTACCAACTTTCACTGCGGATTTGAGGTTCGTCAAGGTCATCCTGCAAAGGCGTATGAGTTTTGCAGGAATACCAAGATCAGACATTGCTTCATAGAGTTTCTCCCGTATCGGACTTTCCAAGGCCGCCATATAATCGAGAAATAGATGATAGGTCTCGATTTGTTTTTCGCGTGTTTTCTCCAGGATTTGGCGTAGCGTGAAAATCTGGTCGGTTGTCAATTTTCCAGGCCCCAAGCCACACTGGTATGGTCCAATCAGGTCAGCGATAATTGGTTTTAGTCTTTCGCACATTATACTTGATAGAACCTTATATGCTATGGATAAAAGGCTTATTCCACGGTAGTTGGCACAGATACTCGGGTCAGCTTTTTTAAATATGGGACATAGTACACTGAGACTCCAATCGCCGGGCATGCATTTATCTAAGAAAATTTTGCTAATAAGCTGATGCATGCACCTTATCAGCTCATTGCCGCCAGCCTTAAACAGCTCCGCCGGTAATCCATCGGCTCCTGCGGCTTTATTGTTCTTAATCCGGGCAATAGCTGTTCTGACCTCGTCCTGGTTAGGAGGGGGGCAATCGACGTCGTCGTCCATGTTGTGATCGATTGTCCCATCGTCATTGGATATCAGGTACCAAAAGCGCAGAGAAATGATCTTTCCATATTTCCAACATACTCTGAACATCTGCGATGAGATTTCCGTCCTTGTCTTTACAGAAGGGGGGCCCTGAACTATGTCCATTAGTTCTGTTTTTGACTTTTCGATAGAATTTTTGGGCTTCGTTCTTCCTTCTCTATATCTCAATTTTCTCAATCTCGCGCTTTCTCCACGCCTAAAGAAACGGTTTACCTCCTTCCATTTCTCCTTATGCCGCTCAGTCACAGGTCGCGTTGCAAATGACTGATGCAACCAACATAAAACATTATTTAGCTGACTTTAGTTTCAATCAAACGCTATTTAAACTTAAGGGCATCTTAGACCTGTGGACCGCTCGGCATTTGACTTTCGTGTCAGGCATTGTGTCGCCTTACACTAGCCGACTTTCTGAAAATCAAACTAGTTTTGATTTTTGCCCGACTAGTCGACCGACGGCCCGACTTCACCCTACACTGGGGGATGAGTCGGCCCTACTCGAAAGTCGGCCCGACAATAGGCTGGTCTAAGGTGCCCTTTAGATTGCGGCATAGTTGGCTGCTAGTTGCTTTTCGCGCATTCTCCCATCTACTCTATTCGCTATCAAATTCCAACTACCATGTCGAACAGCTGTGGCATGCATACCTCGTGGTTTGAACGAGCACTACAGTATACAAAACTCTATTCACCAGAGAGTTTGAGCAGCAAATGCTGCACGCACTGTATGCGATGGATCGTGTAAGCATGTAAACTTTGTACCGAGTGTCCGAAAACTTCAAATTCGAAAAACGCGGTTTTCAGTACAACCTACGCCTTAAGGTCTTCTGTCGGATTCTATATACTTCGGTCTTATTCACTCGTATTGTCTTCTTTTAGGTGTTAGTTATTCCAATACATAGAGTCTGCAACAGCTGTTAAATCTTTGACTGAATATCACGTCGCAAGTTGGAATTTCATCGAGTTGGAGTTGCAAATGACAAAACTAGCGTCAAACATAATTTAAAAGTCATTATCATCAATCCAACATAATTTAAAAGCCATTAGTATCAATCGAACACAATTTGAAAGACATTAGTATCAATCAAACATAATTTAAACATAGTCTGCCTATCACTCATTCCTTCATCCACTTTCTTTTGCATGATTTTCTAACTTCATAGTCGATGAGCAACTAATTTTCCTCTTTGAAGCTAGGATATACTCAGGGGGTTTCAGAGTCCGTTTCATACAATTTAGATCGAGAGAGGAAGAGAGAACGAGCAGTTGATCGTGTTTGTTGGCTGTTTATTTCATTACACATTTGACCTTAAACTAATTCACAATGATACGTCCTAATGCACACTCTATAATATTTCACTGGGGTAAGTTCAGAAGTCTATAACCCTTGCAGGACTCTCTGAGGGTTATGATGTGGTTAAACGTTGTGTACGAAGGAATTTATAACATCGGCATCAGATCTGGCATTTTTTCTTGTAAAGCCTCGTTCCGACGGCAATGACGCGGATGAACAGGACAGACGATGGGTACATTGGAAGTCGAAGTCGGTGGCTAGAAATATTACAAGACTCTTCGGATGGTGGCCATGGGCTGTAAACGGTGGTATCATTTCGAAATTGACCTCGCAATCGAGTACGTTTTGTGTTAAACCATATATAAATTTACATTGATACATCTTCTTCTTCCTTGTGCCATATCGATTTTTAATTAATTTTCGATTTCCATTTACATGCAACGCGATGCGAATGTGCTGTGGTAGGGGGGAGTGGAGTAATCCAAACCAGAATCCTTGTCATAAATTTTCGCATAAGCGAATACCATTACAGGGATAATGTACAAGCAAAACAAAAAACAGAAAACACAGCCAAGGAAACAGTTCAATTTATGCAAATTTTAAATTGATTCCAACTTATTATTAAGCGTTTGGTTGTGCAGATTCCTTTTGTTTTGCATTTAAACTTATTTATGACAATGAGATAGAGGGCAGGCGGAGAGTCGGTTGGAGACGACATCATCGTCATCTGCAAGATGTTTTCCTCTTCCCACAAACAAGACAAGTAGCACGAATATACGCGACCCCTGTTGAGAGTAAGCTAACAAAAAAGGATATGTGGCAGTAAGGACAACAGAACTTGACTCAAGCAAATTCACTGGAGTCATAACAAAACAGCAAACACTCATCAACCTCAGTCGTTTGGAAAAGAAATTACGCAAAAAAAAGGGAACATAATAATGGTAATATGGAAATTTGCATGTCAAATGCATATTAAGATCCAAAGGCAAAAATAACTACCAGAGACTACAACACAGTCATGTAAACTGCAGACCTGTGTTAGTTTGCATAAATAGTTGGCTTTTTTAAAAAATTTAAATGTTGCTCTCTTTGAGCTGTAATCAGACACTGAAAGATATTATCCTTAAATATTTCGAAATCCTACAAAAATATTAAGAATTGCTTCAATATTTTGTTGGCCAACTAAAAATTTCATTGAATCAGCGAAATTAATTCAGAGATTCGAAGAAACGGAAATTTAATACAATCTATGAAACTCATCATAGCATCAGTGGCATTTATTTCATACAATCTATGAAACTTTTGAAACTTTTGAAATTTGAACTTTTGAACGAATTTCCTTATCGCACGTTGCGGGATGGGGGCTAAATGAAAAAAAATTAAACAACTTTTATTAACACTATTATGCTACAACCCAGTATTATCAACTATATTGGGTACTTTTGCTTTGGTTTGTGTCTAGACTAACATATGTTGGGAAATTTTTTATTTAATGGAAAGCTTTCTAGGTGGAGCCTATAACCAATATTTAGTATATATTGTAGTTTTGATCCAAATAAAAAGTAAATTTAGAAAAGCCAAAGTGAAAGAAGTTTGAAAAAGAAAATTTTCCTAAATAAGTGACTTTTCTTAAAAAAGTAAATTTTCTCAAAAAAAATACCCATTCATATTCTTTAAAAAAAGTACATTTTCTTAAAAAATACCTTTTCTTAAAGAAGTACCTTTGCTTAAAAAGAGTAAATTTCCATACAAAAAGTACCTTTTCGTAAAAAGAAATATTTTTTGTAAAATAAGTACCTTTTCTTAACAAAGTATATTTTTTTACAACCAATTGCATTTTCCTAAAAAACTACCTTTGCTTTAAAAAGTAACTGTTTGTGAAACAAAATAACTTTTCTTAAGATAAGTACCTACTCTTAAAAATATACATACCTATTCTTGAAAACGGACCAATTCTAAAAAAATCCCATTTCTTAAAAAAATTTTTTCTTCAAAAAATACCTTCTCTTAAAAAAATACCTGTTCTTACAAAAATTCCATATCTTAAAAGTAGGTTCTCTAAAAAATAAAATAATATCTTTTCTATTCTTGAAATAAGTAAGAAAGAAGCCTTTCTGAAATTAAATAAATTGTTTTAAAAAATATATATTCCTAACAAGAGTACCACTTCTTTAAAAAGTACCTAACACTTCTTTAAAAAGTACCTACCACTTCTTAAAAAAGTACGTCTTCTTAAAAAAGTACTTCTTTGAAAAAAAAATTCATACTCTTATGGCTTTTTCTTACAAAAAGTACTTCTTCTTAAAAATAGTACCTTTTCGTTTTTTTAATAAAAGAAGTACCTCTCTTTTAAAAGGGCCATCTCGGGAAAATATAATACGTATTCTTACAAAAAGGACCTACAAATTTCCTTTTTTTTTTTTAAAAAAATACATTCTATAACCAAATGTTTTCTTAAAAAAGTTTATCATTTTACTAAAGTATCTTTTCTTAAAGATCCATTTAAATTATCGTATTTTTCAACGGGCGCCTTAGCCGTGTTGGAACTAACTAGTACATACGAGGGCGGATCAATAAGTTCGTGACTTTTTAAATGTAACACAGTTTTTTTTTGCAAAAACAATATTTATTTTTCAACATAATCTCCTTTTAGCTCAATATACATAGTCCAACGTTTCTCCAATTTTTGAATCCCTTCCAAAAAAATAGGATTTTTCGAGGTCAATGAAATAGGCATTTGTTTGATCAATAATTTCATCGTTGGATCTAAATCTCTTTCCACCGAGCCATTTCTTTAGGTTTGGAAATAGGAAATATTCACTGGGGGCTAAATCCGGAGAATATGTTGGATGAGGTACCAATTCGTAGCCCATTTCGTGGACTACACACGTGTGCACCCGTGCGTTTATGGTCAATTGAGAGCAAACGCGGCACCCATCTTGCAGACACCTTTCTTAAGCCCAATTGATCATTTAAATTCGAAACCACACTGCCGTATGAAATGCCTATGGCATCAACAATCTCACGCACTTCTACTCTTCGATCGGCCAACACCATATCGTGGACTTTTTCGACATTTTCGGGTGTATTGACATCAATTGGCCGTCCAGAACGTTCAGCGTCATTTGTACTTGTGCGACCACAACGAAAGTCAGTAAACCACTTTTTTTTACCACTGGTTGGATTGACGGATTTTTTCGTAAAAAATTATGTTTAGTGAGCACTCGAAATTTCCTTTTTTCCATTTTTAAAAAAATGCACGAGGTTGTATGTTTTGAACAGCTGTTAAACGCAAAGTAAATGACAGAATTTGTTCAAAAGGTGACAGTAGTCTACTAACAGGTGGTACTTGATGGGAGAGTGTTGCATTTCATATGAGTACGGGGGAAGTTCGAAAAGTCACGGACTTATTAATCCGCCCTCGTAATATATAGCGAAAGGAACTTCGTTCCAACCAGGTGTTCCCTGACACCTCATGTATTTGTTTTTTTAGTTTTTATTAAACCTGTCATAGAGTCAGGCTTCAAAGCCGATCTCACTTTGTGGGTGGCGACGGCTGGCCTATTTTAGGTTCATCGGCGGCGGCGATTTCAGAATTTGACTGGCGGCGGCTGCAATCTTGGCGCGTATTCATCTAATTTGTAGCGCAACGTGTCAGTGCTGGAGCACATTTGGAGAACCTGTGTTTTCGTTTAGAAAACTGAGTTTTCAAACGTTTCTTTCAGAAAACTTTGTTCTCAAAGACGTGTTTTGGAAAACTTTTGTTGTTAAAGTGTTCATATAGAAAACTTTGTTGTTAAAAATTTCTTATAGAAAACTTTGTTGGTAATGTTTTCATATAGAGAATTTTATTGCCAAAGATTTCTTTTACAAAACTTTTTTTGTCAAAGTTTTCATATAAAAATCTTCTGTACAAAAATTAGTTGTAGAAATTTTTGTTGTCAAAGTTTCCTTACAGAAATCTGTGTTTCTTATAGAAATGTTTGTTGTTAAACTTTTCTTATAAAAACTATATTTTCAAAGAAATATTCTCTTTTCAAAACTTGGCATAAAACTATTTTAGCAGCGAAATCAGATCTGCACCAAAATTTCACCAACGGTTTGGTTTTTTGCGCTAGGTCCAACTTCTTGAGATATAGGCCTTTAAAGCTTAAGTATATAATCGGTCATGTGGCCGTCGGTGGTGCAATGGTTAGTGTGGGCGCCTCTTGTACATGAGATCGTGGGTTCGAACCCTGCTCTGGACCACCTTAAAAAAAATTTTATTCGGCGGCGGTCACCTCGCATAGTGACGGTAACACTATCGAGTATTTAGCCATGAAAAAGTTTCCCAAAATACCGTTCGGAATCGGTGGAAAACTGTAGGTCCCAATCAGTGAGTGAAAACTGGAAAGCGCACAGCTCAGTGATTGTGAGAAGCTCTCCCCTTTCCCTTCATGGGATGTAATGGGAAATCATTTATTTATTTATTTTTATATAATCGGTCATATCTCAGGTATTTATCCTCGGATTTGCTCGAAATATGTATCATTACAAAGCCCTTGTGAAAGTCTATAATTCTGTGTATAAATATATTTGCTTTTATTAACCCATTGAGGCCTCATTAAAAAAATGTTTTTTAACCTCACTTTTTTGGTTTAATCTACTTGTTGTTCTTGCCTTTTGGTGTTGTTGTCTTTTGTCGTTGTTGTTGTTGTCTTTTATTTCTGTTGTCGTTTGTTGTAGTTTTTACACACCAAAATAACAAAATTATTTCTAAAAACTCGCGCGATTTTTCTGATCTTGTCACACATCGACTTAAGCTACAGATGGAATTTGATCCCCCCTGCCTGACCACCTGGCGACTAGTTGGGATATAAATTTAACGATTTATGAAATTTATTTCATCAGGATCGGATAATAAATGGCAGAGTTATGTGCGATTAACATTCAAGCTTTGGAGACCTATATTTCGGAAAATATGGACTTCCGCAAACTTTTTTCTTTTTTTTTTACATCCGCATTTAATGCTCTACCAGGCGAAAAAAAATCCAATTTTGCTGCTAACAGAAATTTGCTCCCAGAAAGGGGTTAAGTGAAGCTGGTAGTCCAGAGCCCGAAAGAGTCTTTCAAGTACTCTATCGTCGTGTTGCCTAACGCCAGTATTTTCCTTAGTCTTGAGGCCTCATCTTTTGACTTACATAAGAACATAAAAAAATGCTTCCCATTGCACCTCTTGAAGGGAGCTTGTAATAACCAGCGAGCTGTGCACGTTCTAGTTTTACATTGGGACCTACAGTTTTGCACCGGTTGCGAACGGTATTTTGAGAAGCTTGTTCATGACTAAATATTCGATAGTGTCGCCATAACTAAGTGAGGTGATTGTCGTGGAACGAAAATGTAAGGTGATCAGAGCAGGGATCGAACCCACGTTCGCATGTAAATACAAGAGCCGCGCACTCTACCATTGCACCACCGACGACTATTTACGAGGTTTTTCTTAGTTAAATTTTGTACCTATCTCAGTCCCCCTTTTCTTTGGAAGAATTGGATCTAATATCTGGTTTCAGGTAAGGCTATATGCTTAAATTCTCCATTCCACCAGGGAGGCTTCTTCTTGGTTCGTTCTTGGACGAGAGTTTATTAGTGAGATGTTGGGTGTCATGCTGACGCTGCCCGCGCGTTTATCTATGTCATCTAAGCTGCATATTTCTGCAGTTGATTATGTAGCCAAAATCCTTTTGCAGATTATTGAGGAAACAGTCAGTTGAAATCCCCTTACTACGTTCTAATTCAGGCTGGGTCAAGTTTTAATCCAACTGGTATCGGATCTATTCATGATGAGATAATGAATTCTCCTTAAGGACATTTCTTTAACCTGCCTTTCGTTGGAAAGGTGACATCTAAAGTCTCTTGACTGGTGCTAGTGGTAAAACTAGGAGCATTGCTCTATGGCATATGTCAAGTCTTGTACCCAGTACGATACAAGCCTATAATCGATTTTGTTCGGTCAGTATCCCTCACCACAATCACTGAATTACCATATGTGTGAAGATAGATTCCGAATCTAACTAGCAAAGACACCAACCACTACAGTTGGCAGAAATCTGTTATGGCGATAACAGAACTATGTTAGCATATAGAAACATGGTGTATTTAATGATGTATTATTTTCAGCCGTTCGGAAAAACATATAGAAACAAAACTTATATCTTCTAAAGATAATTCATGGCACTATAGAAAGAAATTGCGGCAGCAGGGGCAAGTATTACCGTATTCGCTCAATGGGCCAAAGTAAATTTAGTGAATGAAAATTTAAATTGATCAACTTTGGAAAACAAGGAATTCTCCCGTATTCTCACATACCTTGTTAGAAAGACCTTCACAAACACTTTCAGAATCTATAATCAAAATGTGGAAAAAGAGCTTAGAAGTAGGAATATATCCTCATTTACTTTCGGACAGCCATAAATAATTTCGCCCATTGTGCGAAAACAAGGAATGCTCCTTGTGTTCTCAAATATCTCGTTGGAAAGCGCTTCCTAAACACTTTCAGAATATATAATCAAAATGTGGAAAAAGAGCTTAGAAGTAGGAAAATATCCTCATTTACTTTCGAACCCCCAAAACTAATTTCGCCCCTTGTGCGGAAACAAGGAATTGTCCCGTGTTCTCACATACCTTCTTAGAAAGCTCTTCCTAAAAGCTTTCAGAATCTGTAATCCCAAATGTGGAAAAACAGCTTAGAAGTAGGAAAATATCCTCATTTACTTTCGGACCCCTAAAAATAATTTCGCCCATTGTGCGGAAACAAGGAATTGTCCCGTGTTCTCACATACCACGTTGGAAAGCTCTTCCTAAACACTTTTAGAATCTGTAATCAAAATGTGGAAAAAGAGCTTAGAAGTAGGAAAATATCCTCATTTACTTTCGGACCCCCAAAACTAATTTCGCCCCTTGTGCGGAAACAAGGAATTTTCCCGTGTTCTCACATACCTCGTTGGAAAGCTCTTTTTTTTGAGGGTCCGAAAGTAAATGAGGATATTTTCCTAATTCTAAACTTCTACAGATTCACAAAGTGTTTAGGAAGAGCGGCAGCAGGGACAGTGTTTCTGAAGGTGTTTAGTTGTGTTTGCGGCAGCAGGGACAATTTCTTTCTGTAATGCCATGAAGTACCTTTAGAAGTAATAACTTTTGTTTCTATATGTTTTTCCGATCGGCTGAATATAATATGTCATTAAATACACCACACTTCTATATGTTAACATAGTTATGTTAACGCCATAAGAGACTTCTATCAGCTGTAGTGGTTTGTGTCTTTGCTAGTTAGATTCGGAAACAATCTTCACACACATTGGGTCAGGAGTGTTTGCGGCAGCAGGCCTCGTTTCCGAGTTATGTTCGTAGCCCTGGGTACATTAGTTAACTTTTGATGAAACTATTCGTTACGGCGACGAAAATTTTCATTTTAGTCTACGATGCTGTATGTTCTCTAGTGTATCGAGGCCACACCACGGTTCGCATTAACTCGTTCGCGAGCGCTCGCGGCTCAAGGAAACGGAGAACCCAATCGGAAAAATAATGTAATTATTGATCTATCTTAAAGGCGTCTACCAACATTTTCCTTCAAAATAACACCACTTTTTTTTATGAGAAAAAAAAATCACTATAATGGGCTTTACCTTATTTTTGCGACTAGATGTCTCGTTTTCGAGTTATGACCATTTTTGGGAAAGTTTTAGTTTTCGGCTCGCGTTTTGGCAAAATTGCATATGTCGAGAGCCAACAGGTTGAAATTTACGAGCCGGCTCGCGAGCCGAGAGCCGCTACATTTGCCATTATGTTTTTGATTCGGGAGCGAGAGCCAATACGAACTCCTGTTCGCACTGCGGTATTTTAATGTTATTCCGCAAAAAAAATTTAATCAAAAATTGCATTTCCCTAAAAAATTACGTAAGAAGAAAAACTAACACCAAAACGAAAATGAAACTTAGGACACTGGAAAAAAGCGTAATGACATTTTGTTATCCTTTGTTCATACACGAGTACTTGCCAAGAAAATTCTACCAGAATAATGAGCTAAAATCCCTGCAGTGATCAACAACAAAAAAAAAAAGACAAACACCAACGGAGACGACAGCCAGCCCCTAAGGAAGTGAAAACCATAAAATACTAAAACAGAATCATCGTGTTAAGTCAAGTCATCATATTCAATTGTCCTAATAAGATTCATCCAACCGAAGAAATACAATTACTTTTGGAAACTTGGAATGCGTTCGTTTTCCTTTCTGCTTTTGCAACTTGCATGCATTTATCGTAACTAGCTCAGTATGGCAACGCCATCAATGCCAGCAACAACACCAACAAAACCAAACACTAATGGCATTATATACAAGCGCTGAGTTTGAGCTTGTGTAGTCCTTCGGAAATGGGTCAAGGACTTGATGATGGTTGTTGATTATTTATAGTGCAGCAACAAAAGCAACAGCAAGAGCACGAAAGCAACAAAACAACGACGGCGATGACGACGCTCACGATGACTACATCTCCAACAGAATTGCAACAACAACAGCAATAACCTTAAAAACAGATGTAATAATAATAATAGCAACAACATTGTGTAGTATATGACAAGAATAAATGTACATACAAATGTAGGAGATACACACATGCACCTACCCACACAAAGGCAGACTGGTGCAGTGCAGAAAATTGCATCTTCACATTGCATACATTTGTACAGCAATGGGCAAATAAGTAGCAGTAGAGCTATAGCTATAGTTACCTACACATATCTAAACCTTAGGATATGGGGTCCTTAAAATGTGTTTCTAAGTTTATCTCAAATAATAATAGTGACCATTCGATCCTTGCTTTCACCACCTTAAATTTCTCTTGACAATGAACTCTTTTAGTGACGGTAACACTATCGAGTAATAACACTGTGAGACAAAATTAGATTTTTTCAAAATGATGGGGTTCTGTCAAAGGATTCTGGTAGAACGGTCTGAAAAAGTATACGTATATATACTTACGTGGAAATATATACGTATTTCCTCCCAAATATAATACTATTGAGAAACGAATTATTCTTCGATTTCAATGTATATGTATTATTTATTATAATTAATTTTATCAATATAAATCCACATTTATAAATAATTAATACAAAAAATTAAAAGATTTGAGACGGCCCTTTTTAAAGTTACTGCACTGAATGCATTGTTAGTTTTTTTTCATGAAATGAGAATCTGCTGCTCTTTCGCTTCCTCTTTCTTTGTTGTCTCTCACGTTTTTGTTTTCAGAAGGTTTCAGCTATGCGTTGGTTATCACTACGCGTTGGTACAAAAACAATATACGAATCAAGTTCATGCAAGCCAAGCCTGGAGTTTTTTTGTTTTTAGCTTAAATTCATTTATTTCTCCAACTTTTGGTTTAATTTTTACAACTAATTAATATACATACGTACATTTTGTTTCCTAACATCTAATGATTAAACTAGGATTATTTTCATTTTAAATAAATTATATCGGCCTATAGCCAGCCCATATACATTGATATTCTTGATTTGACATTTTGTCCTTATTTTCGTTTGTTATTTCGGGAAAAAGGTGACTAAACCCGTACCTTTATCCAAGCCTGGATTAATTACTTGTCTTTTTTATTGTACTTACATATTTCACAAATGGTTCGCCGTTCCGATTTTCTCAGTAAAGGCTCGGCCAGACAAAGGGCTTCACGTGCTTGCCCTGTGCTCCAAATCGTTTCTCACTTGGGTAGCACACATACATATATATATGAAACACATACACAAAAACCAAAGTAACATCACAAACCATTTAAGCGTCCGAGTTTTCATTTATACTTTTATCACTGATCAAACGCTTTTGATATCATCTGTCCGATGAACCACTGAGGACTGAATACATGCAACTAAAACGCAATACATCAGCCAAAATAAGAAACAGTGACTTCATAGAATAGAATAATAGAATAATGCCCAAATTCAGATACACATTTATAAGATACTCTCTCGCTGTCTCTTTTCTATTCTCTTCTCTCGAGAGAGCATAAACAGTGCAACAAACACGGCTGTATTTGTATCGCATACACCATCATATTTGAGTCGTAAACATATATATTATAAGATATCAATCATTGGGTCTCAAACATGTAATATTGAATAGCAAACACAATGTTTTTGGACACAAGTATATTATATTTGCGATAAGCTCTAAACACACTTTGTTTGCATCCAAACAACAACAAAATACAGATTTTTCAGCGTGTACTTTAATTTTGAAATCAAATATGAAGTAATTGTTTTGGAACACTTTTTTATTGATTTAACATATGTAAGTACATGCAATGAAAATTAATATTCTACTATTTTTTTAAATTGCAGGTAAGGAAATCAAACAATCATACCTACATTTGTAAGTAATAAACATATTTAAATATTTGTAATCTTAAAGATATGGTTCAGTTCTTTCACGCTCAATTTATTTTGATAATAACCCAGGAACCTGTGCGATATATCGACGTTTCGGTTCACGGGTGGTGACCACCTGTATCAGCCGCAAATGATTAAGTTTGGGGATGACGTTTTATAACTGATTACTAGAAAATGTCACGTAGTCACTGAGGTGTCTGGCGTCAACAGAAATTGATAGAAACCCGATGGACAGAAATCAAACTGACTGAAAAAGTAACAACAGTTTAACTGTTTACTGCAAATATATCGCCGTCTAGATTCTTCCGCAAATATCTCCCATCATGCCTCCCATCATCTATTGCAGTAAATACCCGTATTTTCCAGTATGTTCAGTACTTAGCGAGTTCTTCAATCTTCGCCGTCAGTGGTGAGTTTGTCATATCATTACCATAAAGTTTACGACCCCACCACAATTACACGCTGAAAAAAAAACTGGCTCTGTAACATATTCTCCCAAACATATTCTGCAGGAACCATTTATATGTTTGGAACATACTTCAAACATTCATATGTTTGCAAGTCCCAAACATACTTGTATTTAACTGCACACACTAGCATTTTTACTGGCAAACATGTATGATTTTACGTGGAAACATAGGCGTTCTTCATCCCAAACATCCATATACTTACGTAGAAGCATTCGTGTGTTTCCCCCCAAACCTCCATATTACTTACTTATCCGGTCTCAAACAGTCCCGAGGGGTCAGGTACCTTACAAAGCGAAGATAACATATTTCGCCAACCAGTTCGATCTTTTGCTTTATTTCTCCAGTTGTCAATACCAAGTGTACGCAGGGATTCGTCAACCTGATCCCTCCTGCGGAGTCTTGGACTTCCTATTTGTCGTCTTCATTCGAGTTCGGTTTCGAAAACCATTCGTGTTGGTTCGTCTTCATCCATTCTACTGACATGGCCTAGCCAGCGCAATCGCGTTATTTTGATCCGCTTAACTATTTCAATGTCGGGATATAGCTCATACAGCTCATGGTTCATGCGTCGCCGATACTCGCCGTTGTGCACTATAGGGCCATACATTTTTCGGAGTATTTTCCTCTCGATGACTCCTACAGAAGTTTCGTCTGCTTGCGATAATACCCAGGATTCTGCGCCATAAAGCAAGACCGGTTGTATGAGAGTCTGGTATAGTTGGACTTTTGTTACTGGAGAGAGGGCTTTATCTCTAAAGTGCTTGCTTAGCCCAAAACAACATATATTCGCAAGTACAATTCTCCGCTTGATCTCAATACTGACGTTGTTGTTTTTGTTTAGGGTAGATCCGAGGTATATAAATTCGTCCACCACCTTGAAATTCTAACGGTTATCAACGTACACGCTTTGGTCTAATCGCGTGGATGCCCTGCTCGTTGAAACCACTAATTTTGTCTTATCCACATCTATTGTCAGAAACACTTTTCTTGACTCCTTCTCAATTCTCGAAAAACCGCAGTAACTTCGCTAATTGTGCGCCCAATGATATATATATCATCAGCATACGCGAGCAGCATGTGACTTTTGCTGCTGATGGTTTTATTAATGTTGACTGTAGCTTTTCTCAGAATAATCTCTATTAAGATGTTAAAGAGATCGCACGATAGGGTGTCGCCTTGTCTGAGGCCTTGCTTAGTTTCGAAAGGTTCGGTAGGATCGTTACCGACTTTCACTGCGGATTTGAGGTTCGTCAAGGTCATCCTGCAAAGGCGTATGAGTTTTGCAGGAATACCAAGCTCTAATCGACAAATATATGATAGGTGTCTTTGTTGTCTGTTTCGTATTTGTTTTTAGTGGTTTTCAAAAAAAGCCTATTAGTCATTGTGTCTCAAACATGTTGTATTGAATAGCAAACACAACGTGTTTGGGCACAAATATAGTGTATTTGCGAAAAGCTACAAACACTTTATATTTCCACCCAAACAACAAAAAATATAGATTTTTCAGAGTGCAAGCATTTGTTTCAGTGATGTTCTCTTCATTCGACCCAAATCCATTTGCTCAGGATTAGAAATAGAAAGAAGCCACAGGGTGCTAAAGCCGTAGAATGTGGCAGATGAGATAGCAATTCGTGACCCAAATTATTGATTTTGGCCGTGAGGACTACACAACTGTGCGCCGGTGCGGTAGAAGATCACTTCTCGTCTTCGGCAAATGTGGTCAATTTTGCTTCAAATCAACGTGGACTCTGTCCAACAGATGTGAAAAAAACGGTCGCTATGACATTTTTGCCCAACAGACTCAACTTGGACTTGTGTGGTATACGTTGACCCATAGAAGTCCACTGCTTTGTCTTTTCCTTGGTCTCTGGTGTGTTGTGATCGATCTATGTTTCGTCCATGTTTATGAAACGGCGCAAAAACTGTGGTCGTACATCGCCAAACACTCCTTTGAAGTGGTAACACGGTAGCGCTTACGATCGAATGGGAGTAATCGCGGCACCCATCGCCCGAATATCTTTTTCGTTGTCAACTATTCATGTAAAGTGTGATGTACCCGCTTAATTTAGATGCCTACAGACTCAGCCACCTCACGCGTTTCTATTCTCCGTCTGTCCAATATCATTCCATGGATTTTATTGGCGATTTCTGGCGTGACGACCTTTTTTAGCCAACCTGCACGTTTGGTGTTTCTTGTATTTGTACGACCACAAAGGAGTTCAGTAATTCACTTTTTCATCATTGAAACTGGGGCAGAGTTCTCATAGTCTTTACCAAGTCTCTCCTTGATTTCGAAGATGATGTTTCACCCAAAAATAATGATTGATTATCACACAAAATTCACTTTTTCGATATCCGTCGAAATTCACGAGGTTGTTTGCCTTCAGTAGTCTATTCACAGATGACAGTTGACAAGAGCAGTGTTGATTTTTAAATAGCTACGAAGGAAACTGGAAAGATCAGGAGGCTTTCAACCCACCCTCGTACATGGAATTTTTAAAAATTTGCCACGAAATAGATCGATATTTTCTCATCCAATATACGGGGTTCGTTTGGGATCTACATACTTATACATATAAAAAACTTGTGAAGTTATTATTTGCTATTTTGCTGATCACAACTGTATAAATTCATAATAATAAAAATCAAACTATGTGATGTATAAACAGTTTTGGTGTTAATGTTTGTGAAAGCTCTTTGTAAAATAAATTTGAAAATCTGATAGTTATGTTGTACGAGTATATTTACACAAATACATAGTCATATAAATACATACACATGTAGTAAGTTTACAATACATTATTTGCACATGTACAGAGTGCGACAACTCTAATTGCGTGAATTTCAACTCCTACAACTATTATGTTACTGTCAATAAATGAAATATTTTCAAGAGACAATTTAAGTTTCCACACGAAAAGAAAAATATCATTCCTCACAAACGAAATTGAAGATAATTAAACATCATTTGAGGAATTTATTTACGGCAAACGAATATTTATGTTTATTACTAAGTTTATACGTTAGATTATATTGCGATATTCTAGCGCGATATGTCAGGAAAGTATGCGTACAAACGTTCAAGCGCAATATAAAGTTCGTCACGAAAGTTCAGTATGATTATCGCTTCATATCACGACATGGAGACCAGCTGTTATTTTCAAGATGTATCTATTACAGGTGGAAACATTAAATCGGCTTATTTGAACAAAATATACAACTAGATCTCCGGCTAAACGTGTAATAAATAAATCTTGATGAATTTTGTTTCTGATTTTTTTTGTGTGAGTTGGCACAAACGACGAATTCTCCAAGAACCAAATTTGGGCAGTTCTTCGTTTGACCACAATGGGCCAAAATCTTGCACAGGGACCTCACACAGAAAATTTCAAATTCAGAATTTCTGAAGGTCCTTGGGAAATTCCATCAAGGCAAAAACAAAAGGGAATGAGGAGGTCAAGCCCCAGTAAAATAGATGTTCTAACAGAATCAGAATAAGGATTAACTCCTTACCTTCCTTACTTAGAACCCAGAGGGGTCTAGGACCTTACAAAATGAGGATAGCATGTTTATCCAACCGGCTTGATCTTCAGCTTTTCTCCTCCAGTTGGCAACAACAAGCAATATTCCACCTGGTCTTTCCAGCCAAGTCTTGGTCGCCCTATTTCTCGATGTCCTTCGAGTACGTCTTTCGCACAGACCCAACCGGACCCGTTGTTACAAAAACCGAATAGCTGTTACAAAAGAACCGACAACTGTTTCAAATGAACCGAACTACGGGTCCAAATGAACAGAAACGGTTCTTAAAGGAACAAAATACGGGTCCAAAACAACCGAAAACGGTTCCAAAACGTCCGAGAAGCGATTGTAACAGAACTGAAAAACGGTTTGAAAAGAACCGTAAAACGGTTCCAGAATAACAGGACTCGGTTCCAAAGGAACCAAAGGTGTTAACCTTTGAGGTATGAAACTGTGTATTTCTTGTCAAATTGTATATTCTTGTAATAAGATAAGCCTCTCTGGGACAAATGAACAGAAAACGGTTCTTAAAGGAACAAACTACGGGTCCAAATGAACCGAAAACGGTTCCAAAAAGTCCGAGAAACGATTCTAACTGAACTGAAAAATGGTCTGAAAGGAACCGTAAAACGGTTCCAGAATAACAGGATGGGACTCGGTTTCCAAAGGAACCAAAAGTGTTAACCTTTGAGGAATGAAAATGTGTATTTTTGTGAAATTGTATATTCTTTTAATAAGATACACTGACACTTAAGCCTCTCTGGGACAGCAATTTGCTAAGAACCGGAACCGTTACAAATACCCGGTTCCTCTCGGAACCGAACTCGACAGAAACGGTTCTTCAAATACGCCGAAACGCACATCACTAACTTCCAGTGATGTTTCATCAACATGACTGATATAGTTGGATCTTCGTTTCTCGAAAGAAGGTCTTATCTCTGAAGTGCTTTTTTAGCCCGAAATATCTCCTGTTTGCAAGCACAATTCTCCGGTTGACTTCTAGGCTGAGCTCCTACGTAAATAAATTCGTCCACTACCTAGAAATTGTAACAGTTATCAACGTTTACCTTTTTATCCAATCGGGTGGATGTTCTGCTCGTCGAAACCATCAATTTTGTCTTGAGCTCGATTACTACCAAACCCACTTTTACTGCCTCCTTCACAATTCTCGAAAATACTGCAGAAACTTCTCGCAGATTCCGTCCAATGATGTCTATCTAAATAATCAGCATACACGAGCAGCATGTGACTTCTGCTGCTGATATGTTGAAGAGATCACACGATAGGGTGTCACCCTGGCGGAGGCCTTGCCTCGTACAAAATGGTTGTTTGCAAATGGTTCGTACTAAATGGTTCGGTGAGATCTTTTTTAACAATATTTACAGAGGTTTCATGACATTCAGTGGCAATTTACAAAGGTATCTCAGCTTAGCAAGAATACCAAGCTCCGACATAGCTTTGGACAGTTTTTCTCCTATGGGAATATCGAAGGCTTTTGCTGTTGATAGTTGTATTCGTGTTGACTGCAGCTTATGATGATCTCAATTAATATGTTGAAGAGATCGCGTGATAGGATGTCGCCTTGTCTGAGGCCTGGCGCGTACTAAATGGCTCGGTCAGATCTTTACCAATCTTTGCTGTGGATTTCATGTCTTCTTACCTACAATCTTTTGTACAGGATAGTATTATATTTATACAGGGTGGAGCGCGGTAATTTGCTTATTTGGGAATCAAATAAAATAATTATGAACCTTAGAAAAATTAATTTTATATTTTAATTATATTGAACAGTAAGGGAATTTGTAAATTTCATGGTTTTAAATAGTGTATCTGGCAAATGTCGACCTTCGCTATCCACACACTGAAGTTTCTGAAGTTTTCATGAACTCTAAGGGCCAATGAAGCCTACTCATGATATGGCGCACCACACAGTGCGTACACATGATACATTCCCTGCTGTTCTCAATGAATTTACCCAATTTACAATTGATTGCCGTCCAGGAACACTTCCGCGTGGGGGAACAGCGAATCGTAAACGAAAAGCACGCTGCACTGCAATGATCGAGTGCGCATTTGAAAAATACGCTTCAACACAAAATTTCCTCTCCTCACGTGTCCAATACATGATGGCAACTGAAAGGCAGACGAATACAAATCTCCCGTCAGCCACTATAAGTCACGCACACTCTCCACTCTCTTCGACCAACAGCGCCGCCACAGCCTGCAGTGCAAAAAAGCAAATCACCGCGCTCCACCCTGTATATGCAAACTAGATCTAAAATTTGTTTTATTTAAGCCGGTGAAAATCTATTCTGAACCTTCTGAAAGTTTCGTTGAATTTCTACGCGAACAGACTGGTTGCTTCTAGAAATGTAGGTACCGATACCGATGACATATCACGAAAATAGTTGAAGACTTGGATAATACGTTTTTGGTTCTGGTACATGCTAAAAAGCAATAGATATTTTTAGAAGTTATTCGATTAATTACTGAAATTGCTACAAATAGTTAACTAATGTCGCTGTTAAGGATAGTCATCATCCTGGTAGTATAATTCAATTACACTGTGGTACAAATTTAAACTTTTTCGAAAATTAAAAGGTTCTAAACACGGATTTTGGTACAGGGGTTAAAAAAAGTTTTACGTGTATCGGGGTTTTGAGAGTTTACATATGGTGGTAATTAAAGGGGGAGGGGGGGTGGTTAAAGATTTCCCTCTCGTGTACATTCTTATGATGAATCGACATAGGAATCCATGTGATCCTTACACTTTAGGTTTTCGATGTGTTCAGCAATTTTGTGTAAAATTTTACGAGAAATATTTTTGTGGAACATTTTAAGCCTCTAGCTCCTCAATATATGGGGTTTTTATGCCCCTTTTGCGTAAAAGGGTAAAAAACATCCCTATAACTGGGGCGCAACGGGTTAATATGTACAACAAAAATATTTCTCGTAAAATTCATCCATACACCAAAGTTCAAAACTCAACCTAAATGCCAGAAATAAGTCAAAACTGAAAATGTATTGAAGAAGATAATATTGTTACGAATTTCCTTATTCGTCCTTTTTGCGTTGTTTTATTCCCAATAATAAAACAAGGTTCGTTTTAAATTACGATAATTACAACGGTATCACTTCCTTTTATTTTACTTATACAGTACAACAGTTTACTTTATTTATGACACTTTAACAAGTCTTGTATTTTACTATCAATTCGCGTTGCTTACTTTACGGGGTTTAATCACAAACTGAACTCTCCATTCCAAAGACCTCCGCTATTTATACCAACTCACCATACACAAATGAAGGTACATATATGTATCTAGCGAATTCAAGAACCTTCTAGAAAATAGATGTTGTTGTTGTTGTTTATCTTTGTAGAACATTCTCCTACACAGGAGAATTATCTTTACTGAGGTGAATTCATGCTACTGGTTTAGCGAGCTGGTACGTTGTTACAATGCATACTTTCAGGCGCAGCACTAACCGCCTGATGTTTACATACTGTTAGTAGAGTCATTAACAGTAAGCAAAAGCTTTTACTTATTCGTAACACTGCCCCCCACTTAAGCCTGTTCGTCCCGAGCAGGCTCAACCCTTTCCATACAGAGCTAGTCTTTCCAAATGCACGACTTTCATTTTAGCTCTTGGACTTTGGCTTTTCTGGATTCGATAAACCACGTCATTTATTCGTTTGACAACCTTGTAAGGGCCTTCCCAGTGAGTCTGAAGTTTTGGAGATAAACCCTTCTTGCGCTGTGGGTTGAACAGTAAAACTAGCTGGCCTTCATGAAATCCTTCTGAATTTGCCGCTCGGTCGTATCTGGTTTTCATTTTGTTACTGACCATTTTTAATTTGTTGCGCACAAATTCATGGAGATCATTAAGATCCCTCGTATCATGGTAATTGACATCACTGTTCGCAGGGTCAGACGCTGGTATGGTACCGAACTCTAAATCTCCAGGCAGCTTCAGCTCATTTCCAAAAATTACTTTAGCGGGTGTTCGCGAAGTGGAGTCATGGGTGGCCGTCCTATATGCCAAAAGGAACTTCGGTATGTGTTCATCCCAATCTCTTTGATCTGCGCTGACTACTTTTCTTAGGTATTCTTCAAGAGTTCGGTTGAATCTTTCAACCATTCCGTCAGACTGAGGATGCAATGGTGTTGTTCTTGTTTTCCGAATACCGTATGACTCACACATTTCTTTGAAGATGGTCGATTCAAAATTCCTACCCTGGTCCGAATGGAGCTCCGAGGGGACACCAAAACGGCATATCCAGTTATCCACAAATACTTTAATTATAGTCTTCGCTTCCTGATTTGGAACAGGGTATACTTCGGGCCATTTACTGAAGTAATCCATAACCACTAAGACGTACTGGTTTCCAGAGCTACTGACGGGAAATGGACCAGCCACATCCATAGCTATACGCTCAAAGGGTGCACCTGAGTTGTATTGCTGCATGTGGCCATGACTTCTTCGCGTTGGTCCCTTAGCTGTCATGCATTGGGTGCAATTTGCTATCCAATCGGCTACCGCTTGTTGACAGCCAATCCAGTAGAACCGTTGCTTTAGCTTTTCAATGGTCTTGGTTATTCCTAGATGTCCTCCGCTCGGGCCATTATGGAATTCTGTCATTATCTCTTTTTCCTTGGAGGAAGGTACCACTATTAACTTTTTGACTATTTTACCATCCTCACTTTCCCATAACCGGTATAGGCAACCATCCAATAATTTTAGGCTGTTCCACTGGGCCCAGTATGCTTTCATCAGGGGGCTCTCTGAGGCGATGTCATTGCGTGTTGGTCTTTCACCTTTTTCTTTTGCAGAAATGATTTTTGCCAGTATAGGGTCGCTTCTTTGTGCTGTTGACCAGTCTTCGTTGGATTCTAGTCGAAGCAGACGTACGTCAATGATGTTTTCTTTCACCTCTGCTTTTGAGCAGTGTTTGCATTCCAGCTTGCATGGACGACGTGACAGGGCATCAGCATTACCGTGTTTTCCTCCTTTTCTATGCTCAATGCTGAAGTCATAGCTCTGCAGTCTTTCAATCCAACGAGCAAGTTGGCCTTCGGGGTTCTTAAATTGCAGTAGCCACCTTAGCGCCGCATGATCGGTTCTTAACTGAAAAGGCTGGCCGTACAGATACTTGTGGTAGTGTTTGACACACTCTATGACTGCCAGTAGCTCTCGTCTCGTAACACAGTAATTTTTCTCTGCCTTTGAGAGTATTCTGCTGTAGTACCCAATAACTTTTTCTTGGCCATTGATTTCCTGCGAGAGCACGCCCCCTATTCCGTAACCACTCGCGTCAGTATCCAACACGAATTTCTCTCCAGCAACAGGATATGCAAGCAAAGGAGCCGTGCATAAATATTGCTTCAGTTGGTGGAATGACTCTTCTTGTTTTTCGCTCCAACAGTACGGCCGATTTTTCATTGTCAGCTCGTGAAGACTTGCAGCCACTGTGGCGAAACCCGGCACAAACCGTCTGTAGTACGTACAGAGTCCTAGAAAACTGCGTAATTCATGGAGATTCTGCGGTCGTGGCCAATCCTTCACTGTCAGGATTTTGTCTTCATCGGTGGAAATGCCATCTGCTGTCACTCGATGTCCCAAGTATTTTACTTCTTTCTGGAACAGAGAACACTTCTTCGGGCTGAGTTTCAACCCAGCCGCGGTTATACGTTGAAGGACTTCTTTAAGATTCTTCAGGTGTTCATCGAATGTTTTCCCCATGACAATGATGTCGTCTAGGTACACCAAGCATGTTCGCCAATGAAGTCCTTTCAACACGCACTCCATTAATCGCTCGAAGGTGGCTGGAGCGTTACATAGTCCAAATGGCATTACTTTAAACTGCCACAGACCATCCCCTACGCTGAATGCAGTTTTCTCCTTGTCTTTCTCGCTGATTTCTACTTGCCAATAACCACTTTGCAAGTCCAGCGTGGAGAACCATTTTGTTCCTGACAACGTATCCAATGTGTCATCAATTCTTGGTAGTGGATAACTGTCCTTTTTGGTGACGTCGTTGAGCTTTCTATAATCCACACAAAATCGGGTACTTCCATCTTTCTTCTTAACTAGTACCACCGGCGAGCTCCATGGACTTGAAGAAGGTTCGATTACACCATCCTTCTGCATTTCAGCTACCAGTTTCTTTACCTCATCTCTTTTTGCAAGTGGAAGACTTCTGGGCGCCTGTTTTATTGGTCTCGCTTCCCCTGTATTGATGTCATGCTTTACCATTGATGTTCTACCTTGGCATTCTTTTTTCAGGGCGAAGGCAGACGCATGCTTCCACAGTAATTGCTTTGCTTTGTTCCTATCAGAAGGCTTTAGTTCTCGCACCCACTCACTGAGATGCGACTCCAGCACTTTCTGCTCCTTTTCTGATAGTTTGCTGCAGTCAGAATTAACTTCACAGTTGATGACCGCTTCGGCTGGTGTACATTCTGCAATTTCTGTGCGGTCGCCGATCACCTCTTCGTTGTTGGACAAATTTAGAACTCGTACAGGCAAGTATCCTTCATTATTAGTTCTTACTAGAGCTTTGGCAGTGATGATGTTATAGTTGTTTATACTTGCCGGTTCAACTACCCACAAACCGCCGATCTCACAATCTCCCTCCATTCGGGCCCATACTATGGTTTCTGAGTTTGGTGGCAATTTTACATCTTTGTAAGCGATCAGCCTTTTAATCTGTGTTGTATTGTCGTATCCCACATTGAGAGGAATTTCCACATTAGCCCACGTCAAAACTTGCTGCCCCATATCTAACTTGAGGCCTTGGGCAATCATAAAATCTGCGCCAATTATCACTTCATCTACAATGTCGGCGACAATAAACACGTGCTCGATGCTCATGTTGGCAATGGCTAACTTCAATTTAACTTTACCATGTACAGTTGCTGGTTCACCCGTTGCTGTGCGGAGTCTTACACCATGTAACGATTCCATTGGTCCATTTATCAAATCTGATCTGATGATAGATTGTGACGCGCCTGTGTCCATAGTCAATATGCGCTTCCGACCACCGATAGCTCCGTAGACAGTGAGGTTGTTGTTTTTCTGTTGTATTATTGAGATGGAGATCGTGGGGCCCTCGGTTGTGGGAGCTAGTCCATGCCCCTCTGGGCTAGCTCGTTTTAGTTTAACGGAGATTCATTTTGTGTAGTAAAATTTACCCGTTTATTGCCACGTTGGGGTGAGCTCGATCTTGATCGTTTTCGTGGCTCTCTGCAGTTTCGTGAAATATGACCAGGTTTGTCGCAATTGTAGCACTTTGGTCTGGGCTTACTTCCGCCTGGTAACGCCTTGCTGAGGGTTTGGGTGATTTCTTTAAGATCGTTTATGGCACCCTTCAAATCTCCTGCCTCCGACTCCATTTCAATTTTTCTAACTCTTTGTATTTGAGGCTTGGACACAAATTTCGCTGTCTCCTGTGCCAAGGCGAACGAAACAGTTTCGGCGAATGTAGCTTTTTGTGTGGCACAAGTCACGTATTTTATGTCAGGATCACGGATGCCGTTGACGAATGCTTCAATCTTAAATTGATCCAAGAATGGGTGGGACTCACCAGGATAAGTCATCAACACCAAACGTTCCACCTCGGTTGCGAAGTCCTGAAGCGTTTCATTATGCTTTTGCACTCGGCCTCTCAATTCCATGCGATATAAATCCTTCTTGTGATCGCCACCATACTTGCGTTGTAACGCAGCCAGTATATCCTCGTAGTTGTTTCTGGCAATGACGGGAATGCTCTGAAGGACTTCTGCTGCGTTGCCTTTCAGTGCTAAAATTAGCTCTACTGCTTTGTCGTTGCTGTTCCACAAGTTCTTAATTGCGACCATTTCGAATTGGAATTTAAAAACGTCAAATGGTGTAGAGCCATCGAAACTGGGAGCTTTCAATCTACTAGAGGCTTCAGAAATTACTCGCACTGGCCCCTCTTGTAACTGAAGTTCATTAATTTTTCTTTGCAATTCACTTACATCATTTTCGACTTTCTCAAACTTCTGTTCAACTTCTTCGAACTTCTGTTCGAAGTTTTCGAATTTCTCATTAACATGTATTTCCATGTTGTTCATAACTTCCGAAATTTGTTGAAGTTTGTCATTTGTGGCGTTAGATGTCTCTTGCATTATTCTAGAATTCTCGTCCAGCTTCGCGTTAATAACTCTAGAGTTTTCGTCCAATTTTGCAAACTTTTCCATCATGGCCGCAAACATTGTAGAAACATCTACATTACCAGTTGCTTCATTTGCAGATATCTCCATTTCTTCTTTGCATTCAAACTGGTATTTGTCAATGTCAATGTTTCGGCGCTTGAATTCTTCTATTAATCGCCTCTGCAGCTCTACCTTATTACCAGCTGTCGGTTGATCCAATTTACTCAACTCCTTTTTTAGTTGTTCAACTTTGAGTTCTTCAAACTTCATCGTTGTCCTTAATTCGTAATTTCACTTCTGACACCAATGTTACGAATTTCCTTATTCGTCCTTTTTGCGTTGTTTTATTCCCAATAATAAAACAAGGTTCGTTTTAAATTACGATAATTACAACGGTATCACTTCCTTTTATTTTACTTATACAGTACAACAGTTTACTTTATTTATGACACTTTAACAAGTCTTGTATTTTACTATCAATTCGCGTTGCTTACTTTACGGGGTTTAATCACAAACTGAACTCTCCATTCCAAAGACCTCCGCTATTTATACCAACTCACCATACACAAATGAAGGTACATATATGTATCTAGCGAATTCAAGAACCTTCTAGAAAATAGATGTTGTTGTTGTTGTTTATCTTTGTAGAACATTCTCCTACACAGGAGAATTATCTTTACTGAGGTGAATTCATGCTACTGGTTTAGCGAGCTGGTACGTTGTTACAATGCATACTTTCAGGCGCAGCACTAACCGCCTGATGTTTACATACTGTTAGTAGAGTCATTAACAGTAAGCAAAAGCTTTTACTTATTCGTAACAATATCTTACTAATTTCGAGTGCCAAAATATTCTACGCAAAATTTCACTATACGTCATTGAGAAAAGAAAGACGTAGGTTAGCCCTGTTTTAGGGGTGTTTTTTTTACCCTAAATGGGCATAAAAGACCCATATCTTGAGGAGCTAGAGCGTTAAAATGTTCCACAAAAATATTTCTCGTAAAATTTTATACAAAATTCCATGGTTTGCTGTGTCTATTCATTATTCGAATGTACAAGAGGGAGAAAACTTTAGGCCCCCCCTTTAATTACACCCATATGTAAACTTTCAAAACGCCGATACACGTAAACCTTTTTTTAACCCCTCTACCAGAATCCGTTGTCAGAAGCTTTTAATTTTTTTTGTATTCCACAGTGTTGTTTTGTATTCAACGTTGTTTTAAGTGTCAAACAATGTGACGTCAAACAAATATGACGTCTAAATAATGAAACTTCATTTGTCATAAACATAATTGATTGTATTTAAATAAAATGACGCTTAAATGTGAAATTGTAATATCAAAACGCCTATCCATGTATATTGGCGTGACCCAAAAAATGTTTCCTTTTCGATTTTCATGGTTGCTCAAGCTTGATTGAAAAGCTTATAGGGTAAGCTATTTTTGAGATTTTTTTCAGATTTTTCGGAAGATGTTTTCGGATGTTTTTTGAGTTTTACTTAAAACTGGGTCAGTAACAACGATTTTCTTAGTTTGTAAGTCAACATTTTTAAAGCAAAACGTTGAAACTTTTATTGTATATGCATAAACTACCAGTTTTGGCAATGATTTTGCTCAATAAACTACCACGTATTAAATTTTTTCGTAAATTTTGGTTAAATTTTGTTAGTAACACTTTATAATTTTAAAAATTCCTATACAAATTTAAAAAAAACTAATGATGCACTTTAAAAGACGTCTAAATTCTAAGCAATTTTGTGGAAAAAAAATTTAAATTTGCAGTTACTGCTCCAGAGTTATACCATTTTAAAGACTTTTACCCATTGTATGAAACTAATAGCATTATAATCTGTTTGCTATTTTTGCATCGGATTTGCTCTAAACTTCTATGAAAATTTAAAATACTAATGGTGCACTTTCAAATATGGGTTAATTCCAACCAATTTTGTAGAAAAATTTTTGAATTTGCAGTTACTGTTCCAGAGTTATGCCCATTCTTTACCCATTGTATGAAACTAATAATATTATAAACTGTTTGTCTCTTTCCATCGGATTTGCTTTAAACACTGTATTCATGAAAAATCTACATGCGCTAAGTAAAGACAAAGATTTACACGCAGAAAAAAAAACAATCCCAGCAACATATTACTGGAAACATATATATGTTTGCAAGCAATCATATATACGGTTCCTGCAAAATGTTGCCGGGGCCATTTTTTGCTGCGTGTAATTCTTTGTCGTGACTTAGCGCATGTAGATTTTTTCAATAATATAATGTTTAAATCAAATCCGATGAAAAATTTCAAACAGTTTATAATATTATTAGGTTCATATAATATAGGTAAAGAGTTTTAAAGTGGCATAACTCTGAAACAGTAACTGCAAATTCAACATTTGTTTTTACAAAATTGCTTGAACTTTATCCATCTTTAAAAGTGAATCATTAGTATTTTAAATTTTCATAGAAATTTAAAGCAAATCCGATGCAAAAATAGCAAACAGGTTATAATATTATTAGTTTCATACAATGGGTAAAAGGCTTTAAAATTCTATAACTCTGGAACAGTAACGGCAAATTCAAATTTTTTTTTTTACAGAATTGCTTTGAATTTATACGTCTTTAAAAGTGCTTCATTAGTTTTTTAAATTTCTATAGGAATTTTAAAAGTTATAAAGCGTTACTTACAAAATTTATCCAAAATTTACTAAAAAATTTAATACGTGGTAACTTATTGAGCAAAATCATTGCCAAAACTGGTAGTTTATGCATATACAATAAAAGTTTGATCGTTTTGCTTTAAAAATATTGACTTAATTGACCCAGTTTTAAGTAAAATTAAAAAAACAAACGTCAGGCATACCCAATTTTTGGGAGAAATTCGACTTGTGCGACCTCTAAACCTCTTCCGAAAAATCTGAAAAACTCTCAAAAACACTTCACCCTATAAGCTTTCAAATAAAGCTTGAGCAAAAAAAAATTTTACTGATGGGACACCCTAATGTATATATAAATATTTAGAAGAAATAAATCAGCCAGTTAGTTTTGTCGGCGAATGTATATTTGAAAATTATAACATATCTGGCTCCTAAACAACAACACTGCACTTGTATGTGGACATTTATGTAACTATTGTCGAAAGTGTTTAAGAATCCTCACCACTACAGGCCGCCAACATTGTCATAATATAAGTGTAAACATATAGTAAAACACACCCATACTACGACAGCGGAATAGGATTTTTATGACATATTTTGCTCTCCTACATTATTTCCGAGCAACTACAAAAAAAAAAGAAAAACTAACAACTACACTTGTGCTCACATAAACTTTTCGTAACGATTTAAAAAATACAAATATACAAACTGGTTATGTACTTGAACAAACACATACATATGTACATATTTATATAGACAACCAAAATTCGCCAAATTTCCTCAGATCTACTTCATTCGGATTTTAAATTTTTATCTTTTTTAAGCAAAACTCCCCGCTGTCTTTGAAAGCAAATCGTTTTTATTTTATTTTCTTTTCTTGAGATAAAGTTTGCAAACAACATGAACACGTGCAATATCCTTTTACTTATTCACACATACAATTGTATTTCGTATTCCGTTCATGTGCTTCTCTTTCTCTGTGTATGCACGTAGTATTATATGTTTTAAAATTTGCATTTGTATTGAGTTATTTTGCTGATAGTCTACTCATATGTTTTGGTGGTTGGTTGTCTTAACTGTCTTTTGCACAGGATAGTACGTATTATATATCTAGTATACAAGTATTTGCAGACAATACATGTACAAAATGTTGCATACTTTAAGGAGGTTAAGGTGCCAAAAACACTATTTTAAAAAGAAAATCGAGTTGTTAAGATAACTGAAGGATTTTTGTTAAACTAGGTGGCCTGATTTTAAGTTGCTGTTTAATGCGGTAGCATCTTTTTACATGGGGTTTTGTAATTGAGTTATAAGAGGTGATGTTTTGCTTAGATAGAACTTATCAGTCGTCGATTCGCGCAACTTACAGACGACATCGTGATTTTTGGGTAGTGCAATGGGTAGTGTGCGCGGCTGTTGTACATGCGAAGTGCAAAATATGACGCAAAAGTTCAGTTTGATCATCCATATTCCCAATAGGATTTAAATGAAAAAAATATAAAAATGCGAATCAGTGAAATTCCGATTTGGCGGATCCGTATCGAATTTAAGAAGTTCGTTAGAAGTTCGAGACGGATCGGATAAAGTACAAAAAACGATTCGCATTTTCGAGATGAATGCGAATCCAAAACGAATCGGTAAAAATTGATAAAATCGCATGCGTCTCGAATTCCTCTCATTTCCAGGCAACGAATCCGAAACGGATTCGAAAATGAATCCGTTAGTAATTCGAGACGGATCCGTTTTTGCGGATATTTTGTCCGAAACGGATGTCCGTTACGGACTCATAACGAATTCGTTTTCGTATGAAATTTCTCTCGAAAACACGAATCGTTTTTTGTACTTTTTCGGATCCGTCTCGAATTCGTAACGAACTTCTTATTCGAATCCGTTTCGGATTGGTTTTTTTTTTTTTGAAATGAAATGAATTCCAGACGGATGCGCTTTTATCAATTTTTGCGGATTCGTTTTGAATTCACATTTCTCTCGAAAATGCGAATCGTTTTTTGTACTTTTCGTTACCCGTCTCGAACTCGTAACGAACATCATAAATTGCAGACGGATCCGCCCAATCGGAATTTCACTGATTCGTTTTTTTATGTTCTTACGGACTCGTAACGGGTTTGAGGCGGTTCCGCCAAATCACAATTTTACTGATTCGCATTTTTATATTTCTACGTACTCGTAACGGGTTCGAGACGGATCCGCCAAACCACAAATTCACTTTTTTATATTTTTACGGACTCGTAACGGGTTCGAGACGGATCCGCCAAATCACAATTTCACTGATTCGCTTTTTTATGTTCTTAGGGACTCGTAACGGGTTCGAGACGGATCCGTCAAATCGCAGTTTCACTGTTTCGCTTTTTTATACTTTTACGGACTCGTAACGGGTTCGAGTCGGATCCGTCAAATCACAATTTCACTGATTCGCCTTTTTATATTTTTACGGACTCGTAACGGGTTCAAGACGGATCCGCTAAACCACAATTTCACTGATTCGCTTTTTTATTTTCTTAGGGACTCGTAACGAGTTCGAGACGGATTCGTCAAATCGCAATTTCACTGATTCGCTTTTTTATATTTTTACGGACTCGTAACGGGTTCGAGACGAATCCGCCAAATCGCAATTTCACTGATTCGCTTTTTTATGTTTCTACGGACACATAACGTGTTCGAAACGAATTCGAGAACTCACATTTCGCTTTTTTATGATTTTACGGATTAGTTTTTGTGCACATTAGGATATCACAAATTTAAGCTGCAAATGTCAGCTGCGTAATTGTATAACACAGAATTTAGTCAGCTGATCAAAAGCATTTTACAAAAAATAACTAAAACACCATCTATATGAGAAGACAGAAGTTACCTGCTTGCCAACCCAATATAATACGAGGGCGGATCAATAAGTCCGTGACTTTTCGAACTTCCCTCGTAGTTATATGAAATGCATCACTGCTCCCATCAAATACCATCTGTTAATATACTACTGTCAAATTTTGGGCAAGTCCTGTCATTTATTTTGCTTCTAACAGGTGTTCAAAATATACAAAATGGAAAAAAGTGAATTTCGGGTGCTCATTAAACATTATTTTTTGCGAAAAAACCCGTCAATCAAACCAAGAAAAATCTTGATAAATACTATAGGGACTCTGCACCATCGATTTCAATGGTAAAAAAGTGGTTTACTGACTTTCGTTGCGGTCGCACAAGTACCAATGACGCTGAACGTTCTGGACGGCCAATAGAGGTCAATACACCCGAAAATACCGACAAAATCCACGATATGGTGTTGGCCGATCGTAGAGTAAAAGTGTGTGAGATTGTTGATGCCATAGGCATTTCATATGGCAGTGTGGTTTTGATTTTAAATGATCACTTGGGTTTAAGAAACTTGTCTGCAAGATGGGTGCCGCGTTTGCTCTCAATTGATCATAAACTTAATCGTGTGACAACTTCAAAGGATTGTTGAGTTGTTTAACCGCAATTCGAAGAAGTTTTTTGCGGCGTTTTGTAACTGTGGATGAAACATGGAACCATTACAACACTCCGGAGACCAAGCAGCAGTCTAAACAATGAGTTTCTCCGGGTGAACCGGCTCCGAAGAAGGGCAAGGTAAGTGTATCGGCCAATAAGGTGATGGCAACAGTTTCTTGGGATGTACGCGGGATAATCCACATCGATACTTTTTGTTTTATTCCATACGCTACTTAAGTTCACACAATTTTTATTGCTATTTTGCTATCTAATTTTTATATACGTATAACACGTCATTATTCTCTTTGCTCTGAGAGTGCTCCGCACCCACACAAGACAACTATTCTGCCGCTACAACAGTGTATGCTTTTTTTTCGCAGTCGGACAAATCTGTGTTCTATATAGGTGTTCACTTTGTGAGTTTAGTTCCTACCCGCATCTATAGATGTTAACACATCAAAAACGACCCAATATGGGCAAGAAAAAAGTTATTTTTCATCAAGATAATGCACGGGTGCACACATGAGTAGTCTCAATGACAAAATTCCATGGCTACGAATTGGGCTATTTCCTATTTCCAAACCTAAAGAAATGGCTGGGTGGAAAGAGATTTCTTTCCAACGATGAAATTACTGATCAAACAAATGCTATTTTATGGACCTCGAAAAATCCTATTTTTTTTGGAAGGGATACAAAAATTTGAGAAACGTTGAACTAAGTGTATTGAGCTAAAAGGAGATTATGTTGAAAAATAAATTTTTTTACAAAAAAAAAACTGCGTTTCATTCAAAAAGTCACGGACTTATTGAGCCGCCCTCTATATGAGAATATGGAAGTTACCTTCTTGCCAACCCAATATAATATTTTATTGTTTTTATAAAAAAAAACATTTGTCTTTGATTATGGTATTTGCTTGGACATAAATTGAAATTAAATTAATTTAAAATAATTGTCATCTAATTAATGGGTCCCATGTCTGCCATACATTTGGTCATAAATTGACCATTTAAACATAAAATGTTAATGAGTTTAGGATTTCTATCTAATGGCCGGATAGTCCCTCGTGCACTTCCCACTCTGTGATTAAATATAATGCCAAGACGCTGAGGATTTGCGTCTGCCTTTAGAGATTCCACAACTTTTCCTTATCGTCGTTGTCCTCGTAGTTTATTTGAACTTTAAGTAGATAATTTTGCATTAGCTAAACTTTTGCCTCCTTGGAGTTGCAGATATGTGACAATGATGACAACGAAGATGACGATGATGATGATGATGATAAGTATAATAACGAGGATGACAACGACAATGACGATGACGATGATGCCAAGTTGTTGATGATAGTTTTTGAAGCCTTTAATTAACACTTTACGTGTATACTGTTGTACGTGTGTGGGTATATGATGTGTCTTCTGTGTGGCCAGAAGTGATGTCAAGTTAACCTCATTAGTGGCTGGTTATGTTTGATGAACGTTTCCTTTGGCATTCACATTAGTGTCATAGCAACCCGTATCTAGGCACTTGAGTTTCAGATGCATCCTCAGCAGCAGCATCATCAGAACTGAAACAATGTGTTGTTCTTCTGCTCTCGTTTTAAATTAATCTTAATTAAGTAAACGGAAAAGTGCAGTTTACGCAAATATACGATGCAGAACATTGAAAAGGCTGCCAGATCAAAAGAGGGGTGGATAAAGAAAAACTGCAATATAAACTTAAACTTAAACTTGCCTGCTTGAAATTCAAGGCAGATATTTGGTAACGCCCCGTCACGCAATGACACCACCATCACCAACATCGAAACCACAATTAACATTACCCAACTCCCTTGTGTAGGAAAGAAGATCGACCAACCCGGCCGAACGACCTCTCGATATAATTGCAAATATTGGTTGACGAAGGGGGATGAAGGAGAGACACTCCTGGGCAAATGTAAAGAATTGAAATGGATGGATGCTGAGGCACGCACGCATATGGTGAAGGGTTTTTCATCTTCAATGAAGGGGAACAAAAACCTAGTTAATGCATAGTCATAGGTCAAAGTCATTAACAACTAACAGCCACCATCGGAGCAGTCCCCACTGTCACCGCCACCGCCACCACCACCACCAACTAACCACCTCATGCAACAATCTCAATACTCGTGTGTACCACAAATTGTGCGTTTGATCAAATCGAAACGAATGGACGGAGAACTGGACAGAATCCAATTGCATGACTGTGTGGCAATGGGGAGTTGATCCATTAAGACTGTCTCTATATACATACATACATATGCTTGGAATGGAGAATGATGGTGGTTTGTCGTTCCTGATGCAATTGCATGCATTCATACCCGTTTGATATGCTTCGTTAAATGGAGATTATTGAAGTGAACGAACTTACAGGGTGCTGCAATTGCATGTTCGAAGTTTCAAAAAGGGGGGCAAGTTTAATACGACAAGACTTGCAAGAAATAAACAACAAGTTGCGACAATAAGTATCAATTTATTGGAAAGTGATGCCATTGTTGCAAATGGTGTCATTTGTCAGTTTGGTTTTGACATTCGTGAACTAGACCCCGATTGAAGACATCAGCACAACACATGACAGCCGAACCCCCGGAAGGCCACGAACCAGCCGTTACGCCAGGGTGAATCCATGACACATCTGATGGACTATAAAGCAGGAAAATGATAGAAAACAGAGTGGATAGGCGAGAGAGCGATAGGGAACTAGAAGCAAACTATGCAGCAAACTAAGATTAAGTAGTGTTAGATTGATACTAATGACAGCTAAATTATGTTTATATTGTTGGCATCGAACGAAAATACGCATTCCCTTTTATTTTTGTTCGTATTATGTCCAACCAAAGAGTAAATTACAATAGCAGCTCGAACTCGATGAAATGGCCTACAACTTCGTCGTCATCAAGAGAACGTGAAGAGAGGAAAAGCGGCTCTTGTCTATTTCTCTATGGTCATATGTCAGTTTTGTTTTGACATTCGTGAAGTAGACACGTGCGAAATTTGTAGTGAATAACAATGAATCGCTATACGCCACAAGAACGCTCGATAAGTGTGACAATCTTAGCGCGCAATAATTCGTCCCTAGTGTTAACGCAACGTACGTTTCGTGGAAAATATCCCAATCGTGCAGCGTAAACAATTCGACATCTGGCGACCCGGTACAACAGGGAACAGCTGAAGCCCCGAACCATCCGTTCGGCTGAAAAAAAATGAAGCAGATCGTGAAAATGTTATACACGCTGAAAAATCTGTATTTTTTGTTGTTTGGATGCAAATAACGGGTGGCGCACCAATTGTGCTACAATAAAAAAATTCAAATAACTTTGTTTTTTGAATCAATGTATTTCATTTATTTTTTCTTTTACGTATAGAAAATTCAATTTTAATTAATATACTTAACTTATTGTTTTTGAAGATGATAAACCGTAAATGACCTCCATGCTCATCCACGCCTATGCGGCACTTGAACAGAAAATTATTCATTGCGGCCTGAAGAGTTGAAATCAGTATCGCCTCAATTATTGTTTTAATGGATTGCTGCAATTCAGTCCAATTTCTTGGTTTCGTTTTGTACACCTCTTGCTTGAAATATAACCTCATAAAAAAAGTGTGGTGCAGTATGGTCTGGTGACCTGCGGAAACTGGAATTTCTGGATTTTAATTTGTTTGGGAATTTTCGTTGGAGGTCCGCCATAACCGGTCTGGCTATAAGTACAGTGCTCCATCTCCCTGGAAGCAAATGCTGTTGAAACGGATACGTCTTCGGTGCAGTTCTAGGTAAAAAAAATCTCCTTCAACGTATTTAAATACCGGTCCGGTTACACCGTTATCTTCAAAGAAATATGGCCCCATAATGTACCTTGATGAAAGTAAAGACGGATCAATAAGTCCTTGACTTTTTGAATGAAACACAGTTTTTTTTTTGCAAAAAAAAAAAATATTTTTCAACATAATCTCCTTTTAGCTCAATACACTTACTCCAACGTTTCTCCAATTTTTGTATCCCTTCCAAAAAAAGTACGATTTTTCGAGGTCCATAAAATAGGCATTGTTTGATCAATAATTTCATCGTTGGAAAGAAATCTTTTTCCACTGAGCCATTTCCTTAGGTTTGGAAATAGGAAATAGTCACTGGGGGCTAAATCCGGTGAATATGGCGGATGAGGTACCAATTCGTAGCCCAATTCATGGAATTTTGCCACTGAGACTACACACGTGTGCACCCGTGCATTATCTTGATGAAAAAGAACTTTTTTCTTGGCCATATGGGGTCGTTTTTTTTAAATCCTCGTTAAATCGGTCAAATAAGTTGCCATAATATTCGCCGTTTATTGCTTTTCCCATTTGAAGGTAATCGATGTGGATTATCCCGCGTGCATCCCAAAAAACTGTTGCCATCATATTATTGGCCGACAAACTTAACTTGACCTTCTTCGGAGCCGGTTCACCCGGAGAAACCCATTGTTTAGACTGCTGCTTGGACTCCGGAGTGTTGTAATGGATCCATGTTTCATCCTTAGTTACAAAATGCCGAAAAACTCCTTCGAATTGCGGTGAAACAAATCCAAACATTCCTTTGAAGTTGTCACACGATTATGTTTATGGTCAATTGAGAGCAAACGCGGCACCCATCTTGCAGACAGCATTCTTAAAGCTAACTGATCATTTAAAATCGAAACCCAACTGCCATATGAAATGCCAATGGCATCAACAATCTCACGCACTTTTACTCTTCGATCGACTAACACCATATCGTGGATTTTTTCGACTTTTTCGGGTGTATTAAAGTCAATTGGCCGTCCCGAACGTTCAGCATCATTGGTACTTGTGGGACCACAACGAAAGTCAGTAAACCACTTTTTTACCATTGAAATCAATGAAGCAGAGTCCCCATAGTATTTATCAAGCTTTTTCTTGGTTCGATTGACGGTTTTTTTTCGCAAAAAATGAAATACACTTTTTTCCATTTTTAAAAAAATTCACGATGTTGTATATTTTTTTGAACAGCTGTTACACGCTAAGTGAATGACGGAACTTGACCAAAATATGACAGTGGTATATTAACAGGTGGTATTTGATGGGAGCAGTGATGCATTTCATATAACTACGAGGAAAGTTCGAAAAGTCACGGACTTATTGATCCGACCTCTATGTACATTCCGGCGCTTATTTTGTATCCAATTAAACCAAAGTTACATACCTAGAAGTTCTCGTTTCAACTACCTGTCACTAAGCAATTCGTTTTTTGATCGGTGTCAATGTTATCCTCCTCTCTGCATGATAAACTTCTTCGTTGCAGCCCTCAATGCAACTGTCTGCAGTGTTGCCATACGTACTGTCTTCTGTTGTGAACCACCATATGTGATGAGTCAATTCTAGTTGCACACATTTAGTACATCTTTTGTGAGTAGTTCTCAATAAAGTACTAGGTTTACATCAATTAATACGAATATGTTTAAAATATTTCGAATAAATTTGAATTCAGTTGCAACACCCTATAGTTTCCTCTCTTTGAAGCGTTTAACATTTTATTTAATATTACAATACAAATACACATTTGCTGCAACGGAGATGATTGCAAAACAAAACGTTGCATTTTTTTTATCGAAGGGGGAAATTGCATCCATATCATATGGGTACACTTGGTACGGCAATCTTATGATTCACTTCCTCCCTGGTGTGTGCGAGCAATTATACTTCTGCCCAATGCTAAAAATAGCCTCAGCAGAAGCTTCATTTCACCAGAATCATGTGAAACTACCAGCGCTTTGTTGGATGCAATTTTTATTTTACACTTGACCATTTAAAAGCAAATACATCTTTAATGGCTGCACTCGTGGAGAAAAATAAAATCTGTATATTTATTCAGGTATTTCTCCATTATTAAACTGTCATTTATCAGGCATATAATACGGCCAATATGGGGGGACTTCAAAGAGCAGACAGTGGTGCCAAAGGGACGTAATGATTGGCAGTTATGGTACAGGATAGCATCAAGAAAGTACAATATTTCCTGCGGATAGGTTTATGTACAAATTCCCAAAGACTTCGGGGAAACCATTTGCTATATAAAGTAGTCAACAGCAAATTTTCGAGCGACCTCTTCAACATCTTAAAGCAAATCTAAATCACAAGTTTTTAAATGAATACATATAAATGTATATATACATATTTGTAAATAAATAGGAAAAAGCTGCAAGTGTTTGCTGCTGTAATAAAATGAGGTTTCATCATACGAGCGATCTCCTCAACATCTTATTGCATTTATAATGAATTGGTAAATTAAAGAAATCTACACAAAAATCATATGCTACTCAAGTTAATTGATGAAATATTTATAATGTCGAAGCCTTTGACCAATTACAGCCATTGCCAAATAAAATTTCAGACAAAGATAGCGATCTTTTCAACATCTTAAAAATATGACATGAGCAAGATGACTTGTACCGTTGGCAAGAAAAACTTCATGCTAGTAAAGAGTTTCGGAGGTTATAAATAGTATTATGAAAAGTTATCTACGGATATTTCATGGGATACATGGTACACAACACATTTCTTTCGAGCGATCTCTTCGGCATCTAAATATTTCTAATAAGTAAGATGACTACAATCGTAAACACCAAAGTTTGGTGATGTTATATAGATACATGTTCATATATTAAGGAGAAATCTACGAGTTTATGGTTTTATTTTTTAATTTCGCAGCAATTGGGCACATAGTGTATGACAATGTTTCGAGCGATCTCTTTAACATCTTAAAGAATATGGCTTACACCATTACATGCTATTCAAGTGTAAGAGAAAAGTCAAATATAGCAAAAATCACATATGAATTACGGTAAATTGAAACAATAAATGGAGACAATACTGGAGGCAAACTTAATTGAAAAATTCAAAGAAGCCATGAAAAAGCTTCTCAAAATACCGTTCGGAATCGGTGTAAAACTGTAGGTCCCAATCAGTGAGTGAAAACTGGAAAGCGCACAGCTCAGTGATTGTGAGAAGCTCTCCCCTGTCCCATCTTGGGATGTAATGGGAAACCATTTATTTCTTTATTTTTATAGAACATACAGTCACATTAATTTCAGTCCCAAAAAAGACTCAAAATTCTCTCCGTCGTCTAAAAGACCACAAAGGGCGTCCTAAAATTGTCAAAATTATATGGAACTAGGTTATATTTACTTTCGATAAACTTTATAACTTAATAACTTAAAGATGTAGTGGCATTTCGTGGCGGGAAAGTATCTCGTAGAAGTATTGGCAAGTGACGCTGTCGTAGTTTAGTAGCGTAGATTTCTTCAGTTATTACCTTACCTGACCTTACCCTACCTTACTTTTCCTTGCCTTGCCCTACCTGACCTTACTTCACCATAGGTTAGGTAGAAGTGGCTTTCACAATTGGCACACTTAGTCTAATGAGGACCGGTGTGATACCAAGGGACGTCATATACCGTCTCCATCCTTAAACCTGTACATTGACCTGGAATGATTAAGGGGGCGTCCAAGTCAGATGATACCTTTTCCCGATATTCAAGGATGTGACTGAAGAAAAGACATATATTGGTCCCTGGCGAATCAGCTAGTACTTTGCAGAAAGACCCTAAGAACATTCCGATTAACTTCCTGAATGCCTGTTAGGTTCAACATGAAGGAAGATCCTCGATATTTCATCCTACTTATACAAAAGGCCGGGCAATAGCATATGAAATGTTCGACGCTCTCGTCCTCCACTTTATTCCCACAGATTCTTCAGTAACAGTGTCTGGTGATCACAGCTACTATCATAGAGATATCTTGTCTAGGAATGGATATCTGGTTAAGCAAGACCATCTATCATTTGCATATTGGAGAGCTTCGATTTCGAGTATGAGCTTGCATGCTTGTATATTCCATATCCAGTGACATGTAAGGTAGTTCCCAATCTAATCTAATCGAACCTAAACGCTGAAAAACGACACCTGTAACATAATGCAGGAACCATGTACATGTTTGGAACATCTCTATATTTACATGCAATCATTGTTTTCGTGAGTTGAATACTTGCTGCATTTTTTCTATATTGTCCCATATTTGGGTCACAAAACCTTATATTATAACATATTTCTCAGTGTGTCTCCGGCATGTAATTGTATATAACAAACACATTGTGTTTGGACACAATTATACTATATTTGTGACAAGCTACAAATATGCTATACGTGCATCCAAACTACAAACAAATTCAGATTTTTGAACATCGAACTGCTTGACCATATCATTTATAGATGTTCGGCAGTTCTCGGCAGTACTTGCAGTCAGGAATACAGATTACAGAGATTTTAAAGCAGCCTTGCTCTCAAAGTAGCTGTTGATACCCTAGCGGTGATGACGTTTCGTCCCTGGCAAAGAGCAACTTCTCCGATTGCCATGACTTCTGCCTGAACGACATGACCATGATCTGATAGCCTTTGTGCAAGGTCTAGACCCAGCTCTTTAGTATAGATTCCAAGCCCTATCTTACTATCTACTTAGGAGCCGTCACTGTAGAAACCCAAATAGCTACTATAACCTGATATGCGTCCCTTGTCTGAATGCAAATGTAACGTGTGTTTGGAGCTTGTCGCAAATATAGCACACTTGTATCCAAACACATAGCGTTTGCTATTCAATATTACATTTTTGAGACACAATGATTAATTAGTTAGTGATTTAGAAATAGTCCTGAATGCGTCTGTAAATGAATTGAGTGTTTCGTTTTCGTATGCTGACGTTGGGGTTTAGTTTCATGCATTCAGTTGTCAATCGTTCATTTGGGTGGAAACCTACGAATGCTTCGGCGTAAGTATATGGATGTTTATATTTTCATTTACATATAAGTGAGTTTAGGACTTGGATATATATGAATATTAGGAGTGTGTTCCAAACATATACATGGTTCCTGCAGAATGTGCCTTTTCCGCGTGTAGTGCGTTTAAAGTCTTACCAGGATTGATAAAATCTGCTCTATCAGCACGTCGTGTTGACCAGATAATCATTAGTTTGATCTATGAATTACTTACGAGTTGGGGCTTAACCTCGTCCCTGGGACACGCGAAATGTCAATAGGGGAACAACCGAAGCGGGAGTCTTATCTCCCCTCGTCTGGAATTTAGCACTGAATAGAGTTCTGTTAGAGTTGGAGGGCTCAGGTTCCACAGTCGCTGCATATGCTAACGACGTGGCAATTGTAGTGCCGGAAAAATAATCCTCCACGTGCAGCGATGTGCACCGGAACTTAATCAGGAGACTTGCTACGTGAGCTACTGAGAATGAACTGGATCAAATCCCGAGAAAGCCGAGCTCGAACTCTTTACCAGGAAGTAGAAGGTTCCGTATGTGGCCGTCGGTTGTGCAATTGTTAGTATGCGTGCCTTTTGTACTTGAGATCCTGGGTCCGATCCCTGCTCTGACCAACTTAAATTTCTCGCATAGTGACTAAGTCACCTCGCATAGTGACTAAGACACTATCGAGTATTTAGCCATGAAATAGCTTCTCAAAATACCGTTCGGAATCGGTGTAAAAACTGTAGGTCCCAATCAGTGAGTGTAAAACTAGAAAGCGCACAGCTCAGTGGTGGTGAGAAGCTCTCCCCGATTCCTTCAAGGAATTCCTATATATCCCTTGTGTCTATGGGGTAGAAAAATTAGCCTAAATGATAGTGCAGATACGATATCTAGGTGTGATTCTTAACAGGAAGCGTAATTTCAAGACAAATATCGTACTATGGATACGAAAAATAGAGCCACAATGAATCCATATTCGTGTACACAAGATCTATCGGGAGACGATGGGGCCAATCCCCGAAAAGCGTTTACTGGATATATGCAGGTGATTTCCGCCCGATAAAGCTTTACGGCATCGTTATTTGGTGGCCGATGCTGGAAAACCCCACTTACCATAGTCTGTCGACAAAACTCCAGACAATGGCAATGGCGTGTATCACGGGTGACCTTCACATAACCCCTACCTAGGGTTTGGAGGTTCTCCTGCACCTAGCACCAGCAGATTTTCTGGGAAGGCTACAATGTCGGCAATCCGCCTAGGGCATCCTTCGCAATGGATCGCCAGTCCATATAGCCATGGTCGATTTTGAGGGGCCCGCGGCTATTCAAAATAAAAGTCAACTACATGACATCCACTTCAATTTTTGAGAGAAACCTCGCCACTCATATCCGGGACATACAGGACTGGAGAAAAATGAAGATTTTTCGGCGTGTATATCGACAAATGCGACAAGAGTGTATTCCATTATGTAAATAGATGTACGATATCTATGAAGATCGATTAGATCGATCGATAGATTTGCCCTTGTTGGATAAGCGTGATGGCATGTGGACAACTTAATAGTACCTAAGGTCGTTCGCAGATATGAGTTAATCATCCTCTCCTATGCTTTCAGAAGGAAAGAGGTCTGATTAGTCTAAAGTAGACTAATATTCGATGATATCCCCGCTTTCGGAATGAATACCACCGTGGATTCTCTCCACCTATCAAGAATTTTGGATAGCTTGATGGAGCTCGTATAAAGTTTCGGTAACCAGGCAGCCAAATATTTACTCCACTTTGTAACTTGGCCGTCGGTGGTGCAATGATTGTGTGCGCGGCTCTTGTGCATGAGAACGTGGGTTCGATCCCTGCTCTGACCACCTTAAATTTCTTTCGACGGCAGTCACCTCGCTTCTGTCAGAGTAGACATTGACCCCAATGACTGCTGGACTACTACCACTCAGCCAGGCGGCCACTTCCATTTCCGCCTGATACATGCTACAATGATCAGGAAGTTTTCGAGAAAAAGACAACCATAGTTCCCTAGAGTAGATCCCGTACCACCCACCTGACCATTCATTTTCGACCCATCCGCGTAGAAATTCTTCTATTCCTCTATACCAGGAACTACTTTGTTCCAGCAGTTCCTTACCGGAATGAAGCTGTGTTATTTCCAATCGAATAGTGGTCCCCCTTTCGAGTAGTACAAAAGTGCAAGAGTATGTCGACAAATTCAGGAATATTGTATATGGTGTCCGAAGAGCCCTGAACCGTGTCAGCTATAATCCTTCATCCACGTAGTGATTGCTTGAAATCTTTAAAATTAACGCTGTCTGCCAATAACTAGGGGTATATTAAGAATAAATCAATCCGATATTTGGTTGATTTTCCCCTATATTTTGGTCCCGTCTAACCACTGTCATTGGTTTAATGTCTCATGTTTTGCTGCTGCATCCTTCTTTCCCTTTGTTAATCCTTTTTCTTTGAGCGGTGCCTAGTGGTTTCTGTCTACACCCTCACAAATAATTTATAGTCCTTTTGTTGTAAAAATTCTCTTTCTTGAAGGTTTTTGTTGTGTTTCCTCTTCTTAAATACTCGTAATGTTACCTCGTCATCAGCCCCAGCAGCATCGTCGACATAACCATCATCATCATCCTCATCGCTGCCATCCGCATGAGTTTTATTGCGCCAAACATACAAATACTGTACTGGATCGGTGATGGCAGTGGCCTGGTTATATCAGCTGTTCGTTCCCTAGTTGAGTTTAGTCATTGTTCCGACTCGACTGATGGTTATGTTTACTGCTCCTCCTGCTGATTTGCCTGTGATACTCGTACTCCTACTCTAATGGTGCTGATGATGATGATGATGACTTCGACTCCGACTATGTTCTGCTCGTTTTCCCCTTCATTTCGTTGTTGCTTGGAGGCAATTTATTCCACCTTTTAGAGTCACCAGGCAGATGATGTACGTTGGCTTTATACCCTGCTTTAACTTATCCTGTGCTCTGTCATCATTTCTCTGGCTGAGCCCTATTAAAACGCGCGCGCCATGTCGTCTTGATGCTATTGATTTATGATTTCTTTTAACTCCGTCCAATATTGGAAGTCTCAACGTAGTGCCGAGAGTAGTTTATGGCAAAAGAAGGAAGTTCACAACACAAAAAACGAAAATGCGAAAGGATTTACATTCACAGGGTGTGGAGGAGTTGCATTAACGTAAGATGCTTAATGTGCTGTTCTTCTTCTTCGTTTTATTGCTGTTATTTTCCTTTTTTTCTGTGGTAAAGTTTGGGAAATGCCTAAGGTTTGCTACGAAATGTGAAATCGGTGGTTATAGGGTGACCAAATTGAGTTGTATTTTAAGATAACAAATGTAAAAAATTATTCGAATTTATATTATTATATTATTATTATATGTATTGAAGGTTGGTGGTCGGTAGTGTGCGTGACTGTTGTAAATGGGAACGTGAGTTCGAACCCTGTTCTGAGCACCTTACATTTCTTTCGAAGACGGTCACGTCGCTTAGTGACGGCGACAGTATCGAGTACTAAGCCATGAAAAAGCTTCTCGTAATTAACATTCGGAACTGGTGTAAAACTAAGTCCCAATTAGAGAGTGAAAAACTAGAAAGCGCACAGCTCACTGGTTGCGAGAAGCTCTCATCGAAGCCCTTCATCGGATGTAGTGGGAATACATGTATATATAACTGGTGGTCCAAATACATGTGTGTGAAAATAAATTCAAATTTAACTAGCAAATACACAAACCAATTATTAGCAGAGCTATGCTGTTATATTATATAAAATACCGTTTCGAAAAACTTTTTCCTGGTGATCACAATAAGTTCTTGGACGGATTTGGTATTCTGCAGGTACTTTTGGAAACGAGGGTATTAAAGAATGAAAGTAGATGCCAATAGCTGTAATTTGACACACTACTCTCAATCGGTAAACTTTTTCTGATGAGTCGGAATAGCCCCAAACCTTTTCAAGAACTTCTATTACAAAAATCCCATATTAATATGATTTGGCATAGAATAGTTAAATTTTAGGTTCTGCCATATCAGTTACTGGTTGTCTGCAATATAAATTATAACTTTAGGTTACGAATGTGTGTTATATCTTGATAAAAGCGGTATTTTATATAAACTCCCCCAATTTAGATATCTGACATAGTTCTGTTAATATAATAACAGAGCTCTGCTAACATAATTGGTTTTTGTCTGTGCTACTTAAATTCGAATTTATCTTCATACTTATATTTTTCAGCCCGATTTCAGAATCTCGCAATTTAAGATTTTCAATTTCGGGACCCTTTTTCGAATTTCACCCACTGTGGCCAAATGCATCGTCAACCGTGGACCAAGTGTACACGCTCTTAGACCCCTTAAGGGGTGCATTCTAAAAATGGTAATCATATAATTCAGAACAATTTCGGAATGTCCAAATACGTATTTGAAATTCATATACGAAAACTGATTTTGACCCACTGTGGCAAAATGGGGCTTCAACCATGAACCAAATATATAGCTGTTGATATTGGTATTTGGTTCATGGTTGAAGTCCCATTTTGCCACAGTGGGCCAAAATCAGTTGTCGTATACGAATTTCAAATGCGTATTTGGACATTCTGAAATTGTTCTGAAATATGTAATTACCATTTTTAGAATGTACTCATCCAGAGCTCTAAGAGCGTATACACTTGGTCCATGGTTGACGATGCATTTGGCCACTGTGGACCAAATTCGAAAAAAGGTTCCAAACTGAAAATCCTAAATTGCGAGGTTCTGAAATCGTGCTGAAAAATGGGGATAGTAAATTCGGAAACAAGACCTCAAGGGCTATCAACAGCTGTATAATTGGTTCATGGTTAAAGCCCCATTTTGCCACAGTGGGCCAAAATCAGTTTTCGTATATGAATTTAAAATGCGTATTTGGACATTCTGAAATTTTTCTGAAATATATGCTAACCATTTTTGGAATGTACTCCTCAAGAGCTCTAAGACCGTAGTATACACTTGGTCCATGGTTGACGATACATTTGGCCATAGTGGACCAAATTCGAAAAAGGGTCCCGAAACTGAAAATCTTAAATTGCGAGATTCCGAAATCGTCCTGAAAAATGGTGATAGTAAATTCGAAAACAAGACCTCAAGGGCTATCAACAGCTGTATAATTGGTTCATGGTTAAAGCCCCATTTTGCCACAGTGGGCCAAAATCAGTTTTCGTATATGAATTTAAAATGCGTATTTGGACATTCTGAAATTGTTCTGAAATATATGCTAACCATTTTCGGAATGTACTCCTCAAGGGCTCTAAGACCGTAGTATACACTTGGTCCATGGTTGACGATGCATTTGGCCACAGTGGGCGAAATTCGAAAAAGGGTCCCGAAACTGAAAATCTTAAATTGCGAGATTCTGAAATCGTGCTGAAAAATGGGGATAGTAAATTCGAAAACAAGACCACAAGGGCTATCAACAGCTGTATAATTGGTTGATGGTTAAAGCCCCATTTTGCCACAGTGGGCCAAAATCAGTTTTCGTATATGAATTTAAAATGCGTATTTGGACATTCTGAAATTGTTCTGAAATATATGCTAACCATTTATGGAATGTACTCCTCAAGGGCTCTAAGACCGTAGTATACACTTGGTCCATGGTTGACGACGCATTTGGCCACAGTGGGCGAAATTCGAAAAAGGGTCCCGAAACTGAAAATCTTAAATTGCGAGATTCTGAAATCGTGCTGAAAAATGGGGATAGTAAATTCGAAAAGTGGACCTCAAGGGCTATCAGCGGGTATATATTTGGTTCGTGGCTGAAGCCCCATTTAGTCACAGTGTTTATTATGTACTGTAAAAGCTTGAAGGTTTTGAACGACAAAACTATGTACTTTGCAACATGTTTTTGAATTACTACGACAACAATATAAATTCCAAATATATGTGCTTTCTAATTTGTAAATTTGACGTTAAACTTTTGTTCTAATGTAAAAGTGATTCTTTTTATAAATACTCCTATTTTAAGCGCTTTAACATATCTCTCTTAACACAATAACAGTGCTCAGCTAACTAAAGTGGTTTGTGTCTTTGCTAGTAATATTCCAATTTATCTTCACGCACATAACTCCAATGCGGTATGGAATCAGAATAGATGTCACATAGGGATATCATGAGCTCCCTTTGGGCTAATTTCGATTGTACAGGTAGTTAGTTCATAGACTTTTATCAGGAGTGCTCAATATTGGCACTCGTATTCAGTATTTCTACGGTTGTTTCATATTTTTGTCTATATCCCTGATATGCAGTAGAAGGAGGATACATGACTGAAAAATCGCTGGCTTGGTCTATTCTTGTATAAATTCTATGTTTTAGCGAAAATTGAGATTTCAGAAATGGTGGTTTTAAATGGTGGTTTGTGTCTTCACTAAATAAATTCGTCTTCACATGCTCATTCAAATCTTACATCAACTTAAGTCTAACCTATTTTATTGCAAATATATAGTGACAACTTAACATTTAGGCCTCCTCGAAATTTAAGGATTTTGATCCTTTTTGTAAGGCCAACCCCTAATACCTATATAAATCTATTCCACACAACTTTCCTTACTTGCCGAGTAATCATTAATTTAATATGAACATCAATTGTGTAGAAACTGCCCCGAAATCACAACATAAAATGTTTATCCATTGATTGTCTCCACACCATTTCAGATTTCCAGCTTCAAACCTACAATCTGGGCTTTAATCCTCACACCAGCCGCAACTCTCCATATAACGTTTCAGTGTCGAGAACGCGATTATCAATTAAATCAGCCAACCATGTATAGATTCCTTTTTATTATGGCTGTTATTGCTCCTGCTCCTGTCGATTCACAGAGTAGTCAGTCTTCAATACTTTGTATACAACACGGGGACAGGGTACAACTTATACTACCTGCCTGCCTGCCTGTTTGTCTGGGTTGGTTTTAATGCTTTAAAATGTATAGCTCGCGGCTCAGTCTGTGACTTGCATTCGCCTGATTCTTACTTAAGTTGTTTTAGCTGCCGTTGTTTTCATCTCCATAAAAATGAATCCTGTTCATATCTCACGGAAGGAACGTTTGGCATACATTTGCCAAACAAACGCAAACACACAGCTTTTTGAGGCTCTCGTACGAAGTTGTTCAATATTTTTCTTTTTGCCGTCATGCTCCTTTTTATGTTTATTTCCCTCGAAAAGAAGAGACCGTTGTGTTTTTTTTTCATTCTTTAAATATATTTTTTTCTCCGTCAATTCAATGCATAAATCATTGAAATACCTTCGGGTTTGTTAAATATCGTATGTATTCTCAAAGTTCTTATCCTTGCAAAAAAGTAGGTTCGAATCAGAACTCGTGTCTACTTACAGACATACGGCTTTTGCAACATAAGATATGCGCATTAAGTATCAACAATGCCATATTTGTATATTTATTACATAGAGTTGCCATGTGTTGCGAATGGAGACAAAGTGTTGATTAGTTGGCTCGTTACTGTATCAAGTTTAGAGTGTAACTTTTAAAAAACTTTTCCTGAGAAAGCGAGCAAACAACAAAATCATTATAATAATGAACTTTTCATTAATTTCACGAAACGAGAAAACAAAGAACAACGTCATTATCATAATGAAATTTTCATTAATATCACGAAAACATTATCGGATTTCAATTTTAAAAATAACTAAATAATTTAGTTCAAAAAATTTTTTCGTTAACTATTCTTTCATCAATTTGATGAAACATTTCCTCATTTTCGGACCGAAACACTCATCCAATCCTTAGACCAGTTTATGGTGGACCGGGCATTAAAAGACTGGATCAACCATATGCTAAGGAATAGATGGATAAACTATGGTTACCATGATGTAAATATTAGAGACAGGGTACAACGTGGAACTCCACAGGGAGGGATTATATCACCACTCTTATGGGTCCTCACAATACACAGTCTCCTAAGGAAACTTATCGAAGAAGGACTTAAACCAATCTGCTACGCAGATGATGTTATAATACTTCTTAAGGGAAAGAATCCTAATCAATTATGCAGAGAGGCCGAGAGCGCACTGAGTATAGCGTATGACTGGGCACAGCCAAGGGGCCTAAATGTAAACCCGGACTAAACGGAAATATGTCTATTCACAAGGAAGACGAAAATCTCAGAATATGAAGAGCCACGATTCCTGGAAAGACGATTAAAATATCCGCAAAGGTTAAATACTTAGGAGTATTCTTAGATCGGAAACTGAATTGGGACAATAAGGCCTACAGATGCTGGTCGCTATGTAGAAGGGCTATAGGATCCAAATGGGGCCTCAAATCGAATATAACACACTGGCTCTACGGAAGCGTAATCAGGCCCGTACTAACATATGCTTACTGTAGTATGGTGGACGGTAGTTGAGAGAAAATGTAACATCACAATACTGCAAAGGGTTCAGAAAATGTGCTGCATTGGTATTAGCGGTGCAATAAGGACAACCTCGACAAGAGCCATGGACACTACTTTATGTATCCAGCCAATCGAGATTATAGGCAAATACGAGGCCACCCTTGCGGATCAACAATGAATGGATCAACAGGGATCTTACGTAAAAACACCAACGGATAATTGGGGCCTTAGTCGGGTACACGCAAGATACGAGTGAATCTGACCGAATACCTGAGGTAAGGGTTAAGGCGAATTGCGTAACCTTAACGCCAACTAGAGGCGCCTGGCAGAATGGGATCCTGGCACAAATGCCAAATGGGACTTGCTGCTACACGGATGGCTCAAAGCTAGGAGAAAAAACGGGTCTAGGATTCTTTATTGAAAATCCAGCAACCGAATCCCACCTACGGCTCCCGGATCATAATACGAACTTTCAGGCGGAAGTTCGGGCGATTACGGAGTGTATCAAATGGCTCGGCGATAATACAATCCCAGCCGAGGCAAATATATTCACGGATAGCCAAATGGCAATAAACGCAATATCATCGGAAACTGTCAAATCTAGAACGGTCCTTGACTGGAAGAAGGTGATACACGACTATTCTATGCACGGCAGATTCAACATCATCTGGGTGCTGGGGAGAGCGAACCTCCTGGCAACGAAAGCCAGGAAACCCTATGGGGTAACGAAGGCTGAGTTGAGTAAATGGACGCAGTCGGCAAATATAGCCCAGTGGAACCAGGAACCAGTAGGCAGTATGACAAAGATCCTATGGGGAGACCCAGATGGATTGAGGACGAAAGGTTTGCTGGACTGGGAAAATCTTAGAGCACACTTAGAGCGCACAACAGGTCGAATCAGCGGCTTAAGTGTATGTGTTACTGACATGGGCAGGTTTAGAGTGGTCCTTCTGAACACTCAAAACCGCACCCCTCTTTTCAAACTAACTAACTAAGTCCTCATTTTTCAACTTGCGACACATTTCATTTAATTGAAGAAGAAGATTTCGTCAATCTTTCATCCATATTTCATATATAGTTTATGTTGATTCAACGACAACTTTACATTAAGTTGATGTAAGTTTGTCATCAAGTTGAAGGACATTTTTCGCCGTTTGAATGTAAATTATTCATAATTTTTCTGTAAATTTTTCGTCAATTATATGTAAGGTTGTCATCAATTTTATGTAACTGTGTCATATATTTCATGTGAATTTGTCATCATTTTGATGTAAATTGGTTTCTAATGTACAGCCAAACTCTTTGGACTATTTTTCATTGTAAAAAATTCACTAGATCAGGGTATAAATCCACAAACAAAAATTCTCATAGCATGGATATTGTTTTCTGTCCACTGCACTATGTTCTATTCTCTCTTTATTTTCGGTTTTTTCAATTCTACGTTCATATTTTGAATCGATCCCACTAATTATTTCTAAATTCCAATGAAATTTCATCAATACAATGAAGCTGATAAATGTGAGGAAACGCATAATCTTCAAATTGATGACGAACAATTCAATGACGATTATGAATAATTGATGAACAGTTATCATCGGTTTGATGTAAATATTTTCTTTCAGTGTAGGTTAAGCATAAGCAGTGAATCAAGATCTCGTAAAAAGTGCTACCAGCTGGTTGAGCTATACTTGAGCTCAAAAGGAATTTCAAAACTAAGTTTAGATACCCACAGAAAAATTCGGTTGAGACAATGCGGTGGCAACACCCGAATTAACGGTTGCTACACCCTCATTTGACATAATTAGTTCGGTAAGTGTACTAGTCAGTAGCTTAGTCCATTTCTCAACTGTAAATTAGTCATGTCCTGTGACCTTGCGGAACTGAATTTTAAGGGATTTAACTACAGCTTCTCATAGGCGATAGGAGTGATTCTTATAAGAAAAAAACGCTCTTTCAAATGCCGCCAACCGCAAGTTTCTATGTCTTTTAGTTTTTTTTACAAATCATGTGTAAAGATGAACATAATTAATGAAAAAATTGAAAAATGTGATATAAACAGATAAAAAAGTAAATATCAAAATTTTTTTATTTTTCATAGAGGCACCACTGCATAGTGAACATCGTACAAAGTACCAAAGAGTCGAAATACATTGCCAGATGATCAGGTTGAAGGAAGAGTTGCATAACCATGCGCAAAACACGGAACGCGTTTTTTTTAAACGCGTTTTTCTCAATAACTTCTTTTCGGCGCAGAGGTCCCTTTTCGTGGAGCAAGTCACATATTTCAATATACAACGAAATGCCCATACAGTAATAGATAAGAGTTGCCACCCCGCTCTCTTACGGTCATTGCACTGAAAGAAAATCTTTACATCAAATCGATGATAAATATTCACCAATTGTTATCCATTAAATAGATGACAAATTTCATCAATACAAAAAAAAAAGTTCTTCAATTTGAAGATTGTGCGTATTTCACAATTTTCAGCTTCATTGAATCTTTTTTCTTCATCTAAATCATCTAAAATCTAAAATTTCTTCATATGACCATATTTTGCCTTAATAGTTCCACTATATGTGACATATTTAAATACCAATATTTAGGATTTGGTTGCATATGTATTAGTTTGTGCAGCAAATATATTCAGCTTGGAGTGTGTTTTCACTAATTACTGTATTTTAAATTTTTGCATTGATTATTTAATTGAAAAAATCAATAAATTGACGATTTGTCATTAAAATAAAGTGCGTAACAGAGCTCTGTTAGTTGTATAACAGAGCTCGGCTAAGTAAATTGGTTTGTGTCTTTGCTTTTTTAAATACGAATTTATCTTCACGCACATTGGTCTTACAACCTGTTCTTGTGGATTTTTTACGATGAAAATAGGCCAAAGAGTTTGGCCATTCATTCACAAACAATTTACATCAAAATGCTGAGCAATTACAACAAATTGATGATAGACTTACATCAAATTGATGATAAACTTACATCAAATTGATGACAACTTTACATCTAATTGAAGAAAAATGTACAGCAAATTGATGAACAATTTATATCTAAATGGTGAAAAATTTACTTCAACTTGATGACAAACATACATAAAATTGACGTAACATTGTCGTCGAATCAACTTACACTACTGATGAAATATGGATGGAGGATTGATGAAATGTTCTTCATTAATTCAATGAAATGTGAAATGTGTTGGAAAATAAGGAAATGTTTTATAAAATTGATGAAGGAATTCATAAATTTGATGAGGGAGTTCATAAATTTGATGAAGCTTTTTGTTTCAGTGTGCGGTAGTTGGAAATTTCGTGCAGTTTGAGTTGATTTCTTTGTTGTTGCCCATTTCTAATGGGGTACGTGGAAATCCGGCAGTTTTTCCCGTTTGGACACAAGTCCGTATAAAATTATTTTGGCGCTAAAAATTTAAAACACAAATTGATTCTGAAATTGTCTGAGATTGTCGTTTTTCAAAACCTGTTTTTCTGTAAGTATATTGAGTAAATTATGTAAAAATCATGAAATTTTACGTAAACCTACCATTATATACTTTAACATTGGTCTGTTAAATCAATAACAGAGGACTTTTTTCTAATGTAGTTTTTGTATTTGCTAGTTAGATTCGCACGCTGAGAAATCGGTCTTTTTTTGTTATTGTTTGGATGGAAATATAACGTATTTATAGCTTGTCGCAAATATAGCATTCTTGTGTCCAAACACATTGTGTTTGATATTCCATATTACAAATTTGAGACACAATGATTAATATGTTATAATATATGTTTTTGTGAACCAAATTTGGCTTTGTTTGTTGAAAACTGCTGAAATCTAAAACGCGACTGACAACAAAGAATCAACGAAGCAGCAGATGTTCAATTCATGAAAACCATGCTTGCAAACATATACATGTTTCCTGCAATATGTTGCTGGGCCTGATTTTTTCAGCGTTCGGAATGTATCTTTACGCACATGACTGTTGCATAGTTATGATTGGAGTGTTGAGTTTGCTAATATTGCCATATTTTAAGAAATTCTGTTCTGAATTTTATAATTTTTTACAACTTGGTTGATTTCTTCTCGACTTATGCAATAATCCCACGCAAACATTGAACACTGAGGTAAACTTCTTTCTTCTAACGATCTTGAAGAGATTTCAAAGAAGTCTGTCGCTGGGAATTACAAACATGACACAATTGTAGTCATGCCTACAACTTTGCAGTACTACATGCTGAAAAATAACGACCCCAGCAACATATTGCAGGCACCATGTACAAGCATTGCGTTAATGAATTGAAGATCTGCTGCTTTTTGTTTCTTTATTGTGACAGACAGCAGTGGTTTCAGTAGTTTTCAAAAAACAAAGCCACATTTTGGTCACAAATACATATATTATGACCTATTAATCATTATGCCCCAAACATGTTATATTGAATAGCAAATATAATGTGTTTGGACACAAGTATACTACATTTGCGACAAGCTACAATCATGTTATATTTGTACACAAACAACGGGGAATTTTTCAGCATGTACACGCTGGAAAATAACAGCCCCAGCAACATATTGAAGGAGCCATGTACAAGCATTGCTTTCGTGAATTGAAGATCTGCTGCTTGTTGTTTTTGTTTCAGCAGTTTTCAACCAAAAAAATCAAATTTTTGTTACAAAACATATTTTATAACATATTAATCATTGTGACCCAATCATGTTACATTGATTAGCAAGCACAATGTGTTTGGACACAAGTATACTATATTTACTAGAAGCTACACTCTAGTTATATTTGCATCCAAACAAAAACAAAATAAAAATTTGTCAGCATGTAGAAATGTTGAATATCGATTAATTGTGAAGTGTTCAATTTGTTATCAGGTGGATAAAAATTACTAAAGTCTTTATTGTGATTTATAAAGAACGATAACGATAAACAATAAATAAAACAATGCCATAAAGGACAATTCAGTAAAATATGTTGGTAACCCTATTTTTTACAAAACTTGTGAGTTGTGTGGGAGTGAGTATACTAAGCGGGTATACCTGGTCGAGAAAGCCTACCACTTTAAAGTGCATACATACCTCTAAAGTTGTTCCGACCATCTCTTTCAGTTGTCCTTAATTCTTCGTCTTCATGTGCTGCAATTCGTTGCAGTTTCTTTTATTCGTTTTTTTCTTTCTTCTGGATTTTTTATAACTTTATTGTTGTGGGAAGAATAAAGAATTCAAAGAATTTCTTTTTCTCAAGTTTTTGTTTTTGTTCGCAGTATGGGAACGAATGATATTATTGTACCTTCAGGCGGTTTATACATTGATACCTCCGTGATTTAATAAGAATTTAATAAAATACTCGTACCAGAAAAAAGTCTATATAATAAAAAATAAATAAAAATAAAAAAAATCATATAGTTAATGGGCTTTTAAGCAAAGCGCGATGGGAAAGAAACATAAAAGTCATCAAAAGAAGAAATTTTTTGTTTGTGCGTCGCAAGTGTTAGAATCCTTGGGGCATTTAAAAAAATTTATGTACTTGGTGGATACACTGCACTTATCCTGCCTCAGCATATGTTTCCTCTAGCCCCTTACTATTTTCTTATAAGGCAAGTGATAAAATGCTACCGAAAACACTTGAGAAAGAGAAAAAAAACCACCTTCATTATTTGCGCAAAGACCGCGTTGATGATAAGGGAGAGCAGCTGCTTTAATTCTATAGGAATGATAGCAGCCAGCAATCGTTATATCATAATCGTGAAGTTGTACTTCCTTCATCACCTTAGCATCATCCTCATCGTCATCCATGGCGGTGTGACAAACGTCACCAGCGCCAGATACTCCATCATCATCTTCAGTTGTTCCTTGGGATTTCAGATTGCCTTCCGCGCCCATCTTCTCAAGAGTAGCAGAAGATCAAAAGGAATTTGTCACAGTTTCATTTTATAATTTCCATATAATTATACTATGCGTATGTGAGATTATGCGGCAGTCAAAATGTAGCACAGGTGAAGTAGTAGGGATGTGATATTATAGCCAGCGGTGTAGATTATATTACTCTATTTAAAAATATCTTTTTGTACATGTGGGTACCTAAATTTGGTACCTAAATTCAGTTTTGTTTTAGCACTTTAAATATATTTTCCTTTGATTATTATTTTAATTAATTTCTGAGTTTAAGTTTGATTCAATTCAATCTCTGTTTCAACTTGGCTAAAGGTTTTTATACAGTTTCGTCATTCATTATTCATATTCCTTATTAAGATCTTGCGGAGATCGCTCGAATGGATTAGTCCCTTAGCTGTAGCAAAGTTATAAACTACAGTTTTATGATTTTTTTCAACTTGGTTGATTTCTTCTCGATTTATGCCATGATCCCACGCAAACATTAAACACTGAGGTAAACTTCTTTCTTCTAACGATCTTGAAGAGGTTTCAAAGAAGTCTGTTGCTGGGAATTACAAACATAACACAATTGTATTCGTGCCTATAACTTGGCAGTACACGCTGAAAAATAACGGACCAAGCAACATATTGTAGGAAACATTGAGGATCTGCTGCCTTTTTGTTTCTTCTTGTCAGTCTCGTTTTTATTTTTAGCGGTTTTCAACAAACAAAACCTCACTTGGGCCTCAAAAACATATATTATAGCCTATTAATCATTGTATCTCAAACATTTTATATTGAATAGCAAACATAATGTGTTTGGATATATTTGATATATATATATATACACGTTATATTTGCATCCAAACAACAAAAAATTACAGATTTGTTAGTGCCATACTTGCCATTCTTTCTATCAGAGTAAGAAAAAATTCCACTCGCGAGTCGAAAAATTCAGCTCCTCCTCAATATAAAACTCTCACTCCAAGGATATGTATTTTAAAAGTGGTATATGGGTAAAAGGAGCAGGAAAGGGTAAAACAAAATGGGAGTATTAGTTTGCAATGATTGGGAATGTGTTAATAAGAGTGTATGTTGGTAAAAATGGGTAGAAAGGGTAACAATTTAAATAACGAGGAAATTAGTTTGTACTGATTGAAAATTTATTAAAAATTGTGTAAAAAAATGATGTAACTTCAAAAAGAGACAAATATTGGTAGAACTTGAAAAGGCAAAAAAAAAGAATACCATGAAATTATTTGAATTTGGTAAAAAATGTGTTTGTACGTAAAGAGTCTAAAACATGTATATGCGAGAAGTCTTAATTTTAAAAATTATATGTGGGTAAAATGAGTCAAAAATGGGTAAAATGCAAAAGTGCGATAAAATCCTTTGGAACGAGTTAAAAATAAAATATGTGGGTAAAAACGGATAAAAAGGTCAAAAAGACGTAAAATATCAAAATGCGAGAAAAATTGTTTGAAAAGATTGGGAATGTGCATGTGAATAAAATGGCGGAAAAAATTGCAAAACTTCAAATAACATTAGTTTTGAATGATTGCAAAAGAGAGAAAAATGGCTAAACTTCAAAAAGATAGATAATCGGGTTGGAATGGTTTATAACTGGTTCAAAATAGTGTCTGTTTGTATGAAGGGGGTACAAAAATTTTAAAAACCAGGTCTTGATTCCACGGGGTTGTGCATTAGGGTGTACTGAAAAACGATTTTTTGGAATTTCAAATGTGGGGCGTCTCAAATGACGCGCATTAAACAGATTATTACGGGATCGTAAAACTTTTTTTTAACCGAGGGTACTTATAGTCCCCTACCGGCCGTTGAGGTTTCGATTCCTAGTACATTTTCGAAAAAAAATATTGTTTTTGGAAATAATGGGGCTCAAACGACGTGTCATAATGAACATGTATAGAAAAAAATATTTTAAAAATTTTGACAGAACATTTTTTCCACATCATTTTTAAATCTTTATCATGCCTATTTTGTCTTCCCCCTTTTTTCTGTATTTTACATAAATATTCCATCAACTATATAAAATAAATATATTTGTAGGTGATTTTGCGAAACACAAAGACATACCTGCAATTCAAATGAAATTTTTTGAAAAAATTATCTATTCTATTTTCAGTACAACATTATTGTACATGTTTTGGATCTAATACCGAGCATGCTGTACATAATTTTGAAAATTTTTAGAAAAACAACCGTTTGCTTTTAATGTCAACATTTGTTATATAAAATTTTTCGTTTTGTATTGAACAAAATCAATTAAAACCATTTTGATTGAGTAAAACAAGTACGGTTAACGTTGTTTTTATTACCTGCAATGGATCGGAAGAGAAAATTTGAGTATGACATATCAAAGTGAAAGCACTGAAAGGAAAAATAATATAAACCGTTTTGAAGTTTTACCCCTTTTTGACCCCAGTTTACCATTTTGTATCCACATTCACAGTTTTTGACTTACTCCTACAATTTTAATCTCTAAAAACTGAAGTTTAATTTATAACCTCTTTTTAAAGTGGTGTACAATTTGATGCAACTCTGCTAATTACCAAACCAATACAACCAAAATAATAACATACCCAAAAAATCAACTGTTTGGCACACGGAAGCCGATCGAAAATTTTCCGACGCGTCGCCGCCACTACAATTTTTCTGAAGCCCACTCCGCCGTCGATATTTTGGATTCTCATCGGTTTAATAAATATGCCGATTTGACCGACTAGCCCGATTTGATCCACTTATTCAATTTTAAAGGTTCAGTTATTTCAAAAACATCCCAAATTTGTTCAAAACTGGCAAAACCCAGAGCCACCAATTTAATTTTTCTGTAGTGTCCCCGTCTTCGATAATTTGGTCTCGGCAGGGAGTTGCTCAAAATTGATCTAAGCACAAAGTTGCCACCCGAAATGTCAAGTTAATCTCAAATTGGTCGGTGTAAACGGCAGAGGTTAGAGAACAAGATCATCACTAACCCAGTCTAAATGAGACATTAATCTGTAAAAATCAAGTTTAATTTTTAACCCCATTAAACTGGTGTACAATTTGATGCAACTCTGCTAATTAACAAAAAATGCAATCAAAATGAAAACATACACAAAACAATCAATAAGTGTCCGAACTCACGAGCGAAGTGTTAACACCTTTTTGTTACACGGTATCTCATTGATTTCTACGAACACATTAGTAAATGTGACATTGGAAAAAAATAATAGTTTTTGTGCTAAAGGCTCTTTTGCTATTGCAATTTCCTGTTTCTTACATTTGCTTGAACATTAGATGTAATATTGTTAAAATAAATAAAGCAATATTTAGCTCACTGAAACAATTGTTTTTGTTTTGTCATAAACAGAGCGGCGACAAAAAGTATTGAATAGTATAGAGAACTTATTGCACTCTTTTTCCGCTCTCATATAGAGACTCTGAGTAAAAGAAAGAGCATAAACGAGTCGTATTCTCTTTATAGAATATTTCAATATAAACGCACCATTTCGACAAATTTATTACATAACACAATACAAAAAGCATAAATGTTTCAAAAGGCATCAATGTTTCACATCAAAATTATGAATAGACCAAGTTATGAAAAAAACAGAGTAATACGTATTGAATCATTCGCCAGATGTCGCCAGTGCTTTTGAATCATACAATTCGTTGCATGAGTTCTCTATACTATTCAATACTCTTTGGCGGCGACGACCTGCTTGTGTGTTCGGTGCCGCTACATCAATACCATCATATTTATTTTCAGGCAGAGACTATTGTTGCACAACAGCCATGTGTGTGATGTACCACGTATGTGATGCTAACGCTGTATGTTGTTTGAATGTATTCACTTTGATAGATTGCCCTACCCGTACCTATAGATGTTAACACATCAAAAATTAAGTGTGGCAGACGGAAGGCGATCAAAAATTTCCCGACGCGTCTACGCCACTAAAATTTATTTGAAGCTAACGCCGCTGCCGATATTATGGATTCTCATCGGTTTATTATATGACTCGATTTGACCGACTGGCCTAATTTGACCCATTAATCCAATTTTAAACGTTCAGTTATTTCAAAAACATCCCAAATTTATATAAAACAAAATGGCAAAACCAAGAGTCGAAATTAAATTTGCTGTTGTGGCGCCGTCTTCGATAACTTGGTCTAGGCAGGGAGTTGCTCTACATTTATCTAAGCACAAAGCACCTGAAATGCCAATTGAATGTCATATTGGGCGGTGAAAATGGCAGAGATTTGACAACTAGGTTACCGATAACCTGGCCGCGATAAACTGCAGTCTAAATGTAACATTATTTTGTTTATTATGTGGTGTCAAAAATGCATAAATGTAACTTGTGTGATAAGGCCGTAAATGATATTCGTATTTGCAACTGCGTCGATTTCTTCTCGATTTCGCAGCAAGTCCCACGGAAATATTATAAACACATGTGTCCTTCATTCTTATAACGATCTTGAAGAGATTGCAAGAAAGGGCGTGGCTTTGAACCAAAGATTGTTAAGAGTTACAGCTTTGTGACAATTTTCAAATGTTGTCTTCTTATTCGATAGTGTTTTGATCTGCTGCTTTTCGTCTTACTTTCTTTATTAAGATCTTGAGGAGATCGCTCTAAAGATTGTTGCCTTGACTGAGACTTTGTTAGCAGTTAAAGTTGTATTCCTGTTTATCACATCGTTATTTTCTTAGCGATAAGTGCAGATATTTCGCTCAAGCATTATACACTGATTTGACCTCATTTCATATAAGGATCTTGAAGAGATTGCAAGAAAGTTTTAGGCTTTGGTGCAAGCTTTGTAGGTGCTACAGTTTTGACACAATTGTATTTTTGTACACAACTTGGTATATTTTTTTTGTCACATTCCCTAGTAACGTGACCTGCTGCTTACTAACTTTTTTAGATATTGAAGAGATCACACTAAAGCTTGATATCTTAGCTGAGGCATTGTAAGGAACTTACATTTTTCTTCTTTGTTATTGTAGCGGTGGTCACCGACGTGACCTTCTTTCGTATAACTATGTCGAAGAGATTGCAAAATGGGCTGCCGCTTTGACTGAGATATTGTGACGAGTTGCAATTATACTATTCTTTTTTTACAGTCTTGACACAATTGTATTCTTCTGTACAAGTTGGTAGTTTTTGTTCCCTCAACTTAATTTCTTTATTAAGATCTTGAAGAGATCGCACTAAAGGTTCATGCCCTTTGTTTAATTCATTGTTAGCAGTTTAAATCTTATTCTAGTTTGCAACTTCTTTAATTTCTTCTCGATTTATGCAACAACTCCACGGAAACGTTGTACCTTCCTTCTTATAACGATCTTGAAGAGGTTGCGAGAAAGGTTGTGGCTTGGAACTACATATTGTTAGGTGTTAAAATTTTGGCACTATTGTATTTTTGAATAGGATTTGAAAGAATTATTCTTCGCATTCAATGGTGATGTGATCTGCTGCTTTTGGGCTTATTTTCTTTATTAAGATCTTGAAGAGATCTCACTATATGTTTATGCCTTGGTTAATACATTGTTTGCAGTTTAAATGTTGTTCTACTTTGCATCTTCTTTAATTTCTTCTCTATTTATGCAATAACCCCACGGAAACATTGGACACCAATGTGACATTTTTTTCTTATAATGATTTTGAAGAGATTGCAAGAAAGGTTATGACTTTGAACCACATATTATTAAGTGCTACAGTTTTGGGACAATCTACAACTTGTTGAATATTTTCTTCTTAATCGATAGTGATTTGATTTGCTGCTTTTCTGGTTACTTCTTCTTGATCTTGTAGATCTTGAAGAGATCGCTCTAAAGGTCGATGCCTTCGCTGAGGCTTTGTCAGCAATTAAAGTTTTACTCTTGTTTATTGCATCGTTAATTTCTTAGTGGTATGTGCAGGTAATTCGCTCAGGCATTGGTCAGTAATGCGACCACACTTCCTATAACGATATTGAAGAGATTGCAAGAAAGCTTGTGGCTTTGGCCCAAGCATTGTTAGATGTTACAGTTGTGGCACTATTGTATTTTTGTATGGGATTTAGTAGATTATTCTTCGCATTCAATAGTGATGTGATCTGCTGCTTTTGGGCTTATTTTCTTCATTAAGAACTTAAAGAGATCGCCCTAAAGGTTGAGGCCTTGACTGAGTGGTTGTTAGCAGTTAAAGTTTTACTCTTCTTTATTGCATCGTTAATTTCTAAGCGATATGTGCAGGTAATTCGATCAAGCTTTGGACACCGGTGTAATCGGGATTATTATAACGATCTTGAAGAGATTGCAAGAAAAGTTGTATCTGTGAATCACATATCGTGTAAAGAGTTACAGTTTTGGCTCTATTGTGGACTTGTACATAACTTGGTATATTTTTCTGCATATTTGATAGTGATGTGACCTGCTGTTTTTCGGCTTATTTTCTTTATTAAGATCTGGAAGGGATCGTACTAAAGGTTGAAGCCTTGGCTGAGTAGTTGGTAGTAGTTAAAGTTTTACTCTTGTGTATTGCCTCGTTAATTTCTAAGCGATATGTGCAGGTAATTCGATCAAGCTTTGGACATCGGTGTAATCGGGTTTATTATAACGATCTTGAAGTGATTGCAAGAAAGCTTGTGGCTTTGGCCCAAGTATTGTTAGGTGTTACTGTTGTGGCACTCTTATATTTTTGTAGGGGATTTAGTACATTTATTCTTCGCATTCAATAGTGTTGTGATCTGCTGCTTTTGGGCTTGTTTTCTTCATTAATATCTTGAAAAGATCGCACTAAAGATTGAGGCCCTGACTCAGATGTTGTTAACAGTTAAAGTTTTACTCTTGTTTATTACATCGTTAATTTCTAAACGATATGTGTAGGAAATTCGCTCAAGCATTGGACTGCAAGAAAGCTTGTGGCTTTGGCCCAAACATTGTTAGGTGTTACAGTTTCGGCACTATTGTTTTTCTGTAAACAACTTGGTAATTTTTTCGTCCCTTTCGAAAGTAACGTGCACTGCTGCTTTTCGGCGTATTTTCTTTATTAAGATCTGGAAGAGATCGCTCTAAAGGTGGAGGCCTTGACTCTGACGTTGTTAGCAGTTAAAGTTTTACTCTTTTATTACGTCTTTTAATTCTTGGCGATGTGTGTAGGCAATCCTCTCCAGCTTTGGACACTGATGTGACCTTATTTCTTATAATGATCTTGAAGAAATTGCAAGAAATCGTATGTCTTTGGCCCAAGCAATGTTAGGTGTTACAGTATTGACACTATTGTTTTTTTTTGTACACAACTTGGTAAATTTTTTCGTCCCTTTCGAAAGTAACGTGTGCTGCTGCTTTTTGCTTTCTTTCGGTTTTATGATCTTGAAGAGATCGCCGTGAAGGTTGATGTCTTGGCTGGGGTATTGTTAGCAGTTAACATTTCCTTGTGGGTTATCACTTCCTTGGTTACTGATATGACCTTCTTACGTATAACGCTGGCGAAGAGATTGCAACGAGGATTTTCACTTTAAATGAGATATTATGAAGAATTACAATCTTATTTTCCTTTTTTACAGTCTTGATATAATTGTATCTTTATTAAAATCTTGAAGAGATTGGACAAATGGTTTATGCCTTGGCTAAGGAATTATGTTCAGTTAAAATTGTATTGCTGTTTATGACGTCGTTAACTTCTTAGCGATATGTGCTCTGATGTGACCTGATTTTTTTATAACTAGATTGAAGAGATCGCACGATATGTTGTTGGATTGGCCGAAATATTAAGAGTTAAATTTTTGATACAATTGTATTTTTCTGTACAACTTGGTAGATTTTTTCTTCATAGTTGACAGTGATATTATCTGCAGATATTCGGGTTTCACTTCTTAATTAAGATATTGAAGAGATCGCACTTTAAGTTAAGGTCTTGGCTGATGTAATGGTTGCAGGTTATTTACGCAAGCTGTGGTGTCTAATGTGACCCGCTTTCTTATAACTAAGATGAAGAGATCGCACGATATGTTGTCGGATTGGTTGAATATTGTTAAGAGTTAAATTTTTGAAACAATTGTATTTTTCTATACAACTTGGTAGATTTTTTGCTGTTTATCGGGTTTCCCTTCTTTAATAAGATCTAGAAGAGATCGTACTTTAGGTTGTTGACTTGGCTGATGTATTCGTAGTAGGTAATTCATGCAAGCTTTGGGCTCTGATATGACCTGCTTTCCTAGAACTAAATAGAAGGGATCACAAGTTAAGTGTCGCTTGGCCGAGGTGGTTTTAGATGTTATAATTTTGATACAGTTGTATCCTTGTTTACTATTTTTCTTTCTATTCACCACTGATTTGACCTTATACCTTGGAGAGATTGCACGACAGGTTGTTGCCTAAGGTACTGAGGCATTGTTGGGAGTTTCGGTTTTAATTTGGTTTACCATTTCAATTTTGTTTTCTTCATATTTGTTGTAACAGCTCAAAGCATTGCACACTAATGTGATGGGTGATTCTCGATTTTGTATTAATAAAGAAATTGAAGAGATCACGCGTTAATAGGTTGTTGCCTTGGCTAAGGAATAACACATTCAAATACTTGTATCCTCGGTTGTTTTTTCGGTTCATCTTGAAATTTGCAGTACCTTGTCTCAAGCACTGGACACAGATGTAGCCTACCGTTTTTACGTGTATTTTCAATATTAAGATCTTGAAGAGATTGCTTCATATCTGAAGTATATTTTGTAGGTGTTGCATTTACATCCTGGTTTATCACTTTATATCCTTGTTTACCACTTTGCCTATTTATTTTCACAATTTACATTGTGGGCTATTGTCTTTCTTATTAACATCTTGAAGAGATCGCACAACTGGCACATCTTTTGATGACAGATAGTTCACTGTTCACTTAGAATTTAATATATATGTAAATATCCTTGGTGTTTTTCCTGCATTAAAATGTCCTTTGGGTTACATTTCTTGTATTCAAATTGATTTTTTTTAAAGTACAGATAATCATATTTTCACTTCCGACATTTTTATTCCATAACAAATTCAAAAATTATTAAGTGAAAAAAGTTAAGGGAAAAATATTAGCAGAAGTGGTGGAATACACCTCCACTCCAAGTAAAGTCCTGACGTCGTTAAGGCCATCATATTTAGGACTACCATGGATTATATATGATAAAAAATAACTCCCCGTCCCTAGAGAATTTCCGTACTTATTTTATTATTTGCGTCACAAAAGTGCGTGTGAAGACGCAACACAGCCAGTAAGGATGAGTGTCAGTATCTTATCATTTGCCCAGGAGACGCATAAAGTTTTGCGAAACAAATTTCTATTGTTTTTTTGTTTTTGTTGAAGTGTATCTGTGTGTGTGTGTATACAAATATGGGAGTGTAATTAGGAATGGGAGGCGGCACAAGAGAAGAGGCGTTAAAGAAGCAACATGTCTTTTGAAAGAAACACCAAGTGTTTAAGGACTTTCCCTGCAGGATGGTGGATAATTTTGTTTTGTTATCCTGGCACAAAACGAAGAAGAAAAGAAACGCAATGAAAGGATTTGACACGCAAAAATTGAAATTCATGAGAAACGCGTGTTTGACTTCAAGTTAATGTTCTGAGAGTTTTACCTTCTCCTCCTCCTGCTCATCCATCAAGTTGAGAGGAAATTCATTAAACTCATTTAAACTCAAACTCAAACACAAACAAAACACCTTCAGTTTACTGTCTCTCCCTCCCCCTTCTGTGGTTCCTCATAAAGTAATAAATTAGTTAATTATAGTTAAATAAAAGATGTTGATATCCTCGAACTGACAGTTCTTTGGAACAGCAAAAGGGTATGATGAAAGGATGCATGTGAACTCCGTATCATATCCTTTGAATTCCCCTTCCCGCTGGTTATTATCGTTATGGAAACTTAATCTATAATTATTTCAATAATTAGATTTATTTTCGTTTGGTTTTGAGTTCCCAGTTCTTCTATTGTTAATTAATTTCCTATAAACTCCTACGTCACGTGCTCAGGCGCTTGAGGGGATTTAAGGAGGGTAAGAGAAAGATAAAGCAAAGGACTTTAACATGTGTCAATAATAAATTACGCCAGAACGAGAAGAGAACACAGAGTATATACAATTCTTACACGGGATTCGGTTTTTTGGAACACCTTGATGATTTCCAATCTCAGTAAGGAAGTTGAAGTGATTGCACGATAGACTTCTATGATGCAATACAGTTGATAAGAAAATGTAAATATTGACTCAAGTCCAAAAACTGAAAGTGAAAAAATTAAAATACATATGGGTTAGAAATTGATGTGCGTGAAGATAGATTCCGAATCCAACTAGCAAAGACACAAATCACTACAGTTCACATAAGTCTGTTATGGCGTTAACATAACTATGACGATCTCCTGGGTCAGACTGTGAATCCAATCTACTCTTTTGCCGATGACAGTAACCTCTGCCATTCTTATTCATTCGATCGTAGGCCAAGTCTTCAAGAGATTGAAGTCAAACGCCGGACGATGAATGAAACACTCGACCGCGATCTGGTGTCCATTGTTGAATGGGGTCGAAGGAATAGAGTAAATTTTAATGCGAGTAAGACCCAGTGTTGTTTGTTGTCGCATAAACGTATTGCTGACCCAGGTGTGTCGTCATTGTCTATGGACGGTGTGGATATTGATGAATCAGACGCTCTTGATGTTCTGGGCATGAAAATACAATGTGATGTCCGTTGGGCAAAACATGTGTTTGAAGTGTCGAAAGATGCATTCAAGTGTCTAGGCTTTTTAAAGCGGTGCAAGAAATACTTCACTCCATCTGATCTTCTCAATATCTACACCACCTACATCAGGCCAAAGATGGAGTATAACTCCCATATATGGGCAAGTGCTCCTAGGACTTCTTTGGAGCTTCTCGACCGTGTCCAGAGGAGAGCGACGGTGTTAATAGGGGACAGTAGGGTATCCAACTCTATTGCCTCCCTTAAGCATCGTCGAAATGTGGGTTGCGTGTCACTGTTCTATCGATATTTCCACGGTATGTGTTCCTCGGACATCCGTCAACTTATGCCGGACGTGAGGATATTTAGCCGAAGTACGCGGCTTTCCAGGAACTTTCATCCGTTTTTTATCGAGTGGCCGATTGACCGCACTACACACTATAGAAAAAATTCGTTCTTCCGGCTAGTGTATTTCCCACCAATTGTGACATACAAACATTCAAGGCAAATATCGACAGACACTACTCCCTCTTTCCACCCTCTACTACCTCAATTTTCCTTCGCCAACACAATGCACTGCATTTATAGGGGGCATCCCCTGAGTGTTGGTTTGATAAAAAAAAAAAAAAAAAAAATATAAACAGATGGTGTGTTTAATGAAATTTTATTTTCAGTCGATAGGAAAAATATATAAAACCTAAACTTCTAACTCTTAAACGCCATTCATGGCACTATTGAAAGAAATTGTCCCTGTTGGCTCAGTGGGCTAAAGTAAATTTAGTGTATGAAAATTTAAATCGATCAACTTAGGATATCAAGGAATTCTCCCGTGTTGTCACATACCTCATTAGAAAGGCCTTCACAAACACTTCCAGAATCTGAAATCAAAATGTGGAAAAAGAGTTTGGAAGTAAGAAAATATCCTCATTTACTTTCAGGACCCCAAAAATAATTTCGCCCACTGTGCGAAAACGAGAAATTCTTCCGTTTTCTTACATACGGCATTCGAAAGGTCCCCGTCAACAATTTCAGAATCTTTAATCAGAGTGTGGAAATCAAGTTTGGAAGTAAGAAACAAATAATTTCGCCCATTGTGCGAAAACAAGAAATTCTCCCGTGTCCTCACGTACCTCGGTGGAAAGCTATTTACAAACACTTCCAGAATCTGTAATCAAAATGTTGAAAACGAGTTTGGAAGTTAGAAAATATTCTCATTTACTTTCGTATCCCCAAAAATAATTTCGCCCATTGTGCGAAAACAAGAAATTCTCCCGTGTCCTCACGTACCTCGGTGGAAAGCTATTTACAAACACTTCCAGAATCTGTAATCAAAATGTGGAAATAGAGTTTGGAAGTAAGAAAATATCCTCAATTACTTTCGGACCCCCAAAAATTTACTTTGGCCCACTGAGCGAATACGGTAATACTTGCGGCAGCAGGGACAATTTCTTTCTATAGTGCCATGAATTACCTTTCGAAGTTATAAGTGTCATTTCTATATGTTTTTCCGATCGGTTGAAAATAATATATCGTTAAAGACACCATCTTTCTATATGTTAACATAGTTAACAGACTTCTGCCAATTGTAGTGGTTTGTGTCTTTGCTAGTTAGATTATCTTATTTCTAAAGACAGTATTTTTTGATACACTTTATGTACATTTTTGGTAATTTTTTTTTTATAATGTTTTGCACATTTTTCGTACATTTTGGACTACGAAAAGTATTTTCTGGTACATTTATTTTACAGGGTTTGTACTTTTTTTTTTTGAAATTTTACTTACTTTTTAGTATATTTTGCGTACTACTTCTGTACCATTCCGATTTTCTATAGAATGGTGTTAAGGCACAGACTAATAGATAAGAGCTTTCAACAGCTATCTTGTGTTCTCTTGCGATTCAAGTTCCGTTGTATGATACTCTATGGTTGGACACAAAACGAACAGAAATAAAAGAGAATGCATATTTTAGTTCGATGCAACCAGCATCAGATAAAATTAGCTGTCAATAGCAGCAATCAAACAGTATTTAAAAGTAGTTTTCCTCATGGTTTGTTTCTCATTACTTATGAATCATTCTCCACTCATAGAGAATTAGACAAGAACCGCTATCCCTCTCTTCACGTTCTCTTGATGACGGCGAGGTATTAGGTCATTTCATCGAGTTCGAGTTGCTTTTGTAATTTACACTTTGGTTGGACAAAATACGGAAAGAAGTAAAAGGGAATGCGTATTTTTCTTCGATGCAGCCAACACAAAACATAATTTAGCTGTATGTCTTCTTTGGTCTTAAACTTAGTTTGCTGCATGGCCTATAATCTCTATGACTTCTTTGATCTCTCATTCTACGTCATTTCTCTAGTACATTTTCGGTCAGCTGTGCCATAGAAACCCCCTGATCCACTACGTTCTCCATCAAATCCCAACAAACAGTTCGATCAGCTGCAACATTCTTGAGTTTTTTACGGGTTGTTTATCGAACCTATCCACATCTGATCGATTATGCAGTTAGAAATTGATAGAAAACAGAGTAGATAGCGAAACCATTCAGAAAAAAACATTTGTGTTTGATAGATACTAATGACAGCTAAATTCTGTTTCATGTTGGTTGCATCGAAAAAAAATACTCATTCCCTTTTATTTCTCTCCATTTTATGTTCAACCAAAGAGTAACATACAACAGCAACTCAAACTGGATGGCATTTCCTACTACCTCAACGACCGGAAGAGAACGCTAAGATATATATGGAATCTCTTTTCTAATGACCTACGAGTCGAATATTGTATACGAAAATATACTGCTCGAATTTCGCGAGATGTTTTTTTTTGGATGTGCGTGAAGACAAATTCGAATTTAACTAGCAAAGACACAAACCACTTTGGTTAGCAGAGCGCTGTTATTACGTTAACAGGTATCTGTTAAATTGGTAGAAAGGAAAGTATATTGAAATAAACAAGGTTTTTAGCGAATTAAATTAATAAAATAAAGGCAAATCTTACAAGTCGTATAAACAACATTACGAGCTTTCAGTATTAGTGGCACAAATATTAAACTGCTTACCAGCGAACATTATATTTTAGTTCAATGTATGTATTTGTAGAGAGGACATTGAGCCCAAATCATGGATTTTTCGCCAACTAAGAGAATTTAGTATTTTACCATGTCGTAGCATTTTGACCCACTGTGCCCAAACTAAGGATTCTTCGCTAACCAAACGTATACCAGAGTAAAGCCTTTTATTAGTACTTTCCAAATTTACCACCCTCATATTTCAGAACAGCGATGTATGGAATTTAGTATTTTACCATGTCGTAAGATTTGACCCACTGTGCCGAAACTAAGGATTCTTCGCACACTACCCGTATACCAGACTAAAGCCTTTGATTAGTACTTTCCAAATTTACCACTTCCATATTTCAGAGGAATTTGAGAACAGCGATATGTGGAATTTAGTATTGTCACATGTCTCCACATAATGACCAACTATGCCCTATCTAAGGACTCTTCGCGGACCAAACGTATACCGGATTAAAGTCCTTCACTAGCACTTTTCAAATTTACCACCCTCATATTTCAGAGTAATTTCAGAACAACGATATATGGAATTTAGTATTTTACCATGTCTTAGCATTTTGACCCATTTTGACTTTTGATTAGTACTTTCCAAATTTACTATTCCACATTTCAGAGGAATTTGATAACAGCGATATGTAGAATTTAGTATTGTCCCATGTCTTATCATTTTGTCAAAACGTATACCAGATTAAAGCCCTTTATTAGTACTTTCCAAATTTACTATTCCACATTTCAGAGTAATTTCAGAACAGCGATATATGGAATTTAGTATTTTCCCACGTCTTAACATTTTGACCCACTGTGCCCAAACTAAGGATTCTTCGCAGACCAAACGTACATCAGATTAAAGTCCTTCATTAATACTTTTTCAATTTACCATCCACATATTTTAGAGGAATTTCAGAACAGCGATATATGGAATGTAGTATTTTACCACGTCTTAACATTTTGACCCACTGTACCCAAACTAAGGATTCTTCGCAGACCAAACGTATACCACATTAAAGTCTTTCATTAGTACTTTCCAAATTTACCACCCTCATATTTTAGAGGAATTTCAGAACAGCGCTATATGGAATTTAATATTTTACCATGTCTTAACATTTTGACCCACTGTGTCCAAACAAAGGATTCTTCGCAGACCAAACGTATAGCGGATTAAAGTCCTTCACTAGCACTTTTCAAATTTACTAACCACATATTTCAAAGGAATTTCAGAACAGCGATATATGGAATTTAGTATCGTTCAATTAACCATAGCAGATTAATATCGATAACATATTTAAGATATACCTTTAATCGAACCACAGACTAGTCATTCATGAGCATGAGCTTGGTCGATAAATTTTATCTGACTGGTGAATATGAAAAATATTACCAAAATATTTTGTGAACATGATAGTGATACGTACAACTTCGGTTACATTCTTGTTTGGTATCAAGAACGGCAATAAACCGACAATGAACATCAACGATGGCTGCAGCTCATGCTCATGAATGATAAGTCTGGGGATCGCTTAATGTAGGTTACAATTGGTATCAGTCAAAACTTTTCACTTTATACAATATTTTTCATATCTGATTTACATTTATAACGAAAATCGATTAATTATCGATAACATTTTTGAGATATATACATATATGTCCGTTGCTTAATGTTGTTATCAGTTTTCTGAAATGCTCTCCTCTTTGGATAATGTTTTTCATATTAAATTTACAGTGATAACGAAAATCGATTAGTTATCGATAACATAGTTGAGATTTATATTTATGTCGATTAAAATTTGGCATCAGTCCCTTTCGAAACTTTTCACTTTAAGCGAACCACAGACTTGTCGTTCATGAACATGAGCTTGGTCGATAACTGTTTATCTGGCTGATGAATTTGAAAAAAAAAAATATTACCAAAAAATGTTGTGAACATGGTAGTGATGCGAACAACTTCGATTACGTTTTTGTTTGGCATCAAGAAGGGCGGTAAACCAACAACAAACGTCAACGATAGCTGATGTTCATGCTCATGATTGACAAGTGTGAGGTTCGCGTAAAACTTGCGTCAGTCCCTTTCGAAACTTTTGATTTATCGATAACTTCCTTTAACTATTCGCAGTATATTTGACAGATTTGACGAAATTTCCTTTTTTTTCACAATCTTTTCAACACAATTCATTATGATATTCTTGCTACAATGACGCAGTCCCACACATTATCTGGCAACATAAAAACAAGGAACACTGTAATCCATTGAGATGCACGGAGAAGGATGTTAAATTTATAATAAATTCAAGGCATGAATATGCAAGCACGCATCACAAAGCCACAAGCAAACGAAGGCTCAGCACGAAACAGGATCGGCACATTATCGCCATAAAATATTAACAAAGCCATTGAGACAACGGCAGCATCAAAAGCAACAAGGACATCAAGGACTCAAGTGTAAGAGACAAACATAAACAAAACGGAAACAACAACATTACAGCAACAAATGACGAGAGGCAAAATAACGAGCGAGTTGAATGTAGATAGCGATAATGACGATGATAATAATAATGATGATAAGGATAATGGCCGTAGTAGTGTGGTGGAGTCATAGTTTGTGCGTAGTAACTTTTCCTGCCTTTGCTAATGGTACATGGCTGAATATCCTGTGAAGTTGGCGATTAGTTGAGTGCGAGTGTGCATGAGCGTGTGATGGCATACAAGTTTATAATCATGTCTTCATTTAAATAATGACTTTGGAATAGTCCCATACATAGTACCATAGTAAAGTACTCGTACATATATGCATATGTATGAACTTTCTTCATACGCACAAGCGTCAAGGAGAAAAGATTAATTGGAGCAGAAGTTTTATGCTGTCAAGACACGCAACAATATTATTATACTTATGTATGCAAATAACTAAATGTGTATTATAATTTAAATATTGGAAAGGATTGCGCGCAAAAAAAGTAGTCTATGAAATATATAATCCACTGGCGTAAGATTGTAAGATCTTGCAGAAGGGATGTCTAGCAAGTTGCCCACAATTCACAACCTAATATTGTTTTGCCAATAATGTAGTTTAACATTTACTACACTTTTTGTGATGCTCTAATTTTTTCGTGCGCATTAGCAGTATTAAAGGATGTATGGCAAATGACAACTAGAATGTGTTTACTCATCTAATGGGAATAAATTATATATCTGCTTAAAAATCCTTCGGTTAAATCAATCTAATTGAAATCTTATTCTGTTCGCAAATACAAATTGTACACACTCTGACAAACAAAAATTAAATTCCACTTAAATTTCACAATTGTTTCGAATCTAGGATATTTCTTAGCCCCTTCCCCCCCTAAGAATCCATATTTGTCTGGGATTTGTGAAATCGTACATTTCTAAATCTGAAAGAAATTGCTGTCAGCACGAATCAGGCCCGAATGTCACCCTGATAAAGTACAAAATTGTTGAACATTTTGCTATAAGCACGAATCAGGCCGGAATTTCGCCCTGATAAAGTACAAAGTTGTTGAACATTTTGCTGTCAGAACGAATCAGGCCCGAAGTTCGTAAATTTTTTTAGTTTTAACGAAATTCTGTACTCCTCAGGTCGCCTTGAGGCATATACCAGGCATTGCAAACCCACGTCAGCGTGCATAGAAAATCCCTCTCACTGCTCAAAATAAATCTCATGAGAATCAAGTCGTATACTTCCGTACGCAAACTGCGGCTCGTGAGTCGTTAGTTGTAGGCAATGCCTGCGCTGGGAAGGATTTTCGAAATTAAATTTCAAACGCACATGCTCTTCTGCAGGTTTGAAAACCGGGCAGTAAAAGAACTCGTGATTTGTTTAATTTCTGCAAAATTTCTTCGCTCCTGACCGCACGAGATTTGAGCAGCAACTCACTGCTCGCACTCCTCGTCTTAAAACCCTTATAGTGATAAAGGTAATATCGTGAAATTACTACTGAAAATGTAGAAAAAAAGAAAACATTTTGCAAAAAGTACACACAATGTACAATAAATGTACCAAAAATTAAAGCAAGTTTAAAGAAACCTACCAAAAAGGTGCATAAAAGGTACCAAAAATTATAATATAGAAGCACATAAATTGTACCAAAAAGTGTATAGAATGTAACAAAGAGTGCATAAAGTAAAGTGTACCAAAAAAGTACATAGTGTACCAAAAAGTACATAGCCGTAAAATCCTTATAGTTGTGAAGGTAATATCTTGGAAATAGTACTCAAAATGTACTGAAAAGGAAGCATTTGCCAAAAAAGTACACACAATGTACAATAAATGTACAGCAAAAGTACTAAAATTTACAAAAACCAACCAAAAAGTGCATGAAAGGTACTAAAAATCATATTACAGAAGCACATAAATTGTACCAAAAAGTGTATACAATGTAACAAAGAGTAAATACTCTAAATTAAATAATCTAATTAAATATCTTGGAAAAAGTACTCAAAATGTACGAAAGAGGAAGCATTTGGCAAAAAATACACACAATGTACAACAAATGTGCCAAAAAGTATATAAAGTGTACCAAGAAGTACAGAAAATTTACAAAAACCAATCAAAAAGTACTTAAATGGTACCAAACAGTTACAGTATGGAAGCACATAAATTGTGCCAAAAAGTTCATAGAATGTAACAAAGAGTTCATGAAGTGCACCAAAAAAGTACATAGTGTACCAAAAAGTACATAGCCTTAAAACCCTTATAGTTATGAAGGGAATATCTGGGAAATAGTACTTAAAATGTACATAAAGGCAAACAATATACACAATGCACAACAAATGTACGGAAAAAGTACTAAAATGTACAAAAAACAACCAAAAGGTACATAAAAGGTACCAAAAATTTTATTATAGAAGCAAATAAATTGTACCAAAAAGTGTATAGAATACAACAAAGAATACATGAAGTGTACCAAAAAAGTACATCGTGTACCAAAAAGTGCATAGGCCTAGAACCCTTATAGTTATGATGGTAATATCTTGGAAATAGTACTCAACGTGTACAAATGTGCCAAAAAGTACATAAAGTGTACCAAAAAGTACAGCAAATTTACAAAAACCTACCAAAGTTACACTATAGAAGCTCATAAATTATACCAAACAGTTCATAGAATGTAACAAAGAGTATATAAAGTGCACCAAAAAGTACATAGTGTACCAAAAAGGTACATAATGTCTACCAACAATGCCCATAAAGTGTACCAACAATGTCCATAAAGTGTACCAGAAATATATACCAAAAATACATAAAGCGTACTACAAATTGCATGAAGTGTACCAGAGGATACATAAAGATACGAACATACATAATGTCAGCCAACAAAAAAATACATATGAGTACCAGCAAGTACACAAACTGCACAAAAAATCAGAAATTGTACGAAAAAGTATATATACTGTACCAAAAAAGTACTTTTTAAAAATATTTAATTTTATCACACACTTTATGTAGTCTGTTAAACTTTTTGGTACCATAAAGTTCTTTTTGGCGCAAAAAGTACTTTTTTGGTACACTTAGAGCCTTTTTTGTTTTAGACTTTTAGTACACATTTTGGTACGAATTTTGATGTCTTGTAGTACTTTGCTGGATCATAGCGCACGCTGATGAAATGTCACTGGCTGTTTTCGAGACAAAGAAAATGTTTCGAAATGTATAGGGTCCCATAATAAAGAACGGTATCGACGACATATAAACCACGAGCAGTATAATCTGTATCCCGACATTGAAGTAGACATCGATCGGATCAAAATAACCCGAAAATCCGGCAAAATATGGAAACTTCAAAATCAAAAATTTTCTCTCCGGTCTGACCTATGGGGCCCCTAGGGTCCACCTAGGGACATCGTAGGAATAATCAAATGTGGGTACTCAGATGAAAGGTATTCTCCGCACGAATTTAGTGGTGTATTTATTTTTTATGTGCGACGTCTGTGGAACCAGATAACCCTATTATACCATATTATTTCGGGTATCAAGAAATTGGTTACGAATTAAAACAAATCGATCACAATAGGAAGGAAAGCTTTATTTTTTTTTAATTGCAAGTTTTCTTAAATGAAGGGTTCCTTCTGGTTTTGTGACGTGAATTATTCTAATTCTTTTTTTTCAATGGCTCGATACCCGAAATATTATGGTAAAATAGTGTTGTCTGGGACGGCAGACGTCACACAGCGAAAATAAATACGCCGCTAAATTCTTGAGAACAATACCTTTCATTTGAATACTCACACTTGATGGTTTCCTCGATTTCCCTAGGTGGATCGTAGGGCCCCCATAGGTCAGACCGGAGAACAATTTTTTAGTTTTTTTAAGTTTCCATATTTTGGTGGATTTTCGGGTTTTGTTTCTTTATTTTTGGATCCAGGTTCGGAGATGTGCAGTTCAGCCACAGTTCAAGTACATTTTGTGCATTTATATAATCACTGTGAGTTCTTTTAATTTTAAGTACATCTTGCGTACTGTTAAGTACATGTACTTTTCTTTTATGTACACTTTGTGAACACATTGTGAACTTTAAAATGAATTTTGTTTAATATTGTTGCATGTTCTATTGTACATTTTGTGTACTTTTTAGAATTCTGTATCACACTTTTACATAATGCACTTGTACATGTTAGAATGTATGGCATAGACTTTAGTACAATTTAAATACTTTTAGAATTAATTTGCCGGAATTTGAATTTGTTTTTTCGTACAGTTTGGAATAATTTTAGTACATTTTGTGCAAGTTTGAATAAATTTCCTAAAAAATGTAACATACATACTTTGTTAACGTATTCAGTTAATTATAAGTGATTTTTTGCACATCGAGTAGTTTTTAATAAATAAAAACTGTTGCCTTGTGTTACAATTGAGGCGTTCAAAAGTCAAACTGAGTAACTCCACTTTTCGAAAATTTTGGTATGTTAGTTTCTGTGTGCCAAGTTCATTTAGAATTTAACTATACAATAAATACAGCCGTAGTGAAATAATATGTAATGTTAGTTTGATTTTATAATGAACGTGGAATTTTAAAACACACTGGAGACTTCAGTTTCTACAGGTTTTTTTTTTTGTGGACTTAATCGTGTTGTCAACTGATACATCAAATTAACCACAACATTTATGCCAAACATTAATGTACATAACTAACATTTCTTCTACAATCTAGATAACGAATCATTGAGGTTTCCTCAATCCTTACGATTTGTACTGCAGAATTCATAGATGCACCACCGCATGTAACTTTCAATTTACGACTGTGTACCAAAGTACATACGATACAATTTGAAAGTGACACAAGGATTTTCGTTGGTTTGGCTTTTAGTCTTTAGACAACTACAAGGATGTTTCGTGTTGTGGCAGTTTGCACGTTACAGTAGGAAGATTACGAAATTCATTTGTAGGATTTCAAAGGCAACTATGTGTGCAACTCATTCAAAGTGTGTCATTCATTTGTTAATAATTAATATTTGCAAGAAGCTTAAACACTGTGAGTACATTAAAGTCTGAATTTGAAAACATAAATGGTAAAGGCTTTTGGTACAGGACATACAGGAAACAGCCAAATGCAGGGTGAGATTTAAAAAATCTTAAAAATTTTATAAATTTCATGAACCTTTTAGTTTTAAATTTTAATGAAATTCAAATTTTGTTTTCAAAATTCTTTTCTATTCACCATTTTTCTACTTTTTTTGATTTAATTTTCTTTGTTGTTTTTTTCAATTTTCTCATATTTTATATTGATTTCGTTTTTATGACATTTAAACCATAAACCGTCACATGTTATAATAACATCAGAAGAAATTGATTTCATACACCAAATATCTCATACACCACCATCGTCTCTATACTTCCCTCTTTTCTAACCTACTATTAAGTTTACCTATCCAACCCACCCACCATGTGGTTCAATGCATTGACTCGTATGATCCCTTTTTTCCCCATTGTTATTTATGACTTTAATGGTGGTTTAACCACTCTCTCCTCCTCCTCTTTGACCCCGTTGTGGTTCTCGTCCTTGTTCTCCCTTTCTCAAGTGTTGTTCGCTTTGCCAATTTATATATATATTTTTTTTTAACAATAATAATTGTTTTCCTCCAGACGTCTTTTGAGCCATATACACAATTTATTTTGGCATCCTTGGCCAGGATCCTCCTAATACCTCGTAAAATGTTATTGTATACTTTGGTTTTTAACCAGCAACCCAAGGAAAAATCGGTTTCGCTTATTGTTTGTTGTTAATGATGTTGGTGCACTATAATAAAATTTGCCATTTAGCTGATACAGGATAACCGATGTTTAGTTATGTGCATAGTACACCTATGAAATATAATATAGCACAAGAAGTTGCTAAAGGTGGGTAAGGTTAAGCTACCCACAGAAATATTCGGTTGTGACAACCATATGGGCGTTAACCGGAACGGTTGTTGCAGCCTAAATTATAGAGAATTTAATTAATCCAACGAAAATAATTAGACGTCCAGTTGCCACAACCGAATCAATTATGAAGCGAAGTTGTTAAAACAAATTTCTATCGAGGGGACTAAAATTCAGTCAGTGGCAACATCAGTTCGTTTATGGCAACCGCCATTCGGTAGTACCAGACAATTGGTTCTGTGAGTGTACTCCACTCCATTCCACTACCACACTTTCAAAAGGCGCGACTCCACTACGATCCTGCACTTTGAAAAGGTACGAATTCTCTCCGACTCGGGCATCCCCTCCGAATTCTGCACTTTGAAAAGGCAGAAAAATTCGGTTCTGACAACCATATGGTCGGTAACCGGAATGGTTGTTGCAGCTGAAATGATAGAAAAATTAATTAATTCAACGAAAATAATTCGACGTCCAATTGCCACAACCGAATCAATTATGAAGCGAAGTTGTTTCAAACAAATGTCTATTGTGGGGACTAAATTCAGTCACTGACAACTTCAATTCGTTTGTGGCAACCGCCATTCGGTAGTAACAGACAATTAGTTATGTGATTGTAGTGAAGTTTAATATAGAATATAAGGTCCTGACGACCCGATTCCGACTCCCTTCCACTCTCTCACTTTGAAAAAGCGCGACTGCACTACTACTTTTGCACTTTGAAAAAGCACGAATTCTCGCCGACTCTTGCTTTTTAAAAATGCACGACTCCTGTCCGACTCCAGGACTATGAAAAGGCAGAAAAATTCGGCTGGTGTAACCATATGGGCGGTAACCGGATCGGTTGTTGCATCCGAAATTATAGAAAATTTAATTAATCCAACGAAAATAATTAGAAGTCCAGTTGCCACATCCGAATCAATTATGAAGCGAAGTTGTTTCAAACAAATTTCTAATGAGGGGACTAGAATTCAGTTAGTAGCAACATCAATTCGTTTGTGGCAACCACCATTCGGTAGCAACAGACAATTAGTTCTGTGAATGTAGTGTATGTATAGACTAAATGTCCTGGCGACTCCATTCCACTGCCACTCTTTAAAAATGCGCGACTCCACTACGACTCATGCACTTTGAAAAGGTACGAATTCTCTCCGACTCGAGCACTTTAAAAAGGCAGAAAAAGTCGGCTCTGACAACCATATCGGCGGTAACCGGATCGGTTGTTGCAGCCGAAATTATAGAAAAATTAATTAATACAACGAAAATAATTAGACGTCCAATTGCCACAACCGAATCAATTATGAAGCGAAATTGTTTCAAACAAAATATCTATTGTGGGAACTAAATTCAGTTGTGACAACCTCATTCCGTTTGGACGACTCCGACTCCTGCATTTGGAAAGGCATTTTGAAATCAAAAATATCAAATAATTATTAAAGAATCCAAAAATCATAAAATCCGTTTAAAAAAATATCTTTTATAGAAAACTTAATATTTTACTGAATGTCCTGAATTTGGGGACGGAGTTCGCGACTCTTGTACATGAGAACGTGGGCTCGAACCCTGCTCTGACCACCTTACATTTGGCTTCGACGACGGTCACCTCGCTTAGTGATGGCAAAAATACCTTTCGGAACCGGTGTAAAACTGTAGGTCCCAATCAGTCAGTGTAAAACCAGAAAGCGCACTGTTTGCGATAAGCTCTTTCAATCAATTCATGAGAGCAAAGGGGAAAACAAATTTTTTTATTTTGGTGCTGGCAAAATTTTATTTCGTTCTATTAGGGGTATTATGGGTCGGAACTATAAAAACGGAAAATTAAAAAAAAATATTTTTCTAATTTAAATTTCGAAAACAAATTAAATTTCTTCAAACTTTCCAATGCATTTCGATTAACTGAGGACCTAGCTCTGAATCCACCGTCTATTGATTGTGTCCTTGCTAAAGAAAGAGAACATTAGACAAGATGGAATTCGGTTCAAAAAAACTGCATCATTAGGTTAGGTTAGGTTAAGTGTTGGTGACTGGCGATGAAAGACTCACTTTGATGTGATATCACGGGCTAGCGAATTTAAACGTCACTCCACCGGAGAACCATTTAGGTAGAATCTCAAGGTCTTGTCTATTCATTTTTGAGGTAATTCCTCCACGTATCTAAATATGTAGGATCCCATAGTAGCTATTCTCCAGTCGTCTACTGCTGGACACGTGCAGATCATATATTCACTGGATTCTTCCTCTTCCTCATCGTTACAGCTTCTACAGAAATCATTTGTCCTGACCTTTTGTCTCGGCGCATGTCTACCACTCAGCCACAGTCCCGTCAAAACTGAAACAAACATTGATACCTTGAGCCTGGCAAGAGACCGAAGGTTCATGAATTTCCAGCTACACTCACCTACCTAATTGTTTGAACAGAGGTTGCAGCAACCATAAATTCGGTTGTTGCCACCGAATTGCAGTTACCACAACCGAATTGAGGTGGCCATGGCTGAAAATAGTCCCCACAACTGAAATGCATTTGAACCAACATCTAATGTTATTGTGACAACCTCTAGTGCGATTCTGGCACCATCTAATTCGCATAAATTTATAGCTAATGTGTTTGTGACAACCTCTAAACTCGGTTACGGCTAATTCTGTTATTTTTCGTTGGCGTACGTAACTCATTTTCTCAGCTTTTTTGTAAAAGATACTGTTTCCAAGCTGATTTAATCACGCTGAAAAAAAAGCGTTACCAGCACGATATTGCAAGAACCATATATACGTTTGCAAGTATTTTTTTCAAGAAATGAAGATCTGCTGCTTTTTGTTACTTTGCTGTCTGTCACGTTTTTGTTTTCAACAGTTTTCAACAAACAAAGCCACATTTGAAATACAAAAACAAATATTATAATTATATTATTAAACAATCATTGTGTCTCCAACATGTACTATTGAATAGCAAACACTACGTGTTTGGACACAAGTATACTATATTTGCGACAAGCTACAAAAACGTTATATTTGCATGCAAAAAAACAAAATATACATATTTTAGTCCTAAGTTTTAGTCCTTAAATTCTTCTTAAAATTATTTTTTTTTTGTTGTCATTGTTTGTCAAATTGGCGATTTTCTCGCCTTCATAATTCCTGCTGCTTTTCTACCCCCCACAACTGTAGCACCACCAAACAAAGTATATGTGGTTTATATACAGAGATCTTACGTGTGTAGGTGTACATATTAAAGTATTACCTTCATTATTTTAAGGGTTATAAAGTGTTGTTTCTTGTATTGTATTATACATCCATATGAACAAGCACAGTGGTGCATTTTCGGACAAAGTAAACCAAATTCTATAATATAACAAGTTTAATATCCTCAGATTGTTTTGTATATAATGGGATATTTATCACATTTGATGTAAGATTTTCAGAATAAAATAAACAAAATTAAATGTCAGTGTTGTCACACTATTGAGCTGTAATTTGGACGATATTGCCGGTTATTCGAAAATGTCGTTATTTTTAATACTCTACTACCGATGCCATGACTTTTATACTTGCAGAAAGAGTTAAATAATAAATAAATGGGCTCCCATTACATTCCATGAAGGAATTTGGGAGAGGTTCTCACAACCTGTGAGCTGTGCGCTTAATAGTTTTATACTCACTGATTGGGACCTACAGTTTTACACCGGTTCCGAACGGTATTTTGAAAACCTTTTTCATGGCTAAGTACTCGATAGTGTCGCCGTCACTAAGCGAGGTGACCGTCGTCGAAAGAAATTTTAAGGTGGTCGGAGCAGGAATCGAACCCAGGATCTCCTGTACAAGAGGCACGCACTCTAACCATTGCACCGAGAAAGAGTTAACACTTTTTAAATTGATGGCAAATTGTTTTATTCTTAATTTTTGGCCACTGATCCACCATGCGTTGTACAAAATTGTAGGTGTTTATATACACTATCATTACGAAGGGATATTTCAGACGTTATCGTCTTTCAAAAATGTTCTTTATAGTCGTGTAGCATTTGGTCCTTATGATTTGCTTGTTTCATGTCCTTATTAAGTTATTTCATATTATTACTCGTCGGCAGTCTGTTGGGTATGCTACTTATTTTCCTCTAATTGTTGGATTGTCATCGCCCTCCCACCCAGACTCTACTGGCGGTCTGACATTAAAAATTCTGTGGGGATTTTTGAGCATTTCTTCTCTACAACATTTTTATGATAAATTTTGGTGTTTTGGTCCCAATTGCCGAACGTGCGTGTGGCAACATCTTGGCACTTGGCATGTATGTATATTTTGTCAGAAGTCAATTTGTTTCGCTGTACAGAAGTAACATATAAAGAAATTCCAGAATGTTAATAAATTTGTTATTACATTTTGAACAGAAATTATAAGATTAACTCAGATACCAAACATATTTTTGAATAGATGTCCCAGTAAACAAAAATGATTCCAAAGAATTTAAAACATAAACTCAAATTTTGGGACATCAAAAACCCCGAAATAAGATGAATATGGCATTTTGGAACGAAGTTCCTTAATGAAAAAAAATTAAACAACTTTTTTTGAACACTATTATGCTACTCAACTATATTGGGTACATTTGCTTTGGTTTGTGTCTAGACTAACATATGCTGGGAAATTTCTTGTTTAATGGGAAGTTTTCCAGGTGGAGCCTGTAACCAATATTTAGTATATATTGTAGTTTTGATCCCAATAAAAAGTAAATTTATAAAAGCCAAAGTGAAAGTAGTATAAAAACACATTTCCTTAAACAAGTACCTTTTTTTTTTAAAAAAAGTAACTTTTTACTATATTCTTCAATTGAATTTACTATATTCTTCAATTGAATTGAAAAAAAAATCGAATCGAATCGAATCGAATTGAATTGAGTTGAGTTGAATTGAATTGAATTGAATTGCATTGAATTGAATTGAATTGAGTCGAATTGAATTGAATTGAATTGAATTGAATAGAATTGAATTGAATTGAATTGAATTGAATTGAATTGAATAGAATTGAATTGAATTGAATTGAATTGAATTGAATTGAATTGAATTGAATTGAATTGAATTGAATTGAATTGAATTGAATTGAATTGAATTGAATTGAATTGAATTGAATTGAATTGAATTGAATTGAATTGAATTGAATTGAATTGAATTGAATTGAATTGAATTGAATTGAATTGAATTGAATTGAATTGAATTGAATTGAATTGAATTGAATTGAATTGAATTGAATTGAATTGAATTGAATTGAATTGAATTGAATTGAATTGAATTGAATTGAATTGAATTGAATTGAATTGAATTGAATTGAATTGAATTGAATTAAATTAAATTAAATTAAATTAAATTAAATTAAATTAAATTAAATTAAATTAAATTAAATTAAATTGAATTGAATTGAATTGAATTAAATTGAATTGAATTGAATTGAATTGAATTTAATTGAATTGAATTGAATTGAATTGAATTGAATTGAGTTGATTTGAATTGAACTGAACTGTATTGAGTTGAATTGAATTGAACTGAACTGAATTGAATGCTATGGTATTGACTTGAATTGAATTTAATTTAATTTTGTTTAGAATTGAATTGAATTGCATTGAATTTAATTTAATTGTATTCTGAATTGAATTAATGTGACCTGAATTGAATTCTATTGAACTGAACTGAACTGAATGGAATTGAATTAAATTGAGTTAAACTGAACTAAATTGTACTGAGTTGAATTGCCTTGAATTGAATTGAATTGAAATGAAATGAAATGAAATGAAATGAAATGAAATGAAATGAAATTAAATGAAATGAAATGAAATGAAATGAAATTAAATTAAATTAAATTAAATTAAATTAAATTAAATTAAATTAAATTAAATTAAATTAAATTAAATTAAATTAAAGTAAATTAAATTAAATTAAATTAAATGAAATGAAATGAAATGAAATTAAATTAAATTAAATTAAATTAAATTAAATTAAATTAAAGTAAATGAAATGAAATGAAATGAAATGAAATGAAATGAAATGAAATGAAATGAAATGAAATGAAATGAAATGATATGAAATGAAATGAAATGAAATGAAATGAAATGAAATGAAATGAAATGAAATGAAATGAAATGAAATGAAATGAAATGAAATGAAATGAAATGGAATGAAATGATTTTTTTTTTTTTTTTAAGAATTTATTGATCATTAATTAATTTACAAAAATTTTTGATGTGAAAACCCACGAAGCCTTTTGGCTTGTCTGCGGGAGATTATACAATAATTTTCTTCAATTTATTAACAATCTCAATAGTAAATTGTACTTATGTTTGTATTCAAGTGTTTTTACTTTTTAATTATTAATTAGTTCATTGCAAGTTTAAAAAGTGATTTTTAATCATTATATTTCTTCTTTGTGTGTCTTTAACGTTAATTATGTTTATTGGTAAATTGTTGAATATTTTCGGTAGAGTAACGTCCAGTGTTTTGCGACCATATTCGTTGTGAAAGCGTCCTTCTCGGAATCTCCCTGCTGCACGACGCCTTGTGTTGTGATCATGGTCTATAGGAATGAGAAATCGTGAATCGTTGTAGAATTCCTTGGCTAGGGTTGAGTAGTAAATACTTTTTACATTAGGGATGTTGAGTTCCTTAGCGGCGCTGTTGTTCTCGTTGGTGTATTGTTCTCTCATGTTATTGTTGCTTTGACTGATATTGCTGGTTAGAGTGTTGTTTGTAATCGAGTTGTTATTGTTATTGTTAATAGTGGTGTTTTCATTGCTGATATATGTTTGATCGTTTTCCAATGTGCCTTGGTTGCTGTAAGTTGCGTTATTACAATTATTGTTTGTGTTGGGATGATTATTAGTAATGATATTATTGTTGCTTTCTGTTGTTATTTGGTTGTTGTTCTGTGTGAAGTTGTTGACGTAGTTTGCTGAGAATCGTTTGTTTTTTAAAAGAATTTTTAGAACTCTATTTTGAGTCATTTGTAATGCCTTGCAGTGGGATGCACTGCCCCATCCTGCAATTCCGTGTCTGAGGTAGGATTCAGAGAGAGAAAAATATGCCTGTCGTAGCACGCTATAAGTTGCACAGTTGCTTAAATGGTATAGTGCGTGCGCTGACTTTCTAAGCTTCTTTTGCAGGTCTTCAACGTCTGCGTTCCATTTAAAGTTGTTATCAACAAGGACACCAAGATATTTATAGGTTGTTACCTGTTCGATGAATGTTGAGCATGTATCTGTTGAATTGTAAGATTTATGTAGACAATCAGTACTGTGAAATTTAATTGCAGCAGTGTAATTGTTGAAGTGTGGTGGTTTTATATGCATAATTTTTGTTTTAGATGCATTTATGACGAGACCATTGTCATGGCACCATGTCGTTGCAATATCAAACTGATTTTGCATGATTTTTACGGCATATTCAATGTTTTTATCAGCAACTACAATAGCAGTGTCGTCTGCATAGGCAAAGGTTTTGCTACCACACAAAACGCGTAGCATATCATTTGCGTAAATGATGTATAGAATGGGCCCGAGTTTTGAGCCTTGCGGTACTCCACATTCCGTTGGTATTTTATTACTTAAGTTATTATCTACTTTCACGCTGTATGTTCTGCACTGTAAATAGTTTTTGAACCACATCAAAGTTTCGCCCCTTATTCCGATGTTTTCCAACATTTGTGTGAGTTTCGAGTGCGATAAGGTGTCGAATGCATTGCTAAAGTCAACGAATAATACTAAGCAATGCATTTGCTGACTAAGCCATTTATTTATATGTGTTGAGAAGTTACCGAGCAGCTTGTTAATATTTTTTCCTTTCTGAAAAGCGAACTGACTGTCGCTTATGATTTTGTACTTTTTCAAGTATTCCGTCAGTCTTCTGACTAATTCCATCAGTCTTCTGACTACAATTTCCTCGAGGATTTTTTCAATTACTGGAAGAATCGATATTGGCCTGTAGTTGTTGTAATCCGATTTGCTGCCACTTCTATGAATTGGTCTAATAACAGATGTTTTTAACAACGTTGGAACTACGGATTCTTCTAGACTTGAGTTTATTAGTCTAGTAAGAATTGGCGTTAAAATGTTGGCATTATTCTTAAGATCTTTCGCCCTAATACCATCAACTCCTGCACTTTTATTTGTGTTTAGATTAATTAAAATGCTGTATATTTCTGCTTCATTGGTTTGAGCAAAGTACATTGAGTTTGGTTGTGTTCTCCCGACAACGTTACTTGTTTTTATGTTACATTTGTGTATGATTTTGTTAACGTTTTCTTTAAGTCTTGTAGAAAAATTGTGTAAGATTGTGTTTAAATTGTCCTTTTCAAAGTTTCTCAGTATTATTTCATCAATATTGTATGTTTTCTTGCCGATAATTTCATTTATTATTTGCCATGTTAGTCTCATATCACGTCTATTTTCTATAAATTTGTTATACTCACATTCAAATGTTTGATTTGTTTTATTATTTTGCCATTTTTTATAGAGAGTATCGCGTATATCGCATAGTTTTACTATTTCTTCACTGATCCATGGGTTAGATGACCTTTTTTTGCTCGTTTTATTATCCTTTTTTGAGTTTTCGTAAATGTTTCTAAATTTTATTAAAATGTTTTCATATAACTCATTAGTGTTAACTTTTTCAGTCGCCATTGCAGTCCAATTTATTTCTTGTATTTTTTTATTCACTTTATAGTCGTTTAGTCGTGGTACCTGGCACGTACTATTTCTGTTGGTTTCCCTTCCCTGATTATTGACATCGCCATCAACACAGCAAAATATCGAAAAGTGATCAGATATTGTTGTTGATACAATCGTTGCATATGTATGTGAGTTTGGCCTGTGCATTTTTAAAAACACATGATCTATGCAAGAGCTTACACCTTTCTCATTATCTTCACGAGTATTCTCATTTACCATACTTATCATTCCATTGGCGAGAGTCATGGTGAGATACGTTGTTGTTGTAATATTTTCTTTCTTAATGTCTATGTTCATATCTCCAATAATCACAACATCTTGTCTTTTCTTCACATTGTTGACAACAGTTTCAAGTTCTGATATAAACTCTCTTACATTGAGATGCGGGGGACGATGACGAATGAAATGAAATGAAATTAAATTAAATTAAACTAAACTAAATTAAATTAAATTAAATTAAATTAAATTAAATTAAATTAAATTAAATTAAATTAAATTAAATTAAATTAAATTAAATTAAATTAAATTAAATTAAATTAAATTAAATGAAATGAAATGAAATGAAATGAAATGAAATGAAATGAAATGAAATGAAATGAAATGAAATGAAATGAAATGAAATGAAATGAAAAGAAATGAAATGAAATGAAATGAAATGAAATGAAATGAAATGAAATGAAATGAAATGAAATGAAATGAAATGAAATGAAAATGAAATGAAAATGAAATGAAATGAAATGAAATGAAATAAAATGAAATGAAATGAAATGAAATGAAATGAAATGAAATGAAATGAAATGAAATGAAATGAAATGAAATGAAATGAAATGAAATGAAATGAAATGAAATGAAATGAAATGAAATGAAATGAAATGAAATGAAATGAAATGAAATGAAATAAAATGAAATGAAATGAAATGAAATGAAATGAGATGAGATGAGATGAAATTAACTTAAATTAAATTAAATTAAATTAAATTAAATTAAATTAAATTAAATTAAATTAAATTAAATTAAATTAAATTAAATTAAATTAAATTAAATTAAATTAAATTAAATTAAATTAAATTAAATTAAATTAAATTAAATTAAATTAAATTAAATTAAATTAAATTAAATTAAATTAAATTAAATTAAATTAAATTAAATTAAATTAAATTAAATTAAATTAAATTAAATTAAATTAAATTAAATTAAATTAAATTAAATTAAATTAAATTAAATTAAATTAAATTAAATTAAATTAAATTAAATTAAATTAAATTAAATTAAATTAAATTAAATTAAATTAAATTAAATTAAATTAAATTAAATTAAATTAAATTAAATTAAATTAAATTAAATTAAATTAAATTAAATTAAATTAAATTAAATTAAATTAAATTAAATTAAATTAAATTAAATTAAATTAAATTAAATTAAATTAAATTAAATTAAATTAAATTAAATTAAATTAAATTAAATTAAATTAAATTAAATTAAATTAAATTAAATTAAATGAAATGAATTAAATCGAATTGAATTGAATTGAATTGCATTGAAATGAATTGAATTGAGTTGAATTAAATTGAGTTAAATTAAATTGAGTTAAATTGAATTGAACTGAACTGAATTGAATTAAATGAAATTGAACTGATCTTAACTGAATTGAATTAAATTGAATCGGCTTGAACTGAGTTGAATTGAATTGAAATTAAAAAAAGAAGTGAAATGAATTGAATTGAGTTGAAATTAATTGATTTGAATTGAGTTGAATTATAATGAGTTAAATTAAATTGAGTTTAATTGAATTGAACTGAACTGAACTGAACTGAACTGAATTTAATTGAATTAAATGAAATTGAATTGAAATGAAATGAATTGAATTAAATTTAATCGGCCTGAATTGAATTGAATTAAATCAAATTGAATTGAATTGAACTAAATTGAATTGAATTGAAGTGAATTTTCTGGCATTGTTCGCGGTAAAGGTTAGAAATAATTGTATCTGAATGAACTGGTCTATAACATCTCAATGAATTTAAGTTTCTTAGTAAAATGGAATTATGATGGTGTATGAAATGTCCAGATTGTCACAAACGCCTCATACCCGCCACATCTCGTTTAATAATTATTAAATGCAATCTGTCTTCCACCATTTCTGACATTTCTAATCCACTTTGTGTATAAATTTCAAGCAATTAATTGCACAATCAACATTAAGAACACAGGATACAATCAAGCCATTTATACATACATAGAGATAAAGGAAACTAAAGAAATACCCGCTTTAATGACCAGAAAAATATGTTGATTTAATAATCATAAGACCATTTGACTCTCAAAAAAAAACAAGTAATATTAATATGAAAGATGAAATATATCAACGGCATTCCGAATGCACAGTTATCTTAATTACTATTACGATGACGCAGATTCTTTCCAGCCATAAAATGCAACAGCCAGCTATAAATGAAGTCCAAGACATAAAGTTGGTGGCACATCCATCTATCTAGACGACTTTGTGTGTAAAGAAGGAATTCATCTCTTGAAAATTTGTTGAAAAGGATAGACGCGGTAGACAGACAGACAATTCAATGACAGAAGATTTTCAAGTGCGAAAAATGAAGCACAGACCAAATGGCATCACAACAAACTCGCTGAGACACACACGCAATCCCCCAGTCACACCATCCAACTCTATCAGCATTCAACCAACCGCCAACAACATCCTCCAGTGCTATTCAACATCTGCGTCAACTGGAGTCAACTGTTAGTGGGGCAACAAACATGAAGAGCAGTCGGCAGCAGCATCAGCATCCATAACATTCAAACATGTCGTCGTATCTTTAAAATTGTTGTCGAGGTATCCATCCATCCATCCAAGCATCCATCTATCGAAGCATCCATTCATCCCCAGTCATTCGTATTGAATTCATTTCTTGTTAGTTGCCTGAAATTCATTATATTCATATGTACGGGGGGATTATGTTTATATTTTATGCGAGGGGTCTATCAAGAATGTAGTTATACGGCAAAATTCTACTTTATTCAAAATAGTATACCCAAAGAATTTTGGACAACTAAACTTAGTTTGAGAAAGTTATAGTTGTTAATTTTTGTTGAAAGAATCAATTGAATCAAAGAAACTTTTCCTATATTTGAACTTTTAAAATTTTGGGGTATTTTCGTTTACAACACAACAAACGACTTTTGCCAAAACATTTCAACTGTTGCGGCCAACATTCAGAATACGTAACAATAGAAATGTGTTTGCAGCAAACGTCCTCCAAATATGTATAACTTATTACGAGATTGAAAATGGGCGTTATGACCACTCCTCTTCTGGTACCTCCCACACTAATGAACGCATTTAGTACAAAGTAATGTTTCTTCGAAAATTATTTTTTGGTATTAGGATTAGGGTGAATTCAGGTATTGGCTAGTAATCTGTAAATTTATACTTACTTTATATATCGCACACCTGTCCATTCTGGGAAGTAATAAGAATAAAAAACCAAGCACACCATCTGGTGGATTCGTAAGCATACCATCTGGTGATTCATAAACGCGCGCCACAATGTTACATTGATGCCATCTGAAGGACTATAGCAGTAATACACAGTAATTGACAGCTGACTATCAGCAGATATAATAAGTTACTACCATTGCTGTTGCGGATAACATCAGCTACCAACAAATCAGAGAAACTTGAAGAGCCAACATAGTCTAAGTAGTAAACAACATACATATGTATGTAGTCGAAGTAATGAAGTAGACCCTGCCTGTGAGATACAGTTTAAATCATTGACAATGTAGTAATTTGTAGCTAACAATATTACCTCTAGTTCAAGCCAGAAATTGCCTGTGGGGTCTTTACCTTATTGCCTAGTTTTCCCCTGGTTTAAGCCAAATAGTACCTGCCTGTGGGGTCTTGCCAATGTTACCCATCTTTCCCGGGCGCAAACGAGAGATTCCCTGCCTAGGGAGTCTTGGCCTTGATACCTACCTTTTATCCCGTGTCAGATAGACTTTCCTTGCCATAGGGGTGTCGAGTTGGTGACGTAGTAGATTCCCTGGTCTAGTAAGAGGCCCCTGCCTGTGGTCCTTACCTTGTCGCGTAACTGTCGCCTGGTTTAAACCAAATGTTTCGTGCCTGTGGGGTCTTGACCTTGGTACCTACGTTTCCCCGTGCAAGATATGATTTCAATGTCAGAGGGTTTTAGAGTTGGTGACATGGTAGATTCCCTTGTCAAGTAGGAGGCCCTCTTGTTGCCTGCCATTCCCCTGGCTCAAGCCAGAGATTGCCTGTGGAGTCTTTACGTTGTCGCCTAGCTTTCCCCTGGGTTAAGACAAATATTCTATGCCTGTGGGATCTTGACCTTGTTACCTAACTTCACCTAGTGCAAAGTGGAGATTCCGTGCCCGTGGGGTCTTGAACTTAGTACCTAACTTTTGTGAGATAGACTTTCCCGGCGAGATGTGTTTCGAGCCGAAAACGTAGGTAGTAGATTCCCTGACTAGTAGCAGGCCCTCTTCTTGCCTACAATTCCCTTGGTTCAAGCTAGAGACTTCTCCTGGTTTAAGCCAAATGTTCCAAACCTGTGGGATATTGACCTTATTAACTACCTTCCCCTGGTTCAAACCAGACATTCCCTGCCTATGGAGGCTTGACCTTATTCTCTACCTTTTCCCCCGTGCAAGATAGACTTTAATGCCGTATTGTATTCGTGCTGGTGACATGGGCTAGTAAGAGGACCCCTTTCCTCTAGTTCAAGCCAGAACTTGACTGTGGGGTCTTTACCTTGTCCCCTAGTTTTCCCCTGATTTACGTCAAATATCCCATGCATGTGGGGTCTTGATATTGTTACTTACATTCCCCTGGTTCAAACCAGAGATTTCTTGGTACCTACCTTTTACAAGATAGACTTTCCCTGACACAGGGGTTTCGAGCTGGCGACGTAGTAGATTCCCTGTTCTAGTAAGAGGTCCCCTACTTGTTTCCCTACTACAGTGTCCAGGGATATACAAAAATGGTTTCCCATTAGATCCCTTGAACCGATTGGAGAGAGCTACTCACAACAAGTGAGCTGTGAGCTTTCTAATTTTAGACTCACTGATTGCGACCTACAGTTTTCCACCGGTTCCGACGGGTATTTTGAGAAGCCGTTTCAAAGCTAAATACTCGATAGGTGCACTCACACTAAGCGAGATGACCGCCGTCGAAAGAATTATAAGACGATAAGAACAGACATCGAACCCACGTTCTCATGTACAATAGCCGCGCACACTACCATTGCACCAAGGACGGCCAGGGATATACAAAGTTCAAATCATAGAGAACCTTTCCCCTGGTGCAAGCCAGAGATTCTTTGCCTGTGCGATACCGACATTGTTAAGGGCGGATCAATAAGTCCGTGACTTTTCGAACTTCCCCCGTAGTTATATGAAATGCAACACTGCTCCCATCAAGTACCACCTGTTATTAACCTACTGTCAAATTTGGAGCAAGTTCCGTCATTTACTTTGCGTTTAACAGCTGTTCAAAACATACAAGCTCGTACATTTTTTTAAAAATGGAAAAAAGTGAATTTCAAGTCCTCATTAAACATTATTTTTTGCGATAAAAAAACCGTCAATCAAACCAAGGAAAAGCTGGATAAATACTATGGGGACTCTGCACCATCGATTTCAATGGTAAAAAAAAGTGGTTTACTGACTTTCGTTGTGGTCACACAAGTACAAACGACGCTGAACGTTCTGGACGGCCAATTGAGGTCAGTATACCCGATAATGTCGAAGAAATCCACGATATGGTGTTGGCCGATCGAAGAGTAAAAGTGCGTGAGATTGTTGATGCCATAGCTACTTCATATGGCAGTGTGGTTTCGATTTTAAATGATCAGTTGGGTTTAAGAAAGCTGTCAGCAAGATGGGTGCCGCGTTTGCTCTCAATTGACCATAAACGTAATCGTGTGACAACTTCAAAGGATTGTTTGGAGTTGTTTAACCGCAATTCGAAGGAGTTTTTCGGCGTTTTGTATCCATAACAACACTCCGTTAAATATTATACCAACTTATTGGATCGATTTAACGAGGACTTAAACAAAACGACCTCATATGGCGAAGAAATGCACACGTGTTTAGTCTTAATGGCAAAATTCCATGAATTGGGCCACGAATTGGTATTTCATCAGCCATATTCTCCGGATTTAGCCCCCAGTGACTATTTCCTATTTCCAAATCTAAAGAAATGGCTCGGTGGAAAAAGATTTAGCTCCAACGATGAAATTATCGATCAAACAATGCCTATTTGATGGACCTCGAAAACTCCTAAAAAAATTGGAGAAATGTTTTTTACAGTGTATTGAGCTAAAAGGATATTATGTTGAAAAATAAATTTTGTTTTTGCAAAAAAGTACTGTTTCATTCAAAAAGTCACGGACTTATTGATCCGCCTTCATACCTACCTCTGCCCCGGACTCAAGCCAGAGATTCCCTGCCGATAGGATCTTGACCTTGGGTACCATCCTGCCACCTGCGTCAAGCCCGAGATACTCTGCCTGTGGATTTTCTTTCTTGTTCACTCTATATACCTTTTTTCATTATAGCATCTTGCAGATTTTTCTGTCGCAAGTCCAAAATACAGCTGAAGATCGGTGCGACATGTATGAAGGGCGTGTGGAGGTTATGTGTAACGAGGTTATCGATATTTTAAGCCGTGTTTAACTTGCTGGCCGTCTGTGGTGCAATGGTAGTGTGCGAGCTTCTTGTACATAAGATCCTGGTTTCGATCCCTGCTCAGACCACCTTAAAATTTCTTTCGGCGGCGGTCACCTCGCATGGTGACGGCGACACTATCGAGTATTTAGCCAGGAAAAAGCTTCTCAAAAATACCATTCGGAATCGGTGTAAAACTGTAGGTTCCAATCAGTGAGTGAAAACTAGAAAGCTCACAGCTCAGTGATTGTGAGAAGCTCTCCTCTGTCACTTCATGAGATGTAATAGGAAACCATTTATTTTTTTAAATTGCTAGCTTCAAAATATCAAGAGTACAGAATTTTTTGCTTTGCCTGCAAGTTGTTTTTTACCAAAATAAAAAAAAATTGTTTTCAAATACTTAAATTGTTGTTGGATGCAAATATAACGTCTTTGTAACTTGTCACATTGTGTTTGCTGTTCAATATTATATGTTTGAGGCACAATGATTAATATGTTCTAATATATGTTTTTGTGACCCAAATATAAATAAAATAAAATAAATGGTTTCCCATTACATCCCATGAAGGGACTGGGGAGAACTTCTCACAATCACTGAGCTGTGCGCTTTCCAGTTTTCACTCACTGATGGGGACCTACAGTTTTACACCGATTCCGAACGGTAATTTGAGAAGATTTTTCATGGCTAGATACTCGATAGTGTCGCCGTCACTATGCGAGGTGACCGCCGCCGAAAGAATTTTTTTTTGAAGGTGGTCAGAGCCGGGTTCGAACCCAGGATCTCATGTACAAGAGCCGCGCACACTAACCATTGCACCACCGACGGCCCAAATATAGCTTTGTTTATTGGAAACTGTTGAAAACAAAAATGTTACAGAACAGAGAAATAAAAAAACAGCAGATCTTCAATTCGAGAAAACAATGCTTGCACATAAATATATGGATGTTTTAATCATATTCATGGTACCTGCATATTGTTACAAGGAATTTTTGTTTTTCAGCCTATAACCTAGCAAAGAGCGAAAGAAAAGATGGAGGAGTAAGGTTTTGCTTACGCAGTCGTGCGAAGCATTTTATTTTCACAGAATTGCTGTTTCTGCAAGCAGTCAGTTGTTGTTTTTACTAGCTTTGCTTTTGCTTATGTTTTTTACTGTGTACTGTTTGCATTTGCTGTTTGCTTTTGCTGATTTATTTTTCTTAGTCGTAGCTAAGCAATTGCAAATGCATTGAAATCGGGGCAAGAAATTTCAAAAACTGATTGTTTCCAAACGCAAGAATTGTACTACGATTGGACTAGACAGAACTTTAACTTGATCTTCTTTTGCATTTTATGAAAGGATTGGGCAGAGGTTATGACCGTTCTCCCTTTCTACACTCAGTTGTGAGAATTTTATAAGTTCACTGCAAAGAACACTGTAATACAGTTAAGTTCTCATATCAGTATTAATTTGTGTGTTTTTGTCTTAGAAGTTGTTTGTGGTTTTTGTTTAAGGACCCTCGCATTCATTCACCTAAGAATATGTACCAAGTCGCCTTCTTCTCTGACGTTGTTCATCTTGTTTTCCGCTCCTCAACTCTGTCCGTTACCCTTGGTTGAACATCATTAACATCAAGTGTGTTTGTCGCTGTCGGGCACTCTGTCTTTATCGCAACAAGCCGTCGCGACGCGGCGCCCTCTTCCATTGTGTGCTTCACTGCGTCCTCCCCTCTGTCTTCTTTACCCTCATGATGTGCTTAAAATGCGTCTCTGGAATGTCAAGGATTTCGTTTTGTCGTTTCGCTCAGTATTTGTTTTTTGTTGCTGTTGTCTTTTCCTTGTCGTCGAACGTGATAAAGGTTTAATTTTTGACTAAAGTAGAATTCAGTACTTGTTTTTCGCATTGAATGCGTTTTACAGACAGTCGTCCTCTGGTTTCGTTGGCATTAATATAATATTTTAGTTATTCAAAAACAACAACAATATCCCCACCCCATTAAAGGGAAGGGAATTTGAAATGTGTCAGATTAAGATTTAAACTTTACTTTAGATAATTGATTTTCTAAGAACATAAATTTATGTATATCCTGCAGTCACAGTCGTCGTAACCCTTTTTTGTGACAGATTAAAATGAAGGAAAAAATTATTCCTAGATTACACAGATACTTTAACAGAATACAGTGTGTAGACGAAGTATATTACGGCGTATCAATTGTTGGTTACTTTATAGCACGAAAAAAAAGCTGGAGACAGGTGCCAATAATACTCTCGCAAATGGGCACAAATCTTCGATAATTACTACGGGTCGCGCATGGACAATAATGACAAAATTCTAGAAATACTGTTTACACAATTTAAAAAACGGTATTTAGTTAAATTCCCCACTTATCATCCTTAAGTGACATCCTTTTTAACATTAATATTAGTTAAAGTTGTTTGTATTGTAAAATCCAAATTTTATATTTTGCATAAAAATATTTTCTTTTTTCATTTCAGGTAAGATTTTAAAACAGTCTGATAGATATGTCATGTTTATGAGAGAAGAGATAATGCTACTTCGATTTGTGAGTATAAAAATAATCCTTCGAATGAAAATATATTTATTTTCCAATTTTATATCCATATTTATTTTCAACATGATGGTAAAAATTTTCAATAATTACACTGTGCGACACCAAAAAAAAAATGATGGGGTTCTGCCAACGGATTCTGGTAGAATGGTCTAAAAAAAATATACGTATATCGGCGTTTTGCCACATCTGATCAGAATTTTTAGGGCGGGTCAAAGTTTCCGCCCCTCGGAACTTTCCTGCAACATATCGGCATGCAAAATTGTGTGTTCCTTACTTCTGAGGTACAAAATATGTTCAGAAGTTTTATAGAAAAGATTCAGAAAAACATTTTTGTGGAACAAATTAACCCTCTAACTGTCACGTATAACCATAATTTTTCCTTTTTTTTGAAAACTCGCAAAACACTGCTCGAAAATGTCGGGGGGCGTGGTCAAAATGTTTTACAACAGTGATCGCCATAAAATTTCACTATATGTGTCCGAACACTCCAAAACACAAATCTTAGACCAAGCGGTAGATAATAAGCAAACCTTCTAAGGGTTAATAATGAATTTCGTCATTTTGCTGTTTCCATCATAATATAATGAATTTTGTTATATTTCATCATTTTTTTGCGAGTTTTCAAAAAAAAAGGAAAAATTATGGTTATACGTGACAGTTAGAGAGTTAATTTGTTCCACAAAAATGTTTATCTGAATCTTTTCTATAAAACTTCTGAACATATTTTGTACCTCAGAAGTAAGGAACACACAATTTTGCATGCCGATATGTTGCAGGAAAGTTCCGAGGGGCGGAAACGTTGACCCGCCCTAAAAAAAAATTCTGATCAGATGTGGCAAAACGCCGATACACGTATATTTTTTTTTAGACCTTTCTACCAGAATCTGTTGACAGAACCCATCATTTTGAAAAAAGTATAATTTTGTCTCACAGTGTTATTTACAACCTCTGCCCATCAGATCTTCATTACGTATTTAAAAATTGAATATGATCTACGATTGAGTTTATGCATAGAGTAATGGATATGGATATATGTGGCCGCCGGTGGTGCAATGGGTAGTGTGCGCGCCTCTTGTACTTGAGATCCTGGGTTCGATCCCTGCTCTGACCAACTTAAAAAAAAAATAAAAATTTTTTTCGACGGCGGTCACCTCGCATAGTGACGGCGACACTATCGAGTATTTAGCCATGAATATGCTTCTCAAAAATACCGTTCGGAACCGGTGTAAAAGTGTAGGTCCCTATCAGTGAGTATAAAACTAGAAAGCACACAGCTCACTGGTTGTGAGAAGCTCTCCTCGATTCGTTCTAGAGATGTAATGGGAAACCATTTATTTTTTATTTAATGGATATGGGTTGTCATCCCCCTTTTAGCGTTCTCTTACCTTCACCGAGGTACATAGCTTGAACTTTCGTGGAGTTTGAGTTGCTGTTGTAAAGCGTGTCTCAGTAAGAATGCACTTTTTCATTTTAAAATAAAAACACGTATTTTTTGAGATATTTGTGATTATTTTATTAGATTGTACAGAAGACGTGTTCCGATTATGTACACGCAACAAAATAATGACCCCAGCAAGATTTTACAGGAACCATGTACATGTTTGCAATGGCGTATTTGTTTTCAGCCGTTTTAAACAAACGAAAAAATATTGGGTCATAAATACATGTATTATAACCTAATAAACATTGTGTCCCAAATATGTTATATTGAATAGCAAACACAATATGTTTGGGCACAAGTATAACATATTTGCGACAAGCTACAACTACATTATATTTGCACCCAAACAACAAAAAGGCAAATTTTTCAGCGTGTATGAAATAAAATACCCGTCAAATAGCCCCCACGGCTCTGATGACAGGCCATTTCTCTTTTCATGAAATTTTCCATGACTTTTGCACAGAGATGTGGCTGTATCTCACCGATGACGCTTTATATCTCAGATTTGAGCGCAAGAATTGCTTCTGGTTTATTCGCATAAACCTGAGATTTCACAAAACCCCAATGAGAGAAATCACATGATCTTGGTGGCGAGTTGACATCAGAATTTCTTGAGATAATTTGTTGTAGAAATCGTTGCTGCAATAAATCGATTGTTTCATGCGATTGTTTCATGCGTCTTGCTGAAACCACATGGCGTCCAGATCCATGCCGTCTAGTTGAGGCCACAAGAACTTCATTATCATGTTCCTGTAACGAATGCCAATCACAGTAACTGCAATTTCGGCCTCATCTTCAAAAAAGTAAGGCCCAATCACGACGCCTGACCAAAATCCGCAACACTCGCTAAAAAAAACCTCCTCTGTAAAATACTCTCTCAAACATATTCTGCAGGAACCATGTCTATGTTTGGAACACACTTCAAACATTTATATGTTGGCAAGTCCCAAACTCAGGTGTATTTAAATGCAAACATTAGCATGTTTACTGACAAATATGTATGCTTTTACATGGAAACATATGCGTGCTTCCTCCATATACTTACGTGAAAACATTCGCGAGTTTCTCCCAAACCTCCATACACTTGCGTATTTTCTCCCAAACATAATAATATTTATAAAGGAACTATTCTTTCTTTCTTCATTTATTTTAATTAATTTTATCAATATATATCCACATTTATAAATAATTAATACAAAAAATTACAATATTTACATTTTAAATTTACTTGCATTGCATGAATTCCTTTTTACGTAGAATACGTCTTACCTTACGGTATGAGGAGTCATGTCAGGTTTTTATTGTTGTAATCTTTATTTCATTGAATTTGAGGAAACGGCTAGATGAATTTTTTTAAAATTTTTTTTGTAGGTAAATGAAGATGTTATCTTTCGTTTGATATACATTTCATATTGGTTGATATATTTCTAGTATTTTAATTTCTCAAATGAAAATTGTTTAAACACATACACTCAAACATATATGTGTGGTGTTTGGTTGAGTGTTTTTGGTTGCTCAACATTGCTTAGGAACATGTATCTAGTAAAAAGTGAAACGAACAGCAAGCTAATGTTGCTTGGCAACATGTATCTAGTAAAAAGTGAAACAAACAGTAAGCTAACATAATAAAGCTTTTTTGCGAAAGCTTCAATAAAGCTGTTGTAACATTAATTTTGAATTGTAAAGCGTAAAGCTTTCACACAACGCTCGAATGCTAATATTAGGGCGGCCCTCTCAACATTCGCAGAACTTATTTCAATAAAAATATTAATTAAAATACATAAATTAAATTAAGTTTAAAAAAAATTACAGCAGACAGTTGTCCGAGGCCTTCGGCCACGGACTGTCCCTGCAGGCTGTGTCAGAGACACGGCCATTAAGTTTAACGTAGACTACGCCATCCGATAAGACAGAAAACATATATAACAATAAATTCATTTGCTTATATTATTTATCATTTATTGTTATATATGTTTTCTGTCTTATCGGATGGCGTATTCTACGTTAAACTTAATGGCCGTGTCTCTGACACAGCCTGCAGGGACAGTCCGTGGCCGAAGGCCTCGGACAACTGTCTGCTGTAATTTTTTTTATGAACTGAGAAACTGCTGCTCTTTTGCTTCTCCTTTCTTTGTTTTCTCTCTCTGGATTTTCTTTTTAGAAGGTTTCAACTATGCCTTGGTTATCACTATGCGTTGGTACACAAACAATATACTTATATATATCTGCAGTTCATGCAAGACAATCGTGTATTAATTACTTGTGCTTTTCTTTTATTATATTCCACAAATGATCTGCCATTCCGATTTGTTTAGTAGAGGCTCGGGCAGAAAAAGGGATTCAGATGTTGCCCTTTCCAGTTTCTTTCCTCAAAATCGTTTCTCGCTTTGCCAGCACATATACATATATAAGAAACACATACATAAACACCAAAGTAACATCACAAACTATTTAACCGTCCGAGCCTTCGTTTATTCTTTTTTCACTGATCAAGCGCTTTTGATATTCTCTGTCCGATGAACCATTGACGACTGAATACATGAAATTAAAACGCAATACATCAGCCAAAATAAGAAGCACTTACTTCATCTGCAATTTGCACGCACTTTCAGGAATATTTATGAATCACTCACTGAGGGAATATTGCAAAACTACAGATACACACTTAAAAGATATACACACTCGTTGCCCCTTTTGTATTCTCTTGCTCTCGAGAGCATAAACACGGCTGTATTTGTATCACAAACACAGATATATTTGGGTCGCAAACACATATGTTAGAACATATTAATCATTGTGTCTCAAACATGTAATATTGAATAGCAAACACAATGTGTTTGGGCGCAATTGTATTATATTTCCGACAAGCTCCAAACACATGTAATATGTATTTGCTTCCAAACAAGAAAAAACGACAGGTTTTTCATCGTGCAGACAGTTGCTCGTTGTGGGTGCATTTGCTTCTCATGGATTGCATGGGGATTTTCTGAGCCCCAAATTCGACAATTTTGTGTATTCACGAAGCCATTCAGAGGGAAATGCGCTTCATCGGAGAAGATGACTGTTTTTTAAAAAATTGTCATTGACTTCACTTTGCTCCATTACCCATTGAACGAATATCCGGCGCTTTCCATGGTCTGTTGGTTTGAGCTCATGAGCAAGCTGAATTTTGTACGCATGAAGGTCAAAATTCGCTGCGTAGTGCTTCGTGAAATTTGAAGCTGTTGAGAACGATGCGGAATTGATGTTTTCGTGTTTTTGGCGACACTCGTTTACAGCAGCCATGTTTTCAAGAGACCGAAAGGTACGTTGACATTTCTTCAATATTTTTTGATGACTCTTCTGATGATTGAGACATTAGATGCAATTTCTCGACTGAAAACTCTTCGAAGTTTTCGAGCAGTTTCAGCATAAATTTCCAAATTTTTGTAGTAAGTCTTCACAATTATAAAGCGTTGTTCTTTCGTAAAGCGCTCCATTTGTAATAATCGTAATAAACATATGTGACAGCTGCTAAATTTGAGAGTTGCCACTTGCACAAAACATAAATTACACTAAATTTAAAAAGGGCAAGCTTACTGAGACACTCTTTCGTTACTTATCGCTCATTGTCCCACCTTTTCTGTTCGCTATCAGATTTCAACTACCATGGCGATCAGTTGTGCCATGGATACCCTCTGGAATTTATAGTGGTCGAAATATAAGATATCTTACTTACTTTTATTGACTATTTTACAACCTCATGAGGTCAGACGTCTTACACATATTAAATAAACAAACAAATTAAACAAATTTCAACATATTCTTCCAACTGGCTCTAACCTTCGCCTTTTCTCGCCAGTTGGTAACACCAAGGATACGGAGGGATTCTTCTGCCTTGTCTTTCCAGCGGAGTCTTGGTCGTCCTCTTTTTCTGCTTCCACCGGGTACGTTATCAAAAATCTTTCGCGCTGGCTCATCTTCATCCATTCTGATAACATGGCCTAGCTAACGCAATTGCCCCACTTTGATTCGTCTAGCTATGTCCACGTCAGAATAGAGATTATATAGCTCTTGCCTTCAACGACGTCGGTACTCGCCGTTTTCTTTAACAGGCTCATATATTTTACGGAGAAATTTTCTCTCGAATACTCCCAGGTGTTTTTCATCCGCTTGCGATATGACCCATGTTTCGGAGCCACATACAAGACAGGTAAAATGAGAGTCTGATATAGCTGGACTTTTGTCCGTCGAGAGAGGGCTTTGTTCCTAAACTGCTTGCTGAGCCCAAAATAGCATCTATTTGCAAGCACAATTCTCTTATTTATCTCTAGGCTGACGTTGTTGTCCTTGTTCACGGCGGATACAAGGTAGACAAATTCAGCTACCACTTCAAAATTAAATCGGTTGTCAACGTTCAAGTGCCGACCAAGTCGAGAGGTTTCTCTAGTCGTTGACACCATCAATTTTGTCTTGCCCTCATTAACAGCAAGACCCACCTTCGCTGATTCCTTTTCGATTCTTGAAAATACTGCAGTAACCTCTCGCAAATTTCGCCCAATGATGTCTATGTCGCCAGCATACGCCAGCAACATATGGCTTTTCGTTTTCGTATTTACTGTAGCTGTTCCTCATTATTATCTCCATTAAGATGTTGAAGCGATTGCGCGAAAGTGCGTCGCCTTGTGTCAGTCCTCGCTTGGTACAGAATGATTCAGTGAGGTGTTTCCCCACTTTCACTGTTGATTTGGTGAAGGTCAACGCCATTCTACAGAGGCGGATCAGTTTTGCCGGAATCCCAAGTTCAGACATAGCTTCGTACAAATTTCCCCGTATGGTGCTATCGAATGCAGCTTTGTAATCGACAAAAAGGTGGTATGTATCGATTTGCTTTTCGTGGGTCTTTTCCATGATTTGGCGTAGCGTGAATATTTGGTGTGTCGGGGACTTGCCTGGTCTAAAACCAAACTGATAAGGTCCAATCAGGTTTTCAATAATTGGCTTTAGTCTATCACATAATAGGCTCGACAACACCTTATACGCGATTGATAAAAGACTGATAGCGCTATAGTTGGAACAGATACACGGATCACCCTTTTTGAATACAGGCCATAATACACTGAGACTCCAATAGTCAGCCATAGCTTCCCCCAACCATATACCGCATATAAGGTTGGCTAGCAGTCCTTCGCAACCTGTCTTAAGAGGTTTAGCGGGTAGCCCATCGGCATTAGCCATTCTTAGGCCCGTTATTCGATCTTCTTACCCTTTGGAAAAATTTCTGCAGGATTCTTCATTCATCCATTCATCCTGCATAATTCGGTTTTCTTACTCTCCCTCTGCTCCCACTGCAATTTTTTCCGCCTAAATAATTGGATTTCCTCCATTGTCAGCCTCTCGTACCGTTCACAGGAATGACACATATTCGATAGTGTGGTCACCAGCAGGGTTCGATGCCACCACTGATCGATTACGAAGTTAGAAAATCATGGAGAAGAAAGTGAATGGGAGAGTAAGCGATAGGCAAACTCTGACTAAATTATTTTGAAGTAGCACAAATGGATTCTAACGGTTTTTAAATTACCTTTGATTGATGATAATGACTTTTAAATTATGTTTGATGCTACAACTCCAACTCTGCAACTCGAACTGTATGAGATTCCAACTTGTTGTGTGCATCCAGCTGAAAGTTTTAGTATCTGTTGCACACTCTTATTAAATTACTCTGTGGTGTGCACACTGCTGTAGTGAAAAGTTTCGCGGATCTGACATACAGTGGGATTTTTTCAACATAATGGATATAATTCAGCCGTTTCTAAAGGGTTGGTCGTATGAAGATGAAATTTCACTTGGGCATGGGCCCGTTCTGCTGAAAAAGGAATATTCTCTGTAGTGTGTAGTTAGACTCACGGGCCTAGTGACAACAAGTTGATTTGAATCCCTTGACAACCTTGTTGGACGGTTAAATACTCTGACTCCGTATGAGTTCGTGGTTACCTTAGAGAAATACTTTCCATGAAACAATACACAGAACACCAATACACAGTTCACATTTCGACTATGTTCGATTGAGATAACAGTAGACTACACTGCTATCACATAGTAGCATCATCGACCTCCTTTGAAAACGGTCGAGAAGCTCCAAGGTGGACAAGCTATAGCCCAACTGGGAGATTTCTATTCCATCTGTACGTGATGTCGATATTGGAGTGACGATCCTCCTACACTGCATTAAACGACCAAAATACTTGAATGTTTCCTTCGACACGTTGTTGTTGTGTGGATGCAAATATAACGTGTTTGTAGCTTGTCGCAAATATAGTGTGCTTGTGTCCAAACATATTGTGTTTGCTATTCAGTATTATATGTTGGAAACACAATGATTAACAGGTTATAGTATATGTTTTTGTTACCCAACTGTGCCTTTGTTTGTTGAAAACTGCTGAAATCCAAAAACGTGACAGACAACAAAGAAACAAAAATGCAGCAGATCTGCAATTCATGAAAACAATGCTTGCACGTAAATGTATGGATGTTCTAAACAAGTACACGCTGAAAAATCTGTCTTTCTTTGTTGTTAGGATGCAAACGTAACGTGTTTGTAGCTTGTCGCAAATATACTATACTTGTTCCCTAACACGTTGTGTTTGCTATTCCACATAACATATTTGAGACACAATGATTAATAGGCTATAATATATGTTTTTGAGACCCAAATCTGCTTTTTTTAGTTGAAAACCACTAAAAACAAATACGATACAGACAACAAAGAAACAGAAAAGCAGCAGATCTTCCATTCATGAAAACAGTGCTTGGAAACATGTACATGTTTCCTGCACTATGTTCCTCATTCAGGCCGTCGGTGGAGCAATGGTAGAGTGCGCGGCTTTTGTGCATGAGAACGTGGGTTCGATCCCTGCTCTGAGCACCTTAAATTTCTTTCGACGGCGGTCACCTCGCTTAGTGACGGCGACACTATCGAGTATATAGCCATGAAAAAGCTTCTCAAAATACCGTTCGGAACCGGTGTAACACTGTATGTCCCAATCAGTGAGTATAAAAAACTACAACGCGCACAGCTCACTGGTTTGTGAGAAGCTCTCCCTAATTCCTTCACGGGATGTAACGGGAAACCATTTATTTATTTATGTACCTGGTTCTTGCATAGTGTTACAGGGACCGGGTATAATGCGATAATGGTGGATCAATAAGTCCGTAACTTTTTGAATGAAACACATTTTTTTTTTTAAAACAAAAATTTATTTATCAACATAATTTCCTTTTAGCTTAGTCCAACGTTTCTCCAATTTGTGTATTGGAGAAATATAGGATTTTTCGAGGTCCATAAAATAGGCATTTGTTTGATCAATAATTTCATCGTTGGAGCTAAAACTCTTTCCACCGAGCTATTTCTTTAGGTTTGGAAATAGGAACTAGTCACTGGAGGCTAAATCCGGAGAATATGGCGGAAGAGGTACCAATTCGTAGCCCAATTCATGGAATTTTGCCATTGAGACTACACACGTGTGCACACCTACGTTTATGGTCAATTGAGAGCAAACGCGGCACCCATCTTGCAGACAGCTTTCTTAAACCCAACTGATCATTTAAAATCGAAACGACACTGCCATATGAAGTGCCCATGGCATCAACAATCTCACGCACTTTTACTCTTCGTCGTGGATTTTTTCGACATTTTCGGGTGTATTGACCTCAATTTGCCATCCAGAACGTTCAGCGTCATTTGTACTTGTGCGACCACAACGAAAGTCAGTAAACCATTTTTTTAACATTGAAATCGATGGTGCAGAGTCCCTCTAGTATTTATCAAGCTTTTCCTTGGTTTGATAGACGGTTTTTTTTCGGAAAAAATAATGTTTCACTTTCGAAATTCACTTTTTTCCATTATTAAAAAAATGCACGAGGTTGTATTTTTTGAACAGCTGTAAATGACGCAACTTGCCCAAAATTTGACAATAGTCTATTAACAGGTGGTACTTGATGGGAGCAGTGTTGCATTTCATATAACTACGAGGGAAGTTCGAAAAGTCAGAGACTTATTGATCCGCCCTCGTAGCTTAGTGGATAAAAGCGCGAACTTGCAGTGATAGTGCACGGGTTCAACTCCATTTCAACATAATTGTGTTTATCTACCGGACGATGCTACCCAAAGGGCAGCGAAATATTGAAGAATAAAATTGTTTGAAAAACGACGATTATTTAAAACGACGATTATTTTAAACGATTATTTAAAAAAAAACGCTCGAACATTTTAATTTTTGAAAATAATTTGCTTCTAAATATTATTATGTTTGGGAGGAAGCACGTGTATGTTTTCGCGTAAGTAATCGCGTGTTTTGGGGGAAATATGCACATATTTCCACGTAAGTATATGAAGGTTTGCAAGGAAACAAACGAATGCTTCCCCTTAAATATATGTATGTTTGGAATGAAGCGTGCATATGGTTCCACATTAAAGCAGGTATGTTTGCAAGTAAATATGCTAATGTTTTCATTTAGATATAAGTGAGATTGGGACTGGTAATTATATGAATATTTGGAGTGTGTTCCGGACATATGTATATATGGTTCGTGCAGAAAGTGTTTGGGAGAATGTACTACCGTTGGCCGTGTAGATTTTATCGTCTTTTTCTGCGCCTTTCTTGGACTACAAAGTAAATTTTTCCATTTCTATTAATTAAAATGAAAAGGAATAGATATTACTTTTTACCATACTCGATTAAATTTGCTTTAGCCTCAATACTGTTTAATGCCGGTGAAATTTCTTCCAATCCCATTTAATGCATTTCATTGTACTTAACTTTGGAAAATACTTAACTTAACCTCCCTTTCATTTATGGTACAATGTACTATTAGTACCTTTATCTACTGACTTTAATGTCTTGTTAATGTCACCACATTTACGCAACTTTTGGTCGTGTCATTCCTTGGTATCCCGGGGATGTAATGGACGCAGCATCATCATCTCAGTATGTAGAATTTTTATATCCTGTCCCATTGTGAGATGATAACCCCAGAAGGTGCTTTGCATTTTATTAGTTTGTTGGAAATTAAATGTGTGTGCGGTTCTCTTGATTTTTTTTTAACTACACCACCAAGTTACTTTGTTGTTGATGTTGTTTGTTATTCAGTTCTCCTGTGAAACATCCTTTTTCATAAAGGGACCAGAGAGAGAGAGAAGAGAGAGTTACAGGTGAGAGGGAGGTAGAGCTACAAAACAATAGAGATTAACTACTAACATACAGCTGTTCGTTCCATCAACCAACACAGTCAAACGAATGATAAAAAGTAGAAACATTAGTCAGTTTAGAGTTGCCCTGTGTTGTAAAATAAATACATGTCCTGATGGGGGAAAGTGTTGTGATGGTTCGTGATAATTTAATGGATCATGATATTTTAAAGGATCATGATATTTTAAAGGATCAAGATATTTTAAAGGATCATGATATATTAAAGGTTCTTGATATTTTAAAGGATCATGATATTTGACAGGATCATGATATCTTGAAGGGTAGTATAATAAAACGTAGACTACAAAAAACTAAAGGCTCCTCTTAGACCTGAAGCCCTTGGGGTTCAGATTTGACGTGGCCCTTAAATAACCAACCTCTAGTAAGTTGAACACTAATATAATATCCTATCCTTCTGAACATCTTAGACAATCTGTAAAACTGTATCCTTTAAACATCTTAGCCAATCTGATGTTCTTTCTACCATGTTATAGAGAACTGTTGTTTAATATACATTTTTCAGGGCGTTGAAAATTAAAAGACAATTTTATTCACTAGTTATCCTTACAATAATAGAAGTAAGAGTACAATTAGATGCTAAGATGTTTACATCGAAAACGCCGGAAACATTGAATCCCTATACAGTCCTGAATAATAATGACTGTGGTATCAAACCCAAGAGATTAATTGCCGCAAATTTTATAAAAAATCAGAAAGTTTCAGTTGAAAAGGTTTGAATCTTGGCAGTTAAATGCTTTGGTACCTTTTCCAAAACCCACTCAATTTGAAAACTGACACTGCCTTCCCAATTAAATTTTGGCAACCCCATTTTCCAAATGTAGTTCTATCTTACGTGATTAGCAATCAACATCAATGGCAATTGCATCAACTAATGCACTACTTCTGCAATATCACTCCATCTTCCTAAGCAACTGCTACCAATGCAGGGGGTCCAACCCACTGCTGCTGCACCCAGGAGAAGCAAAAACTTGCACCAAATTGCCACCAACCACTCTTGAGAATAGTTCTACGTTGAATACATTCGCTAGCTATGACGCTACACATTAACAATGCATCTTTGTCGAGGGATCGCGTAGGTGGGGGACAGCTAAGAAATTGTCCCATTTATTACTTTGACTTGTTACGTTATCACACAGTGGGCAATGTGTGGAAAAATGCAGAATATATATAGGGTGTCCCAATAAAAGGACAAGAATGTGAATGGCATGCGAGACAGGAATATGATACGGCAAATCTGCCACTACCATGGAGAGTTGAGGAAAGCTACAAATAAATCCCTGATAGATTTATGCAACAATGTGGAAAGGTCATACGAATCTTCCAGGCTTAGCAAAATTTTGACCGCAACACCTTGTACTATTGGGCAAAACCACATTAGAAAAGATGATGGTTCTTGGATAACCTCGAGTGAGGAATCACTGGGATTTCTCCTGGATACACATTTCCCTGGCAATTCTCAGGTTGAACTACACACTGAAAAATAACGGCCGCAGCAATATATTGCAGAAACCATGTACATGTGTGCAAGCATTGCTTTCGTGAATTGAGGATCTGCTGCTTTTTGTTTCTTTATTGTCTATCACGTTTTTGTTGTCAGCAGTTTTCAACAAAAAAAAAACACATTTGGGTCACAAATACATATATTATAACCTATTAATTATTGTGTCCCAAACATGTTATACTGAATAGCAAACGCATTGTGTTTGGACACAAGTATACCATATTTGCGACAAGCTACAAACACGTTATAAAGGGTTTTTCAACAGAGACGCTACAAAAGTAAATCGATAGGGACAGCAAACGACGACATATTTTTTCCCGCTCTTTTGACATTTCTCTTCAGTAAGGTTTGCCATTTCATCATAGAAAGATATACGAGCCAACAACGAGTCGAAATTATTAAAATTTACTACCGAAATTTGGAGTCAGTGGGCTCAACTTTAAGAGCGCTACGTCCAATTTCATCATCTTCAGCGATGAGGCTCATTTCTATGCGTTATTGGTCAGACAGCAATCTACACGTACTCCATGAGTCATCATTGCATCCCGACAAAATTACGGTTTGGTGCGGTTTATGGGCCGGCGGCGTCATTGGGCCGTACTTCTTTCTTGATGATCAAGACCGGCGCATTACTGTGAATGCGATTCGCTACCGTTCAATGATAACCGAATATTTTTGGCCCCAATTGGATAATATGGACTTGGAGGACATGTGGTTCCAACAGGACGGCGCCACAAGCCACACAGCGAATGCCACAATCAATTTATTGAAAACCAAGTTTGGTGAACGTGTTATCTCACGAAATGGCCCAGTCGATTGGCTGCCTCGGTCGTGCGATTTAACGCCGTTAGATTATTTCCTGTGGGGCTACGTCAAGTCTATGGTCTATGCCAACAAGCCAGCGACGATTGATGAACTTCGTACGAATATCGAACGTGAAATTGCAGCAGTATCGGCCGATTTATGCTTGAAAACCGTCGAAAATTGGGTTCAGCGTCTGGACTTCTGCAAGCGTGCCCGTGGTGACCATGCAAAAGAAATCGAGTTCCATACATAATGGCATCGAACGTACTTTCACAGGAATAAAGAGTTTCATTGGTATCTAAAACCTGTTTTGTTTTATTAAAAAAAAACTTTTGTAGCGCTCTTATTGAAAAAACCGTTATTTACATCCAAACAAGAAAAAAATTTCAGCCTGTAGATGCTTCAGTTGAAGATGCCGTTGAAGTACATCCATCGGATGTTACCAGTGGAATTGTAACCGAATTTAGTAAAGCTTAAAGCCTACCAAGTCGCCAGGACTGGTCAATGTCTCGCCGGCGGAACAACAGCCAGTGGCTGATAAACTGGTGTCTTGGCTCAAAAATTGTTCAATTAATTTATGAAGACGTGGGAATGAATCTTTCTATGAAAAAGTTTCATTTTTATAATGGCAATTTTTCGTTGAATCAAAAAAGAAATGTAAATCAATTTTAATGTAACCGCTTTTATAAATTCCTAACATTTCTATGAAATTGAAATTTTCGAGAAACTTTATTAGATTAATGAAGAATTTATAACCTATAATTTTTCATAAGTATTATGTAGATAATTTTTTCCGTGCTATCAACATTTTGAGTACGAGTATGAGGAAAGACCTCCATTTTGAAAAAAGTGTAACACAGTGGATTTTTGAGACTGGTCCCACTATGTTCAAAATGTATTTTACTTTTTTGCCGACCTCTTGTGCACGCAAAGAAAAATTTCATTACGCCCAAACGAAATGTCTGATAAGTGGTCGTCGTTCGGCAAATGTAATTGCGGCAAACGAACATTTGTTGAATCAAATATATCGTTTACTTTTTGATAAATATATTTTTTTTTTCAAAATTCAAAATTTATTTTCTTACACTAGGTTATCACACATTTTTTTTTTTTAACAACCCAACACTCAGGGTATGCCCCTATAAATGCAGTGCATTGTGTTGGCGTAGGAAAAGAGTTTTAGTTAAATTAACTTTTCATCTAGAGTCTATTTCCATGTAATTTAGAAAATATATACAAATATATGGATAAGATTTGCTTTGGATTCAGAGGAATAAAATCGTTTACGAGAACCAAATAATGTTTACGTCAAACGACACATGATAATTATAACCTCAAAAATATGTTTACAAGAAACGTTTTCGTTTTTATATATGGTTCGATATGAATTGTTTTCCATAAAAAGAAAATTTTAATATTGTTATGAGCTAACATCATGTTTTTCTGTTTGTGAAAAAATAAAGGCAGTAAGACTTGAGCGGAGATCGTTTCGCAGTTTGTGACTCTTATCATCAGCACCTCTTAACGTTCTAGGCCAGTGACGTTCTGTTCAAATCTGTCACGGATTTAAAGCTTTTTTCCTCGTCCTTCCTCTCTTTATATTCTGTTCTCTATATTGGAAGGAAGTTCCTAATCGCACGGTGCGGGATGGGGGCTAAATGAAAAAAAATTAAACAACCTTTGTTTTAACACTATTATGCTAGAACCCAGTATTAGCAACTATATTGGGTACTTTTGCATTGGTTTGTGTCTAGACTAACATATGTTGGGAAATTTCTTGTTTAATGGGAAGTTTTCTAGGTGGAGCCTGTAACCAATATTTTGTATATATAGTAGTTTTGAACCCAATAAAAAGCAAATTTAGAAAAGCCAAAGTGAAAGAATTGAAAAAAAAAACATTTCCTTAAATCAATGCCTTTACTTAATTAAAAAGCGTAAATTTTGTCAAACAAAATGCCTATTCATATTCGTAAACAAAGTACATATTCTTAGAAAATGCCTTATCTTAAAGAAGTACCTTTGCTTAAAAAAGGTAAATTTTCTTACAGAAAGTAACTTTTCTTAAAAAAATATTTTTTTTTAAATAAGTACCTTTTCTTAAAAAAGTACAATTTCTTACAACAAGTTGCCTTTACTTAAAAAACTACCTTTTCTTTAAAGAGTACCTTTTTTGTGAAACAAAATAACTTTTCTTGAGATAAGTACTCTTAAAAATGTACCTATTCTTGAAAAAAGAACCAATTCTAAAAAAAACCTATTCTTCAAAAAAAATACCTTCTCTTAAAAATATAGCTTTTCTTACAAAAATTCCTTTTCTTAAAAGTACCTTTTCTTAAAAATATAATAAGTACATTTTCTTCAAAAAAAATAACCTTTTCCTAAAAAGATTACCACTTCTTTAAAAAGTAATGTACTTAAAAAAAGTACTTCTTTGTAAAAAAAATTCATACTCTTATGATTTTTTCTTCTTTTCTCACAGAAAATACCTTTTCTTAAAAATAAAATAAGTACATTTTCTTAAAAAAACTAACCTTTTCCTGAAAAGAGTACCTGTACTTAAAAAAAGTACTTCTTTGTATAAAAAATATTCATACTCTTATGGCCATTTCTTATAGAAAGTAATTCTTATTAAGTAAGTAATTCTTCTTAAAAAAATTAGCTTTTAATAAAAGAAGTGCATATCTTTAAAAAAGGAAATTTTACGGAAAATATAATACACATTCTTACAAAAAGAACCTACAAATTTACTTAAAAAAAAAATACTTTCTATAAAAAAAATGTCTTAAAAAGAGTTTATCATTTTACAAAAAGTATTTTTTCTTAAAGATCCATTTAAATTATCGTATTTCCAACGGGCGCCTTAAGCGTGTTGGAACGAACTAGTACATAATATATAGCGAAAGGAACTTCGTTCCAACCGGGTGTCCCCTGACACTTCATGTGATTTTTTCTGTTCTTTTGCTAACTGCAAACAAGTTATAGTAGCACCAATCTCAAAAAAAAACTTTCACGTGAAACGAAAAATGTTTCCGACAAACTGTTTTAACGTTTAAAGCAAAGGGATTTCATTGAATAGGATTTATTTTGGATGGAAATAGACCCACATTAATAGAAGTATTTCATTGAATTTTATTTGATCGAAAATTAATAAAGTAATTCTTCGGACTTACATATAAAAGCTTTCATAATAATCATGGAGAAAATTGTGTCAATTGCAAAAAAGTTTTCCCTTATTGGTTTTCCGAATTATGCTGTTAATTTTATTATGCATTTCCAAATATATCAAGAAAAATTATCGCAAGCATTCAAGCACAAGAGTCATTCGAAATACTTTTTATTTTTTTCATGAAGACAATGATACAAACAATGAAATATTTCAATCAATTTATGAAGACGTGGTTATAAAACTTTCTATGAAAAAGTTTCTTACTTATAATGACAATTTTTCATTCAATCCATAAAGAATTTTCTGTAAATCGATTTTGATGAAACCGCTTTTAAAAATTCATAACATTTCTATGAAATTGAAATTTTTGAAAAAATTTATTAGATTAATGAAGAATTTATAATCAATAATTTTTTCATAAGTATTCCGAATGTAAATTTTTCAGTGTTGTAAACATTTTGACATAACTGCAAGTAGCAGTTCTAGTTATAGTAGCACCAATCTCAAAAAAAAACCTTTACGTGAAACGAAACATGTTTGCGACAAAACTATTTTTACGTATAAAGCAAACGAGTTATATCTCACTAAATAGGATATAGTTTAGGTGGAAAAAGACCCTCATTAATAGAGGTAGTTCATTGAATTTTATTTGGTTGAAAATTAATAAAGTAATTCTTCCAACTTATGAAAGATTTCATAATATTCATGAAGAAAATTCCTTAATTTACAAATAAAGGTTTCCATAATTGCTTTCCCGATTTATGCTGTTAATTTTATTATTCTTTTCCAAATATATCAAGAAATATTATCGCAAGCATTAAAGCACAAGAGTCATTCGAAATACCTTTTGTTTTTTCATAAAGACAATGAAAAACTTCATAAAAACAATGTAATTGTTCAATTAATTTATGAAAACGTGGTTAAGAAACTTTCTATGAAAAAGTTTCATACTTTAATGCAAATTTGTCATTCAATAAATAAAGAAAATTCTGTAAATCGATTTTGATGAAACCACTTTTAAAAATTCGTAACATCTCTCTGAATTTTTTTGTAATATTAATGAAATTTACGAAAAACTTTATTGGAAAAAGAATATGCTGTACATCGATTTTGATGAAACCGCTTTTATAAATTTGTAACAATTCTATGAAATCGTTTGTAATATCAATGCAACTTACTAAAAACTTTATTGGATTAATGAACAATTTATAATCAATAGTTTTTCATAAATATTACGAAGATAATTTTTCCATGTTGTAAACGTTTTGGGTATGACGATCTCTATCATTTTAAAAAGTGTAACACATTTTCAATAGTTCCTCCAGATCCTCCACTGTGGTACATTAAGGAATCCGTGTTGTCTTCTCGCCATGCAATATGACATGCACGATGTATGTGCTTGTGGTTATTTTGGAGTAAAATTTCATTTTGAAAATTATTTTAAAACATTTGTTCCCCCAACCCAATGTCACTGTCACCGCGCCACAGTCACTGCCAACATATGTTGCAAACGTAATGCCTCATTTACTTTCAAAACAAATCACTTTTTAATGTTTAGATTTATGGTTGGAAACTTCTTCTACGCGTCAGGGTTGTAATGGGCCACAGGGATACACAAAAACCCACGACAACAACAACAACAACAGCATCTACAACACTACATAGTAAACAACAAAAAACACATGTCACTTGTGAGGCGGAAGAAAATATAAACCGACATTTAAATGACTCTTAGCTAAAACGATGACACATCCATCTGTAGGTGGGGGGTCCCTTGCAATTGCTTAAGTGATTAGTTTAATCTAGTTACAAACATAAAATACACTCGAAAAATAAACTTAGGAATTCAGAGCAAACAGTGTTTGCTAGATAGCAGGAGGCAAATGTACTGGCATAACAACGAATTGGTTACAGTGTTGATAAAATAAATTGTTTCCCATTACATCCCAAGAAGGGACAGGGGAGAACTTCTCACAATCACTGAGATGGGCGCTTTCCAGTTTTCACTCACGGATAGAATACAGCACAAAATATTTGTTGAAACGTCAAAAATATCGCACCCTAACTACAAAAGAGTCATAACTCAATATTTAAACATGTTCAGTAGAGTCAAAAACTTGTTTTGAAAAGTACTAGTTCATGGTAAAAAAAGTAAAGTAAACGCAGTAGGAATTGTTGTAAATTTAGGCAACAAAAACAGGCAGTTTGTTTTTGCTTGGTGTCATTAATCTGTCAAATTTTCTACGTGTGTGTATCTACAGTAAAAGTAAACAAAACGAAACATCTAAGCAAAAAAAAATGTAAAATCAGCTGGTCTAACGAGTTTACCTTATTTATTCTGCCATGCATTAGTTGAAGACTGTATGAAAATTCTCGATAATAGACAGAGGTTACACTGAAAGAAAAAGTTTCATCAAATTTATGCATTTTTGTTTTATCAATTTGATGAAACATTTCCCTATTTTCCAACCTACGACACATTTCATTGAATTGATGAAAAACATTACGTAAATCTTTCATCCAAATTTCATCAAAGCTTTGTAGTTTGTTGTTGTCTGTTGTTGACAATAGTTTATGCTGCTTCAACGACAACGTTACATCAAGATCATAATTTTGATGTAAATATTTCATCACTTTGTTGTATATTTATCGTCTATTAGATGGAAGTTTGCCATCAATTTGATGTAATTTTGTCATCAATTTGATGTAAATTTGTTATTATTTGATGTAATTTGTTTGTTAATGTGTACCCAAACTCTTTGGACTATTTGTCATTGCAAAACATTAACAAGACAGGGTATAAGACCAACTAGAAAATGCTCATAGCTTGGATATAGTAAATATTATGTTTATTGCACTATTTTCTATATGTATTTATTATCAATTTTCTACTAGTTTTTCTCTTTATTTTTTTCAATACTACGTCCTTATTTTGAATCGACCCAACAAATTTGTTCCACTTAGGGATACAAATACTGTTACTTATATTTTGGGCTAAAAAGCAAAAACCAATTAACGTTTTTGAACCAAATTTTTTTTATATATTTTGTGATATGTATTGTATAGGTATTGGCCAAACAACAATAGCTGCACGCACCTCATCCATTGGAAAATTGGCTACAGCACGAACCAGAGCTGTCTTAAGAGAATCAATGTTGGGGTATCTTTTGTGGCAGACCATGTACTCTAAAACGGTCAGCAATTTGTAATTCACAGGGTTCAGATCAGGGCTGTCAGATAGCCATTCTTCAGAGCATCTGCAAAGATCTGGCAAATTGTTTCGAAGCCAGGTTTGTGTCGTTTTAGCCTTATGAGCTGGTGCTGAATCTTGCTGTAAAGTCCACGACTGGTTTTGGACAAGGGAATTGTTAAGCGGCTTCACAACTGCTTCCAAAACGATTTCTTGGTAAACTTTGGCCGATGTTTTGACCCCTTGTTCACAGAAATACAAGTAAGTTACCCCATCATAAGAGACATCCCACCAAACCATGTCTGCAGCTGGATGATGACCCTTTTCGACCCATGGGATAAGCTCAGATGCTTCTTTAGATGATCGTGCATAAACCCTATCATTTTGTTTGTTAAATTTTTCCTGTACGATAAAAATTGTTTATCCATAAAGAAGATTTTTCTATATAAGTTATCAGCGTACTTCACCAAAAGACGTTTGGATTTTTCCATCCCATTTTTTTTTAAGTTGCAGTCAACAAATGTCGTGTACTCCGTTTGAAAGATCCCAAGTCTTTTTTAATAATTCGTCTCATGAACTTTTGCGTGATTTTCATCTCGCGGGCCATTTCGTTGAATTCTTGCTTTGACGGCTATGATGACTTGCTGTGCCCGAACGGTACGTGGGCGGTCTTTTATATCTCTAGTCTCCTCGAACAATTATATGCATGCGACTAATGCCGAGCGGGCGGAGCATTTTGAAAATATCGTTTTTTTTTCTTTCCACACTTAAAAAGTGATATAACTCCGATACGGTTTTCCTTATCTGACCACTCCATGATGAAATTTGACACAATTTCAAATTCCCGTAACTGACTAACGCTATAGAGGTTAACTTTCAAAAACCATATGATAATAAAAGGGTATGTTCAATTTAACTATTCTAATGGGTATGTTCAATTTGGTAACAATATTTATGTCCCTACTAAGTACATGTTAATGATGAAGATTGATGTAAAAAAGACCATCAGTTCAATGAAGCTGAAAAATGTGAAGAAACGTACAATCTTCAAACTGAAGAATCTTTTCTTTGAGTGGATGAAATTTGTTATCAATTCAATGAAGAACAATTGATGAACATTTATCATCGATTTGATGTAAAGATTTTCTTTCAGTGTAGATTAGGTTAGGTGGTTAGGTGGCCGTCGGTGGTGCAGCGGTTAGTGTGCGTGACTCTTGTAAATGAGAACGTGGGTTCGATCCCTGCTCGGACCACGTTACCTGGGTCACCTCGTTTAGTGACGGCGACACTATCGAGTATTTAGCCATGGCAGCACGTCACGGTGTAAGTGAGTGAGTATACAACTAGAAAGGACACAGCTCACTGGTTGTTAGGAGCTCTCTCCAATCCCTTCATGGGGTGTAATGGTAAACCATGTTATGTATTGTTAGGTTAGTTTAGGTGTTGGAGGCAGTGAATGAACGACTCTTAGTCCATTGTGATAATAAATATACTCATGCGGGATTTTTTTTGACGAAAGGCGCAAAAATTACGAAATTTTTTACAGCGGATAGAAATGTGGCCGTCTGTGGATCAACGGTTAGTGTGCACGCCTCTTAGACATGAGATCCTGGGTTGGATCCCTGCTCAGACCACCTTAAATTTTTGTCGGCGGCGGCCACCTCGCATAGTGAAGGCGACACTATCGAGTATTTAGCCATGAAAAAGCTTCTCAAAATACCGTTTGGAATCGGTGTAAAACTGTAGGTCCCAATCAGCGAGTGAAAACCGGAATGGGCACAGCTCACAGATTGTGAGAAGCTCTCTCCTGTCCCTTCATGGGATGTAATGGGAAATTGTCTTTGGCTATTGTTTTCAAGTAAAAAAGGAAAACCTGAAATGTTTGTGTTATAACTCTTTTGTAGTTAGGGTGCTGTATGTTAGCTGAACTAGCAACCATGTTTGCTTACCCCTTTTTAGTAGCCTTTTCGCCCGTGTTTACAGACTTATTTTTTTGAGTGTATTACCGATATCTCTAACCACTCATTCGTTCATTCATCCATCCTCCCTTGAGACACAAAATTATCATATATTAAAACGTGTGTGAAACTCTACAAATGTTTTTCATTAAGGAGATATTTTTCCGAATTGTCTTACTTGTCTTGTCGTCTGACGTTTGGAAATGACGGGAAATTATTTTGATATCTTGCATGTGGTGGTGATATTAAGCATGTGTAGATGTCATACACACGAACTCTCATTATATCCTTTATCACAATCAACAAGTAGTACAGTTTTACTCCGGTTTGTAATAGCTGCACTGAAAAAAAAACAGATCTAAATTTGAACCACCAAATTCGAAAAGGGCTCATGTCGGTTTTTCCGAAAAGAGTTCATCTCGGAAAACTGTAGCAGCTGCATTTATCAGCACTCTTATATTAAAAACAGAAACATGTCAGTATTTTATGAAGCAGTTGAATGTTTATCTCTTTCAAAAATATGTACGTTCTCAAATTCCATACAGGCTGAGATATATTGAGTTTTTTGTGTCTCCTGAAAAATTTAAAAAAACCGACATGAGCCCTTTTCGAATTTGGTGATTCATTTAAATCCAAGTGAACTCAAGCAAAGGAAATATGAGTTCAGAATTATTTTGAATGCAAGGTTTTTTTTAACTCAAATTAAGTTAATATTAGATTTAAAAACCTTTAGGTTTCAGTACCCTTATACCATGTTTGCAAATTATTTAAACTGTGAAAAATGTGTCTTTTTGTTGTTGTTTGGATGCAATTATAACGTGTTTGTAGCTTGTCGCTAATATACTATACTTGTGTCCAACCACATTGTGTTTACTATTAAATATAACATGTTTGGAACACAATGAGCAATAGGTTATAATATATGTATTCGTGACCCAAATGTGGTTTTGTTTGTTGAAAACCGCTCAAGACAAAACCGTGAAAGACAATAAAGAAAAAAAGCAACACATCTTCAATTCAATGCTTGCAAACATAAAGAGAGGTCGAAAACAATGCTTGCAAACATATACATGGTTCCTGCAATATTTTGCTGGGGCCGTTATTTTTCTGCGTGCACCCACCCCCAAGGGAAATAACCAAAATGTCTCCGCGGTATGAGGTTTGGGTCGAATGAAGAGGTGATCATTGAAACAACCGCAAATTTTGAGGGCCTTGGAAAATCTTGGTAGGAATAAAAAATTCGAAAAACGTTGGACTAAATGTAGCGAGTTAAAACGAGACTATGTTGAGAAATAAAAGGTTGTTTTGCCGAAAATCATTTATTTTATTCAAAAAGTCACGAACTGCCCTCGTACATTCCATGAAGTTTCAGAGCTGAGCTTCTGACAATCAGTGAGTTGCATTCTTTCTTGTTTTATACTGACTGATGGGGACCTACAGTTTTTCATCGGTTCCGAAAGGGTGTTTTGAGAAACATTTTTGTGGCTAATTACTACACGCAAAAAAATTTGTCTTTTTTTCTTGTTTGTATGCAAATATAACGTGTGTTTTGAGATTGTCGCAAATATAGTGTACTTGTGTCCAAACACATTGTGTTTGACATTCAATATTACTCGTACATGTGATTAGTATATTATAATTTACTTTATTTGTAATCCAAATACATCTTTGTTTGTGATTCAAATACAGCTGTGTTTGGTGCACCGTGTCCTTCAGTTTCTTTGTAGTTATGAGAGCAAAATAATAGAAGAGGAGCAGACAGATTGTTCTCAGCCTAAGTTAATGTTATAGAAAGTTTGTAACTATATTTTTGGATTATTCTTTCAGTTAGTGATTCACAAATATTCCTGAATACGTGTGTAAATTAATTGCTGTCTGATCTGTTGCGTTTTAGTTTCATGCACTCTTTCATCAATCTTTCGTTTGGGAAGAAACACGAATGTTTCGACGTAACTGTATGGTTGTTTGGGATGAAACACGAATATGCCTCCACGTAAAAGTATTAATCTTTGCAAGTAAACATGCTAATGTTTGCTATTAAATATAAGTGAGATTAGAACTTACAAATATATAAATGTGTGGAGTGTCTTTCTGCATGGTTCCTGCAGAATGTGTTTGAGAGAATATGTTATAGAGTACGTTTTTTTCAGCGTGTCTATACTTTATTATCGACGTTAGTAAACGAGGCGTCGGTTGTCGAACGAAATGTAGCCTGGTCAAAGCAGGGTTCGAACCAACATTATCAAGTACACACTCTGAAAAATCTGTAATTTTTTTTTTGATGTAAAGATAACGAGTTTGCAGCATGTCGCAAATATAGTATTATTGTGCCCAAACACATTGTGTTTGGTAATAGGTTATAATATATGTATTTTATGACCCAAGGTGACTTTGTCTATTGAAAACAGAGGGGAACAGAAACGGGACAGACAACAAAGGAACAAAAATGCAGCAGAGCTTCAATTTATGATTAATGAACAATGCTTGCCAATATATACATGCGTCCTGCAATATGTTGGAACCATATATATGTTTCCATCACAGCGTGCAGGAGTCTCCATAGATTTCAAGATTTTTCGTTTAAATTTTTTGGTGGATTTTGTAAATTTAAAATTTTTACAAAAAATTTGGTTAATTTTCCAAATTACACTTTAAAGGTTTGACAGACTGTAAAGTTGTGTTAGAAGCATTTGTTGGTCAGTTAGCAAGTTCCTTAATGTGATTTTAAGTTTCTAGATTGTATGTGTCCATCAAAGGTAAAAAAACAGCTTCCCAAAATAGAGTTTTATTTTCCAAAATATCATTGGCGTGACATTTAAGCTCTTTAGTTTTATATGCACTTGAAAAATACAGCGGCTTCTTTAGGGCAACTTCGTTGATGATCAGTGTAATAAACTGACAATGGTGATCAAGTTTTGAACTGTTTATTTTGTTTCAAATAAGTTTTGAAAAAAAATCGTTAACATTTTGTCCTGTTCTAATTTGTCCCAAAATAAATTAGTATTTGAATAATGAAAAATTGATGTAATTTAAATTACATTTTGCTTATGTGTTGACTTAGTTTTTTTCACATTTATCCACATTGTCTTTCATGTCCTTTTATTTAGCAAAGCCTACTAGGTAAAATATTTTGCCTGTTTCGTACTTTTCTTTTTGTTTTTTTTTTCGATGAATATTAAAGATAAAAAAATTTAAATTTTAAAATGCCTTTTTAAATTCCAACCCGTGCCCAACAAAAACCAAAAAAAGGACATCAACTCGCATTGGGTCATCTTCAATAAGCAACGGACAAAAATGTCTGGTATTTTTTGATACCAAATTTACTGAGCTCAGATCCTTGACCCATAAAAATTAAAGGCTAAGTCAGCAGAAATAGCAACAGCAGAATTGTAGCAGCTGGAGCTGATGTTGACGTTGATGTTGATGCTGAAACTGAAGCATATCCAACGCAAACATAAATGGTAAATGAAATATTGCATACTTTTTGGCGCATTAAAGTAATGTTTTATTTAACTACTGCGAGAGCGGCAAGAGCGATGGAAAAAAATAGCAAAGTAGAACGGGAAAGAAAACAAAAAAAGGCAACACTTCTCCAAACCTCATCGCCACTGGATATTCTTCATCTTGTAATATTTTTTTTTGCTAGCTTCTGGATATATACGTATATATATCTTTATAAAAATTCGTTTATAAAGATGATTTATTCATATCATCGCTTGTTCGTTTTTCGCGTTTTTCTTTAGCTGCAAAATTCCCCTCGGAATCTGTTGTAACTAGCAACAGATTCCATGGGCAAGATGGCCAATATTTTATGATTTCATATACAATTCATCAAAAACATATTTAAGCATCGTATCGTCGTTTTTTTTAGCTGACAAGATAAATCTGTTCTGTTTTCCATCTTTTCCTGTGTTCCGTTTTTTTTTGTGTATTTATTTTTGAGAGAGCATTGTTTTTAATAGGTTTTAGCTGTTTTCAACTTTTTTTTTAAGTATTTCCGTTACATTTTCATTATGAAAATTTGAGTAAAAGTTTGATTGGTTTTCCACATTCAGGAGAGGGAGGACGATTTGGGGTAGTAATATAGAATACCGATTGAAAAACATTTGGAAAAAAGCTTTTGTTTTTTTTTTTGTAAACAAATTACATTTTACTATTATACAGCAGCAGTGGAGAAATGTCGAGTTTTAATATTTTCTTCCCCTACCCAAACACGAAGCAGGTAAACATAAAGTTTTTAAGGTAATAAAGTTGGTCAAATTGAACAACAAAATTTATGTTTTTAATAATAACAATTTAATATTTTTTGAAGGCGGACTAAACTCTTGTACTATTCATGACTATAAGACAAAGAAATTATCAATTTGGAGAATTATTGAAGAAGTTATTGTGGCCATTTAATAACCGTCATTTCCCAGGCACACTCTTTGCTTATTATAACCGTTACATTAATTGCACCCCCTATTCACCACCTAATAGACATTGACGAAGTCCTGGTCTACTTAGGTAACTCATATGAATATATAAAAACCAAACAACGAAATATTTTTGGAACGAAGTTCTTTATCGCACGTTGCGGGATGGGGGCTAAATGAAAAAAAATTTAACAACTTTTGTTTTAACACTATTATGCTACGTCCCACTATTATGAACTATATTGTTTACTTTTGCTTTGGTTTGTGTCTTGACTAACTAGATGTCTCACATATGTTGGGAAATTTCTTGTTTAATGGAAAGTTTTGTAGGTGAAGCCTGTAACCAATATTATATATTGTAGTTTCGAACCCAATGAAAAGTACATTTAGAAAAGCCAAAGTGAAAGAAGTTTAAAACCGAAAATTTTCTTAAATACGTGCCTTTGCATAAAAAAAAAATAAATTTTTTCAAAAAAAAAAAAATACCTATTCTTAAACAGACTATATTTTCTTTAAAAAAAACCTTATCTTAAAGAAGTACCTTTGCTACAAAAAGTACAAAAAGTATAATCCTTTGGTGATTTACGTTCTCTGAAGAACTACAATACGTATTTTATTTAATTCTCGAACGAAATTGTGCTCTATGCAGCTTCTGAAACTAGTCCTATTTGTAAGAATTAGACGGGAGTTTGAACAATTAAAATATAAGTTTTCTTAAAAAAGAACCTTATCTTAAAGAAGTACCTTTACTTAAAAAAAAAGGAAATTTTCTTACAGAAAGTACCTTTTCTTAAAAAAAAGTAATTTTTTTTAAATAAGTACCTTTTCTTAAAAAAGTACATTTTCTTTGCAACAAATTGTCTTTTTTTAAAAAACTACATTTTCTTTAAAGAGTACCATTTTTTGACACAAAATAACTTTTATTGAGATAAGTACCTACTCTTTAAAATGTACCAATTCTTAAAAAAAGGACCAATTCTAAAAACAAATCCCATTTCTTTAAAAAAAAAACCCGTTTTTCCCAAAAAAATACGTTCTCTTAAAAAAAATACAGTTTCTTAGAAAATTATTTTTCTTAAAAACACCTTTTCTGAAAAATAAAATAATAACTTTTCTTTTCTTGAGATAAGAAAATATCTAAATTTTCTTAAAAAAATTACATTTCTTAGAAAAAGTAGCACTTTTTTCAAAAGTACCTGCACCGAAATTCTTAACTTTTTAACGATAAAAGTCGATAGTTAAATTGACCAAATACGAAAATTTTGTATTGAAATTTTATGAATTTGACAATTTAACTACCGATTTTTGTCGTTAAAAAGTTACAGAATTCCGGTTCTGTTCTTACAAAAAGTACTTTGTTGGAAAAAAAATGCACATTCTTATTGCTTTTTCTTAAAGAAAGTACATACTTCTTCTTAAAAATAGTACCTTGCCTTAAAAACAACACTAGCTTTTAATAAAAGAAGTACCTCTCTTTAAAAAAGGACCTTTTCGGGAAAATATAATAAATATTCTTACACAAAGGACCTACAAATTTACTTTTTTAAATGAATTCTATAAAAAAAAGTGTTTCTTAAAAAAAGTTTATCATTTTACAAAAAGTATCATATCTTAAAGATCCATTTAAATTATCGTAGTTTTCAAAGCGCGCCTTAGGCGTGTTGGAACTACCTAGTACCTACATAATATAATACCGTTCGGAGGCGGTGTAAAACTTACAAAGCGCATAGCTCACTGGTTGTGAGAAGCTCTCCTTCATGGGATGTAACCATTTTTTTTTTAAATTATATTTTAACCACTCTTGAGTGGTTCTTGCTTTATGTGCTATTTAATGGACTCACAACTTTTTCCAAAACAGCAGATTGGTCCACCTTTGTCGAAGTTATAACACCTTTTTCGCTGAAATGGAGCTTGGGTACCCCGTCGTAGGCGAATCCCCATCATACCATGACAGAAGTAGGATGGCGGCTTCTTTGAACTCTGGGAACTAGTTCTAATGCTTGCCGAGATGACTGAGCTGAGGATAGAGTCTATCATTTTGTGTATTGAACCACTAGTCCACAGTAAAAGTTTTCTCATCGGCAAACAGAACAAAAGCAGAGCAAAGTATTTAAAGCAAAATGCCTAGAATTATAGGATTCTGAATTTCCTCCGAAACGCCGGAGTTCTATAACCCAAAAGAACATTCTATAAATAAGTAAATAAACGGTTTCCCATTACATCCCGTGAAGGGACCGGGGAGAACTTCTCACAATCACTGAGCTGTACGCTTTCAAATTTTCACTCTCTGAATGGGACCTACAGTTTTACACCGATTCCGAACGGTATTTTGAGAAGCTTTTTCATGGCTATATACTCGATAGTGTCGCCATCACTATGCGAGGTGACCGCCGCCGAAAGAAATTTGAAGGTGGTTAGAGCAGGGTTCGAACCCAGGATCTCATGTGCAAGAGCCGCGCACACTAACCATTGCACCACCGACGGTCACATACATATACATTTAGTTGGCGAAGAATCTTTGATTTGGGCTCAATGTCCTTGCCAAAAATATATACATACATTGTACTAAAAGATAATGTATGCTGGTAAGCTTTTCAAAATTTCTTCAACTAATTCTGAAAGTTCGTAATATTTTTTATACGATTTGTAAGTTTTGTTTGTTTTTTATCAATTTAATTCGCCAAACCCCTTGGTTATTTCAGTAGGATTCCCTTTCTAGTACTTTAACAGATACCTGTTAACGTAATAACAGTGCTCTGCTAAGCAAAGTGGTTTGTGTCTTTGCTAGTTAAATTCGAATTTATCTTCACGCAGGTCTGGATTGGACCAGGAATTATTTAGTGATTTACGTTGTCGGCAGAACTACAATATATATTCAATTTAATTCTCCAACGAAATTTTGTTCTAAGCCGCAGCTGTATATAGTCCTTTTTGTAAGAAATAGTCGCGAGTTTTAGCAGATAAAATGTTCATTGAAAATGTTGTGCAAAAAGTCTCTCTAGGTGTAGTTGATAACGGAAACTTGTAGAGATTGTATTCTACACTGAATAGCAAAGCTTCGTGACGAGTAAGCTAAAGTATACATTCATGTCAATAACGAAAATGGGTTTATTAACTGGAAAAATGTTTAAACTGCAATGAATGCTTCACTACTGTCGTGAATATTTACCAGTGCTGCAATTCGATTTAAGATGCAACATCTTTTACACCCCTTCACTTTTATTGGCTCATGAGGTCAGTTGTGTTACCACATATTAATTAAACAAACAAATAAATAAATAAAACAAATGTTAACACATTTCTCCAACTGGGTCTGTTCTTCGCCTTTTCTCGGCAGCTGGTAACACCAAGGACTCGGCGGGATTCTTCGGTCTGTTATCGAAAACCTTTCGCGCTGGCTCATTTTCATCCATTCTGATAACATGGCCTAGCCAACGCAATTGGCCTAATTTGATTCACCTAGCTATGTCGACGTCGGAATACAAATTATACAGCTATTGGTTCCAACGTTGTCGGTACTCGCCGTTTTCTTTAACAGGACCATATATTTTACGGAGAATTGTTCTCTCGAATACTCCCAGGTGTTTTTCATCCGCTTACGATTATGACCTAAGTTTCGGAGTTATATGCCAGGACTGGTAAAATGAGAGTCTGGTATAGATGGCCTTTTGTCTGTCGAGAGAGGACTTTGTTCTTAAAGTACTCGCTGCACCCAAAATAGCAATAGTATTTGAAAGCACAATTCTCGTATTTATCTCCAGGCGGCCATTGTTGTTCCTGTTCATATCGGATCCAAGGGATATAAATTCATCTACCACTTCAAAATTAAATCGGTTGTCGATGTTCAAGGCGGACCAAATCGAGAGGTTTCTCTCAAGAAGACCCACCAACCTCTCGCAAATTTCGCCCAATGATGTCTATGTCTCAGCATACGCCACCAACATATGGCTTTTCGTGTTAATGGTCTTGTTCGTATCTACTGCCACTTTTGCTGCCGATGTTGAAGAGATTGCTCGAAAGTGTGTCGCCTTGTCTCTGTCCTCGCTTGGTACAGAATGGTTCGGTGAGGTCTTTTCCCACCTTCACTGCTGATTTGATGTTGGTCAGCGTCATTCTACACAGGCGGATCAGTTTTGCCGGAATCCCAAGTTTAGACAAAGCTTCCTATAATTTTCCCCGTATGGGGTTATCGAATGCAGCTTTGTAATCGGTAAAAATGTGGTATGTAGCATGAATATTTGGTCAGTCGCGGACTTCCATGGTCTAAAACCACACTGATAAGGTCCAATCAGGTGTTCAACAATTGTCTTTAGTCTTTCACATAATACGCACGACAAGACCTTATACGCGATGGATAAAACACTGATACCGCGATAGTTGGAACACAGACACGCGGATCACCCGTTTTGAATACAGGACAGAATACACTGAGACTCCAACCAGGGGGATTCTATGGCACAGCTGATCGAAAAGGTACTAGGTAAATGATGTAGAATGAGAGACCAAAGAAGACCGGAACTAAGTTTAAATAGTGTTTATTGATAATAATGACAGCTAAATTATGCTTTATGTTGTTTGCATTGAACGAAAATACGCATTCCATTTGATTTCTGTCCGTTTTATGTCCAACCAAAGTGTAAAATTGGTAAAATAAAGCAGCAAATAGAACTCGATGAAATGGACTACTACCTCGTCGTCATGAAAAGGCAGCGAAGAGAGTAAAAGAGGCTCTTAAGTATTACTCTATGCTCCAACCGTCAGGCCAACCATATACCGTATATAAGTTGATGCATGTGGGCTAGCGGTCCTTCGCCACCTGCCTTAAACAGTTCAGCGGTTAGCCCATCCACACCCTCCGCTTTATTATAATTATTCTTAAGCTGGTAGATTGCCGGTCTAATCTCGCCTTGAAAATCTCCATTGTCTTCCACAATCATTATTACCTCGTGATCTACCGTGGAAGAATCTGAGTGGACTAGTTCTGAAAAGTGGTCTCTCCACATTTTAAGCACACACTGCTTATCAGTCACTAGATTCCTATTCTCGCCCTTGCAAGAGGGCAGCCGATTATTCGGCCCGTTCTTCGGTCTTCTTACCCTCTGGAAAAATTTTCGGAATTCACCATTCATCCTGCACATTTCGGTCTTTCCACTTTCCCTCTGTTCCTGTTTTGTTGATAGGTCTTTGATATCTCCGGTATATGCAGCTTGTCAATATCTAGTCTTTTTGTGTACGGCTTCGTACGTTTTTCGACCTGCTCAATCTCGTGCGAACTTTCGCAGCCACCAGGTAATGACCCGAGGCGATATTGTCAACTCGAATCACCCGTACATCCATTACACTAGAAGAGTGCCTGCCATCTATTACCAAGTGATCAATCTGGTTCTTCGTTCTCTGATCAGGAGATAGCATATCTTATACCGATTTCAAAGAAATTTGCGCGCTGACTCATCGAACCCGGTTTTTGATAAAGGTAATGGGTTGTTTTTAAAATTATTCTGAACGTCATAAAAATTTTAAACTTTTGGAGCCAAAAAGTCCTAAATTTTTATAACGTTCAGAATAAATCGAAAATATTTTTTAAAAATATTTCATTACGTGTTGATTATAAAATAAAAAACTAACATTTATGTTAAAATAACATTAGAATGTCAACAAACAGTTTGGGGTGTTTATTGCAGCTTGTTTGCCTGATGTTAATTACGCCTAAAAGTATGCCGTCGCTATAAGTTGAAAAGCTACATCGTACTAACTCAACTCGAATATTTGATGATATCACAAGAATATTACAAAATAATCGAGAAGAGATGACATCGCACCCCTGCCCATTAAATTCGATGCCGAATTTTCGAGAACAGACAGCGTTACTGGAAACAGCTACATGAAGCAAAAACTATCTCCTTTTCGCAATTGCTCTTTGCTTGGTTGCTAACAACAAGTTAAGAAGCAACTACATATTCGAAAATTCATTGTTTGTTTCCGCTGAAAGTAATTTAAGGAAAGCAAACAATTCGGCGCAGATTTAAGGCAAAAATTTAAACACTGATTTCGGACAATATTTTTTTTTAAATTTTGAGCAATTTTCACATAAAATTCAACAAAAATTTAAAAAAAAATCAATGAGTGTTAGAACTCACGGGCGATGTGTTAACACCTTTTTGTTACACGGTACCTGTTCGGTTTCTATAAACACATTAGTAAATGTTACATTGGAAAATAAAAAAGAGAATAGTTTTTGTGCTGAAGGCTCTATTGCACTTTATTTTTTCTCACATCTGCTTTCTATAGATGAGATGTAATACTGTTAAAATATAGAAAGCAATATTTAGCTCACTGAAATAATTGTTTTTGTTTTGTCATAAACAGAGCGACAACGAAAAGTATTGAATAGTATAGAGAACTTATTGAACTCTTTTTCCGCTCTCGTTTAGAGAGTCTGAGTAAAAGAGCATAAACGAGTCTTATTCTCTTTACAGAATATTTCAATATAAATTCACCATTTCGACAATGTTATTACATAAATGTTATTATAAAAATCATAAATGTTTTAAAAGACATCAATGTTTCACATCAAAATTATGAATGGACCAAGTTATGTCAAAAAGAGAGTAATACGTTTTGAATCTTTCGCCAGATGTCGCCAGTGCTTTTATATAATATAATTCGTTCCAGGAGTTCTCTATACTATTCATGTATATTTGGTGATGACGACCCAGTGTTGCCAGATAAAGTTGATCAAAAATCGTCAAATTGCAGGTCCAGAAATCTTCAAAAGAATTGTTGGAAATTGTCAACAGAAAAAAATGCAGTTCCTATAACAATTTTGAACATTGTTGTATATAATAACATTGTTGTATAACACTTGCGCTAAGATTTGTGTTTTCGAGTGTTCGAACACATATAGTGAATTTTATGGCGATAATTTTTGTAGAACATTTTGACCACGCCCCCCGTCATTTTGGAGCAGTTTTTTGCGAGTTTTCAAAAAAAAGTAAAAATTATGATTATACGTGGCAGTTAGAGGGTTAATTTGTTCCACAAAAATGTTTATCTGCATCTTTTCTATAAAACTTCTGAACATATTTTGTACCTCAGAAGTAAGGAATACACAATTTTGCATGCCGATATGTTGCAGGAAAGTTCCGAGGGGCGGAAACTTTGACCCACCCTAAAAAAAAATTCTGATCAGATGTGGCAAAACGCCGATACACGTATATATTTTTTTAGACCATTCTACCAGAATCCGTTGTCAGAACCCCATAATTTTTTTTTTGGTGTCGCACAGTGTTATTGGTCAAATAACCAACAAACAGAGTTGACAAATATTAGACATTCTGCTCATTAACCCATAATTGCCTTTCCCTCGATTCCATTGTCTAAATTTGATAAACTTACCAGGACTATATTCACGGCATTTATACTGGAATGGTATGTTGTACCTATGTGTTTTAATAGTTGTATACTTTCTCAGTCCATCTATAAAAATCAATTCTCCAGAATTCTCATTGCGTCTAGATAATCGGCTTTAATCCCGTTGTCGTCGTCGACGTCGTCATCAGATTTTTGCCAACTTTAGAACGTTATACATGTATTGTCACATCGACAACAACAAAGTTTTTGATGTCTATGATCCAAAAACAACCCTCTTAAAACATTACGCAAAATTTTTTTTGTCCAAATGCCTTCAAGTCGCCAATAAAAATGGTGTCGATATTGTATTGACGTCGACGACGACGACGGGAATAAGGGCGATTGTTTTTGAAACTGACTCTATTTGTGTGGAATTTTGTTTAATCCAATAGCTGGAAATATGCTAAAGCTTATGTTTAAATATGTCTTGCTGTCGTTGTTTGGGTGTCAACAATTTAAAATTTTCTATAGAGCTGCTGTAAATAAATAAATTGCGTCATTTCAGGCGCAGAAATCGTCAAATCGTCATTTTCTGTTTTTGGACCTAAAAGCCGTCAAAATGACAATAAATCGTCACTTCTGGTAACACTGCGACGACGTGCTTGTTTGTTCGCTGCCGCTACATCAATACCATCATACTTATTGTCAGACAGACTATTGTTGTACAACAACCACGTATGTATGTGATGCTAACGCTGTGTGTTGTTTGCATGTGTTCACTTTGATAGATTGCCCTACACGTGCGTATAGATGTTAATACATCAAAAACAAAATGCCTGATTGGGATTTCTAAAAAAATTTCTCATACATTAACCAAAAAATAAAAAAAAATATACTTGTTGAAATTTTAAAAAATGTGTGTCCTTTATATGACCTGCAGGACACTGCGTTCGAACTGATGTTCACATCGCTTAACCATCACATCCAAAATAAGAGGATTTCAGTTCAGTTCTTGGTATTCCTGCAAAACTCATACGCCTTTGCAGGATGACCCTGACGAACACCAAATCCGCAGTGAAAGTTGGTAAGGATCTTACCGAGCCTTTCGAAACTAAGCGAGCCCTCAGGCAAGGCGACACCCTATCGTGCGATCTCTTTAACATCTTAATGGAGATAATTCTGAGAAAAGCTGCTGTAAACATAAATAAAACCATCAGCAGCAAAAGTCACATGCTGCTCGCGTATGTTGATGATATAGATATGATTGGACGCACAGTTAGAGAAGTTACTGCGGTGTTTTCGAGAATTGAGAAGGAGTCGGGAAAAGTGGGTCTGACGGTAAATGAGGACAAGACAAAATTAATGGTTTCAAAGAGCAGGGCCTCCACGCGATTAGACCAAAGCGGGAACGTTGATAACCGTTATAATTTCGAGGTGGTAGACGAAGTTATATACCTCGGATCTGCTGTAAATAAAAACAACAACGTCAGCCTTGAGATCAAGCAGAGAATTGTGCTTGCGAATAGATGTTGGTTTGGGCTAAGCAAGCACTTTAGAGATAAAGCCCTCTCTCGAGTAACAAAAGTCCACCTATACCAGACTCTCATACAACGTGTCTTGCTTTTTGGCGCAGAATCCTGGGTCTTATCGCAAGCAGACGAAACATCCGTAGGAGTCTTCGAGAGACAAATACTCCGAAAAATGTATGGCCCTATAGGGCACAACGGCGAGTATCGGCGACGCATGAACCATGAGCTGTATGAGCTTTATCCGGACATTGACATAGTTAAGCGGATCAAAATAACACGATTGCGCTGGCTAGGCCATGTCAGCAGAATGGATGAAGACGAAAAAGCACGAAGGGTTTTCGAAACCGAACTCGAAGGAAGACGAAAAATAGGAAGACCAAGACTCCGCTGGAAGGGTCAGGTTGATGAATCCCTGCGTGCACTTGGTATTGCCAACTGGAGACATTAGGCAAAAGATCGAACTGGTTGGCGATATATGTTATCTTTGTTTTGTAAGGTCCCTGGCCCCTCGGGGTTGTTCGTGACCGGATAAGTATTCGTGTCAATTACATTTCATTTCCATTGTCTTTTCCCCCTCCTTCATTGTTATCAAATTTTTGTACTTTCTCTATTTTATTTATATTATTTTCCTTAAATTTTAATCGAATTCCCACACTTCTACATTTTCCAAATTCAACCACAAATTATGGGTTTTTGCAACTTGGGTGAGTTAATTGCATTTAAGTAAATACCAAAGAAAATTTGCTGGGATTTGCAGCCATGGAAGTGTCATCATATCTGGTGTCAACATCATAACCGTCATATTTGTTTATCGTCACATCATCTGCCAATCATTATCCTCCCCCTTGGATTCACAAGCGACCAACGAGTAATTTAATGTCGACAAACTCGCGTCAATTGTGTAAATATAAAATAATTAAAAACAAAGTATCCATGACAACAACCGCAATTTGGAAATAAATAAAATGTCCATTAGGCAAATTGGACTGATAGCTATGAAAATCTACTCTACTGTGTAAATATATATATACTTACATACTTGTATATACGAGTAAATATGTACTAGGTATCTCCCGAACAATGATATTTTATGCGATTATGCAAAAATTTTGCACCAAGTGACCCGGACCGGGATGCAGTCAGTCAAGTCAGCCAACCAGTTTATGTACATATTTGTACTTTTAATTAACCTTTGCAATTAAATTAAAATTATCCATCGCTTACATGTGTATGTATGTATGTACGTATGTACGAGTGTATGTGCGTATATGGAAAATAACAACTACAACACGGTTGATATCTAAAATTAAAACAAAACACAACTAAAAACGATAACACATCATGTTTGTTGTTTACACAATATGACCCACTTCCCTGGATGATTCGACCAGATTTGAGTACTATATTCATTACGATATTGTTGTTGTTTGGCCAAATTCACCATTGATTGTATTGTTGGTGTTATTGTTGTTATGCCTCTCGAGTGTGTAGCATACTTTTCGTTCCTGTCCTCCCCTCTTACTCCCCTCACGGTTTTTATAATTTATTTCCTTCGCACATTCCATCTGAGACATTGCGCCATCATGCAATCCTATTAAATTGTATAGGGTGTTGCGAAGAAATTACAACATTTTATAATACTGGGTTGCTTTTTTCACCACATGTAGTACGAAGTCCTTGCATATGTTGGGAATATCTGGCTGAGTTTGAAAATGCATTTGATTCTAATAAGAAGAACCTTCAATCATATACATTAGAATGGCATTTTTGTCTTTAGTTTTGAAATTAGTAATTAAAATACACTCTGGTTAGAAACGACCTCTGTAACATATTTTCCTAAACATATTCTGCAGGAAACATGCGCATGTTTGGAACACACTCCATACACTCATATGTTTGCAAGTCCCAAACTCACTTGTATCTAATCGCAAACAGTAGCATGTTTACTGGCAAACAGGTATGCTTTTACATGGAAACATATGCATTATTCATCCCAAACATCCGTATACTTACGTGGAAGCATTCGCGTATTTCCCCCAAACCTCCATATACTTACGTGGAAACATATGTGTATTTCCTCCCAAACATTATAGTATTATTATTATTTGGTTTCCATATACAGGGTGACCCGCCGAATTTCACCAGCGTATTCCTTGGCTCATTTCATGAAAATATGTCCACTACGACCATCCCCGAAAATAAAAGTGTGCGAAATGGCAGCGGTTTGAAAATTTTCTGATTGGTGGTCGGTGCGTAGTAAGGTAAAATTACTAACTTCTGAACCAGTGGTTTGGGCTTGTTGGAAATATCTTTCGGAGACCTTCCAGAATCAATAAAAAATCAATAATAAAAAATGGTTATTCGGCAAGACACAGAGGTTTTAAAAAAATTGGAAAAAAGGACATGATAACGTGCCCATAACCTCAATTTCCTCAGCCAGGTGGCAGGTAACTTGTGGTTTTTTCACTTAAAAGATAGCCCTACCTCTTACCTTTCCAAAATGCCCTAAACGAAGCCCACAGGTCCTATCGTTCCTAGATAAACTCTTACATTTACTAGATAGACTATCTTGATAGTTTAGATAGTCCTCACTTTTATTCTCTTGCTCTCGAGAGAGCACAAACAGTGCAATAAACACAGCTGTATTTGTATCACAAACATAGATGTATTTGGGTCGCAAACACATATATTGTAAAATATTAACATTGCGTCTCAAACATGTAATATTGAAAAGGAAACACAGTTTGTTTGTACACAAGTATATTATATATGCAACAAGCTCCAAACACACGATATATTTGCATCCTAAAAAAACTGGTGTCCCATAACATCCCCTGAAGGGATTGAGGTGAGCTTCTCACAATCAGTGAGATGTAAGCTTTCTAGTTTTGAGACTCACTGATTGGGACCTACAGTTTTACACAGGTTTCGAACGGTATTTTGAGAAGCTTTTTCATGGCTAAATACTCGATAGCGTCGTCGAAAGAAAATGTAAGGTGGTCTGAGCAGGGATCGAACCTACGTTCTCATGTACAAGAGCCGCGTACACTAACCATTGCACCACCGACGGTCACATATTATTTATTTATATTTGCATCCAAACAACAAAAAACGACAGATTTTTCTGCGTGTAAATATGAGACGAGTTATCTGCGTAAGTCGAGGATCACGTTTAAATATAGAGAAATAGACAAGACCCACGGTTTCTTCACGTTCTCTTGATGACGGCGAGCTAGTAGGCCATTTCATCGAGTTCGAGTTGCTTTTGCAATTTACTCTTTGCTTGGACATAATACAGACAGAAATAGAAGGGAATGTGTATTTTGGTTCGATGCAAACAACATAAAACATAATTTAGTTGTTATTAGTATCAATCAAAGACTATTTAAACTTAGTTTGCTGCATGGTTTACAATCGCTATGTCTTCTTTGGTCTCTCATTCTGCTTCATTTCCCTAGTACTTTTTCGATCAGCTGTTCACAGAAAAAAATTAATATTCAAATCAAACACGAAATTTGTCAAATCAATTACTTTTACATTTGGATTAATGAAAATATATATGCATATATACACGCTGAAAACGGCCCCTATAATATTATGCAGGAACCATGTATATGTTTAGAACATTGTTTTCATGTACTGAAGATCTGTTGTTTCTTTGTTTTCTGCCACGTTTTTGAGAAGTTTTCAACAAACAAAACCATATTTGGGTCACCAACACATTATCTTTTATTATATTGCTCTCGAGAGAACACCAACAGTGCAATAAACACAGCTGTATTTGTATCACAAACATAGATATATTTGGGTCGCAAACACATATATTGTAAAATATTAATCATTGTGTCTCAAACATGGAATATTGAATAGCAAACACAATGTATTTGGACACAAGAATTTATATATATTTGCTACAAGCTACAAACATGTTGTATTTGCAACCCAACAATAGAAAGCGAAGATTCCTGAATTTATTTAAGCAAAATTACAATATTAAAACAAATAATACATTACTAATATTATAATACAAATTTTGATGGTGCAAGATCATGCTTCGTCAAAACGACGAAGATCGGTTTCATTTCCGAGCTTTTGAGGTTTTTTTTTCGTTTGCTTTGACCTCATTAGTTAGTCGTTTGCAAACTGTTTTTTGTTTGTTGAATATGAATTAAAATTTAACTAAATACAAAAATAACATTAATTTTGGTTCCTATTTTTGCTCACGATATTATTTATAGCGTCTTGAAACAGGTCGTAGTCAAAATGACGAAAGATTACGTTAGTGTACAAAAAATAAGGATGACGTTCTAGGGTTAAATAAAAGGTTCAAATAAATAAAAGGTAACATAGGACGTCAACGAATTCTCTTCATCGATTTCAGTATCTAGCAATTGAGTTAATTTGTTTCCATGATAGTCGAGTTTGCTTATATTCCTTTTCCAGGCAACGCTTCCATGTATTTGGTGGTCTTTTTGGCCTTCGATACCTCAGCGAGATTCATTCAAGAGCCGCTTTGTCAATATCTGATGTTTGCCGCCTAAGTATATGGCCGATCCAAGTCCAATGTCCTCTAAGTATATGAATGAATGAATGAAGAAAATTGTCAACTCAATTACACAAATTGTACGTCGGTAAATTACTATATTTGTGGCCGTCGGTGGTGCAATGGTTAGTGTGCGCTGCTCTTGTACATAAGAACGTGGGTTCGATCCCTCCCCTAACCGCCCTACCCATCAATCGATGACCGTCACCTCGCTTAGCGGCGGTGACACTATCAAGTAGAAAAAAGCTTCTCAAAATATCAGTTGGAACCGGTGTAAAACTGTAGGACCCTATCAGTGAGCGTTAAACCAGAAATCGCACAGGTCACATATTTCGAGAAGCTCTTCCTTCTCCCTTCATGGGATGTTTTAGGAAACTATTGATGTATTTATTTAACTGACTATATTCCAATTAAACTTATAATCAGCTTGATTAAAAAGTTAATTAATCATTCATAAGAATATCAATTAAATGTTTTCTTGTGTTGAGTTCATAGTTAATCAATAATTTATTTATTTTTACAATTAAATACGTAAGCAACTAGAGTACGAAGTTAATTAACATTTTATATAAATTTTCAATTTCATGAAGAATCAGTATGATTACGATGTTAATTGCAAATGAATTTTTAAAAGTAAAAACTTGGTAAATGGATTATTTTGGTGCATAGTCGGGAATTTAGCTACACATTTCGATACCCACATAGACACCCCATCAGCTCCCTTCTCCACAAATATTTGGGTATATCATCACAGCTTATATGGATACACAAATCGCAACTTAATGAGAATTCTTTCAACATATACTAGTACGAAAACATACTAGTAAACCTCCAAACCAATACTTTCGTACTAGGTTTGATTAAAAAATGTGTATTGAATCAAGAACTTCGTAATTTCAAGTTCACAATTAATTGGCCCATTGTGAAAAAATCATAACGTTACAAAAAAAATCAATGGAATTTTTTAAATTTAAGAAAAAGAGGATTTTGAAATCTTTTTCTCCTGCGGAATATATCTCGAAAAGTTTTCCGGTTATAGTTTATACGATATATTTTATAGACGTGTTTTTATTGATGGCGTATGAATTCGTTCTGTATCTATTAGACTTCTGTACAAGACGTCTTGAATGGTCATTCAAGACATTTTCTTTCTATTCAAGCATGTGCTGTAGCGAAGTTGCAACATCCCAGTACTTCGGGGCACTGTCGACAAAGCATTCGTGAATGTGTGTAGCTAAGTGTGTACGCTATGTGTTCGTACGATGTGAAGCGAAACTTGAACTAGTAGTATTGTGTTTTTGAGCTCTGCAGCTTCACACGAATGTTCATTTTTCCAGAACACTAAAGTACTTGGTTGCAAATGCTTGAAAGAAACCATATGTCTTGAATGGCCATTCAAGACGTCTTGTGCTGATGTCTAGTATCTACTAGAAATTAGTAATAGAATTTAGTGTCTGTATAAAGTTAAGCCGAAACAAAACTGGGAAATGTTCTGTTTCAAACTTATAACCTCAAGCTGAACTTATTTCTATAAAATCTTCATTATCGCTCCTAAAATATAACACCCTGTATCGACATGCGTGCTAAGTTGCCGTTCATTTCCTGGCACAATCTACATAGTAGGATGTGTGTGTGTGTGCATGTGTGTACAGTACACCAGTGACATCAAATCAGGTAATTAATTCCATTTGGCGGCGCACTTTATTCATAATGATGAAATTCCAGTAGTTGTTGGCGTATTAAGTGGGAAATGTTATGTCTCGGAGTGGAGTTATTGCTCCGCAAAGTTGCTGTCATGTATTATCACATTGGATGGAACATCACAATGTGTAAACAGAATAAATATTTATGAAACGGTGAGTGAAACAACAATGATATTGGATACATTTGTACCAGGAGGACTCTCTAATTGGTTGGTGTTCAATTTGGTAAATTTACAAGAAACAAAAAAATCATTTTGTGTAAAAGAAATCAACCAGTTAAGAAAAAACAAGATTGTTGTAATAGCCAAAAACCAACTTTAAAATATTTTAAATTTAGAATTAAATAAATGAAAAATTTCTGTTGAAAATTAAATTTTTCATCTGCAAGCCATTAGCTCAAATATTAATTAATTCACAATGAGCAAACTTGTCTAGTTGTCTTAGCTCCTCGTTATATTTAAAGTTGTAATTTCCTTCAAGGCTAAGAGATCATATTTACTCCGATTAGTGATAAAAATGTAAATGCCGCGGGCGGGATTCGAACTCACATTCGCTGGACGATCGTTTCGATGTTTGCGAAGCATCATCTTCAGCAGAGTCTAGCCCGTTAAGCCACTGCGGTGTGTATTCACACCAGTCACTGACCGAAGATATTTATTTTATTGTGCAGAGTGATTGTTTGTCTCAACTTACACATTGCTTTCCTACTTACACGCTTTGATGCCGCAGTTTTGAAAGTTCTATTTATAGAACGCAGTATTATCGTCAAATGTTTTAATGCGTATTTTGTTGTTTTTGTGTCAATGTTTGAAAAAACATTTGAAGAAACATTAACACACGATAAAAAAATCTGTCTTTTCTGATGTTCGGTTGAAAATATAACGTGTTTGTAGCTTATCGCAAATATAGTATACTTGTGTCCAAACATATTGTGTTTGCTATTCAATATTACATGTTGGAGACCTAATAATTAATAGGTTGTACCCAAATGTGACGTTGTTTGTTGAAAACTGCTGAAAAAACTTGACAGACAACAAAGTAAGAATAAAGCCGCATATCTTCAATTCATGAAAACAAAACTTGCAAACATATAAAGGGTTTTTCAACAGAGACGCTACAAAAGTAAATCGATAGGGATAGCAAACGACGCCATATTTTTTCCCGCTCTTTTGACATTTCTATTCAGTAAGGTTTGCCATTTCATCATGGAAAGATATACGAGCCAACAGCGAGTCGAAATTATTAAAATTTACTACCGAAATTTGGAGTCAGTGGCCTCAACTTTAAGAGGCCCCAACAATCAGCAGTGAGGCTCATTTGTGGCTGAATGGCTTCGTCAATAAGCAAAATATGCGTTATTGGTCAGACAGCAATCCACACGTAATCCATGAGTCATCATTGCATCCCGAAAAAATTACGGTTTGGTGCTGTTTATAGGCCGGCGGCGTCATTAGGCCGTACTTCTTTCGTGATGATTAATGCTATGAACAGAATTGGTGCGTACTGCGTATTTTACGCAGCGTAAATTTACGCAGGTCAAGAAAACGCAGTGGAAATACGTCGTATGAAACACAATAACGCCGTAACGTACGACGTAAAACTAAACACAGCTGATAAAGTTGTTTACTATTTGTGAATGCGAACATTGCAAAAAATTAATAATGGAAAAAATTAATCAAAAGCATACAAATGTTATGAAAATTATTAAATTAATAAACATGTTTATTTTAAATAAATGTTTTGAATTTTCACTTCATAACTTGCGCTATATTCTCACTGAAATAATTTATAATTACAAGTTTTCTTTTTGTCAACAACTGATAAGGTGACCATATGTAAAAAAAGTACTTCACAAATGAAACATAAACAAAAACTCAACTAAAAAGCTTTTTTGTACTTAATTTTATTTATATATTATTATTTTAAATGTTAATAAGTAAAAATAAACAATTTCTTAAGTAAAAAGTAACTTTAATTACTGAAATTACTAAATCTATTTTCAGCTGCTGCGTACTTGCGTATTTTACGACGCCGTCGTGATTCTGCTCATTTCCATATACACAAATGTGTTCTATTTTTGGCGACGTATTTACGCTGCGTAAAATACGCAGTACGCACCAATTCTGTTCATAGCATAAGACCGGCACATTACTGTGAATGCGAATCGCTACCGTTCAATGACAACAGAATATTTTTGGCCCCAATTGGATAATATGGGCTTGGAGGGCATGTGGTTCCAACAGGACGGCGCCTCAAGCCACACAGCGAATGCCACAATCAATTTATTGGAAACCAAGTTTGGTGAACGTGTTATCTCACGAAATGGCCCAGTCGAGGGGTCGTGCGATTTGACGCCGTTAGATTATTTCCTGTGGGGCTACGTCAAGTCTATTGTCTATGCCAACAAGCCAGCGACGATTGATGAACATCGTACGAATATCTAACGTGAAATCGTGCCCGTGGTGGCCATGCAAAAGAAATCGAGTTCCATACATAATGGCGTCGAACGTACTTTCACAGGAATAAAGAATTTCAGTGGTATCTAAAACCGGGTTTGTTTTATTTAAAAAAACTTTTGTAGCGCTCTTATTGAAAAACCCGATACTTATACATGGTTCCTGCAATATTTTGCTGGCCGTTTTTTTTCAGTATGCAGAGAACTTACAAGGGGTGTGGGGAACCCTAAAATTTTGAAAACTCCAACTCCGCAATTTTAAAATTCTGAACTCCGACTCTTACTCCAATTCCGACACCAACTCCGACTCCAACTCCGCCTCCAACTGTCCTTAGTATCAGCCGAACACTATGTAAACTTAATTTGCTGCCTGGTATGCTTCGGGTTGCTTATCGCTCCCTCGCCTTTCCACTCTGGTTTCTGTGTATTTCCAACTAAATAGTCGATCAGCTGTATCCTGTCTCTATTTAAACTTTGACATAGAGTAACAGATAGGAGTATTTATTGGTTGTTTTTCGTTCTCTTGTGGCCGACGGTGGTGCAATGATAGTGTGCGCGGCTCTTGTGCATGAGAACGGGGGTTCGATCCTTGCTCTGACCACCTTCAATGTCTTTCGACTGCGCTCACCTCACTTAGTGATGGCGACTATATCGAGTACTTAGCCATTAAAAGGCTTCTCAAAATATCGTTCGGAAACGGTGTAAAACTGAAGGCCCCAATCAGTGAGTGTAAAACTAGAACGCGCCCAGCTCACTGATTTATGAGCTTGTCATTTCATGGGATGTAACGGGAAAGCAATTTTTTTCTTGCGTTCTCTTGCTTCCACTCAGGTAGTTGGAAATTTAATAGAGTTGGAGTTAGTGTTGGATATTACTCTCGGATTCCACAAAAAGCGAACAAAAATAAAAGAAAATACGTAGTTCGTTTCGATGTAATCAGCATCAAACATAATTTAGATGTCGTTAGTATCAATTAGAATTGTGTAGTTCATGAACTATACAGTTAATTTAGTTCGGACAGTACTCTCACGAATCCACATATTCGATATGGGAACTATGTTCGTGATTTTTGTGTCCGGCCACCTTAAATGAACGAGTTCAGGAACTAGTGAACGAGTTCGGCATAAGTCTAGTATCAAACAAACACTATTTAAACGTACTTTCCTTCCAGGTGCTTATTGTTCATTCTCACATCCACTCTCTCCTCCAACTAACATTTGGATCAGCTGTAGCATAGAACTCACTGGGCAATTGAGCGACAAGCTACTAGAAGGAACCCATGCAGCAAACTAAGTTTGAATAGTGTTTGATTGGTACTAATACGTACTCTCTTTTATGTCTATTCTTTTTATGTTGGGGTATCCCAGTCACAGCTGATCTGATAGCGAACAGAGTAGATGGGAAAGCGAGTGATAAACAACTAGAAGCAAAAACCATGCAGCAACTTAAGTTTAAATAGTGTTTCATGGATAATAATGACAGCTACATTTTATTTTATATTGGTTGCATCGAACGCATTCACTTTTATTTCAGTCCATTGTATGCCCAACCAAAGAGTAACATACAACAGCAACTCAAATTGCACGAATTTTCCAACTATCTCGATGAATGATAAGAGAGAGAGAGAGATATGGAAACCCGTATCTATTACTCTATGCTTTAACAGAGTTATAAAGGGTGTCTCAAAAGAAAGTTTATACCTTGTAGTCGATAAAAACAAAAAATACGGTATCTTTAAAAAAAAATATTTATTAGTTATCAAAGCACAGTATTTGGGAAATAATTTCATAAAAATAATATCGGCTAAATGTTCACGCGTTCACAGCAGTTATTTAGTCGAGCGGTAAAATTTCAAATGGCGGCTCGGAAGTCGACTCCGTGACGGCTGCAATTTCCTCACGAACAGATTGGTTTATACCCTACGAGATCTACCGTTCTTAATGCATAATTCAAGTGATGAAAACTTTGAATACTGCAGAACATTCTACGCGCTACAGGCGCTGAATCACCGTTTTTGTAAAACTCTCGCAAGCACAGTGCGTGGTCCGATCCCGAGAAACGATCCATACCCTACGGGAACAGTGGTGACAATTGTGTAAAAGTACTTGTCGCGAGATAGGTGAAAATGAGATATGTCACCACTCTGGTTCGAAAGTTTTAAAGAAGAGTTAATTGTGCTGAAGTAAAGGTGGTAGGGCGGGACTAAAAAAATACAAACTTAGTCCACTTAGAAACAAACACGTGTGACCACTCGAATTATGCCACTCGAATGTATCTGTTTAGGCTAAAAGCTAGTTTAGGACGGAATATCGTATAGGCTCCAAATTACCATCACTGGGTAGAACTATAAACTATTTTATTTCTGGGTGCCCGCCCATATTTCCCGTATTACACGTCTATAAAGTTTGAACATAAAGTCTCCCATATAAAGGGTTTTCTAATTTGAGTGATATGATTTCTAAGAGACGTTACGGCCATTTGTAGTATGCATCTGCAATTGTTATTTCATTGTCTTCAGTAATATTTACAATTTCATGATGGAGAGATATACGCAAAAACGTTTACAAATTATTAAATTTTTTATCAAAATAATCGTAGTCCAATTGACTGTTTTCGTGCGCACACAGCCCACAGCGTTAGCATGGCATGGCACACAGCGTTAGCATGGCATGTCTCTGCCTGAAAATAAGTCTGATGGTATTGATGTAGCGGCAGGGAATAAACAAGCCGGTCGTCGTCGCCAAAGAGTATTAAATAGTATAGAGAGCTCATAGAACGAATTGTATGACTCAATAGCTCTGGCGACATCTGGCAAATGATTCAAAACAAATTACACTCTTTTTGTCATAACTTGGTCCATTCATAATTTTGATGTGAAACATTGATGCCTTTGAAACATTAATGCTTTTTGTATTGTTTTATGTAATAACATTGTCGAAATGGTGCATTTATATTGAAATATTCTATAAAGAGAATAAGACTCGTTTATGCTTTTTTACTCAGGGCGGAAAAACAGTATAATAAGTTCTCTATAGTATTCAATACTTTTTGTCGTCGCTCTGTTTATGACAAAAACAAAAACAATTATTTCAGTGAGCTAAATATAGATTTGTATTCAGTTGTATGCCAACATTCAAACAAGCAGGTCGTCGTCGCTCTGTTTATGACAAAACAAACACAATTATTTCAGTGATCTAAATATTCCTTTATTTATTATAACAATATTGCACCTAATGTTAAAGCAGATGTAAGAAAAAAGAAGTGCAATAACAAAAGACCCTTCAGCACAAAAACTATTCTTTTTTTTTTCAAATGTAACATTTTGAATCGAATAGGTACCGTGCAATAAAACAGTGTTAACACATCGCCCGTGAGTTCGACCACTCAAGGATATTTTTTTTAATGAAACCATATCATACCAATTAGAAAACCCTTTATTCCACATATATTTACGGATTGAGACAATATGGATATCATTGGAAAGCTTATGAAAATGCCTTCAATAATGTTAAGATCCATTAACTCCTTGCGAGCCTATCTCCAATATTCGAGTTTTGTAATTAAATTTTTAGAGAAAACCCCGTGTTATCTCCAAAGAAATTTTTCCCAACAAAAAAATAATAAATTATGTTAAAAAATCTGCCAGTTTTTTAAAAATCATTATTGGCAACCACGAAATAAAATGTTATTGTAAAATTTGACTGAAAAAATACTTTCACCACAATATTAATATGTATTCAATTAACTTTCAGCACTTATTTCTCGATAACGACGATAGTTATCGAAAAAATTTCTTTTGTTTTCCCCATTTATTTTTTGAATTCCTATCAACAAATGTTTTTTTGGGAAATTTTTTTTAAAAATTTTCAATTTTTTAGAAATCAATCATCCGATATATCGATAACTTAGACAGTTATCGGAAAATTTTATTGTTTTCGCTTATCTTTTAAACTTCTATCAAAATTCACATTTTTTCCTTGAAATTTTCTTTTGTTTTTCCCATTTATTTTTTGATTTCCTATCAACAAATGTTTTTTTGGGAAATTTTTTTTAACGATTTTCAATTTTTTAGAAATCAATCATCCGATATATCGATAACTTAGACAGTTATCGGAAAATTTTAATGTTTTCGCATATTTTTTAATTATCTATCAAAATTCAAATTTTTTTCCTTGAACGTTTTGAAAAAAGACAACATTTGCTAAAAATTCATATTTCGATATCTCGAAAACTACGACAGTTATCGAAAAATTTTGTTTACGTTATTCACTTATTTTTTGATTGGTTTATTTGGTGACGAGTTCTACGACTGACATAACTGGACAGGTTCAATACAGGTTCCTTGAGGCTACTTCTGCGACTTGTTATATGGCATCTACGGGGAGCCAATTTACACCAAAGAGTTCAAACCATAGTAAAAGTGATAGGTTCCCTCCATATCCAGTTCCAGTTCTTTTTCCCGTAGTGTAGTGACTGAATTCCCATATGGGCATTTCCACAGAAAGTGCCACCCTATGTAGCATCACGTCACCGTCGTAAATTGTTTATATTTTAGGACCATGAAGTTCGATTGTTTTCTATTCTTGCACTGAATACAGAATGTAATAACAGATGAGAAAACAATCTAACTAACTGGTCTTAAGAAATATGCAATTAACGAGGGTGACGTGATGTGACAAAAGGTGGACCTTTCTGTGGAAATGCCCATATGCCAAACTATCTACTGCGCCACACAAATTCAATCCGTTCACGCAGTCAGCTAATCAAATGTAAACTTTCTTTTGAGACACCCTGTTTTATAAAAAAAAACGCTTTATATCTTCTCTAATCCCCAGCAAAAATATAATGGAGTAGTTCCAAGGGCTCTATCCTTTTCAGTACTACCAACGAAATACTACGTGCCGATTTTCGGCATACAGTAATCCGAAATTGCATTACAGATGTTATGGTGTTTGTCGGAAGAAAAAGATTATCTGCCACTAATGCTGTTATTGTTCGTCCAAGTTCAATGTCTTCGATAGCTCGATGGTGAGATGCGCGTCTGGCAATCAAAACTCTTGAGTTCTAATCCCGGTCCCGGCCGGGGAAAAATTGTTACAGAAAAATTAATAATTAATTATTTAAACCCTCGCTACACAACCCCGCTATTTGTAGGGTATACTTTCAGGCGAATACAACTTGATTCCGAAAATTTTGGCAACAAATGTTGGTTCGTTGTACTTGCCACATGGGACAATTTTCTTTTTTAAATAACTACAAATTTAAACAACACCTTGCAAATCGCTTTAAAAAAAGTTTCATTTGGTGAGATTTGAACCCAGGACCTTCACCAGCTGCCGTTTTCTAGTCGCACATGCTACCATCGTTATAATTTTTGTGCTGAATCGTAGCGCTAAGGAACAGAATTTATTCTACTTAAAAGTTTCCAAATTGGGAGTACTACCCTCCAAGTACAACACTATGTAAAAAGCAGCGGTGCAGCACCCAAATTTGCACTACCTCTTACCGCGTAGTTCTGGTGGAAATTCTGGTGATTGTTATACACTTTTTTTGCTGGGTCATTTGTGCTACTTAATGTAACTCAGGCCGAAAATTGAAATGGATTGAAGAGAATATAATTTCGAAATAAAGTAAATATATATTGATTTCATACACAATTTGAAGGAATTTTGTAGACTTTTGTTGGACTTTAGAAGTGAATGTTTCGATACACAACAACTGACAGAATTAGGCGCCATTAATAATGGAATGTTACAATCCGGGTCAAAAAGTTTGTATTTCAAACGACATCAATTCTGTCTCTCCAGACCAATCGTTGCCCTTGTGCAAATCGCCCCACTGTTGTTGGTTGTTCATGTGCATTGCGGCCGTCCGGTAATCATGAAGTTGCCATAACTTGTCTCGGTATATAAATTAATTAAGACGAGTGAAACAGTGTCGTCCATGCGTATCAAAAGTTCTTATGACAGAAAATTAATTGTTCTATTTTGTTTTCTTTTTTGCTGTTAGCGTTGTTGTTTTATTACCTAAATAAATTCAGACATTCCGACGTACTAAGTATTTGCATAGACCAACTCTTTGGAAATTGCCAGTAATTAAAATATGAATCTATTAACACAGTATTTTGTTAATTAGCCAAAGTAAAGGCTGGACATGTGGGATACCTAGAATTGATGGGGCAATTTAAATCTGGGGAATTACTCGCAGATAGTTTGATTACTTACTTAGGTGGCCTCAAACAACCCAGAGTGGTCAAGGGCCTTACAAAATGAGGATATCATGTTTCTTCAACCGGCTTGATCTTAAGGTTTTCTCCTCCAGTTGGTAACAACAAGCTCTCGTAGGCAATATTCCACCTGGTGTTTCCAGCGAAGTCTTGTGCTTCTTCGAATACACGCTGAAAAAAGGGGCCTCTTTAGCATATTCTCCCAAACAAATTCTGCAATAACCATGTCTATGTTTGGAACACATTCCAAACATTTATATGTTTGCAAGTCCTAAACTCACTTATATTTAATTGCAAACTATATCATGTAAACCTGCAATGGTATATACTTTTACGTGGAACCATTCGTGTGTTTCCTCCCAAGCGAACGATTGGCGACTTAATGCATGAAACTAAACCGCAACAGATCAGTCGACATAAACACTCAATTCAATTCAAAAAAGCATTCAGGAATATTTATGAATCACTGACTGAAAGAATATTGAACAAATAGAGTACACTGTAGCAACATGAACTTAGGCTGAGAACAATCTTTATTTGTGCGCCCTTTAGTATGAGAGAGCATAGCGAAAAAGAGAAGTAAACTGTGCGCCAAACACAGCTATATTTGTATCACAAACAAAGCTATATTTGGATGAAAAACACATATATTTTTACATATTAATCACTGTGTCTCAAACATGAAATATTGAATAGCAAGCACAATGTGTATGGGCACAAGAATACAATGTTTACAACAAGCTCCAAACATACCTTATATTTGAATCCAAACGAGAAATGACTACAGATTTTTCAGCGTGTAGCTTTCGCACTGGTTCATTCTGATCCACTCTACTAGCATGGCGTAAGCAACGTAAACGCGCTATTTTGATAAGCATAACCAAAGGCGATCTAGAATTAGACGACCAGAAGATGTGCGCAATTTGGCAACCCGGGTAAAAGAGAACCAAAAAGTGCTAGAAATTCACTCAAAAGCATTTCTCTCAAGCGCCACATATTGATTATTTCATACTTTTTCCATAGTTTATGTAATTTTACTTCAACATAGTTGGAATTTGTATAGTAATATATAATAACACTATCAAAAAGCTGCTCGTGTATTGAAATATTCAATGAAGAGAGTAAGAGAGAAAAGAGAGAATGGCTAGGGTTTCACTCGTTGTGTTTGTTGGCATTTGAGTGGAGAGAAATTTTGACTGTCTACTTGTACATCGTTTTTGGCATAACTACGTCGATGCCGGGATACAGATTAAACAGCTAGTGGTTCATCCGTCGTCGATACTCGCCGTTTTCTATTGAAAGTGCCATATATTCTCTCGAAGACTTCCAGTGATGTTTCATCTACATGCGATATGATCTAGGAGTCTGCGGCATAAAGCAAGACATTTTGTATGAGAGTCTGATATAGTTGGATTTTCGTTTCTTGAGAGACAGTCTTATCTCTGAAGTGCTTGCTTAGCCCAAAATAACATCTATTCGCAAGCACAATTCTCCGCTTGATCTCAAGGCTGACGTTACACCTTCTGTTCACGGCAGATCCGAAGTAAATACATTCCTCAACTACCTCGAAATTATAACGGTTGTCAACGTTCACCCTTTCGTCCAATCGGGTGTATGTTCTTCCTGTCGAAACCAGTAATTTTGCCTTGTCCTCATTTGCAGCCAAACCCACTTTTGCTGATTTCTTCTCAATTCTTGAAAATACTGCAGTAACTTCTCGCAGTTTTCGCCCAATGTTGTCTAAATCATCAGCATACTCGAGCAGCATGTGACGTTTGCTGCTGATAGTTTTATTCGTTTTGACTCCAGCTTTTCTCACGATGATCTTAATTAAAATGTTGAAGAGATCGCATGATAGGGCGCCGCCCTGCAGGCCTCACCTCGTACTAATTGGTTCGGTGAGATCTGTACCAAATTTTACTTAGGATTTCGTGTCGGTTTACAAAGGTATGTCAGTTTAGCAGAAATACCAAGTTCAGGCATTGCTTAGTACAATTTCCCCCCTATCGGTCTATCGAAGACAGCCACATAATCTACAGAGAGGCGTTTTGCTTTTCGTGGGATTTCTCCAGGATTTGTCTTAATGTGAATATCTGGTCGATAGTTGACTTTCCAGACCTAAAGCCACACTGATAAGGTCCGATCAGGTCTGCAACAAACGGCTTTAGTCTGTCGCACACAGCATGACACAGTTTTCCCTGTATCGGTCTATCCAAGACAGCCCTATAATATACAAAGAAGTGGTAGCTGTCGATTTGCTTTTCGTGGCATTTCTCCAGGATTTGTCGTAATGTGAATATCTGGTCAATAGTTGACCTTTTCTTTAGAGGACCTTATATGCGATGGGTAAGAGGCTTATTCCTCGATAGTACCAAATATACGCGGGTCGCCTTTTATGCATTCGTCTAGCCAGTAGTGACGGTTCGGAAGAACAGGGGCTTACAAGAACCCAAATCGGTTCTTTAAGGGCCGAAGAACGGTTTCAAAAGAACCGAAAACGGTTCCAAATACCGAAAAACGAAGCTACAGGAACTAAAAACCGGGTTGAAAAGAGCCGTAAAACGGTTCCTGAATAAGAGGGCTAATTTCCAAAGGAATCAAAAGTGTTAAAACGATTCTAGAACAACTGAAACACGGGTTGAAAAGAACGGTAAAACCGTTCCTGAATAAGAGGACTCGTTTCCAAAGCAACCAGAAGGTATGGGTAAGAAAATGCTTATTTTTTTTATCAAATTTGATATTCATATTGTTACGAATTTCCTTATTCGTCCGTTTTGCGTTGATTAATTCCCAATAATAAAACAAGGTTCGTTTACAATTACGATAATTCCAACGGTATAACTTCCTTTTATTTTACTTATATAGTACAACAGTTTACTTTATTTTCACCACTTCAATAACTCTTATATTTTACTATCAAATCGCGTTGCTTACTTTACGGGGTTTAATTACAAACTGAACTCTCCATTCCAAAGACCTCCGCTATTTATACCAAGTCACCATACTCAAATGAAGTTATATGTAGCGAATTCAAGAACCTTCTAGTCGTTGTTTATCTTTGTAGAATCATCTCGAATGGTGGAGAATTATCTTAACTGAGGCGAATTCATGCTGCTGGTTTAGCGAGCTGGTACGTTGTTACAATGCATACTTGCAGGCGCAGCACTAACCGCCCTGTTATTTTCATAATGTTAGTAGGGTCATTAAGAGCAAGAAAAAGCTTTTACTTATTCGTAACAATATAATAGGATATTTCACTTAAACCTCTTTGGGACCTTAAACCTCTGAGAACCGGCCCCGGTCAAAATACCCGGTTCTTCTCGGAACCGGAGTCGAGAACCGCACATCACTACTAGCCAGATTTTGCATAGGAGCTGATGCATGCACCTCTACACCTCATAGCCGCCAGCCTTAAACATTCCAACCGGTAGCCCATCAGCACCAGCGTCTTTGTTGTTCTTAAGCAGAGAAATTACAAGTCTAACTTCGCTTTGGCTAGTAGGGAGCAGTCGACGCCATCGTCCTGTATTTGATCCACATCCTCATCTGTATTAAAGTCTTCTGGGACAAGAAAAGTAAAGAAGTTATCTCTCCATATTCCAAACATACTCTGCACAACTGTGACAAGATTCCCATCCTTATGTCTACAAAAAGCGGCTCTGATCCATTTCCGTTGGTTTGCCTTTGTACTTTTCGATTGAATTTATGGACCTCATTCTTTCCTCTGTAAGATTCAATTTTCTCACTCTCGCGCTTTCTCCACAATGATTTTTATATTACACAACCGTTTGATATCATAAGAAATTTTTACTACATTATTGGTATCTGTTTTTTAACTATTACCCTAAAATACACCTGCTGAAAAAAAAACGGCCCCAGCAACATATTTCAGGAACGAAGTACATGTTTGCCAGCAGTATTTTCATGAATTGAAGATCTGCAGCCTTTTTGTTTCTTTGTTGTCTGTCACGTTTTTGTTGGCAGTAGTTTTCAACAAACAAAGCCATAATTGCATCACAAAAACAAATATTATAACATATTAATCATGGTGTCACCAACATGTACTATTCAATAGCAAAAACCTATGTGTTTGGACACAAGTAAACTATCTTTGCGAGAAGCTACAAACACGTTATATTTGTGTCCAAACAGCAACAAAATACATATTTTCCAGTTTGTGTACCCACTGTTACTTGAGTCCATTCACTTTCGTCCCTTTCCATATTGTAAAAATCTTTGTCATTTACTATTGTGTTAACCTCTTGTAAGGGTCCCCTTTCGTCCCATTATAGACGTCAAATGATAAAGTGTTTTTTTTTATCGGCTTGAATACAACCCTTCTCCAGGGCACTACACTACGTTGCCCATATAAACACTCTTTGATTTATTTAAATAAATTACAATTTATGAGATTTACGTTGATTTATTATTTATTACTCTTGTGTATTCTTGCTAGAAAACAAAAAGGAAAATAAAATTAAACAAACGAATAAAATTGCCAGATTGAAATTAAAACAACTACGGGGAGATGTCAAATAAGGAATGAAAGCGAAAAACAAAAGCTACAACATTCGAAATTACAGAAATATACACTCAAAGAAAATGTACATTAGGGTGGACATTAGGGTGTCCCATCACCCTCAAGTTTTGCTCAAGTTTTATGTGAAAGCTTATAGGGTAAAGTATTTTTGAGAATTTTTCCAGATTTTTCGGAAGTGGTTTAGAGGCCGCGCAAGTCGGATTTCCCCCAAAAATCGGGTATTCCGGGCATTTTTTGAATTTTGCTTAAATCTCGGTCAATAACCACGATTTTCTTAGTTTGTAAGTCAAACATTTTGAAGCTAAACGTCCAAACTTTTATTGTATATGCACAAACCACCAGTTTGGGCAATGATTTTCCACAATAAGATACCACGTATTAAATTTTTTCGTAAATTTTGGCTAAACTTTGTAAATAACGCTTTATATGTTTTAAAATTCCTATGTAAATTTAAAACACTAATGATGCATTCTACAAGACGGATAAATTCCAAGCAATTTTGTAGAAAAAAAATTTTAATTTGCTGTTACTGTTTCCGAGTTATACCATTTTAAAGCCTTTTACCCATTGTATGAACCTAAAAATATTATAATCTGTTTGCTATTTTTTCATCGGATATGCTTTAAATTTCTATGAAAAATTAAAATACTAATGATGCACTTCAATAGATGGGTAAATTCCAAGCAACTTCGTATTTTTGAATTTGCAGTTACCGTTTCGGAGTTATGCCACTTTAAAACTCTTTACCCATTGTATGAACCTAATAATAGTTATTATAAACTCTTTTTTCTTTTTTCATCGGATTTGCTTTAAACATTGTATTATTGAAAAAATCTACATGCGCTAAGTAACTACAAAGAATTACACGCAGCAAAAACTGGCGCTGGCAACATATTGCAGCAACCATATATATGATTGCTTGCAAACATATATATGTTTCCTGCAATATGTTGCTGGGGCCATTTTTTCCTGCGTGTAACTCTTTGTTGTTACCTTGCGCATGTAGATTTTTCATGAATACAATATTTAAAGCAAATTAAAAAAGCCAAACAGTTTATAATATTACAATGGGTAAAGAGTTTTAAAGTGGAATAACTCTGGAACAGTAACTGCAAAATCAAAATTTTTTTTACAAAATTGCTTGGAATTTACCCGTCTTTTAAAGTGCATCATTAGTGTTTTAAATTTTCATAGAAATTTAAAGCAAATCCGTTGCAAAAATGGCAAAAAGTTTATAATATTTGTAGGTTCACACAATGGGTAAATGGCTTTAAAATGGTATAACTCTGGAACAGTAACAGCAAATTAAAATTTTTTTTCTACAAAATTGCTTGGAATTTATCCGTCTTGTAGAATGCATCATTAGTTTTTTAAATTTGCATAGGAATTTTAAAGCATATAAAGCGTTATTTATCCAAAATTTACGAAAAAATTTAATACGTGGTACCTTATTGAGCAAAATCATTGCCAAAACTGATGGTTTATGCATATTCATTAAAAGTTTGAACATTTTGCTTTAAAAATGTTGACACACAAACTAAGAAAATCGTTGTTATTGACCAAGGTTTAAGTAAATTCAAAAAACCGTCCGTAATACCCGATTTTTGGGGGAAATTCGACTTGTGCGACCTCTAAACCTCTTCCGAAAAATCTGGAAAAAAATCTCAAAAATTCTTTACCCAATAACCTTTCCAATCTAGCTTGAGCAGCCATGAAAATCGAAAAAGAAAAATTTTTTGGGACTCCCTAGAGTACAGAAAACATAATTTAACTGTCATTAGTTTCAAACGTGGTCGTCGGTGGTGCAATGGTTAGTGTGCGCGCCTCTTGTAAAGGGTTTTTCAACAGAGACGCTACAAAAGTAAATCGATTGGAACAGCAAACGACGGCATATTTTTTCCCGCTCTTTTGACATTTCTCTTCAGTAAGGTTTGCCATTTCATCATGGAATGATATACGAGCCAACAACGAGTCGAAATTATTAAAATTTAATACCGAAATTTGGAGTCAGTGGCCTCAACTTTAAGAACGCTACGATTCAGATTTTCATCGGAAAATCATCTTCAGCGACGAGGCTCATTTCTGGCTGAATGGCTTCGTCAATAAGCAAAATATGCGTTATTGGTCAGACAGCAATCCACACGTAATCCATGAGTCATCATTGCATCCCGAAAAAATTACGGTTTGGTGCGGTTTATAGGCCGGCGGCGTCATTGGGCCGTACTTCTTTCGTGATGATCAAGACCGGCACATTACTGTGAATGCGAATCGCTACCGTTCAATGATAACTGAATATTTTTGGCCCCAATTGGATAATATGGACTTGGAGGACATGTGGTTCCAACAGGACGGCGCCACAAGCCACACAGCGAATGCCACAATCAATTTATTGGAAACCAAGTTTGGTGAACGTGTTATCTCACGAAATGGCCCAGTCGATTGGCCGCCTCGGTCGTGCGATTTGACGCCGTTAGATTATTTCCTGTGGGGCTACGTCAAGTCTATGGTCTATGCCAACAAGCCAGCGACGATTGATGAACTTCGTACGAATATCGAACGTGAAATTGCAGCAGTATCGGCCGATTTATGCTTGAAACCCGTCGAAAATTGGGTTCAGCGTCTGGACTTCTGCAAGCGTGCCCGTGGTGGCCATGCAAAAGAAATCGAGTTCCATACATAATGGCATCGAACGTACTTTCACAGGAATAAAGAATTTCATTGGTATCTAAAACCGGTTTTGTTTTATTTTAAAAAAAACTTTTGTAGCGCTCTTATTGAAAACCCCTTTACTTGAGATTCTGGGTTCGATCCCTGCTCTGACCACCGTAAAATTTCTTTCGACGGCGTTTACCTCGCCTAGTGACGGCGGCACTATCGAGTATTTAGCCATGAAAATACTTCTCAAAAACACCGTTCGGAACCGGTGTAAAACTGTAGGTTCGAATCAGTAAGTATAAAACTAGAAATCGCACAGTTCACTGGTTTTGAGAAGCTCTCCCCGATTCCTTCATGGGATGTAATGGGAAACCATTTATTTTATTTATCAATCAAACACTATTTAAACTTAGTTTGCTGCACGGTCTATAATCTCTTTGTCTTCTTTGGTCTCTCATCGTACATCATTTCCCTAGTAGCTTTTTGATCAGCTGTGCCATAGAAATCCCCTGGTTTAACGAAGTAACGTATGCTTTTAAAAGTTTGTATACTATGCCATGAAACACACACGAATGTGTTTGCACTGAAAAAAATTTGTAATTTTTGTGTATTCTCAGATAGGACCACACACGAACAAAACAATTATTCGTCGGTTCTGTTGCTACAAGCATCGGGACTGTATGAGAACGCTACACCACAAACAAAGAGCAAAACGAGTATAATTTGACTCGAACAGATTTGATACGAACAAAACAATTATTCGTCGGTTCTGTTGCTACAAGCATCGGAACTGTATGAGAACGCTACACCAAAAACAAAGAGCAAAACGAGTATAATTTGACCCGAACAGAGGAAGCAGTGATTGCACTAGTATTCATTCGCTTTCGATCAAGAAGTACATGTTCATGGTTTGTTATGCTCCTGGCAAAAAATTTGAAGGAGAATAGGTCGATGGTATTGTCTAAAATGTACTAGAATAATATTAGCTGTATCAAAAGTTATAGACGTTTGGCCGCTTTCTTCGACAATGCAGCACTGTACGCTTTGTCAAGGCAACAATATGTTCACAAGGAAACGTCAAGTTTTAAGGCAGTTAACCCCCAAAATGGTTTGTGGGTAATTGTGGTAGCTTCGTGAGCTTAGGGCTGGTGATCCATGGCCAGAATATCTTCATTTCCCATCCCAGCAAATCTAGTGGTAACAGTTGGACGAACGCCAAACCCTCATCTGAACCAGTTAGATTCCAAATCTATCTTCCACAAATAACTTGTAAAATAAAATTTTGTGAACCCTACAAATGGATTTAAATTTAATGTCCTTTATACTGATACGAGTAGATTTAAGGTTTCTATATCTTATTTCAACACTGTAATTCATTTTCCATTGTAATTCATTAAATTCCAGTTAAAATTTAAATTCGTTAATAGCCAATAAAAATACACAAAAACCCCTATTTGGTTTTTCTAAAAATATCTCAAGAGTTTTGTGTTTATACGTCAATAGATTTCAATCATTCTTTGGAATAGTTGTATTAAATTTGAAAGTGTTAACATGTTGTTGCATATTTTCGGTTTTAAGTGTATGAACACAAATGATATGCATTTTTCGCATTCAATACAATGACGTCAATGAAACAAAAAAATTAAAAATAGAGATAGGAAATTGAAATTTGTGAAATGATTTTGAAGTTTCGGAAGAAATACTTTAAATAAATTTCACATGTATAAGAAATTTGCAACCCCCTATACAACATGGCATAAAATATAGCAATGAGATTTCCAAATCATTTGAAGGGTTAGAGAATTAAAAATAATTAAAGAAAAGTTACATGAAAATGTTTTAAAGAAGTTAGCAACAAGATGTTCATTGGGTTGTACATATTTATTAAAATTTATGAATCAACTTTCAAAAATCACTAATCAAGCACTATATTTCGCTGGGAAGCAACTGATTTTAATGATCTATTATCGTCAACCGTGCCACATCCATCTTGTAACCACTTTCGTGTTAAACACATGATTCTGAAGACCACTGTGTGCCACTGTTCGCATCTGCCGTGAATTTGTTAATTTTTCAAAATTTTTGACATTCACAGCAAATGATTACGACGCATTTCCTCTTAACAGCATCAAGCAATTTACCAAAATATTTACCTGAATCCAACGACATCGGTGATGATATAAGACATGAATTTATTAGGTAGATGTAAATCTTGTGAAATATCAACCTGACAACAGAATTAACGTAGAGCTGTCAAAGCTACCACAATTGCCCACAAACCATTTGGGGTAATGGCCCTGTTGCCTGCCTTGAAAGTTGACGTTTTCTTGTGAAAATATTGTTTCTTTGACACGGCGTACAGTGGGTGCATTTTGGATGAAGGTGTCCAAACATCTATAACTTTAGATGGAGCTATTATTATTTGACTATATTTTACACAATACGAGTATCAACATGCTATTCTCCTTCGAATTGTTTTGTAGTTTTATTGCCGGGCGCACAACAAACCACAAACCATGAACATGAACTTCTAGATCGAAAGCGACTGAATACTAATGCATTCATTGTTTCGTATGTTCGAGTCAAATTATACTCGTTTCGTTCTCATACCGTACCGCAAATTACCGATACCTGTAGCAACAGACCCGAAGAATAATTGTTTTGTTCGTGTGTGGTTCTATCCACGAATACACAAAAACTGCAAATTTATTTCAGTGCAAATACGTTCGTGTGTATTTCTCCTGATCATCGGACGAAGAACCAGACTGATCACTTGGTAATACATAGATGGCAGGCACGCTTCTAGTGTAATGGATGTACGTGTGATTCGAGGTGCCAATATCGACTCGGATCATTACCTGGTGGCTGCGAAAGTTCGCACGAGATTGAGCAGGGCGAAAAACGTACGAAGCCGAACACAGGAAAAACTGGATATTGACAAGCTACAAATACCGGAGATATCAATGTCCTATCGACAGAAACTCTCTCTCCTGCTAAGGCAGAATACCTCCCCTCCCGAAGACCCAGATGCGCATTGGAAGCACATCTCCCATTCTTTGGAAACCGCTGCAAGGACTGCACTTGGCTATCAAAAACCGCAGAAGGATAAACCATGGTACGACGAAGAATGGCGCATTGCAACTGATGAAAACGACGCTGCACGTATGGCAACGAAACAGTCAGTTACAACGCGTGCTGCGAGTGAGCGGTACAAGTAGCTGAGAAGGGAGGAAAACCAATTATTTAGGCGGAAAAAATGGCAGTGGGAGCAGAGAGAGAGTGAAAGAACCGAAATGTGCAGGATGAATGGTGAATCCCGAAAGTTTTTCCAGAGGGTAAGAAGATCGAATAACGGGCCCAATAATGGGCTGCCCTCCTGCAAGGACGAGAATGGGAATCTAGTGACCGAGAAGCAGTGTGTGCTCAAAATGTGGAGAGATCACTTTTCAGCACTACTCCACTCGGATTCTTCCACCGAAGATCAGGAGGTAATGATAGTGGAAGATAGTGTAGATTGTTTTTTTTTTGAAAATGCTATAAAAAAAAACTACTGAATATTTTCTCAAATTTCTTTTTTTATTTGAAAGTACAATCCTTCCGGAAAGTACAATAATGGAAAATAATTTCATTCAAATGGCTGACTCGGCTGGCTGGCCATGCAGTAGCCTACACTATCGGTCCAATTTTTAAGCACTTTATCGATTGTGTGCAGCTGTATTTCACCAATGGCTTCACGAATATTGTCCTTTAAAGCGTCAAGCTACAGCAGCAATATTCTGGGGTGTACACACTATTTTTGGCTTTTCACGTTTTGGTTTATCGATGAGGATGCCAGTTTCTTTCACTTTTTTCACAAGATAACGAAGATACGGAGCTGACGGTGCTTCTCTTCTTCCAAAATCCGTACGCAATTTTCGCACACTCTCTGCAACATTACTTACCATGATATTCAAAGTAATGTCGCAATATTTCCCAGCGTTGTTCAAGCGAATACACAACCATATTCGTTCAGCGGAAGGATAAAACTAATTATCTGTCAAATCAGACATGAGCTAAGTGTTACCATTCACGAAATAAGCACTAGTTGCAAAAAATACGTTAGATGGCGGACCCGTTATAAATCACGTGGATAGAACAGTACACTCAAGTAAACTAACGGTTTATTACGAATAAACACATTATCAATATTCACGTTTTCAATAAACAATGTGTGCTAAAAACTATAATATCCAATCAAAATTATCATGAAATTGAGTCAAAAAATGTAAGCTTCGTCATTGTACACTTTTTCAGTAAACAAAGTATGCGAAGATGTGTGGAGTTGTCTTTTTTGTCTCATACACAATATCTGTATACTTTCCGAAGTACAGGGATACCTCGTATAGTACTGCTTCGATCAGTGGACGTCGGTGGTGTAATGGTTAGTGTGCGCGCCTCTTGTACAGGAGATCCGGGGTTCGTTTCCTGCTCCGACCACCTTAAAATTTCTTTCGACGACGGTCACCTCGCTTAGTGACGGCGACACTATCGAGTACTTAGCCATGAAAAAGCTTCTCAAAATTCCGTTCGGAACCGGTGTAAAACTGTAGGTCCCAATCAGTGAGTATAAAACTATAAAGCGCACAGCTCACTGGTTGTGAGAAGCTCTCCCCAATTCCTTCATGGGATGTAATGGGAGACCATATTTTCGATCAGTACGGTTTCTCTATAGTACGGTTTTGAAATTTTCAAAAAAAAATTGTCCTTGGAAAAAATTGTTCTAAAAAAAATAATAAAATTAAATTTTCAAAATACAAATTGTTGTTGTTATTTGTTAAATAAAATTTTTTGGATTTTCACTTGATTATGAAAACATAAAATTTTCGGTATTGAATAAAAAACAAATTATATATAACAAACTATAGTTTTTTGACTCGATTATCATCATCATGTCCTTTAACCTCCTTCGTAGGGGAATAGGGCCTGTAAATACGCGCATAGGGCCCGAGTGCCTCGATTAGTCCGGTTTCATATAGTACGGCAAAATGGTGAAACCAATTAACTGTAGTATGCGAGGTATTCCTGTATTTGGGAAAATTAATATTTCCTCATATACTTTCCAGACCAAATGGCCGCCTCTTTCATCGCACACATTGTATATAAGGAAAGTATATGGAACATCTTCGTAAATTATTTTCGTATCTCATATACACTCTTTAGCCACAAGGTTTGTGAAGAAGTTAACAGTCTAGTACACAGTTTGTGTATAATAAGAAAAACCTTCCATTTTTATATTTAATATTTTTATTATTATTTGAATTTTTGTACTTACTTTTTATTTTACATATATTTTTCAAACTGCGACTTCACGTACCGAGTTTTTCCCAACTAAAAAATACACGAAGCAAAGATGGTAAATAAATTCGGCTATGCTAAAATTTCTATAAACAATGTACATAGAAGGTTTGCGGAGAAGTAGGCAGTTGACATCATAACAAAACGAAATTATAATAACGATTGATAAAATCGTGCTTGCATACTTTTGCATAGAGAAAGTGTATGGCAGTAAATTTTTTAGCCCATATACAAACGCTTTATATATTCCGACGACATCAGAAAAAGTTCTGCTGGGTAATTTTAAAATGTTAAGGTTTGACATATCGTCCAAAAATCAATGCAATGCTTAAATAATGTGACGAGGCTGTACTTTTTTTTAAATGCATTTTTAAACTCAGAAAGTGTACTTTAATCAAAAAATAACAGCAAAAAACATTCGATGTTAACATGCCGTCGAATATTATGGATGATTTATTGAGAGGTAATTTTTTCATTTGGAATAACATGATATATCAAACTGTCATAGTATTTTTGTTCAGTATTGTTTGACAGTTCACCATGGCAATGTTTAACTTGAAGCTGAACAAAGATCCACTGTTTACTATCAACATTTTGAGTAGCGATGAGGCAGGCCAATTTCTGGCTTAATGACTACGTAAAAAAGCAAAATTTCCGTATATGGGCTAAAGGGCAATCCAATTAGGTTCATTACATCCAGCTAAAACAACGGTTTGTTGTTTTCTGTTTGGACTATGGGTTGGTAGAATCATCGGTCCATATTTCTTCAAAACTGAGGCCGGGCGGTATGTAACTATGAATACCGCTCGTTATGCAGTCTTAATAACAGGCTATATGCCGCCAGAAATTGAAGCTCACGATCTCAACAACATATGGTTTCAATAAGACAGAACATCGTTGAATCGAGCAACAAATTACTCGAACAAGTTACTGCAGTATTTTCGAGATTTGAGAAGGAATCGGCAAAAGTGGGTGTGGCAGAAAATAAGGACAAGACAAAATTATTATTAATGATTGGATGAAAGTGTGAACGTTGATAACCGTTATAATTTCGAGGTAGTTGACGAATTTATGTACCTCGGATCTGCAGTGAACAGAAGCAATAATGTCAGCCTAGAAATCCTGCATTGCAAACATATATTATTTCCGACTAAGCAGGCACTTCAGAGATAAGACCTTCTCTCAAGAATCGAAGATGCAACTATATCCGACTCTCATACTACCTGTCTTGCTTTATGGCGCAGAATCCTGACTCATATCGCATACTGATGAAACATCATTCGAGGGTCTTCAAGAGAAAAATGTTCCGAAAAATATATGGTCTTATAATAGAAAACGGCGAGTATCGACGACGGATGAACCACGACCTGTAAAATATGTATCCCGACATCGACGTGCATAGTTATGTGTATCAAAATAGAGCGTTTACGCGGGCTAGGCCATGCCAGTAGAATGGATCAGAATGAACCAGTGCGCAAGGTATTCGAAGACGTACTCGAAGAACATAAAAAAATTGGACGACCAAGACTTTCGCTGGAAGTGCCAGGTGATATATTGCCTGAGAGAACTTGGCGTTTACAATTGTAGGAGAAAAGCTGAAGATCGAGCCGGTTGGAGAAACATGTTATCCTCGTTTTGGAAAGGCCCTAGACCCCTCTCGGTTGGTTGAGGCCACTCAAGTAAGCAAGTAAGACAGCACACAGTGGTTCAGAATCGATTTCTTTCTGCCAAAATTCAATATCTTTTGATCTAGTAAGTATTTTTAAAGTCTGTAACACCCCGATTGCATTTCAGGAGTTAGGGATTATTAGGCGATATCAAGATTAGACATCGGATAATTGGGTATATTTTAGAAAATATTCCAAACTATACTACTTTTCTTATTTTTGATTGTAAACAAACAAACAAATGGGTGTTTTTCTTCCTAGGGTTTTTGTTACCCTATTTGAACGTAATTGTTCATAAAGCGTTTCAAAATTTTAAATTTTTTCGTATTACAGATATTCGTTTTTTCGCATATTGAAAATCGAACAAATTTAATTTCTTTCTTCGACTTTCTTGAACTGTATCTCACACAGTTTTAGAGATATTTCACTCAATTGTAATTCATTAGAAAAAGAGTCACGCAACATAGGGGTCCAATCGAAACAGTTAGAGAATTGATTTTAATTTAAGAATTTAACTTTATTTATGAAACTTTTTTTTTATAGAATGTATTTTTTTAGTATTTTTTTAGGTCCTTTTTGTAAGAATAGGTATTACATTTTTCCAAAAAGGTCCTTTTTATTAAAAGCTAATTTTTTTTTGAAGAAAATTTACTATTTTTTAGAAGAAGTACTTTCTGTAAGAAAAAGCCATAAGAATGGGAATGTTTTTACAAAGAAGTCCTTTTTTTAAGAACAGGTACTTTTTAAAGAAGTGGTACTTTTTTTGGAAAATGTTATTTTTTTAAGAAAATTTACTTATTTTCAGACAAACTACTTATCTCAAGAAACAAAAGAAAATGTATTATTTTATTTTTAAGAAAAGTTACTTTTAAGAAGTGGAATTATTATAAGAAAATGTATTTTTTTAACACAAAGTTATTTTTTTTTTTAAGAAAAATTTTTTTTTTAAGAAATTGAAATTTTTTTTAGAATTGATCGTTTTTCAAGAATATGTACATTTTTAAGAGTAGGTTCTTATCTCAAGAAAAGTCATTTTGTTTCACAAAAAAGGTAGACTTTAAAGAAAATTTAGTTTTTTAAGAAAAGGCAATTTGTTGTAAGAAAATGTACTTTTTTCAGAAATGGTACGTATTTTAAAAAAAATTAACTTTTTTAAGAAAATTTACTTTTTGTAAGAAACTGTACGCTTTTTTTAAGCAAAGGTATTTCTTTAAGATAAGGGGTTTCTTTAAGAAAGGCTACTTTGTTTAAGAATATGAATAGGTAGTTTCTTGAGAAAATTTACTTTTTTTTTGCCAGTCTGCACTTTGGCTTTTCTAAATGTACTTTTTAGTGGGTTCAAAGCTACAATATATACTAAATATTGGTTACAGGCTCCACCTCGAAAACTTCCCATTAAACAAGAAATTTCCCAACATATGTGAGACATGTAGTTAATTTCTTTCTCTGTGATGCAAGCCAGTTAGTCTAGACACAAACCAAAGCAAAAATAATAATAGTGGGTTGTAGCATAATAGTGTTAAAACGGAAGTTGTTTAATTTTTTCCCATTATCCCGCAACGAGCGATAATAAATGCATAAAATCGAAGTCATTTTACCAAAAATATGCTGGAACCTATTTAGGCCCAACAATTTAATGATCTAGACTCAAAGTATGTCTACAAAATCTGTCAACAGAAACATGTATTTTTCATTTCTTACATTTCTCATTTTGACAATCAGCAATGTGATTGTCAAAATCATATGGTTCTACCTCCACGTTAACCCACCAACATTGGGTGGTTAAAGTATTGTTAAACATTGACTGATAAACGTAAATCGATGTTTAACTACAATTTAACTACGGAACGAAGATGACCAGTGACTGGAGAACTGGCCATAACAGAATTAAGTAACAGAATTTAAATTTTGGTTACCGTTTTTTTTTTTTAACATTTACACTTTCACATGCAATTATAAAGTTTTACTAGCAATAAATTTTCTGATTTTTGTCCTTCTTCTCTGAATATGTTCCACTGTGCGTGATAACATTGACATACGTAAAAGCAGTGTTGATAAAATAAAGTTCACATCACAAGAATTGAGAAGAAGCAGCGCAGCAGTTTTCATAACAATAAATACAAATAAAAATACCTGCAGATTCACAGGAAAATTATCGCACCATTAGCATTAAAATTGTCTCTGGCAATAACATTCATTTGTATTGGATTTATTTCTTTGTGAATTTGGCGATGAATCACAGTTATTGCGTTGGATCTGGATTTGGAAATCCGTGGTGGCATTATTGGCGGTGGTGGTGGGTGGGTGTTTAGAGTCGTATATTTAACAAACTATCAATTTGATTAGATTTGATCATGTCCAAATATTTAGCGATGTTTGGTTTCGATTAGTTTGGTTTTTATTGGCAAATAAATAAAAACTTTGCGATGTTTTATGAGTTGACTATATTAGAGCAAAAATATGAACGTAACTCAAATACGAGCACAAAAAGTGGAAAAATCTGTTCATCGAAGTGTTCGAGCTGCAAAATATGCACGCGCACCAAGTGATGAAAATTCAAAGATCAGCACTGATTAGCGTTAGTGGGGCAATGGGCACGATGTCAGGCACTGCACTTAGTGCTATCCTGAACATCTGTACTTCTGATATCATGGCCGAATCGGCAGCCGCTACATCCCTGGTGAGAATCAGAGATTGTGGCGTCATGTTATCGGGGCATTCCGGACACGCTGAATTACTACACCGGATCAACTCTATTCCCGTAAAAACGGACTCCTGTATTCCCTACCTTCTACCAGCGACAAATCTATGGACTTCTATTCCTCACTGGAATACCTGGGAAGTCACTGGAAGGGGACACCAGTAGTATCAGATTTTTCACGGACGGATCAAAGTTGGACGAGCAAGTAGGCTATGGGGTCCTCACCGGACCGAAATGTAAATATCTCCATCAAGCTGCCTGATCACTGCAGTGTATTTCAGTAGTGTCAGTAGTTTCAGTAGTGAAAAGTAGTGTCACAACTCTCCGGAGAATATGTATCTACACAGACAGCCAGGCTGCCATAAAATCACTGGAAGCCATGTTTGCTACGTCCCTGACGGTGAAAGAATGCCACTCATCACTTAGGGTGATAGCAGAGTATTTCGACATCAGGCTCATCTGGGTACCGGGACACAGCGACATTCCAGGCAATTGCGTTGCGGATGCGTTAGCTAGACAGGGCACTACGGCACAGGTTCTTCCGGTAAAAGATGGTATTAGTATGTCAATCTCTACCTGCCGTTTGCAGATCAGGCAGTGGGCCGATAATATGTCCAAGGACTAGTGTAAACTTACTTCAACTTGCAAACAAGCCGGGGTCCTCTGGCCACAGGTGGACAGGAAGAGGACTAGGCAACTACTTAACTTGCCGAGAGGCAGGTTATCCACAATGTTAGGAACACTTACGGGGCATTGTCTTGTAGGAAAACACGCCCTAAGATTGGGACATAGAAACTCCACTCTCTGTAGATGCTGCATGGAAGAGAACAAGGACACGACGAAACACCTTCTCTTGGATTGCCCTGCTCTGGTAGGACTGAGAAGTAGGATATTCGGAACACATTTAGTTAGCAGCGTAGCCTGTATTCCTGTAGGTCTTATAGACAAATTCATTGAAAGGGAAAATTGGCTAGACGACTAGTCAATAGTTGCTATAGAGGAAACTGCAGGTATTACAAGTGCTTCTTTAGCCTAAATGTGCTAGACAGCGTGCTGTCTTACAGCCTTTTTAACAAACCAACCATGTGATGGAGTGTGTAATCATGTAAACTCTTTGTACCCAGTGTAAGAAAAAAGTGTTGACAATTTTTTTTAACAAATGGCAGTGTTTACTCTTAACACAATCTCAATTCCTGTGTTGTCGCTATGGGGGACAAAATTGTCATAGAAGAGTTGCAGATTCGTGTTTAGAGTTTTGGTTTGTGAATGATCCGTGAGTAGTGTCGCTTCGCTTAGTTAAATCTTCGCGCGACGCTTGATCACCGTATAAAAAGTGTTGAGTCGAGAGTTTGAAAGGCTCTTTGATATAGCGGTTGCGTTAATAAGGACATGTCAGTAGAAATGATAGCGATAAACCAGCGGAAACGTATTCGAAGGAGTTCCGAATGTAAGTTGTAACAGGTAGATAAATATCTGTTATTGTTTAAGTCCTCTAATAAAATTGGGTTTCCAAAAAGGTCGAAAAGTAAAAAAAAGGTAAACCTTACACCCAAAGAAACATTTCATTCCCGACAAACGAAGTTGTACGTAACCAAACTTCGTTGGTAGGTCACCAAACTTATAGGTAACCAAACTTCGGTTAGGGAATTTATTTACGGCAATGTATGTTTCTGCGTAGCGAAAATTGTGCTACGTTTTGTTGTTAAAGTTTGTTCCTGTTTGTTATATAGTTTTGTGCCCGTGACATTAGGGTGTTCCTTATTCCAGCGGCGGAAATCAAGAGCTGGAAGACCTGAAATCATGACCCAGAAGGCATTCTATAAAATACGGTAGGCCTTCCCTACACATTACCTCCTCCTTTCTTTTTAGCATTGCGTGAGATTGGAAGGCAAGGCCTTTCATCCCTCTCTACTAGAAGGCATTATGAAGGCCTGCAAAAAGAGTAGTTTTAGAAGGACTTAAGTAAAAATAAAAAAATATATACATGCAAATTAGTTTCATATTTCAGATTTATATTGAAATTCTTATAAATTAAGTTTTATAAATTCTGCAGCCACAGGAATCGTTAAAAGGCCTTTGGAAGCCTTATAAAATCATGCATTTCGCAGGCTTTATTAAAGTAGGCATCACCAAAGAAAGATTCCGCATACCTTATTCGTGGAAGGCCTCGCACATTTCGTCGCTGGGATATGGCTTATAAATCGTGTCTCAGTAAGAGTGCACTTTTTCATTTTAAAATAAAAACACATATTTTTTGAGATAGTTGTGATTTTTTATTGGTTTCTTTCTAGAACAATTTTAAACTTTCTAGAACATATAAACTTCCTAGGAATGATTCTTAATATCGTTTAGGTAGCGCTTAGGTAGCATTTAGGTAGCATTTAGGTACCCGCAAAGTGAAAAATTTCCGAAAATTCTTTAAATTCACTGTGTGTAATTTTTTAAGTCATGGAAATATAACCATATACGGACACCACTATGTGATAAAAGACCAAAAAAAAAAGACCTGTGTCTCCCAGTTTTGCCCAAAGTCATGGACTTTTTTTTGTGGGCCCCCAAAGATTTGGGGCCTCGGTGTCATTCTTGCAAAAAAGTGATAATTTTGTCAGGCTAATATCTTGCAAATTGTTCGGAATTTTGATTTACTCTCTGAGGCAAAGTTGTAGCTCCTGTCATAAAGAATAAAAGTTGTGAACATATGAAAACAAAATAACTTCATCTTCAAGGTCAAAATAGCAAAAACTTTAAAAAATTCGATTTTTTACCGTTATTCCCCTGATCAGGTCCATAGCTAGCAAACCGTTCAAGATTCAAGGAAACAGTCAACTACAAAAATGTACATAAGATCTCAATAAACAACTTTCTAGAACAACTTTCGCTTGTAAAGCGTGTCTCAGTAAGAATGTACTTTTTAATTTTAAAATAAAAACACGTAATTTTTGAGATAGTTGTGAATTTTTTTATTGGATTGTAAAGAAGACATGTTCCGATTAAGTATGAAATAAAATACCCCTCAAATGCCCCCTACGGCTCTGATGACAGGCCATTACTCTTATCATGAAATTTTCCATGACTTTTTCACAGAGATGTGGCTGTATCTCACTGATGACGCGTTGGATCTCGGATTTGAGCTCAAGAATTGTTTGTGGTTTATTCGCATAAATCCGAGATTTCACAAAGCCCCAAAGAAAGAAATCGCATGATCTTGAACATCAGAATTTCGTGAGATAATTTGTTCTGGAAATCGTTGCTGCAATAAATCGATAGTTTCATGCGCGGTGTGGCAGGTGGCATCGTCTTATTGAAACACAACAAAACTAGATTTAATGACCGACCAGCGTCATATTCGAAGAAAAATAGTTCGATCATACACCCTACAGTGAGCTAGCTATTCACTCACTGATTGGGACCTACATTTTTACAACGCTTCCGAACGGTATTTTGTGAAGCTTTTTCATGGCTAAGTACTCGAAAGTGTCGCCATCACTAAGCGAGGTGGCCGTCGTCGTAGGACGGCTACGGCTACACATGACACGTTGTTGGTGTATTTGTTTCTCAATAATATCTAGTGTATTTTCTGAACCCCAAAAGCGAAAATTTTTATGATCAACGAAGTCATCAAGATGAAAATGAACCTCATCGCTGAAGATGATTCATTAGTTCATTAGTTTTGAAATTATTTCTCAACAATGAGAACGAACGCGTTGTTGTTTAATTTAGAGTTACATTTTTAATAACCCTAAACTGTCAGCTGTCATGCTGTATCTTCAACAAAAACATATTACCGAACACATGACATGAAATTCAAATCTTGCGTGCATTTCCGTACGCCCTTAACACAGTATGAACCCTTTCAAGATTGAAGACATTGTGTACTTTTTTACCTTATGCATATAGAAATTATAAAAAAGTACGATTTGGTAAATGTTATGTACTTTTTTTTTGGTACTTTTTGTTGGTACTTTTTATGTACTTCCTTGGTACTTTTTATGTTACACTTTATGTACTTTTTTGGTGCACATTATGTACTTTTTGGTTCACAATTTACTTTTTTTGGTACGCATTATATAGTTGTTAGTACACTTTATATAGTTTGTGTCACACTTTTAAGTACACTTTCTGTGCTTTTTTATACTGTGTAAAGTTAAGTTCACATTGCACTTTTTGTACACATTATGCACTTTATAGTACATTTTATATACTTTGTGGCACACTTTTAAGTGCACCTTATGTACTTCTTAGCGCACATTTATACTCCTCAGTAGATTATGTACGTTTTGGTACATTCTATGTACTGCTAAATACACTTTGTGTCCTTTATCGTACATTTGTACTTGCATACGGTGTCCCAACAACAAAAGTGCACAATTTTTGATATTATTTTTTCTCTGTAAGTGGCAGCTCTGAAATTTGACAGCTGTCGTTCGTGATTGTTCTGATTATTAAAAATGGAGCCCTACACAAAAGAAGAATGCGTGCGTTATCACTGTGAAAACCCGTTACAAAAATGGGGGAAGTTACGCTGCGACCGCACGGAAATTTCGGTCGTGGATGTGTGGAAATTTTAAGAAACTTGATCGATTCTGGTCAATAAGTCTCCTGTGCGCCCGGAGAGTTTCGTCGAAAACCCGGCTACATCAATTCAGCACCGATTACAACAACCTCAAATTTCGCGAAGCAAGGGCGTGTGATTGGATCCGCAGGTGTTGGTTTAGTTGGTTTTCGTGGTTGCTAAAAATAATATTTAGCATCAATTAGTGTCTTGAGACACCGTTTTGCATACCACATCACTCCGGAAGGTCCAAAGTACCGTGTCTATATCCAGCTTGTTAAGCGGATCTACCTCATTAGATCCCCTAGATTTATCTCGTGTATCTCAGTGAGGTTATGCAGGAAGGGACGGCACATAGTCTTCAGGCGTCTATTCATCAGAGCCGGACAATTGCAGAGGAGATGCTCCACCGTGTCCTCCTCTTCTGCGTCATCCCAGGCACGGCAGTGGTCATTATATGGCAGCTTCAACCGTCTTGCATGATTTGGCCAGTACCCGGTCAGCACGCCAGTTAGCCTAGATATGTCTCCCCGATTATGGCTAATCAGAGAGTTAGTCCGGTGAATGTTATATTCTGGCCATATGTTTCTGGATATGCGGCACGTTTCCGTCCTATCCCATCTGGTATTCGCTCGTTCAAGGTAATGCAGGAAAATACTTCTTTTTACCAACCCTATAGGCGTTGAGACTGACACCATGTGGAGTTCGGTGGTAGAGGATCCTGCCCTGGCTAGTTCGTCTTCCTTTTCGTTCCCTAGGAGACCCTTGTGGCCTGGTATCCAAGTAAGAACCACGTTGGCCAGCCGGCCTAGCTCGACAAGTTTTTTCCTAAATTCACTAACCACTTTAGATGCAGTATTTTAAGATAGCCGCCTGGCTATCTACAAATATTCCAAAGTGCTCTGTTCTTCGCTGTAGTAAAAGTGCGGCGCAGACTTCTTTTATGGCCAGTTCCTCCACTTGGAAAACGCTGCACATCTCCTCTTCGGAGAAGACACCCGAGCCGGTTCCACATTCCATTTTGGATCCGTCCGTAAATACTTTGGTGTCAAAACCTGTAAGTGGTTCCCCTTTATCCCACTCTATTCTCCTGGGAAACCTGACATCGAATAGGTTGTCGAACGTCAATGAGGGGGTGCAGTAATCGGTGGTTATATTGAGTTCTCTTAGGATTGTATGTAGTATACTCCTATGTCCGTATGCGTTGCTCTTCCAGAGTCCAAAAGCGTTTAGTCGGGTGGCACTCCAGGCCGCACTAGCTGTGATGTGAAGGTCGGTTGGTATAATATGAAGCATCATATTAAGGGCTTCAGCTGGACACGTCCTCATTGCCCCTGTTATGCCAATGCAAGCTGATCTCTGTACTCTATACCACAGTTTCATGGTGGACGTCTTCCCTGCGACAGGCCACCATACCATTGCTCCATAGAAGAGTATTGGTCTGATTATGCTAGTGTACATCCATAGTACCATTTTCGGTCGGAGACCCCATCGGCTTCCGAACATTTTTCGACAAGCGTAGTACACAATGGTTGCCTTCTGTGCACGATGCTCTATGCTACGCTTCCAGGAAATGTTAGGGTCTAGAATCACGCCCAAGTACTTGGCGTGAGTTGACAGGGGAATCTCTATTCCACTTAGCCGCGGAGGATTAAACTTTGGTATCTTGGTCTTCGTGGTAAAAAGCATGACCTCAGTTTTCCCTGGATTCACTTCCAGACCACTCCCAGTGGCCCAATCGTTAAGTGAGCGCCATTCATGGTTTCGCTCAACACGGATGGGAACAAACCAGACACCATTATTACCGCGTCATCCGCATACGCCACGATTTTGATCCTCTTATTGTCCAGTTTTTGAGTAGTATTTTGTTGATCACCAGTAACCAAAGTAGGGGAGAGATGACTCCACCCTCGGGAGTTCCCCTATTCACTCGCTTTGATGACTCGCTGTTTCCCATAGAGGCGTTGATAATTCTGCTCTGTAGCATTGTCAATATCCAACTCTTGAGGAATGTTTCCACGCCTAGATCTTCAAGGGATTCTTCTACAGCCGCTGAACTCACGTTATTGAATGCACCCTCTATATCCAAGAAGGCCGCGAGGGTATATTGTTTGTTTTCCAAGGACCTCTCAATAGTTGTGACGACTTCGTGCAGGGCTCTGTCGGTTGAGCGGTCTTTTAGATATGCATGTTCTGGGCGAACCGTCCATCTTCGTGCGGATGAATGCGTCGATTAGCCTTTCAAACGTTTCAAGAAGAAACGATGAGAGGCTGATTGGTCTGAAATCCTTTGCGCTCTCGTGACTTCGTCTCCCCGCCTTATCCGCAGGTGTATTTGCCAGATTCTCTTCTTCTATACTCAATCGGAACATGTACACCTTGCAATGCAATAAAAATATCACCACTGGGTCTACTGTTTGTGAAATTTGTGTAAATTTTTGATGCGCTTTAGGTACTTTCTGCCACACTTTATGCACTTTCTGAAGCCTGCTATGTACTTAGTGTTAATTGCATGTACTTTTTGGTACAAGTTATGGTAATAAACGAGAACACCGGTCCATATTCATTATCCATTTTTTCCTTTCTGCAACACTTTATGTACTTTCTGAAGCCTGCTATGTACTTAGTGTTAATTGCATGTACTTTTTGGTACAAGTTATGGTAATAAACGAGAACACCGATCCATATTCATTATCCATTTTTTCCCGTGCGGGACGAGAGCTGCTCCTGAACCTCTCATTTTATATAAATAAACGCACGCAGTTCGTTCGCAAACTCGTACTGTTTTGATTTTGGATGTTTTACATCTCACGACTAACGAGTATGTTCATTTTTGTGCTCCCCGGATTACGACACGTGGCGTGTGAGCGAGCTGTGCACGCTGATGAAAAAACGGCATCTGTAACTTATTCTCTCAAACTCATTCGGCAGGAACAATGTATATATTTGGAACATACTCCAAATATTCGTATATTTATGAGTTCTAAACTCACTTATAGTTAAATGCAAACATTAGCATGTTTACTTGCAAAGATGTATACTTTTGCGTGGAGTCATATGCGTGTTTTATCCTAAACATCCATATAGTTACGTCGCAGCATTCGTGTGTTTCCTTTCAAACTAACTAAATGCTTGAAACGACAAAATGAAGAAAGAAACAACCCCTGATCTGTGTAGCTCATAAGAAATATAAATATATTCTTCTAAGAAATATCTTTAGATCGAATCATATACAATGATTCAGTCAACATAGGGACACTCCATTCATTTGCACACGCATTCTGGAATATTTATAAATCACTGACTGAAAGAATAACGAATAAATACAGTCATGCACTTGCCATAACACTAACTTAGGCTGAGAACAATCTCCCTTTGTCCCTCTATTAATATTTTTCTCTCTACAGAGCAAAGCGGGAAGAACAATTAAATAAAGGGTGCATCAAACACAGCTGTATTTGTATTACAAACAAAGCTGTAGTTGGATCACAAACTTATATGTTATAAAATATTAATCATTATGTCTCAAACATGTAATAAAAATTAAATATACATCAGACACAGCTGTATTTGTATTACAAACAAAGCTGTATTTGGATTACAAACACATGTGTTATAAAATATAAATCATTGTGTCTCAAATATGTAATATTGAATAGCAAACACATTGTGTTTGGACACAAGTATACCATATTTGCGACAAGCTTCAGAAACACCTTATATTTGCATCCAAATAAGAAAAAAATACAGATTTCTGGACTGAACTTGGCTATCAAAAACCGCAGAAGGATAAGCCATGGCACGACGAAGAATGTCACATTGCAACTGATGAAAAAGACGCTGCACGTATGGCAACGAAACAGTCAGTTACAACGCGTGCTGCGAGTGAGTTGGTACAAGAGGCTGAGAAGGGAGGAAACCCGACTATTTAGGCGAAAAAAATGGCAGTGGGAGCAGAGAGGGAGACAGTGAAAGAACCGAAATGTGCAGGATGAATGGTGAATCCCGAAAGTTTTTCCAGAGGGTAAGAATATCGAATAACGGGCCTAATAATGGGCTGCCCTCCTGCAAGGACGAGAATGGGAATCTGGTGACTGAGAAGCAGTGTGTGCTCAAAATGTGGAGATACCACTTTTCAGCACTACTCCACTCGGATTCTTCCACCGAATATCAGGAGGTAATGATAGTGGGAGATAGTGAAGACTGTATCCCCCCCCCCCCAATCCAAGACGAGATTAGAACGGCGATCTCCGGCCTTAAGAATAATAAAGCCGCTGGTGCGGATGGCCTACCCCTGAACTTTTTAAGACAGGTGGCGAAAAACTGCTAACCCACTTGCATCAACTTATATGCGGTATATGGCTGGGGGAATCTATTCCCGACGATTGGAGTCTCAGTGTATTATGTCCTGTATTCAAAAAATTACAGCAGACAGTTGTCCGAGGCCTTCGGCCACGGACTGTCCCTGCAGGCTGTGTCAGAGACACGGCCATTAAGTTTAACGTAGACTACGCCATCCGATAAGACAGAAAACATATATAACAATAAATTCATTTGCTTATATTATTTATCATTTATTGTTATATATGTTTTCTGTCTTATCGGATGGCGTATTCTACGTTAAACGTTAAAAACCGAAGGCCTCGGACAACTGTCTGCTGTAATTTTTATATTTACCAACGGCATTTGATTCAAGTCCGTTTAAAAAAAAAAATATTATGTTCAATTTTTTTAAACTTAATTTAATTTATGTATTTTAATTAATATTTTTATTGAAATAAGTTCTGCAAATGTTGAGAGTGCCGCCCTAATATTAAAAAAGGTTTACCTTATCGAGTCTTCGTATTAGCATTCGAGCGTTGTGTGAAAGCTTTACGCTTTACAATTCAAAATTAATGTTACAACAGCTTTATTGAAGCTTTCGCAAAAAAGCTTTATTACGTTAGCTTACTGTTTGTTTCACTTTTTACTAGATACATGTTGCCAAGCAACATTAGCTTGCTGTTCGTTTCACTTTTTACTAGAGACACGTTCCGAAGCAATGTTGAGCAACCAAAAACACTCAACCAAACACCACACATATGTTTGAGTGTATGTGTTTAAACAATTTTCATTTGAGAAATTAAAATACTAGAAATATATCAACCAATATGAAATGTATATCAAACGAAAGATAACATCTTCATTTACCTACAAAAAAAATTTTAAAAAAATTCATCTAGCCGTTTCCTCAAATTCAATGAAATAAATATTACAACAATAAAAACCTGACATGACTCCTCATACCGTAAGGTAAGACGTATTCTACGTCAAAAAAAAAGTGGGGAAAGACCTCACTGAACCATTCTGTACCAAGCGAGGACTTAGACAAGGCGACAAACTTTCATGCAATCTCTTCAACATCTTAATGGAGATAATAATGAGAAAGGCTGCAGTAAACGCGAACAAGACCATTAACACGAAAAGCCATATGTTGCTGGCGTATGCTGACGACATAGACATCATCGGGCGAAATTTGCGAGAGGTTACTGCAGTATTTTCAAGAATCGAATAGGAATCAGAGAAGGTGGGTCTTGCTGTTAATGAGGGCAAGACAAAATTGATGGTGTCAACGACTAGAGAAACCTCTCGACTTGGTCCGCACTTGAACGTTGACAACCGATTTAATTTTGAAGTGGTAGATGAATTTGTCTACCTTGTATCCGCCGTGAACAAGGACAACAACGTCAGCCTGGAGATAAATAGGAGAATTGTGCTTGCAAATAGATGCTAATTTGGCATAGGAACAAAGCCCTCTCTCGACGGACAAAAGTCCAGCCATATCAGACTCTCATTTTACCTGTCTTGACGTATGGCTCCGAAACTTGGGTCATATCGCAAGCGGATGAAAAATACCTGGGAGTTGTCGAGAGAAAAATTCTCCATGAAATATATGGTCCTGCTAGGGTAAACGGCGAGTACCGACGTCGCTTTAACGCAGAGCTATATAATCTCTATTCTGACGTGGACATAGCTAGACGAATCAAAGTGGGCCAACTGCGTTGGCTAGGCCATGTTATCAGAATGGATGAAGATGAGCCAGCGCGAAAGATTTTTGATAACGTACCCGATGGAAGCAGGAAAAGAGGACGACCAAGACTCCGCTGGAAAGACCAGGCAGAAGAATCCCTCCGTATCCTTGGTGTTACCAACTGGCGAGAAAAGGCGAAGGATAGATCCAGTTGGAAGAATATGTTGAAATTTGTTTAATTAATATGCGTAAGACGTCTGACCTCATGAGGTTGTAATATAGTCAATAAAAGTAAAAGTTAGCCACGTGCAGATTTTTTATAGTCAAAGTTCTAAATAAAGAATTTCCATTGGAAAAAGGCCACCCAAAGAACAAATTTATTTAAATTTAATAGAAAACCTTATAAACGCCTAAATTTAGAATATTTGTATTTATTTGAGGCATAATTTGTTTTATAAAATAATTTTAAACATTCTCTCTGAGAATTTGTTGTGTTATTTTTAAATTGGTCGTAACGATACATGAGCTAGAATGTGTACCAGAGCGTGAACACCAGACACAAAACACAGGTGGTTGCCTACATCCCTTGGAATCCAAATGGATCATAAATCCATTTGGGATTCGGTTAAAGACTTTTCTTGTATCCACATTGCACACACACATTCTACTGATACAGATGTCTGGCGTGTGTGGTTTAAAATTTATTTAAATAACATTTATTGGAGTCATTCAAGTAATGACTCTACCAATTAAAGGGAATCGTTTACGATTTTATGGGATTTTAAATTTGTGATTTATTTTTACATCATGTGAGTTTTGTACCCCACATCGCCCAAAGTCCTCCAGATACACTAGAGGAGAGAGATAACTTGAAACCAGCCACCACTCATTTATCTGATTTCAAATCACATTGATAGAATTTTGTGTGTTCTTGTCGGTTTGGGAATCTTTTTGTTTAAACATTTTACAACATTAGGGTGTTTGCCGTTATTTCATTCCATTGCAATGATCACGTTTGTTAATTGTTCGTAATAGAGATTCATTACTTTTATGGGTTTGAAAATAAGATTTTTTTATATTCATTACAACGAGAAGTGATTTTAATTTTTGTGTTGAATTTTTATAGCTTTCGAAATTGTTGATTTAGACTGCCAAAACAGAATATACAAGCAAAGAAAAATTTCGTTCCACACAAGCGAAATTGTAGACAACTATATTTGCGGCAAACGAAATTTCTCATTTTATGAGCAACAGATAACCTGGCATGACTCTAACACCCAGGTTCAAATCCGCGAAGAGAAAAACGTTTTCAATTTTTCTCATTTTATGTTTCTAAATTACATAGGAGGTTTTCCAATTATGAAAAAAAGTTTTACGAAAATTACGATAAATAGGATTAATTTTCGATGGATTGCATGACTGCATGCTGAAAAATCTGTCTTTTTTGTTGTTTGGGAACAAATATAACGTGTTTGTAGCTTGTCGCAAATATACCATACTTGTGCCCAAACACATTCTGTTTTTATTCAATATAACATGTTTGAGGCACAATGATTAATAGGTTATAATATACATATGTATTTGTGACCAAATGTGGTTTTTTTTGCTGAAAACTGCTGAAAATAAAAACGTTATAAACGCTAAAGAATAAAAGTGCAGCAGATCTTCAATTCACGAAAACAATGCTTGCAAACATGTACATGGTTGCTGCAATATCTTGCTGGGGCCGTTATTTTTCAACGTGGTGACACCTATCCACCGAACTATAGCAAGCAATGGCGAAGATAAATATTACTTTAACTTTAGGATTTGCTTGTTTTTATTTTCGCAGAAATAAAGAAGAGATCTAAGAGAGAGCGATTACGCTTGATCAGTAATAAAGGGTTTTTCAACAGAGACGCTACAAAAGTAAATAGATAGGGACAGCAAACGACGCCATATTTTTCCCGCTCTTTTGACATTTCTCTTCAGTAAGGTTTGCCATTTCATCATGGAAATATATACGAGCCAACAACGAGTCGAAATTATTAAAATTTACTACCGAAACTTGGAGTCGGTGGCCTCAACTTTAAGAGCGCTACGTCCAATTTATGGTCGTTATAATCGTCCTACCAGATCAACAATTGAGCGTCTAGTGGAAAAATTTGAATCCACTGGCACAGTACAAAATGTTCTCGTGCCAGTGAGACAAAGAAGTGCCCGTAGTGTCGAGAATATTGCTGCCGCTGAGGCTTCAGTTCAAGAAAGCCCAAATGTGTCTCTCACACGTCGTTCTCAAGCGTTGGGCATCTCTGTGACGTCGTTGTGGCGAATTTTGCGAAAAGATCTTGGCCTACATCCTTACGAGATCAAATTGACGCAAGAAGTGAAGCCGCTTGACCACCATAAGCGTCGTATGTTCGTGAATAGGGCTGAGCAACAACTTGAAAATGATTCGGATTTTCATCGGAAAATCATCTTCAGCGATGAGGCTCATTTCTGGCTGAATGGCTTCGTCAATAAGCAAACTATGCGTTATTGGTCAGACAGCAATCCACACGTAATCCATGAGTCATCATTGCATCCCGAAAAAATTAGGGTTTGGTGCGGTTTATGGGCCGGCGGCGTCATTGGGCCGTACTTCTACCGTGATGATCAAGACTGGCACATAACTGTGAATGCGAATCGCTACCGTTCAATGATAACCGAATATTTTTGGCCCCAATTGGATAATATGGACTTGGAGGACATGTGGTTCCAACAGGACGGCGCCACAAGCCACACAGCGAATGCCACAATCAATTTATTGGAAACCAAGTTTGGTGAACGTGTTATCTCACGAAATGGCCCAGTCGATTGGCCGCCTCGGTCGTGCGATTTGACGCCGTTAGATTATTTCCTGTGGGGCTACGTCAAGTCTATGGTCTATGCCAACAAGCCAAGCGTGCCCGTGGTGGCCATGCAAAAGAAATCGAGTTCCATACATAATGGCATCGAACGTACTTTCACAGGAATAAAGAACTTCATAGGTATCTAAAACCAGTTTTGTTTTATTTAAAAAAAACTTTTGTAGCGCTCTTATTGAAAACCCCGTTATATTCTCCCCAATATATTCTGCAGTAACCAAGTATATGTTTGGAACATACTCCAGACATTCAAATGTCTGCAAGTCCCAAACTTACTTGTATAGGGTGTCTGAGTAAGATTGCACTTTTTAAATTTTGTTTAATTTTTGGTGCAAGTGGCAACTCTGAAATTTGACAGCTGTCACATATGTGTACTCCGATTATTATTCAGCTTACTCAGGAGCTAAAACCAGCAGACCACTGAAAACGCCGGCAATTCGTTTAATGTGTAATGGAGCAAAGTGACGTCAATGCCAATTTTTCAAAAACAAAGTCACCTCCGATGAAGCGCTCTTCCATCTGAATGGCTTCGTGAATACACAAAATTCTCAAATTTAGGGCTCAGCAAATCCTCATGTAATCCATGAGAAACAAATGCACTGTCTGGTGGGATTTTGGTCAGGCGGCGTGATTGGGCTTTACTTTTTCGAAGATGAGGCCGAAATTGCAGTGACTGCGAACGGCATTCGTTACAGGAACATTATAACGGAGTTCTTGTGGCCTCAACTGGAGGACATGGATTTGGACGACATGTGGTTTCAGCAAGACGATGGCGACCACAGCGCGCATGAAACAATCGATTTATTGCCGCAACGATTTCCAGAACAAATTATCTCAAGAAATGCTGATGTCAACTGGCCACCAATATCATGCGATTTAACGCCCTGCGATTTCTTCCTTTGGGGTTTTGTGAAATCTCGGGTTTATGTGAATAAACCGGAAACAATTTCTGACCTCAAATCCGAGATCCAGCTCGTCATCAGTGAGATACAACCACATCTCTGTGAAAAAGTGATGGAAAATTTCATGAAAAGAGTAATGGCCTGTCATCAGAGCCGTATTACATATTTAATCGGAACATGTCTTCTTTAGAATCCAATAAAAAAATCACAACTATCTCAAAAATTACGTGTTTTTATTTTAAAATTAAAAAGTACATTCTTACTGAGACTCCCTTCATTTAATTGCAATCAGTAGCATGTTTACTGGCAGACATGTATGCTTTTACGTGAAAACATAGGCGTCCTTCATCCCAAACATTCATATACTTGCGTGGAACCATTCTCGTGTTTCCTCCGAAACCTCCACATACTTACGTGGAAAGATAGACTGTGAATAATGTCCCTTTCTCCCTCTTTCCAAAAACAGTGCAACAAACACAGCTGTATTTGTATCATAAACATAGATATACTTGAATCACAAGCAAATATATTATAGCATTTTAATCATTGTGTCTCCATCATTTAATATTTAATTTCAAACACAAATTGTTTGGACACAATTGTACTGTATATGCGTCAAGTTTCAAAAACACGTTATATTTGCATCCAAACAACAACAAAAAGAAAGATTTTTCAGCGTGTGTGTAACGGGTCGTCCAAATACATGTATCGTTTTAGGTTTCATATGTTAGTTTGGTACTGAAAGATTTGTTCTGTTCCTTGTTTCAGCCTTGCACAGCTGAACCGGCAGTCCATCAGCACCTGTGGCTTTGTTGTTCTTAAGAAGGGGAATGAAGTTATAACCTCGCTTTGGCTAGGAGAGGACAGTCGACATAATCGTCTTGTATTTGCTCAACTCCCTCATATGCATTGAAGTCTCATGGGAGAAGTAAAGCAGGGGAACGGATCTCTCTATGTGCCTCTATGTACAAACTCTGCCTATCTGAGACTACATTCCAGTCCTTATCTCTTCAATAGGGGGGTCATTATCCATAGCCGTTGGGTTGACTTTGCACTTTTCGGAAGAATTTACGTGTCCTATAGCGAAAAAAAAACTTCTCAAAGTACCGTTCGGAATCGGTGTAAAACTGTAGGTCCCAATCAGTGAGTGAAAACTGGAAAGCGCACAGCTTAGTGATTGTGAGAATTTCTCCCCTGTCCCTTCATGGGATGTAATGGGAAACCATTTATTTATTATTATCACGAAATCTTCACAACCGTGTTTCTCGTGTTTTCTCTTAAATTATTTCCTCTCTTCTCTCTCCTCACTTTTCTCTTCTCTCTCCTCTCTTTTCTCTTCTCTCTTCTTTTATCTTCTCTCTCCTCTCCCGTATCTTCACTTTTCTCCCTTTTCTCTTCTCTAACCGCCGTCCTCTCTCCTCTGTCCTATCTCCTATCTTTTCTCTCCACTATTTTCTCTTCTCTCTCATATCTTCTATCATCTCTATCCTCTCCCCTCTCTTCTGTTGTCTCTCTTCTCTCTCCTCTCTCATCTCTCATCTCTCATCTCTCCTATCTCACTTCTCCTTTCCTCTCTCATCTATCCACCCTCCTCTCTCATCTTTCCTCTCTCATATCTCCTATCTACATTCCTCTCTCATCTCTCCTCCATCCTTTATCTTTTCTCCGTTGCTGCTCGTTTTGCAATTGACTGAAGCATTACCATACGTGCAGCGTTCTTTTCGTCATTTGCTACGAGTTTCTTCATTGTACCAGGGTTATTGCGAAGCGGTTTTTCGAAAAAATAGTACGGTTGTTGCGGCAGCGTTTATAGAGTCGGAAACGGGTTTCCACTGCGCATCAGGATCGTCATCGGGATGGGGTGGGTTCTGTGCCAAAAGTTGCGAGAGTTTACTTGAGTAGACTGTAGCTGTCTAGCTTTCTCTACGTCTGGTTTCGTACGATTTTCGCTCCACTTAATCTTGTGCGCACCTTTGCTGCTACCAGGTAGTGATCGGAATCGATGTTAGCTCCTCTGATCACTCGCACATCCATTATACTGGACGAGTGTCTTCCATCAATTACCACGTGATAAATTTGGTTCTTCGTTCTTTGGTCAGGGGATATCCCAAGTAGCCTTGCCGAAGATGTCTTTATGATGAAATCTAGTCCACCGGGATTTTGCATTTTACCTAATGCCAGGGAATTTGCTGCAGCCGCCCTTTATAGATCAGGCGCTGACCAGGATGCGTGGATTTTTCATCTTTTGGTTTCTATCAGCCGTTGGACCATATGTTTGGCTCATCCGCCTTCTAAGGACAAAAGAATATGCCCGATATCATTATGAGCTTCACTAACATCAGTCACCACTGATCCTCAGAAGATGCACATAGTAAGATCATTCCACAACGCAGTGGAAAGTTTATATTCAAAGTTAGATTGACTCAAAACTACCAACTAATGACTCATATGATGTCACTGTACAAGACTTAATTTAAATTATTTTTTCCGAACCGTGAAAACTCGAAATCCAAACTCAGTGTAGACAAACAGTTTCCTATTAAAAGATCGCTATAAGTGATTTGTTTACCTCATCTCATATCGCGGGCAAAAAATAATATTGGAGTCAATAAAAATGGCAAAAGAATTGACATCGTTCATCTGCTTTCATTTTGATATTTCTCAAATTTCGGAGTCGAACTGAAAAAATGGACTCCGACACCGAGCCTATTTAATGAACTCCGACTCCTACACTCCCAACTTCAACTCCTATGATGTTGGAAACAATCTTCAAATTATAAAGCTGATTAATCTTGTATCAGAGATTATAATATCACAAATTCAAATTTCTCCAAGTCAAATTTCTGCGATATCAGGACATCTATGATTAAATAAGTTATTGTTTAATATTTCACTCATGAGTCACCTTTAAAACAAATACAAAAATTATAAAAAAGTATAATATTTCAACAAAAAAAAAAAGACAAATATTCTTATACGAGGGCGGATCAATAAGTCCGTGACTTTTTGAATGAAACACTTTTTTCTCGCAGAAAAAAAAATTCTTTTTCAACATAATCTCCTTTTAGCTCAATACATGTAGTCCAACGTTTCTCCAATTTTTGTATCCCTTCCAAAAAATAGGATTTTTCGAGGTCCACAAAATAGGCATTTGTTTGATCAATAATTTCATCGTTAGAGCTAAATCTCTTTCCACCGAGCCATTTATTTAGGTTTGGAAATAGGAAATAGTCACTAGGGGCTAAATCCGGAGAATATGGCGGATGGGGCACCAATTCGTAGCAGAATTCATGGAATTTTGCCATTGAGGCTACACACTTGTGCAATAGGGTGTCCCAAAAAATTTTTCTTTTTCGATTTTCATGGTTGCTCAGGCTTGATTGGAAAGCTTATAAAGTATTTTTTCGGAGGAGGTTTAGAGGTCGCACAAGTCGAATTTCCTCCAAAAATCGGGCATTCGGAACGTTTTCAGAATTTTACGTAAAACTCGGTCAATAACCACGATATTCTTAGATTGTAAGTCAACATTTTTAAAGCAAAACGTTCAAACTTTTATTGAATATGCACAAACCACCAGTTTTGGCAATGATTTTGCTCAATAAGGTACAACGTATTAAATTTTTTCGTAAATTTTGGATACATTTTGTAACTAACGCTTTATAACTTTTAAAATTTCTATGCAAATTTAAAAAAACTAATGATGCATTCTAACAGACGGATAAATCCCAAACAATTTTGTAGAAAAAAAATTTTAATTTGCGGTTCCTGTTCCATACTATTTTAAAGCTTCCATACCATTTTAAAGCTTTTTACCCATTGTATGAACCTAAAAATATAATAAACTGTTTGCAATTTTCGCATCGGATTTGCTTTAAATTTCTATGAAAATGTGGTTGTAAAATAAATGCCAAGCAATTTTGTAGAAAAAAATTTTGAATTTGCAGTTACTGTTCCAGAGTTGTGCCATTTTCTAAAAACTTTTTACCCATTGGATGAAACTAATAATGCGATAAACTATTTGCCAATTTTTCATCGGATTTGCTTTCAACACTGTATTCATGAAAAAAGTTACACGCAGAAATAAACGACCTCAGCAACATATTGCAGGAAACATATATATGTTTGCAAGCAATCATATATATGGTTCCTGCAATATGTTGCTTGCAAACATATATATGTTTCCTGCAATATGTTGCAGGGGCCATTTTTTGCTACGTGTAATTTTTTGTCGTTACTTAGCGCATGTAAATTTTTTCAATAATAAAATGTTTAAAGCAAATCGGATGAAAAAAGACAGTTTATAATATTATTATGTTCATACAATGGGTAAAGAGTTTTAAAGTGGCATAACTCTGGAACAGTAACTGCAAATTCAAAATTTATTTTACCAAATTGCTTGGAATTTACCCATCTTTTAAAGTGCATCATTAGTATTTAAAATTTTCATGGAAATTTAAAGCAAATCTGTCCTCCAAGTCCATATTATCCAATTGGGGCCAACAATATTCGGTTATTATTGAACGGTAGCGATTCGCATTCACAGTAATGTGCCGGTCTTGATCATCACGGCCCAATGACGCCGCCGGCCCATAAACCGCACCAAACCGTAATTATTTCGGGATGCAATGATGACTCATGGACTACGTGTGGATTGCTGTCTGACCAATAACGCATATTTTGCTTATTGACGAGAAGAAATGAGCCTCATCATAAATTGGACGTAGCGCTCTTAAAGTTGAGGCCACTGACTCCAAATTTCGGTAGTAAATTTTAATAATTTCGACTCGTTGTTGGCTCGTATATCTTTCCATGATGAAATGGCAAACCTTACTGAAGAGAAATGTCAAAAGAGCGGGAAAAAATATGGCGTCGTTTGCTGTCCCTATCGATTTACTTTTGTAGCGTCTCTGTTGAAAAACCCTTTAGTTTCATACAATGGGGAAAAGGCTTTAAAATGGTAGAACTGTGGAACAGTAACCGCATATTCAAAATTGTTTGTTACCAAATTGCTTGGAATTTATACGTCTTTTTAAGTGCATCATTAGTTTTAAAAGATTTAAACCGCTATTTACAAAATTTACGAAAACATTTAATACGTGGTACCTTATTGAGAAAAATCATTGCCAAAACTGGTGGTTTGTGCACATACAATAAAAGTTTGGACGTTTAGCTTCAAAATTTTTGACTTACAAACTAAGAAAATCGTGGTAATTGACCGAGTTTAAAATAAAATTCAAAAAACGCCCGGAATTCCCGATTTTTGGGGGAAATTCGACTTGCCACTTCCGAAAAATCTGAAAAAATTCTCAAAAATACTTTACCCTATAAGCTTTCAAATAAAGCTTGAGCAAAAAAAAACTGTATTGATGGGACACTGGACCCGTGCGTTTATGGTCCATTGAGAGCAAACGCGGCACCCATGTTGCAGACAGCTTTCTTAAACCCAACTGATCATTTAAAATCGAAACCACACTGTCATATGAAATGCCTATGGCATCAATAATCTCACGCACTTTCACTCTTCGATCGGCCAACGCCATATCGTGGATTTTTTTCGAAATTTTCGGGTGTATTAACCTCAATTCGCCGTCCAGAACGTTCAGCGTCATTTGTAGTACTTGTGCGACCACAACAAAAGTCAGTAAACCACTTTTTTACCATTGAACTCGATGGTGCAGAGTCTCCATAGTATTTATCAAGCTTTTCCTTGGTTTGATTGATGGTTTGTTTTGGCAAAAAATAATGTTTAATGAGCATTCGAAATTCACTTTTTTTTCAATTTTAAAAAAAAAATGCACGAGGTTGTATGTTTTGAACAGGTGTTAAATGCAAAGTAAATGACGGAACTTGCTCAAAATATGACAGTAGTCTATTAGCAGGTGGTACTTGAAGGGAACAGTGTTGCATTTCATATAACTACGAGGAAGTTCGCAATGTCATGGACTTATTGATCTGCCCTCGTATTACCATTTTGTTTTGTTTTAAATAAAACCAATTTTTGCTGTTCCGCTTGAAGTAATGACTTTTTTTATTGCGCTCTGTCTAAACACTTAACAAATGAAGTGCTAATCAAGGCAATAACAACAAGCAAGAAACAACAATTTGTCAAGATATAACGTAAACAATTTGCATAAAAATGAATTAAACATTTCCAAACAAACCGCACTGTTCACTAGAAAACTGAAAACGCCTAAAAGGGAATGTCGAGCGAAAATCATGCGAATTGATATAATAATACGAATCATGACCTAGACTAACAGATAATTACAGAGATATGCACACAATTCTAGTTGAGTGTTGCGTAGTAGTTTTACAATTTCCACTTCAAATTCTATTCTATTATTAATTTATTTTAGAAACTATTTAACATGTATTATTATGGAAAACAAGGTTATCGCCATTAGGAATGAATATTTCTAGTAATAAATGAAATACTGAAATATGTCACAAATAAAGTCACGCACTCACTTACTCGCCCGTCTAAGTGTCCACATGTTGGCAAGTGACATAATTTCCAATTGACAATTTCAATTGATTTCTATTATCGTAGAATCCAGACATCACATGTGTTTGCAAAGGGCAGTCGAGTGAATGAGTTCAATTCTATGAGAGCATTTGAGATTTAACACAATACAAAGTATTTCATTGTCATCTTTGTATCTTTTTATGATTAAAATGTTAAATATTTCGTTGAATGTCAATGGGCTGCAATATTTTGCAATTAAAATTGTAATCAATCAATTGGATGATTAAAACGTTTTCATATTGATTGGTTGATATTGGAACAACTGCTTCCATCTTAGTACGAATTGCGTACATTGTAGACATCGTTTGGTGTATTTTATACTTCACTGTGTAGAACATTTGCTATAATTTATGAACTTCTCAGTACACATTGTGTACTTTTTGCCAATTCTTGTGTACACTTTGTTGTACAATCAAACGAAAGATATTTAAATTAAGGAAAATGAAACTAGGTATAGATTCAAAGATGCTTGGCTTTATATTCAGTTCGTTTTTCGCCATTTAGGAACCCGTATAGACCTAAATCGCAGCAATAGTTCATTAAATAAAATACTATAAATTTCCCTAAAACTAATAGAACTGTTTTAGTTAATGTATGATAAGTTCATACTTATAAAGGGTGTCTCAGAAATATTGAACTTTTGAAATTTACACCCCAATTCTGTGTATGTGGTAACAATCAAATTGTAACCACAAAATTGTTACAAAGTTGTCACCATTGTTTGTATCTGGTATTCTGGCAACACAGTGACTACGAAAAATTCACCTCGTAACAAATAATTCACCTCACAATAACATGTTGTCAAAAGCAGGGACAAAAAACAAACACATATGGTTTTTTACAAAAAATGAACGCGGTAAAAAAAGGAAATGTAAGTATTTAATATATTTATGTTTTATTGAATTAAAATTAATCATCATTTCCCTTACGGGAATTTTTACTCAGTCTGTTTTCTAAACTTACTAATTTATTCAAGCTCAAGACCTTTTTAAATAATATAAAGCTTATTTATTAGCTTTATATTACTTTCAAAAAAGTCGAGCATAAAAATGTTCCAATGATACCAAGGCTGTCTGTATAACTATTTCGGATCTTGCCAAAATCTTCATCAGCAGACGTTTTTTTTATGTTTTCGGTGAATTCTTCAAAAATATATATCTAGAAATACTCATCATATTAATGAGAATTCCTTTATATACAGGTTTGAATTATATTATATTATTTAAAAAGGTCTTGAGCTTGAATAAATTTGTAAAATTAAAATTAATACATTATTATTTAGGGAATTTGAGCACGCCGCAAAGGCACAGCTGGAATGCTATATTGCCTTCCTCAAGGAACATCGATAGGGACAGCAAACGACGCCATATTTTCCCCCGCTCTTTTGACATTTCTCTTCAGTAAGGTTTGCCATTTCATCATGGAAGGATATACGAGCCAACAACGAGACGAAATTATTAAAATTTACTACCGAAATTTAGAGTCAGTGGCCTCAACTTTAAGAGCGCTACGTCAAATTTATCGTCGTCATAATCGTCCTACCAGATCAACAATTGAGCGTCCAGTGGAAAAATTTGAATCCACAGGCACAGTGCAAAATGTTCCCGTGCCAGTGAGACAAAGAAGTGCCCGTAGTGTCGAGAATATTGCTGCCGCTGAGGCTTCAATTCAAGAAAGCCCAAATGTGTCTCTCACACGTCGTTCTCAAGCGTTGGGCATCTCTGTGACGTCGTTGTGGCGAATTTTGCTGAAAGATCTTGGCCTACATCCTTACAAGATCAAATTGACGCAAGAAGTGAAGCCGCTTGACCACCATAAGCGTCGTATGTTCGTGAATAGGGCTGAGCAACAACTTGAGAATGATTCGGATTTTCATCGGAAAATCATCTTCAGCGATGAGGCTCATTTCTGGCTGAATGGCTTCGTCAATAAGCAAAATATGCGTTATTGGTCAGACAGCAATCCACACGTAATCCATGTGTCATCATTGCATCCCGAAAAAATTACGGTTTGGTGCGGTTTATGGGCCGGCGGCGTCATTGGGCCGTACTTCTTCCGTGATGATCAAGACCGGCACATTACTGTGAATGCGAATCGCTACCGTTCAATGATAAACGAATATTTTTGGCCCCAAATGGATAATATGGACTTGGAGGACATGTGGTTCCAACAGGACGGCGCCACAAGCCACACAGCGAATGCCACAATCAATTTATTGGATACCAAGTTTGGTGAACATGTTATCTCACGAAATGGCCCAGTCGATTGGCCGCCTCGGCCGTGCGATTTGACGCCGTTAAATTATTTCCTGTGGGGCTACGTCAAGTCTATGGTCTATGCCAGCAAGCCAGCGACGATTGATGAACTTCGTACGAATATCGAACGTGAAATTGCAGCAGTATCGGCCGAATTATGCTTGAAAACCGTCGAAAATTGGGTTCAGCGTCTGGACTTATGCAAGCGTGCCCGTGGTGGCCATGCAAAAGAAATCGAGTTCCATACATAATGGCATCGAACGTACTTTCACAGGAATAAAGAATTTCAGTGGTATCTAAAACCGGCTTTGTTTTATTTAAAAAAAACTTTGGTAGCGCTCTTATTGAAAAACCCGTTAGAAGAAGAAATTTACTTTAGCGCCAACTTTCTGATCTACATCAAAATTTCACCACCGACAAAAGCTTCTGCGTTGAGTTCAAAAAGTTGTTTTTCCCCCCGCGGTCTGTCCAAATTCTTGAGATATAGGCCTTTAAAGCTTGAGTGTATAGTCGTTCGTATCTCCGGGACTTATAATCCGATCTGGTTGAAATGGGTATCATTACAAAGGTCTTGCTAAGCTGTATAAATTAGTGTATACACATTTTTATTAGCCCATAGAGGAGCTAATTAAAAAACCTTTTTTAACCTCACTTTTCTGCTAACAATTTATTTTTTTTCAAAAAAATGCCCTATTATACTTATTTTTTGGCAGATAATACACAAGACCTTAGCCTTTTTTAAATGTATATAACTCAACAATATCCCTTGAAAGACCGGAGATATTTACGTTAAAAGTTTTGTAGCACTTTTCGCGCATTTTCAATCTTTCTAACACAAAAGCAAGTTCTTTCTTTTTTCTGCTACATTTCCATAGGACAAAGTAACAAAAGTCCTTCCTTCATTTAATTATGCCCTATTGTCGTTTTGGTACAAAATATATTATTAATTTTTCCCGTATACAGTTTTATTGTTTACTTGCAGAATTTATAAAATGATTTTGCATCAACTTTCCGGAAAATAAAACAGCTGTCACGCACTGTTACCTCCTCTTTGGCAGGTAACAGTTTTTGTTGCTTTTGTCACCAAAAAAATGTGTCAGAATACGGATTTGTGACAATTGTCACATTGCTGTCAAATAGTATCCGTGGTGACTTTTGTAACCCCGGCAGAATAGGGCTGTTAGTGTCTATTTTTGTGCAAGCGGCAACTCTGGAATTTGACAGCTGTCACCAGGGCCGGGCGCTGGAATCTATTACAGGGGGGGAAGGGGGGGTTTTGACCATTTTACCAAAAATAAATACAAAAATTATTTTGCATTACAAGTAAAAAAAATATTTTCGGAGGGTTTAACCCCCAGACCCACTGGCCTGGCTGTCACATATGTTTATTCCGATTATAAAAATGAAGCGCTTTACCAAAGAACAACGCGTTATAATTGTGAAAACTTATTACAAAAGTTTGAAAAGTTCTGCTGAGACCGCTTGCAAACTTCAAAGAATTTTCAGTTGAGAAAGGGCAGCTAATATGTCATCGATTCGAAGAGTGGTCAAAATATTTGAAGAAACTGGGTCTGTTATGGACATTAAAGGCTCGTTCGCAATGACCACAACAATTTCAACAGGCGTCAACAATGCAAGCAACAATTTTGTTCGAATAAGTTCGAAAAAACAGCTGACTGGCTACATTGTTTACATTATACAGCAGTATACATATTTGTGGAGTGAAAAAAATGGTGAATTGTAATACAATCGAAAAAATAAGCAGTAAAAATTAAAAAAATTAAATGTGAGACACGGACATCAGATTTGTAGCACTACTCGACACAAACAGTAATGTGGTTTTCTTTAGCAAAGTTTGAAAATTTTTCTATAGAAATGTTTTCAAATTTTTCTTTAGAAATGTTTTAAAATGTTTCTATAGAAAAGTTTTAACATTTTTCTTTAGAAATGTTTTAAAATTTTTCTATAGAAATGTTTTCAAATTTTTCTTTAGAAATGTTTTCAAATTTTTCTTTAGCAAAGTTTTCAAATTTTGATATAGAAATGTTTTCAAATTTTTCTTTAGAAATATTTTAAAATTTTTCTATAGAAATGTTTTAAAATTTTTCTATAGAAACGTTTTAAAATTTTTCTTTCGAAATGTTTTAAAATTTTTCTTTAGAAAAGATTTAACAATTTTCTATAGAAATGTTTTAAAATTTTTCTTTCGAAAGATTTTAAAATTTTTCTTTAGAAAAGATTTAACAATTTTCTATAGAAACGTTTTAAAATCTTTCTTTCGAAATGTTTTAAAATTTTTCTTTAGAAAAGATTTAAAAATTTTCTATAGAAATGTTTTACAATTTTTCTACAGAAATGTTTTCAAGTTTTTCTTCAGAAATGTTTTCAAATTTTGCTAAAGAAATGTTTTAAAATTTTTCTATAGAAACGTTTGAAAATTTTTCTTTCGAATTGTTTTAAAATTTTTCTTTAGAAAAGATTTAACAATTTTCTATAGAAACGTTTTAAAATTTTTCTTTCGAAATGTTTTAAAATTTTTCTTTAGAAAGGATTTAACAATTTTCTACAGAAATGTTTTAAAATTTTTCTTTAGAAATGTTTTAAAATTTTTCTATAGAAATGTTTTCAAATTTTTCTATAGAAAAGTTTTCAAATTTTTCTATAGAAATGTTTTCAAATTTTTCTTTAGATAAGATTTCAAAATTTTGTACAGAAATGTTTTAAAATTCTTCTTTAAAATGTTTTAAAATTTTTCTACAGAAATATTTTAAAATTAAACACTTTTTTTTAAATCGCTAAAACTAAAATGTTTCCAATAAAAAATCGCTAAAACGCCCTTATGCCTATATCTCGGAAACGGAGCGCCCAATTGAAAAAGAGCCTATTTTTGCGGGTTTCTAAAGGTTTTTCATAATTGGAAGATCCAATTGGTATGGGAGATTTTTTTTTCAAAAAGTGCCTATAACTCGAAAAGGTGCGTCGAATCCAAAAAATAACTATTTTTTCCTGTTCCTAAGGTCTTTTCATAAACTAGTCCAATTCGTATGGAATAATTTTTATATATTAGCAATTTTCTTAACTTGACGATTTTTTGAAAAATAAACTTCCATAAGAACTGTACTTCTTTATGAAAAACCCTCAAAAACCTGGAAAAATTGTTTATTTTTTCGATTGGACGCTCCGTTTTCGAGATATAGACATGAGGGCGTTTTTAGCGATTTTTTTATTAGCAAAAATTTTAGTTTTAGCAACTTTTGTTAAAAAAAAGTGATGCCATATTGAAGGCATCCATTCATTGGTTATCTTATTTTAGCGATTTTTTTAATTTTGGCCATTTTTTTTTAAAAAAATTCTTCCATACGAATTGGATCACTTTATGATAAATCCTTAGAAGCCCGGGAAAAATTGGTTATTTTTCCGATTGGACGCTCCGTTTCCGAGATATAGACTTTTTTCTAATTTTTCCATATTTTCGATCAAAAATGGGGATGGGTTACCCTGGGTAACCCATTACCCATCGCCGTGGGTACCTACCCATTATTTTCCCAATTATCCTGAGGGTAATGGTGATAGGTAATTCCCCATTGTCCTCGATAACTACCCATTGTTTTCCCCATACCCTGTGGGTAAGGGGTAAACGATCGCTACCCATTCCCCACGGCAATAATTACCCATGAAATACGAACCCTGCAAATAAATTAACATAAAACCGGAGTGCAAAATTGTAACAAAGGATATCGAAGAATATTCTTCTGAGAAACAATTTCAGATCGAATCATATACTTATACTTAGTAGGGACATAACTACTGTTACTTATATTTTGGGCTATAAAATAAAAACTAAGAAACATGTCCTCTAAAACGGTCCACAATTTGTAATCCAGAGGGTTCAGATCAGTGCTCCAAGAGGGCCATTCTTCAGAGCATATAAAAGCTGGCAAATTGTTTCGAAGCCAGGTTTGTGTCGTTTTAGCCTTATGAGCTGGTGCTGAATCTGGCTGGAAATACCACTGCTGGTTTTGGATCAGGGAACTGTTAAGCGGCTTCACAACAGCTTCCAAAACGGTTTTTTGGTCAACTTTGGCCGTTGTTTTGACCCCTTGTTCACAGAAATGCAAGTCAGTTGCCCCATCATTAGCGACTCCCAATCAAACCATGACTGCATCTGGATGATGACACTTTTCGACCCATGGGATGAGCTCAGATGCTTCTTTAGATGATCGTGCAAAGACCATATCATTTTGTTTGTTAAATTTTTCCTGTACGTTACAAATTTTTTCATCCGTAAACAAGATTTTTCTATGCAAGTTATCAGCGTACTTTACCAAAAGATGTTTGGAATTTTCTATCCTATTGTATTTTTAAAGTTGCAGTCAACAAATGTCCTGAACGCCGTTTGAAAGCCCCAAGTCGCAAGTCTTTTTTAATAATTCGACTCATGGACTTTTGCGTGACTTTCATTTCACGGGCCATGATTTTCTGTTTCCAGAGAGCATTTCGTTGAATTCTTGCTTTGACGGCTTTGATGACTTGCTGCGTCCGAACCATAGACTAATACTTATAGTAGACCTAATAGTTCTCTCACCAAATTTATGACATTTGGCCCTGTGTGATATTTACGTTCGACGTTGAAACGAATTGCTTTACTAATACCAGATAGAGGCAATGGTTCAAAACAACGAACAAAATAACAACAACGGCATTTCGTTTTGTGTGTTAAAATTATTGTGTTAAATACAACACAAATGTATGCTAACAATAACAGTCAATAAAAAAGTGTAAAACACATTTAAATTTCAAAGTTTTTCACCAAAATGACATGAAAAATTAAAGCAAGAAGTTATTGTAATTCCACCTGGTGTATGTCACTTTTCGTCAAACATCTCTCTATCACACCGACCGCATCAAGAAAAGTGTGAATGGAAACGTCAGATAAGCCAAATATTCTCTGTAGTATGAATTAAATTGTATGCACCTGTAAACCAACATGCGACTTATGCCGAGCGGGTGTATCGGTTTGAAAATATCGTTTTTTTTTTCTTTCCAAACTTAAAAAGTGCTATAACTGCGATACGGTTTTCTTATCTGACCACTCCATGGTGAAAGTTGACATAATTTCAAATTCCCGTAACTGACTAACGCTATAGAGGTTAACTTTCAAAAATCATATGATAAAAAAAGCACGCTGAAAAATCTGTCGGGTTTTGTTGTTTGGATGCAAATATAACATGTATTTGGAGCTTGTCGCAAATATAATATACTTGTGTGCAAACACATTGTGTTTGCTATTCAATATTACATGTTTGAGACACAATAATTAATATATTACAATATATGTGTTTGAGGCCCAAATATAACTTTGTTTGTGATACAAATACAGGTGAGTTTGTTGCCCTGATATGATCTCTCGAGAGCAAGAGAATAAACGTGGAACAACGAGAGAGTCTATTTGTAAGTGTGTGTCTGTGTTTTTGCATTATTCCCTCAGTCACTGATTCATAAACATTCCTGTATGTGCGTGTAAATTGCAGAGGAAGTCAGTGTTTCTTATTTTGGCTGATTATTTAAATTAAATTAACAAAATCCAATACTCTATTCATATTGTTGTTATGTTTCAAATCTTTCTCTTCCCGTACAGAAACAGTTAACATTTTATATTTACCCCCATTATCACCAGCTCAAGTTACCCTACAGTTAAATCTAACTAAAAGGTTTAGCTGTTAGTTTATATGGAATTCAAAAATTATATCTCTTATTTAGCTCTAACTAGATATTTTGATAATGGCCCTTAAAATAAAATGAAATTTATTAAATTATATTTAAAATAAAAATATACGATTTTAAATTATTTTATTTTTTACTTTATTGAATTGTTCCAAAAACAAAATATTCTACAACGTTTCCTAATCTTTTGTGCTTTACAAAGGCATTTCAACTGGCAAAGCTGTTGGGAATTACAATAATATAACCTGAAAGCTCATCGATTTCTACATGTGTTGTTGCCATATTAAATGTAATCGAATCAATACAGTTTTTTTTGCTCATACCTTTCATATTGAATTACGAGTACCAAATACTCCATTCATACCAATACCCATAGTAACATCAGTTAATTGAATTTTAACTTCATCACTGCGTGTAGTGAAAGGGGTGTACAGAGGATGGAATTTATTAAAAGTTATCGTCGTCTCTCAAAACTTCGACATTTGCAGTTCATTCACAAGCATAAAGGAAAAAGTGTTCACACAGCGAGTTTTATATTTCAATACCGCCTCACTATTCGCCCCAGTATGTGGTAATACCACCAACAGAAACTCGTCTAAAATGCACATAAAATGAAATAAAAATTAAGCAACAAAACAAATTCGAAAAAAAAATATTTAAAATTGTGTTTTATAAATATTTACGTTTCCGCTAGAGTTCGAATTAAATTGTGGCTGTAATTGGAAGATGATATACATAGCGCAATGGAAGGTCTCCTCCTTCCACCGGCGATCAGTAATGAATAGTCTTATCATCAGACATTGAGGAAGGCGATTAAATTACACTTAGCTAATGGAAGTTATCGCCGCCGTCGTCGTCAGTGAAATTCGATTTAATTCAGGTGTGAGAAATTACAATTAATTTATTGTTGCTGTAATTTTATGGGCTAAACGTAAATTGAACATGTTGTATTACTAACAACTTCCGAGTGATGACTGAAACAGTGTTAAAATGTAGATTTCCTCAAACATATGATTACCGGTTACACTCAAACAAAAATGTTCGGTATTAACAACAACAATTTATCTGCTATTACAGGAAATATACTCGAATAGAAACAAACTAAACGCTGACAAATCTGTATTTTGTTGTTGCTTTAATGCAAATATAACGTGTTTGTAGCAGAGTTCGTATTTACCCCCTCCTCTCCACCCAATGTGTGGTTACACATCGTAGTGGGTAATGTGTACTGAATGTTTACCCATTACCCACAAGGTATGTGGAAAATAATGGGTGGCTACTAGAGTATCCAAAAAACCGTCATTTTTTAAAAACCTGGTTTCGGTTCGTTCGATAAATCAGTTTTTCATGTAACCGGTTTTCGGTTTTCAACTTTGCCAAAAACCGGTGGAAGCGGTTTTTTTTATTTAAATTAAATTGCACTTGTAGCCTATCAACACATTTACTTAGCAACCATTTCATACACTTATACGTGTTTAAAACTCCAAAGTTTACAACTCTATATAAACTTGACAATCACGTTATAATTATAAACTAGAATCTAAATCATATTCCAATTTGGAATGCGAGTTTAATATAAAAAATTAAAAGTTTTATTCAATTTAAAATTATACTGATTTAAATGCCAAAATCAAATATAAATTTGTAAGAGTTATTAAGTTCAAAACATTTATTATAAAATAATTTACATTATGAAATTTAAAAAAAAATTAATTCTTACTCAAATTATAACCTTTTTTTACCTTTTTTTTTTGAAAATGCTATAAAAATAACTACTGAATATTTTCTCAAATTTCTTTTTTTATTTGAAAGTACAACCCTTCCGGTTAATAATGGAAAATAATTTCATTCAAATGGCTGCCCAGGCTGGCCATGCAGTAGCATACACGATCGGTCCAATTTTTAAGCACATTATCGATTGTGTGCAGCTGTATTTCACCAATGGCTTCACGAATATTGTCCTTTAAAGCGTCAATTGTCTCTGGCTTGTCCAGCATAACACTTATCTTTGAGGGCACCCCACAAATAATAGTCCAACGGTGTCAAATCGCAGTTCCGAGGTGACCAAACGACATCAACTCTGCGGATGATAATGCGATCTTCAAAAACAGGGCGCAAAACATCGAGTGTAGCTTCGGCTGTGTGGCACGTAGCGCCGTCCTGTTGAAACCAAATGTTGCCAATATCCTCCTCTTCAATTTTTGTGAACAAACATTCGTTCACCATGGCCCGATAACGATCGCCATTGACTGTAACGGCCACTCCTTGCTCATTTTCGAAGAAAAATGGCCCAATTATGCCTCTGGACCACTTTCTGCCACAGCAGCAATATTCTCAGGTGTACGCACTATTTTTGGCTTTTCACGCTTTGGTTTATCGATGAGGATGCCAGTTTCTTTCACTTTTTTTACAAGATAACGAACATACGGAGCTGACGGTGCTTCTCTTCTTCCAAAATCTGCAACATTCTGCAACATTAGCATGATTTTCAAAGTAATGTCGCAATATTTCCCAGCGTTGTTCAAGCGTATACACAACCATATTCGTTCAGCGGAAGGATAAAACTAATTATCTGTCAAATCAGACATGAGCTAAGTGTTACCATTCACGAAATAAGCACTAGTTGAAAAAAAAAACGTTAGATGGCGGACCCTTTATAATCATTTCGAAATTTGAACAACAAAAAAAAACTGTTTGGAAATGACATTTAAAACTTATTGAAGCATAAAATCATATTTCTTAATCCAAAATTTCATTAAAATTCGACAATCTCATACTATATTATTAATTTTTTAAGGATATTAATACAAATCAGTTAAAACCGCTTAACCGACATCAAATAACCGGTATTCGGTTATTCGAAATTTACGTTTTTTAAAATCCGGCACACGGTTAAAAGCCAAAAAACCGGTTAACCGATTTCACCGGTTTTTCGGTTTCGATTTTGGACACTCTTGTAGCTACCCACGAAAATGGGGAATTACCCATCACGGTTACTCATTACCTCAGGGTAATTACTCATTATCCTCAGGGTAATGGGAAAAATTCGGTTTCGGTCTTGGACACTCTAGTTGCTACCCACGAAAATGGGGAATTACCCATCACGGTTACTCATTACCCTCAGGGTAATGGGAAAAATAATGGTAGTTCCCCAAGATGATGGGTAATCCGTTACTCAGTGTAACCCATCCCCATTTTTGATCGAAAATATCAAATCATCAAATCACATTTTTGACAGTTTCTATGGGTTTTTCATAAAGTGAACCAATTCGTACAGAATAATTGTTTTTTCAAAAAATCGACAAAATAAGAAAATCTTTAAAACAAAAAGGTGGTTACAACTCGAAAACGGTGCGTCCAATCGCAAGAATAACCAATTTTTGACGCTTTCTACGGTCCAATTCTAAGGGATTTTCATAAATTGAATCACGAGGGATGTCTAAGGAATTTTAATAAAGTGGTCCAATTCGTACGGAAGAAGTTTTTTTTTCAAAAATCGCCAAAATCTGAAAATCTCTAAAATAAAAAAGTGGATATAACTCGAAAGCAGTGCGTCCAATCGAAAAAATAATAAAAATTATACCTCCACAAGGGGGTTTAACCAATGGATACCTTCAATATAGTATCACTTTTTTTTAAATCGCTAAAACTAAAATTTTTTGAATAAAAAAATCGCTAAGACGCCCTCATGTCTATTTTTCCGTAACGGCGAGTCCAAGGGAAAAAATAACCTATTTTTTCGGATTTCTAACGATTTTGCATAAAAAATTATTATTTCCGAGATATTGTCACTTTTTTATTTTAGTGATTTTCTCATTTTGGCGATTGTTTGAAAAAAAATCTTTCATACGAATTGGTCACTTCATGAAAAACCCTTAGAAACCCGGAAAATTTATTATTTTTCCGATTCCGAGATATAGACATGCGGGCTGTTTAGCGATTTTTTATTTGCAAAATTTGACTTAGCGATTTTAAAAAAAAGTGTTGCTATATTGAAGACATCAATTGGTTAATCCTCCTATGGAAGTACGAATTTTATTATTGTTTCGATAAGACGCACTGTTTCCTAGTTAAAGCCACTATTTTATTTTAGCGATTTTCTTATTTTGGCGATTTTTTGAATAAAAATTCTTCCATACGATTTGGACCACTTTATAAAAAAAAACCTTAGAAACTAGTAAAAATTTTCATAAATTAGATCATTAGAGATTTCGTATGGAAGAATTTTTTTTTCAAAAAATCCTCAAAATAAGAAAATCGCTAAAATAAAAAAGTGGATGTAACTCGAAAACAGGGCGTCCAATCTAATAATTAATAAAAATTATACCTCCATATGGGGCTTTAACCCATGGGTGTCTTCAATATGGCGTCACGTTTTTTAAAAAATCGCTAAAACTAAAATTTTTCGAGTTAAATAATCGCGTCATGTCTATATTTTTCGGAAACAGTGCGTCCAATCGAAAAAATAACCAATTTTTTCGGGTTTCTAACGGATTTTTATATGTGAATAGAGGAACACCCCAAAGGGGAAGTTTTATCTCCATTCCTCTGGAATGTAACACTGAACAGTGTTCTGCTAGTATTGGAGCGATCAGGTTGTATAGTCGGGGCATATATTGACGACCTCGCAATTTCAGTGCAGCGACACTCTCTCGACATGCAGATATGTGCTCCAGAACTTAATGAGGAGATACAGAAATCCAGAGAAAGCAGAAGGTTCCGTGTATTCATCTCTGTGTGGTGCACGCAGGAAAAAGAGGCTCCTGTTACATTATGCAGGAACTATGTGTATGTTTGCAAGGATTGTTTTCATTATCTGAAGATTTGCTGCTTTTTGTTTCCTTGTCGTCTGCCACGTTTTTCTTTTCAGCCAACAAACAAACAGACAACCAAAACCACATTTGGGTCACAAAAACATGTATTATAATCTAATAATCATTTTGTCTCAAACATTTTATATTGAATAGCAAACACAATGTGTTTGGACACAAGCATACTACTGAAAAAATCCGCTTACCTAAGTCTGTTGGAAAAAAAAGTCCAGAGAATGGCAATGGTGTGCATCACGGGTGACCTCCCCACAACACCGGTCGAAGGTTTAGGGGATATCCTATACCTGGTACCACTAGATTTGCGGGAAAGGCAAATGGCTGCAAATTGGGCAATCCGCCTAGGACATTCTTCGCAATGTATCACGCAATAGATCTGATACTACTTGAAGTAAAAGTCTACTACAGAACAACCCCTTCAACCTTTGAGAAAATCTTCTCTATTCACACACAGGACTAGAAGGAACGCATACCAGGCTATAGAAGGTATTTAGGCATCTACAGTGATCGCTCCAAACTAGATGGCTAGGTAGGTTTTGGAGTATATTCTAAAGTGATGGGCCTAGATCTTGCCAGATCATTGTAGTGTCCTTCAGGCAGAAGTCACGGAAATGGGAGAAGTTTCCCTTTGGGTGTGACGAAACCTCATCCCCGTCTGGGGTATCAGCACTTACTATGACAGTCAGGCTGCTCTAAAATCCGTGCAATCTTTAATCTTAACTTCAAGAACTGTCCACAACTGCCGCGCATCTCTTAATGAGATGACTAAGAACTTCGACATTCACCTTATATAGGTGCCGGGAAGCAGGAACATTCCTGGGAACCATAGAGTAGATGAAGAGGCAAGATTAGTATCAATATTACCTATTCCACTGGAAATGGAGCATGTAGGTATGGCCCATTCTGCGTGTACCCTCATGCTTAAAACCGAAGCTCTCAGACATGCCAATGGTAGAGATGGTCTCGGGGCACAACTTGCATGATCACCAGGCAATTAATACCAAGTTATGACCTAAGTCGTACGCTACACCTGATATCCATTCCTACACGCTGAAAACTAACGACCTCTCTAACATACTTTCCCAAACATATTCTCGAGGAACCATGTTTGCATATGTTTGCAAGTCCCAAACTTACTTGTATTTAAATGCAAACAGTATCATGTTTACTGACAAACACATATGCTTTTACGTGGAAACATATGTGATCTTCATCCCAAACATCCATATACTTATGTGGAAGGATTCGCGTGTTTCCCCCAAACCTTCATATACTTACGTGGAATCATATGCACTTACAAGATAGATTCTCTCGTTGTCCCTTTTTTAATCCCTTGCTCTGGAGAGAGCATAGACAATGCAACAAACACAGCTGTATTTGTATCACAAAGATAAGTATATGTGGGTCGCAAACACATATATTATAACATATTAATCATTGTGTCTCAAACATGTTATATTGAATAGCAAACACAACGTGTTTGGACACAAGTATATTATATTTGCGACAAGTCCAAACACACTTTATATTTGCATCCAAACAACAAAAGAAGACAGATTTGTATATCTCTATGTTAGTAGCTGTGATCACTGGACACTGTTTGATGGGCAGACTCGTGTCTACGAATTATATTTCAACATTAATGGCATAAAATTGTCTATCCAAGAATGCCAGTTCAATTGATATTAAGAATATTTTACTTTACTTTATTTTAAACTAAAGTTCTGTAACTCTAAAAAAAACACCTTTTAGTATGAATGTATTGGGATGGAGGGGGAATCTTTGTTGCCTTATTTCTTTGCCGTGTTTGGCCCAACGTCTACTTCTGGAGATACATATTTCTTAAGTGGGTTAGTAGTTTGATGGTAAATTATGTTTTGTTCTCTTTCTCAGTTTGGCGTTCATGTTGTGTTGTAATGATAATGATGACGCTGCTGATGATGATGATGATTTTTGGTTTCTTTATTTTGCCGGTGTGTTGCAGCTTTGTCGTTTATCCATACGCCTGGTGATAGATGTGGAGGCAACGTTAAATGTGTCAAATAGCGATTTCACGTATTTAGAGTAAATGTGCTCTGTTCCGGAAGGTAAAATAGATGGTTAAATACATAAAAACTAAAAACTATTTCGTCCCACAGTAACTGAGGTAGTGACTCTGCATGTTATACCAAACAGACTAGTCTATTTTTGGTTTTAAGGTGAAGGCAGCTTTGTACAACATGGAATCTCATGTACCTACACTAGTTAATGCTCATGTTTTGCCCCCTCTAATGAGTGGGTCTCCTCTACCCCAAATGTAGTGCAGTATTTGAGTTGTGTCACTCACAAAACGATATGAAATTAAGAAAGTCTAAACGTAAGCGAGTACAGGGCTTTCTTTGACGGTTGGGTGGCAATTACCTGCAGCTGTCAAATGTCAATTGAGACTTTTGACATCTCAACGCTTCACATTTAAATTTATTACTCGTACACACGACATTCCCAGTTGGCAAAATCGTCAGAGACGAAGTAGTCGTCAACAATTTCTGTTAGTCATTTTTTGATTTGTGTCGTTTAAACTGTATTTGATGAAATTGCAAGGGAAATTTTCGTTAACGATCAGATGCATGACAAACTAATTTGTTCGTCGTGTACAAAATATCGTCGCACTCTATTGACGAGATGGTGAGTGATAATCTCTTTAGATTGTCACCATGGTTCGTATTTTGTGGGTAATGGGTTACACTGGGTTACCCTGGGTAACCCATTATTATTGCCGTGGGGAATGGGTAGTGATCGTTTACCCATTACCCACAGGGTATGGGGAAAATAATGAGTAGCTACCCACGACAGTGGGGAATTACCTATCACGATTATCCATTACGCACAGGCTAATGGGGAAAATAATGGGTAGTTACCCACAACGATGGGGAATTACCCATTGCTATCACGGTAATAAGAAAAATAATGGGTTGTTACCCACGATGATGGGGAATAACCCACCACGATTACCATTACCCTCAGGGTAATGGCGAAAATAATAGGTAGTTACCAACGACGATGGGTAATGGGTTACCCAGGGTAACCCATCCCCATTTTTGATCGAAAATATGAAAAAAATGTATATCTCGGAAACGGAGCGTCCCTTGGGAAAATAACCAATTTTTTACAGTTTTTAAGGATTTTTCATAAAGTGGTCCAATCAAAAAAATAGCCAATTGTTGAGGGTTTCTCATAAAGTGGTCCAATTCGAATGGAAGATTTTTTTAAAAAAATCGGCAAAATAAGAAAATCGCTAAAAAAAAAAAGTGCGTCTAATCGGAAAAATAATAAATGTACCTCCTTAAGAGGCATTAACCAATGGATGTCTTCAATAAGGCATCACTTTTTTTTGTTTAATCGCTAAAACGCCCTAATGTCTCTTTTCGAAACGAAGCGGAGGAAAAAATAGGTTTGATAGGGTTTCTCATACAGTGGTCCAATTTGTATGGAAGAATTTTTTTTCAAAAAATCGCCAAAATAAGAAAATTGCTAAAATAAAAAAGTGGCTGTAATTCGGAAACGTGCGTTCAATCACATAAATAATAATTTTTTTCCTCCATAGGAGGCTTTAACCAATAGATGTCTTCAATATGGCATCACTTTTTTTTTTAAATTGCTTAAATTAAATTTTTTCGAATAAAAAACGACTAAAACATATATTTTATTTTTGCATAGTTTAGTTTATTATTTTTGCGATTGGATTTTAAAAAAAATCGCTAAACTAAAATTTTTGGAATAAAAAATCGCTAAAACGTCTTCATGCCTATATCTCGGAAACGGAGCGTCCAACCGAAAAAATACCCAATTCCTGGGGGTTTGTAAGGGTTTCTCATAAAGTGGTTCAATTCATATGGAAGGTATTTTTTGAAAAAATCGGCAAAATAAGAAAATCGCGAAAATAAAAAGTGGCTATAACTCGAAAACGGTGCGTCCAATCGCAAAACTAATAAATTTGTTACATCCATGGTAGGCTTTAACCTATGAATGTCTTCAATAAGCCATCACTTTTGTTTTAAAAAAAACACATAAATTTAAATTTTTCGAATAAAAAATCGCTAAAACATATCTGTGAACGAATTTTTAAAATAAAGTGATGGCATATTGAAGCCATCTCTTGGTTAAAGTCTCTTACGGAGATAAATTTATTTTTTTATTTTTTTTTGCGGTAAGACGCTCTGTTTCCGAGTTATAGCCACATTTTTATTTTAGCGATTTTCTTATTGTGGCGATTTTTTGAAAAAAAAGAATTCTTCCATACGAATTGGACCACTTTATGAAAACCCCTCACAAACTGTCAACAATCGATTATTTTTTCGACTGAGCGCTCAGTTTCCGACATAGACATAAGGGATCTTTTTATTCGAAAAATTTTAGTTTTAGCGATTTTTTTTAAGTGATGCCATATTGAAATATATATCCATTAATATATAACCATTGGTTAAAGCCTCTAATAGAGCTAAAAAATTTATTATTTTATGGAAACCCTCAAAAACTGCTTCTTTTTCTATTGGACGCTCCGTTTCCGAGATGTAGATATTAGGGCGTTTTAGCGATTTTTTTATTCGAAAAATTTTAGCTTAAGCGATTTTTAAAAAAGAAAAAAGTGATGCCATATTGAAGACATCTATTGGTTAAAGCCTCCATTATTTTTGCGATTGGACGCACCGTTTCCGAGTTATAGCCATTTTTTTATTTTAGCGATTTTCTTATTGTGGCGATTTTTTGAAAAAAAAATATTCTTCCATACGAATTGGTCCACTTTATAAGAAACCCTATCAAATCCTGAACAATTAGCTATTTTTTTCGATTGGATGCTCCGTTTCGAAGACATAGATATGAGGGCGTTTTAGCGATTTTTTGGTTCGAAAAATTTTAGTTTAAGCGATTTTAAAAAATGAAGAAAATAATGTCATATTGAAGACATCCACTGGTTAAAGTCTCTTACATAGGTAAAAAATTATTATTTTTGCGATTGGACGCACCGTTTCCGAGTTACAGCCAATTATTTATTTTACCAATTTTCGTATTTTCGTGATTTCTTTAAAAAAATTCTTCCATACTAATATGATCACTTTATGAAAACCCTTTAGAAACTCGGAAAAATTGATTATATTGTCGATTGGACATTCCGTTTCCGAGATATAGAATTTTTTTCATATTTTCGATCAAAAATGGGGATGAGTTACCCCGGGTTCACCATTACCCATCGTCGTGGTAACTACCCATTGTTTTCCCCATTACCCTGAAGGTAAACGATAATTGCGATGAGTAATTCCCCATTGTCGTGGGTAGCTACCCATCATTTCCCCCATACCCTGTGGGTAATGGGTAAACGTTCATTACACGTTCCCCACTACGATGTGTATGGGTTACAAATGGGAAGGTAAACACGAACTCTGGTTGTCACCCATCGACACAATTTGACGTTGGCCTCAAAAGAAATGTGAGAAACAAAAACAAGAAACGAGACGAAATATGGAAAAAAACTAACGGGACAATAACTCCTACAAGAAAAGAGAAAAAACAAAATAATAAAAAATCACATGAGGTGTCAGGGGACACCCGGTTGGAATGAAGTTCCTTTCGCTATATATTATGTAGTAGTTAGTTCCAACACGCCTGAGGCGCCCGTTGAAAAATACGATAACTTAAATGGATCTTTAAGAAAATACACTTTTTGTAAAATAATAAACTTTTCTTAGGAAAAATGTTTTTTATAGAATGTATTTTTTTAAAGTATATTTTAAGGTCCTTTTTGTAAGAATATGTATTATATTTCCCGAAAGGATCCTCTTTTAAAGAGAGGTACTTCTTTTATTAAAAGCTAATGCTTTTTTTAATAAAATGTACTATTTTAAAGAAAAGTACTTTCTGTAAGAAAAAGCCATAAGAATATGAATTTTTTTTACAAAGAAGTACTTTTTTTAAAACAGATAATTTTTAAAGAAGTGATAGTTTTTTTAGGAAAAGTTTATTTTTTAAGAAAATGTACTTATTTTCAGAAAGGCTATTTATCTGACGAAACGAAAAGGAAAGGTATTATAATAATTTTAAGAAACGGTACTTTTGAGAAAAGGAATTTTTCTAAGAAAAGGAATTTTTTTAGGAGAAGGTACTTTTGAAAAAAATTTATTTTTTTACGAAATGGGATTTTTTTTTAGAATTTGTCCTTTCAAGATTAGGTACCTTTTTAAGAGTAGGTAGTACTTATCTCAAGAAAAGTTATTTTGTTTGACAAAAAATTTACTCTTTAAAGAAAATGTAGTTTTTAAAGAAAAGGCAATTTGTTGTAAGAAAATTTACTTTTTTAAGAAAAGGTACTTATTTAAAAAAAATTACGTTTTTTAAATAAAGGTACATTTTGTAAGAAATTGTACTTTTTTTAAGCAAATGAGCTTCTTTAGATAATGTACATATTTTTTTTAAGAAAATGTACTTTGTTGAAGAATATGAATAGGTATTTTTTTGAGAAAATTCACTTTTTTAAGAAAAGGCACTTATTTAAGAAAATTTTCTTTTTTTAAATTTCTTTCACTTTGGCTTTTCTAAATTTACCTTTTTTGAGTTCAAAACTACAATATATAAAAATATTGGTTATAGACTCCACCTACAAATCTTCCCACAAAAAAAAGGTTTCCCGTTACATCCCACGAAGGAATTGAAGAGAGCTTCTCACAACCAGTGCGCTGTGCGCTGTCTAGTTTTATACTCACTGATTGGGACCTACAGTTTTTACACCGATTCCGAACGGTATTTTGAGAAGCCTTTTCATGGCTAAATACTCGATAGTGGCGCCGTCACTATGCGAGGTGACCGCCGTCGAAAAAAATTTTAAGGTGGTCAGAGCAGGGATCGAACCCTGAAACAAATCTTCTTATTAAACAAGAAATATCCCAACATATGTTAGTCTAGACACAGACCAAACCAAAAGTACCCAATATAGTTGATAATACTGGGTTGTAGCATAATAGTGTTAAAAAAAGTGGTTTCATTTTTTTCATTTATCGCCCATACCGCAAAGTGCGATAAGGAACTTCGTTCCAAAATTGTCATTTGAACTTCAACTTATTCAATTTCATTATTTCAATTTCACTCTAAAAATTCAAACTAAAACTCACATTTACAGTTATGGAAGCAATTTTTACTAATTGTACTCTGTATTGCGACATGGTGGGATATAGTCTTGCCAATCTAATTTTCATTGGCAATATTGGCAAAAAAGTGGGCCAATTATTCGACAAAGATAGGATTGTCGTGATGTCGCCCATATTGTCGTTGGTGATCATATGAACGACAGTGTCTCCAGGAATGTCGTTATTGCTAAGATTTCCAATATTTCGATAAACGAAGTGTCGGCCATCTGATCGTGTACAATTTTTCGAACATTTGTTTGAAAATTTCGTCGACGATTTGCATGGAATATCGTCGATTTGTCGTCAGTGATTTATATTGGTCGTGCACCCGTCGTTTAAGATGCCTTGAAGACTTGGCCAACTGGGTTTGAATATCGCATTTACACGCACAAAGTGGCGTCTGTTCTTGTGGTGCTTCTGTGTGTGACTTAGATTTATTGTTTTTCTTTTAAAAACTTTTGTAAGTTTTCCTTTGTCTATTTGTCACTATTTATGATTTCAAATTAGTAACAATTAAAGAGGGCCAGTATGTGGTATGTGACCTTCTTCCATTGTTTGTCACTGTCACACAATCAAACTGTCACCATATTTGGTTAATGCGTAAGCGAATAACAGTGTTAGAGAACAACTTTCGTCTTATAACAAAATATAAATTAATTTCAATATTTGGTTTTGTAAAAAAGACCAAATTAATAGAAAACTAATTCTTTTATTTCAAAAATTGTGTTAGTGAATAAATGAATCCGAACTTGCTTCCAATACACTTGCACGGGTTGTACTTCCTACCGTATAACTTCAAAATTGTTTTCAAGCCGACATACTAGACTGTATTTGGTGACTTTCCTGCTGACACTGCCATGGAAGCTTCTGTTGCCGAAAATACAACCGCTACTTCGACACAGGTCATAGATTGTGGTGCCTGTGAAGACTCGTAACATATACTTAGGTCGTGCAAACAAATGCAAAGCTACGGTCAGAATATGTACAATAGCTTTTCCATTGCAGTATCCAAAATTCAAAGGGGTTAACCATTATACGAATACAAGGTAGTAGCATTAGCATTGTTGTAATTTCCATACCCAGTTATTGTCAAAATCAGCTGATAAAAATTTACACATACATGTGCCAATGTGCACAAACAACTTTGACATTTACTGGGTACGATGAAATATAATCAAAGGAAATCATATGGGCGGACGCTACTACCTTGTATTTGTATCATGGGGTTAACGGACTGACAACTCACAGAAAAATTCGGTTGATACTACCTAATTGGCCGTAACCGAATTTATGGGTTAACACAACCGAACTAATGTAGGTCTGGGAGTAACCGTAAATTCGGTTGCCTCTACAGAATTCAATGGGGGAGGGGAGATAGGGTTGAGGCGACCCAAAAAGTTCAGTTTCCACAACAGATATTTTTATGAATTAGTCGTCACAACCATTTTTGATGTTGTCTTCGAATCGAATAAATTGTAAACGTGTTTGCTGTAACCGACAAATTCGGTTGTCACAAACGGATAATAATTGAAATGGGGTAGCCCTTTGTATATCGAAATTGTATAAAGATCTTTTGGAGTTAAAATGCATATAAATGGTCTTACCATTTCTAAACCGCCACCGTGATCTTGCAATTTGACAACATTGCACACTGAAAGTAAAAGCTTCATCAAATTTATGAATTCCTTCATCAGTTTAATAAAAACATTTCCACATTTTCCAACAGAACATTTCATCAATCTTTCATTCATATTTCACCAATAGTTTAAGTTGATTCAAAGACAATGTTACATCAAGTTGATGTAAATTTTTCCTCACTTTGATGTAAGTTTGTCCTCAAAATGAAGTAAGTTTATCAGCATTTTGATGTAAATTGTTTATCAATTTGCTGTACATATTTCGGCAAATAGATGTAAGGTTGCCATCAATTTGATGTAAGTTTGTCATCAATTTGAAGTAAATTGGTAAACATATTTCATGTAAACTGTTCGTTGTTAATTGTTCGGGAGCCGAATTTTTATTTTCAAAAATTTAATTCAAAAAGAATCATTCGAAAGTATTTCCGAATATTTTGTAATTATTAAATGTATAGGAAATATGTACATATGTATGTGCTAAATAATAGATAAGCGGGCATCAAATTGTAAAATTTGATAATACGGGGAAATTGGTTGAAAGGATGGAAGGAAGGAAGGTGTTAAAAGGGGACAAGCGGGGTATGACTCTAAAATGCGAGAAAAGTTGTATCAAATGATTATGAACACAAATTTTCAAAATGCGGTAAAAAGGGGGGCGAAAGGGTAAATGTTCCAAATGCGAGAAAAATTGTTTGAAGAGGTTAACAATGTGGTAAAAATTGTGAATGTGGGAAAAAGGGGTTAAAAGTGGGGGGCCGACAAGAGTAAAACTTCAAAATGCGACAAAAAATGTGAATGTGAGAAATAGGGGGCAAAGGAGGGGCGAAATGGGTAAAAGTTCAACATTCAAGAAAATTCGTTTGAAAAGGTTAGGAATATGGCAAAAATCGTGAATGTGAAAAATGTGTAAAAAGGGGGGCGAAGAGGGTAAAATTTCAAAATGCGAGAAAAATCGTTTGTGAAAGTTAGGAGTGTGGCAAAAATTTTGAATGTGGATAAAAAATGGATACAAAGGGGCAAAACGCGAGAAAAATCGTTGAAATGATTAGGAATGCGTTAAAAAAAATGTACGATGAGGTAAATTTCAAAATGTCCCAAAATAAGTTTACAATGGTTGGGATTGTGTTAAAAAAGTGTATGTGGAACAAAGCAACAAAAAAGTGTGAGACTGCAATAAGTGACAAACATCTATATGGAATCAGTAAAAAAGTAGTATTTATGGGGAGGATTGATAGTATTGTTACGAATTTCCTTTCGTCCTTTTTGCGTTGTTTTATTCCCAATAATAAAACAAGGTTCCTTTTAAATTACGATAATTACAACGGGTTAACTTCCTTTTATTTTACTTATATAGTACAACAGTTTACTTTATTTATAACACTCTAACAAGTTTTATATTTTACTATCAATTCGCGTTGCTTACTTTACGGGGTTTAATCACAAACTGAACTCTCCATTCCAATGACCTCCGCTATTTATACCAACTCACCATACTCAAATCAAGTTATATCTAGCGAATTCAAGAACCTTATAGCCGTTACTTTGTAGAATCATCTCGAATGGTGGATAATTATATCTGAGGCGAATTCGTGTTACTGGTTTAGAGAGCTGGTACGTTGTTACAATGCATACATACAATACATACATACTAACAATGTGTTACATAAATACACAGCAATAAGTGTGTAGAGGATAAAAAGGGAAATTGTTAAAATTGGAAATAATAAATAATAATTTGTATTGAAATGTTCAATACAAAACTAAAAATTGTACTTATATTAAAAATGTTGACATTAAAACCAAACACAGGTGTTTTAATTTATTTATACACTATTATTAACACATTCCCAATCTTTCCAAACGAGTTTGTTCACATTTTGAAATGTTACGTCTTTTTGACGTTCTATTTTCTAGTTTCAACACGTTCCAAACGATTTTCCCGCGCTTTTACATTTTACCCATTTTAAATTCCCTCAATTTAATAAAAAGTACTAAATTTTCTCGTATTCTTTTATTTATTTGCAGATTAACTTACGTTTAATACTCGTCAGCGGCAAAACAAAAGAATTCCTATTTAATCCAACTGATTCAGCTGGTGATATTGCACAAACAGTATTCGATAATTGGCCTGAAGGTAAGAAGAAGATCATTTAAACAAACAGTTTGTAAAAGTAATTGAAATATTCATGATACGACGGATCTGCATAAACTTAGCTCAAACCATTGAAGGTTAATAATTTCTAAAATATACACTAAGGGCAACATTTTTCCCACTGTTGATTGACTGCACACTGAAAACAAACGGCCCCAGCAACATATTGATGGAACCATGTATATGTTTGCAAGCATAGTTTTCATGAATTGACGATCTTCTGCATTTTTGTTTCGTTGCATTTTTGTTTTTTTTTTTGTTTTTTTGTTTCGTCAAGTTTTCGTTTTCAGCAGTTTTCAACAAACAAAGCCACAATTGGGTCACAAAATCATATATACTTACTTTACTTTTATTGACTATTTTACAACCTCATGAGGTCAGGCGTCTTACACATATTAATTAAACAAACAAGTTAAACAAATTTCAACATATTCTTCCAACTGGTTCTATCCTTCGCCTTTTCTCGCCACTTGGTAACACCCAGGATGCGGAGGGATTCTTCTGCCTTCCATCGGGTGCGTTATCAAAAACCTTTCGCTCTGGCTCATCTTCATCCATTCTGATAACATGACCTAACCAACGCAATTGGCCCACTTTGATTCGCCTAGCTATGTCCACGTCAGAATATAGATTAAAAAAGCTCTGCATTCCAGCGACGTCGGTACTCGCCGTTTTCTCTAACAGGACCAAATATTTTACGGAGAATTTTTCTCTCGAAAACTCCCAGGTGTTTTTCATCCGCTTGCGATATGACCCAAGTTTCGGAGCCATTTGTCAAAACAGGTATAATGAGAGTCTGATATAGCTGGACTTTTGTCCGTCGAGAGAGGGCTTTGTTCCTAAACTGCTTGCTGGGCACAAAATAGCATCTATTTGCAAGCACAATTCTCCTATCTATCTCCAGGCTGACGTTGTTGTCCTTGTTCACGGCGGATCCAAGGTAGACAAATTCATCTACCACTTCAGAATTAAATCGGTTGTCTCCGTTCAAGTGCGGACCAAGTCGAGAGGTTTCTCTAGTCATTGATACCATCAACTTTGTCTTGCCCTCATTAACAGCAAGACCCACCTTCGCTTATTCTTTATCGATTCTTGAAAATACTGCAGTAACCTCTCGCAAATTTCGCCTATGTCGTCAGCATACGCCAGCAACATCTGGCTTTTCGTGTTAATGGTCTTGTTCGTATTTACTGCAGCCTTTCTCATTATTATCTCCATTAAGATGTTGAAGAGATTGCACCAAAGTGTGTCGCCTTGTCTAAGTCCTCGCTTGGTACAGAATGGTTCAGTGAGGTCTTTCCCCACTTTCACTGCTGATTTGTCAGCGTCATTCTCCAGAGGCGGATCATTTTTGCCGGAATCCCAAGTTGAGACATAGCTTCGTACAGTTTTCCCCGTATGGGGCTATCGAAAGCAGCTTTGTAATCGACAAAAAGGTGGTACGTATCGATTTGCTTTTAGTGTGTCTTTTCCAGGATTTGGCGTAGCTTGAATATTTGCTCAGTCGTGGACTTGCCTGGTCTAAAACCACAGTGATAAGGTCCAAGCAGGTTTTCAATAACTGGTTTTAGTCTTTCACATAATACGCTCGACAACACCTTATACGCGATGGACATAAGACTGATACCGCGATAGTTGGAACAGACACACGGTTCACACTTTTTGAATACAGGACATAATACACTGAGACTCCAATCGTCGGGCATAGATTCCCCCAGCCATATACCGCATATAAGTCGATGCATGTGGGCTAGAAGTCCTTCGCCACCTGCCTTAAAAAGTTCAGCGGGTAGACCATTCGCACCAGCGGCTTTATTATTCTTAAGGCGGGAGATCGCCGGTCTAATCACGTCTTGGTTGTTGGGAGGGGGGGGGGGGTACAGTCTACACTATCTTCCACTATCATTACCTTCTGATCTTTAGTGGAAGAATCTGAGTAGAGTAGTGCTGAAAAGTGGTCTCTCCACATTTTGAGCACACACTGCTTTTCAGTCACCAGATTCGTATTCTCGTCCTTGCAGGAGGGCAGCCCATTATTAGGCCCGTTATTCAATCTTCTTACCTCTGGAAAAACTTTCGGGATTCACCATTCTCCTGCAAATTTCGGTTTTTTCACTCTCTCTCTCTGCTCCCACTGCCATTTTTTACGCCTAAATAGTTAGTTTTCCTCCCTTCTTAGCTTCTATGGCTATGGCTTTCCACCTCCAAGGACAAAAACATATATTATAACCTATTTATCATTGGGTCTCCAACATATAAAATTGAATATCAAACACAATGTGGTTGGACGCAAGTGTAGTATATTTGTGACAAGCTACAAACATGTTATATTTGCATCCAAGATTTGCATAAACATGTATACAATATTCTGTGTTGTATATAAGCGTGTATATAATATTCCCTTGTCCCAAAACTATGTGATGAAGAAAAAACAACTTAAAGACAGCATTGCCTGAAATGTGTCAGTCTATTTTTTTATTCAAATATTTTTGATTTTTAAATTCGGCATAAAGTGCTTTGAAACCCTCTAGTAATAATTCGTGGAATATTTTTTGTTACTTTGCACTCTTTTAACTGCGCGTGATATGTAAATCCCACAAGAGATCTTTTTTTTTGGAAGATAGCACAAATAGCTGGAAGAAGAAACAGTTAGGCGCTATGTTAATGGTGCTCTTAAGTTAAAGGTCAACCTTAAAATAAACTCTAGGCTAAACCAACGCAAACTCAACACATACACACAGTCTCTCTCTTACACAAAATTTTACAATCACAAAGGGAAATCCTTTTTATACTTTCAAACGAAATGCAAAATCCTTTGTTGCTGTTACATGTATGCATGTGTTTGTTTTTTCTAGCACAACAAAGCCTGGCATGTAAGTAGGTGCTACACTGAAAGAAAATCTTTACATCAAATCGATGATAAACAGTCATCAATTATTCTTCATTGAATTGATGAAAAAGTTCTTCAATTTGAAGATTGTGCGTTTCTTCACCATTGTCAACTCCATTTAATTGGTGATATTTTTACATAAATCTTCGTCATTAGAATTTGGAATAAATATGGTGTTGAAAAAAATACACAAAAAAAACAAATAGCAGAGAACAACATATACGCTATGAACATTTTTTATGTGGTCTTCTACCCTGTTCTTGTGGACTTTTTACGGTCCAAAATAGGCTAAAGAGCTTGGCTGCTCATTAACAAACAATTTACGCGGCGGATCAATAAGTTCGTGACTATTCGAACTTTCCTCGTAGTTACCTGAAAGCAACACTGCTCCCAACAAGTACCACCTGTTAATAGACTACTGTCAAATTTTGAGCACGTTCCGTCCGTTTAACAGCTGTTCAAAATATAGAAACTCGTGCATTTTTTTAAAAATGGAAAACATTGAATTTCCAGTGCTCATTAAACATTATTTTTTGCGGAAAAACCCCAAGGAAAAGCTTGATAAATACTATGGGGACTCTGCACCATCGATTTCAATGGTAAAAAAGTGGATTACTGACTTTCTTTGTGGTCGCATATAACTACAAATGACGCTGAACCTTCTGAATGGCCAATTGAGGTCGATACACCCGAAAATGTCGCAAAAATCCACGATATGGTGTTGGCCGATCGAAGAGTAAAAGTGCGAGAGATTGTTGATGCCATAGGCATTTCATATGGCAGTGTGATTTCGATTTTAAATGATCAGTGGGGTTTAAGAAAGATGTCTGCAAGATGGGTGCCGCGTTTGCTTTCAATTGACCATAAGCGCAGGGGTGCATATGTGTGTAGCCTCAATGGCAAAATTCCATGAATTGGGCTACGAATTGGTACCTCATCCGCCATATTCTCCGAATTTAGGCCCCCGATGACTATTTCCTATTTCAAAACCTAGAGAAATGGCTCGATGGAAAGAGATTTAGCTTCAACGATGAAATTATTGATCAACCAAATGCCTATTTTATGGACCTCGAAAATCCTATTTTTTGGAAGGAATACAAAAATTGGAGAAACGTTGGACTAAGTGTGTTGAGCTAAAAGGAGATTATGTTGAAAAATAATTTTTTTTTGCGCAAAAAAAATGCGTTTCACTCAAAAACTCACGGACTTATTGATCCGCTCTCGTACATCAAAATTATCACCAATTTACATCAATTTATTACAAACTTATATTAAACTCATAACAACCTTGCATCTAATTGACGAAAAATTTACAGCAAATTAATGAACAATTTACATCAAAATAATGTAAAATTTGCTTCAACATAATGACAAACTTACATCAAATTGATCAATCAACGTAAAATATGGATGAAAGATTGATTCAATGTTCTTCATCAATGCAATGAAGTGTGTCGTAGGTTGGAAAATTAGGAAATGGGTCATCAAATAGATTAAGGAATTCATAAATTGGATGAAGCTTTTTCATCCTGGATGATTTTTATTTTTTCTGCCTTTTTATTGGTACTTTTTAATTTTATTCAAGCTCGAGGCTGTTCTATAAAAAAATAAAAATATAAATCAATCCCTGATAAATTTGAATAACGTGGAGAACGATGAAACTATATGTAATTTTTATTTCATGTAAAAAAATTGTGTTGTCTAGCCAAGAACGAAAAACATGTCTAATGGGAACCGACGGTCCTTTGGAGATGGAAAGAAGTTTCTGCAAATGTTTTCTTGTGTGTTTTGCTTGCGATATTTTTCAAACACTTGCATAATGGTGAATTCTCATTTCAAATGAGATTTCGTTTGCATTTAGTTTGACAAATTATTCAATAGCATCATTCCAAAAACCGCTGATGAAGATCTGTGCCTAGATCTGAAATAGCTATAGGGTTTGCCAGGAATCATAGGAATGCATTTGCAAAACTGCTTTTTGAAAACTATATCTCTATTAATAGAGATATAGAATGACCCAGAGCTTGAATAAAAATAAAAAGTATGAGGCTTTTTCTTTTAGTGCACGCTTCAGATTAATATTTCCATACAAACATTTAGATAAATAGCCATCATTACTGACACAGTCATAAACACTCTGTCCATTGTTGCCAACTTTCTGGGTTCAAGAAAATCGCTCAAATTTGTGCCTAATACAGCATTCACATCCAGATTCTTTCATTTGCAGATTTCGAGTAAATTAATAGCTGATTCTTGTATTGAAAAACAGATGATTGGTTGAACGAAATCACCTAACAAAAGATTTCGATACCAGTGTGTTCAGGCTTAATAAAAAACATAATTTCGAAATCGAATTTCGTCAAAAACAAAAATTTGTTTGTCCCAAAGAAAAATCCCTCCGTTAAAAAATAACCTAAAGCACACTATAATTTTATTTCATTCAAATTATATGGATTACACTATGCAACAAAATGGGGGGAAATCATCCAAAACTGTTACTGTACCTTTTTGTTGCAGTTTGGCCTCCTAAATACAAAAATCAACATCAAAAATTGTTGACTGACAGGGGATTTTTTAAGAATTTTGTTGAATGATGTTTCAGAAAAGCTGGACACACGATATATTGGAAACAACCAAAGTTATATTGGGCCATAAGGGACTATTTAATGTCCTACACCCCCGTGTGTCAGATTTCAATTGCAGTAAATAGTATCTACACCATTTCCAATTGAAATTTGAAAAATATCAATTTAATTTTGAAAAATATCAATTGAAATTTGAAAATTATATTTGAAATTTGAAATACATCAATTGAAATTTAAAAATTCTATTTGCAATTTGAAATACATCAATTGAAATTTAAAAAACATCAATTGAAATTTGAAAGACATCAATTGAAATTTGAAAGACATCAATTGAAATTTAAAACACATCAATTGAAATTTGAAAGACGTCAGTTGAAATTTGAAAGACATCAATTGAAATTTAAAATTCGTCAGTTGAAATTTAAAAATTATTAACCGATTTTATGTATTAGATTTTTAAATTTCAATTGATGTATTTTAAATTTCAATTGATGTCTTTGAAATTTCAATTGATGTCTTTCAAATTTCAATTGATGTTTCTCAAATTTCAATTGATGTATTTTAAATTTCAATTGATGTTTTTCAAATTTCAATTGATATATTTCAAATTTCAAATAGAATTTTCAAATTTCAATTGATGTATTTCAAATTTCAATTGATGTGTTTTAAATTTCAATTGATGTCTTTTAAATTTCAATTGATGTTTTTCAAATTTCAATTGATATATTTCAAATTTCAAATAGAATTTTCAAATTTCAATTGATGTATTTCAAATTTCAAATAGAATTTTTAAATTTCAATTGATTTTTTTCAAATTTCAATTGGAAATGGTGTAGTTACACCCACAGAAAAATTCGGTTGAAGCAACATAAGCGCTTTTTAGCGATTTTTTGTTGAAAAAATTTTGTAACGAATTTTTTTAAAGTGATCCGAGTTGAATAGAACTGAATACAAAAAATTTATTATTTTTGCCGTCGGTGGGGCAATGGTTAGTGTGCGAGGCTCTTGTGCATGAGATCCTGGGTCCGAACCCTGCTCTGACCACCTTAAAATTTCTTTCGGCGGCGGTCACCTCGCATAGTGACGGCGACACTATCGAATATATAGCCATGAAAAAGCTTCTCAAAATACCGTTCGGAATCGGTGTAAAACTGTAGGTCCCAATCAGTGAGTGAAAACTGGAAAGCGCACAGCTCAGTGATTGTGAGAAGTTCTCCCCTGTCCCTTCATGGGATGTAATGGGAAACCATTTATTTATTTATTTTAGTTCCATTCAGACGGTGCCACATGTCATACATCCCGAGAAACAATTAAATTACATTCTGTCTTGCGTGAATTTTGGGAAACCCTTTAGAACGGAATGTTTGGGAGCACGTTCAGGATTTTCGTCCTTTTCTGCCGGTGGAGTAACACATATTAGTCCTCAATTTGTGTCCCACAGTAACATCGAAATGTATTCATAAACCACAGTGCTTTGGACTATATAACACCGTCTCAGTATCCTTTAATCCGCCGCCAGCATATCCTTGTACCCCCACAGCCGTCATCGTCATCGTCATCATCATCATTGGCAAACGAGTCGAACAAAGCAGAGCTCTTGTTAAAAGGCTTTAATGGTTTTGTACTCAATATACTTTTTCCTTTGTTGTTGTTACCTCCTTTTTTGGTCGATTCTCCCCTCTCTCTTTTTCTCAATCCCTATCTTGAAGTCCTCCCCCTAACATGCAAGCAATCCAATTGATATTATTCCTGGCTACAAGAGAATGGGTCTGTTAACACTTTGTTTTTGTTGTTGCTGTTGCTGTTGGTTTGTTGGCCTAGCGTGTTTTCTGTTCACAATCGTACAACGTAATACGGAACGTAACGACGTAATCGCATCGAAGTTATACGAAAATGAACACAAGGTTTTAACTAATTTTAAAATGAGTGTTGCCTGGCTGTGCGATATGTTTGTCGACACACGACGAGAGTTGTATGGATAGAAAGGCAATGCAAGCAAGGTGCCTTTCTCACATTGCATGACCTCAGGTAATAATTTTTGTATTGAAGTGAAAATTAAAAGAAAGAAAGAAAAAGTGAGAAGAAAGAGAAGTAGAGAAACACAAAATAAAAGCTAATATAACAAACGTTGTAGTATGTAACTATGTACATAGTCGTATATATAAAGGTATGTGTACATAAGCTTATGTAGTATATAAATCTGTTTGTACAGATGTTTTCTTTTACATAATCGGTTTTCTTTTTAAAGCAAACTTTTCTCTGGCGTCGTCGAGCTTTATTTGTTTACTCCCAATAAAGTTTGTTGTTTCTTGTTTTTGCTCAGACAAGTGTTGGGTTTGTAGTGATTACGACAGACACCAACCATATGACCTACCTTGAACTCTTCATTCAAGTTGGTATAGGTGATTTGACCTTTTGCCGTATACAATTACATGCCAGGATTAAAGGGTTTCATTAGAATATGTGGCTAAGAAAAATATCGTTAAATTCCCACAATCGAACTTGGTCGCTTAAGAAACGATACGACAAACCAGCACGAGGGATTTTAAAAGTTTAACTCAATATATTTTAAATATGAATATTTCGAAACGGTTTTCAAGATTCCAGCTATTTCCAGTTAATCTCAATATGCTTTCAAGAATGCAGGCTTGGGCTTTTTACTTCTAGAAGTGCAGGAGTGTGGAGTTTTCCTAAAATAAATAAATCCAACTAAATAAATAAATATTTTCCCATTACATCCCAGGAACGGAAAGGGGAGAGCTTCTCACAATCACTGAGCTGTGCGCTTTCCAGTTTTCACTCACTGATAGGAACCTACAGTTTTACACCGGTTCCGAATGGTTTTTGGAACGAAGTTCCTTATCGCACTTTGCAGGATGGTGGCTAAATGAAAAACAATTAAACAACTTTTTCTTCACACTATTATGCTACAACCCAGTATTATCAACTATATTGGGTACTTTTGTTTGGGTTTGTGTCTAGACTAACATATGTTGAGAAATTTCTTGTTTAATGGGAAGTTGTCTATGTGGAGCCTGTAACCATTATTTACTATATATATTATAGTTTTGAACCCAATAAAAAGTAAATTTAGAAAAGCCAAAGTGAAAGAAGTTTAAAAAAAGATTATGTTCTTAAATAAGTGCCTTTTCTTAAAAAAAGTAAATATTCTCAAAAAAAATACGTTTTCATATTTCTAAACAAAGAACTTTTTATAAAATAAATATCTTATTTTAAGTGGCCGTCGGTGGTGCAATGGTTAGTGTGCGCGGCTCTTGTACATGAGATCCCGGGTTCGATCCCTGCTCTGACCACCTTAAATTTCTTTCGACGGCGGTCACCTCGCTTAGTGACGGCGACACTATCGAGTACTTAGCCATGAAAAGGCTTCTCAAAATACCGTTCGGAGCCGGTGTAAAACTGTAGGTCCCAATCAGTGAGTGTAAAACAAGAACACGCACAGCTCACTGGTTTGTGAGAAGCTCTCCCTAATCCCTTCATGGGATGTAACGGGAAACCATTTATTTATTTATTTATCTTATTTTAAAGAAGTACTTTTGCTTAAAAAAGTAAATTTTCTTACAAAAAGTACCTTTTCTTAAAAAAATCTGTTTTTTTTTAAATAATTAAATTTTCTTAAAAAAAGTAAGATAAATACCTTATCTTAAAAAAGTACCTTTGCTTAAAAAAACTTAATTTTCTTACAAAAAGTACCTTTTCTTAAAAAAAAGTATTTTTTTTTTAATAAGTACCTTTTCTTAAAAAAGTACACTTTCTTACAACAAATTGCCTTTTCTTAAAAAATTACATTTTCTTTAAAGAATGCCTTTTTTGTGAAACAAAATAACTTTTCCTGAGATAAGTACCTACTCTTCAAAATGTACCTATTCTTGAAAAAAAAGACCAATTCTAAAAAAAAATCTTATTTCTTAAAAAAAAACCCTTTTCTTCAAAAAAAATACCTTTTCTTAAAAATACCCTTTGTTTCAAAAATATCTTTTCTTAAAAGTACTATTTCTTAAACATAAATTAATACCTTTTCTTTACTCGAGATAAGCAGCCTTTCTGAAAATAAGTAAATTTTTTTGAAAAAATAACATTTTCCCAAAAAGAGTACCACTTCTTTAAAAAGTACCTGTTCTTAAAAAAGTACTTCTATGCGATTGGACACACCGTTTCCGACTTATATGCATTCATTTATTTTCGAATTGCAACTTCGCTTCAGTACGTGTCTTGCAAAAAATCAAATGTCTTGAATAGTCATTCAAGACGTCTTGTGCAGAACTAGAACAAACTAGAAAATCCCAAATTACGAGATTCTGAAATGCGCGACTACTAAATTCAAAAAGAGTGGCCGTTGGTGGTTAGTGTTAGTGTACGCGGCTCTTGTACATGAGAACGTGGGTTCGATCCCTGCTCAGACCACCTTACATTTCTTTCGACGACGGTCAACTATCGAGTACTTAGCCAGGATACAGTTCGGAACCGGTGTAAAAGTGTAGGTCCCAATCAGTGAGTGTACAACTAGAAAGCTCAATGATTGTGTGAAGCTGCCCACAATCCCTTCGTGGAACGAATGGGAAACCATTTTTTATTTTTTTAAATTCAAAAAGTACACCCCGATGACTCTCTCCCAGTTGTCCTTTTATCCGCAGAGAATCCTTTGTATATCCACAGTGGGCCAATATCAGTTTTCGAATACAACTTTCAAACTTAATTTGCGAGTTTCTGAAAATACTGTGAAATATGGGAATAGTAAATTCGAAATTCGCATCGTAAGGACCCTTCTTGCCTGTTATATATTGGGATGACTCCTTTATTTGGTCACAGTGGGCCAAATCCAAAACAAAATGGAGTATAAACTAGAAAATCGGAAATTTCGAGATTGTAAAATTGTTCTTAAATATGCGGCTTACTTAATTCGAAAAGTACACACAGAGGACTAGCACCTGGATTACCTGTCATCCGCAAAGAATTCTTTATACACACGCAGTGGTTCAATATCAGTTATCGAATACAATTTTTAAACCTAATTTCCGAGATTCCAAAAATGCTCTGAAATATGAGGATAACAAATTCGAAATGTTCATCCCAAAGCCTCTTACATGTAATATATTTGATTGGCAGAGAATCCTTTGTTTGACCAAAATGACCCAAATCAAAACCAAAGGGGTACAAAATAGAAAATCCCCAATTACGAGATTCTGACATTGCTCTAAAATATGCGGCTACAAAATTCGGAAAGTACTCCCCGTGAACTCGATCCTGGTGTACTTTTGATCCGCAAAGAATCCTTTGTATACCCACAGTGGGCCAATATCAGTTTTCGAATACAATTTTGAAATTTAATTTGCGAGATTCCGAAAATTCTCTGATACAAGGGGATACGAGTAGTAAATTCGAAATATGAATATTAAGGACTCTTACCAGCAATATATTTAATTGACAGAGAGTTCTTTGTTTGGCCACAATGGCTAAAATTATGAAATGGGTTACAAAATTGAAAATCCCAAATTGCGAGATTCTGAAATTGCACTGAAATATGTGGCTGCTAAATTCGAAAAGTACACGCCGTAGACTACCTCCTGGTGTACTTTTGATCTGTAGAGAATCCTTTGTGCTCAAAATATGCAATTTTGTTCATAAAATTTGTGCAGTTTTTAAATAGAAATATTTTATAATTTGATATATATTTTTCGAATCGATTAATCAAATTAACCAATTTTGGAGTTTATTTTTTCACTATTTCTTAATACTAGTTGTCTATGCCTTTTCAATCTTCTCAAATTCGGGTTTATTCAATGTCTTCTTGTTTTTATAAGTTCAACAGAGCTCTGTTTTGTCAATAACAGAGTTCTGTTAACCAAAGTGGTTTGCGTCTTTGCTAGTTATATTCGAATTTATCTTCATGCACATCTACAAACAAAAGATTACACTGTGTGTAATTTTTTAAGTCATGGAGCCAAAAAAAAAGATCCGTGTATCCCAGTTTTGCAAAAATTAAAAAATTACACCGAAGCCCCAAATCTTTGGGGGTCCATAAAAAAAAGTGCATGACTTTGGGTAATTCTGGGTTACACGGGTCTCTTTTTTTTGGTCTTATATCGCCTAGTGCTGTCCGTATATGGTTATATATTTTCGTGCTTCACTGTGTTATACCACCGAATAGAATTTTAGGTGCTGTTTTGAAGAAAATTGCATATTTTATTCGATTGTAAAACATTTGCATATTGCATCCTAACTACAAAAGAGTCGTAACTCAAAATTTTAAAATTTTCAAAGGAGGTTAAAAACTGTGATTGTTAAGGTACGAAATTCTTAAAACAGGAATATTCATGCGCGATTTTTTGACGAAAGAGAAAAACAACTGACGTCAAATTTTTACAGAGGATAGAAATGGTACTTGTGTTTATTGTTTTTCAGCAAAAAAAATTAAAATCTTGAAAACTGTGAGTTGTGAGACTTTTGTAGTTAGGGTGCGATATGTCAGTAATCGTAAGGGACTATAGCATCTGGCAAATTGTCAGATATACGCAGCTGATTTTTTAATTGGTAATATAGAACACATTAAGAACCATTACGACCATTAGCAATATAGAGGCGAAATCTTGCAACGTTTTGTCAGAAATTAAGTTGGAAATAAGATTTGATTTCTAAAATTAATATACAAATTAAGTAAAACAAATTTATGTTTGCTTTTAAAAAAAAAACACTTTTGTATGTTCAAAGTTGTCACCACTTTCAATCAGGTTTCTTTCCACCACAAACTCACCCACCACCAACAGGTGAACGAAGGTCAATATCATCGTCATCATCCCACCTTCGTTCACCCACGTGTTTGAATTTCAATTTAAACATTTTAGTTCTCTAGAACTTGTGTAAGTAAACACATTTAAATCAATTTAATTACAAAAGTGAGATTAAATAAACAACTACAAAATCATATCTACCAAGAAAAAGTTTCACTTATTCACAATGAATCATACGTGGAATTTAAATGTTACTGGCATGAAAATACTGAGACTAAAAACACACCGGCGGATCTGTCAAAACGTTTTGTTTTGATTCATAAAAAAAATACAATTTATTGTTTCTTAGGTAAACCAAAACACATTTTCAATACATTGTCTGGCCACATAAATCAAAATCGTTCGTACTGAACCGGTGTGTTTTCAGCCCTATTGATGACAGAGTGGTGAGTTACACATTACAAAGTAACGACATGAGTCCGTCGATGCGATGTCTGTCGCGTCCATCAAACCGTTTTATTTTATTTATTTTTAATTTTTATTGATTTTGTAAATTGATCACGTTTTTTTACACCGCTTTAGTTTTTGTGTTATTCGTTTTGCAATGGACGAACGAAGCAGCTTTTCTGCTGTAAATGAATAAATATTCAAATCAAACAAATCGAACGGACGAAAGGACAGACAATTAGGTCTGTTATCCACAAATTTGCTGTAATAAATATTTACCAAAATCAATCGACGTCAATGTCAACGTCATCGAAGACATCGACTCATCATTGATTCATTATCTGATTATCATCGCATGGCAGCGATCAATTTGCTGATGCAGCCATCCATCACCCATCATCATCACCTGCACTGAGGCTTGAAGGCGTCGAGCATTGTCATCATCGGCGACGACATTAAGATTCTGTGACAGCACTTTCGTTGGATGGAGGCTTAAATTACTTTTGCTTTTAAGCGGGTAATTAAAAAAAATCAACATTATTCACACGTTCGAATGTGGTGCCAATCTCCCACGTACGCTTCTGACAGGCTGTCTTAAACGCCCATTGGCAATCAACTACACTCAGAGAACTAATTGGTTGAAAAGAGATTAAGGAGATTGTAGCAATTGTAAATTCGGCTGTTGCTACCGTATTGCGGTTGCCACAATCGAATTGATGTTCTCACGATGGAATTTTGTCCCCACAACTGAAATTCGATTGAAGCAACCTCTTTCATAATTGATTCGGTAGTGATAACTGAATTCGTTAGGTTAACTAAATTTTCAATAATTTCGGTTACAACAACCGAATTTGGAATCAATTCGGATGCAACAACCGAAATTGCTAACAAATTCAGTTACAGCAACCGAATATGTGGCATAAATTCAGGCGCAACAATCGAAATTGGCATCAATTCGGTTGCAACTATCGAATTTGGTATTAATTCGGCCGCAATAAATGATTATGGCCTTAAGTGGATTGTAACAACCGAATTTTTTAATTAATTCAACCCAATTGAGGTTGTCACGACGGAATTTTGTCCCCACAACTGAAATTCGATTGGAGCAACCTCTTTCATAATTGATTCGGTAGTGATAACTGAATTCGTTAGGTCAACTAAATTTTCAACAATTTCGGTTGCAGCAACCGAATTTGGAATTAATTCAGGTGCAACAACCGAAATTGCTACCAAATTCGGTTGCAGCAACCGAATGTGGCATAAATTCAGCTGCAACAACCAAAAATGCTACCAAATTCGGTTGCAACTATCGAATTTGGTATTAATTCGGTCGCAATAAATGATTATGGCCTTAAGTGGATTGTAACAACCGAAGTTGGAATTAATTCAACCTAATTGAGGTTGTCACGACGGAATTTTATCGCCCACAACTGAAATTCGATTGGAGCAACCTCTTTCATAATTGATTCGGTAGTGATAACTGAATTCGTTATGTCAACTAAATTTTCAATAATTTCGGTTACAACAACCGAATTTGGAATCAATTCGGATGCAACAACCGAAATTGCTACCAAATTCGGTTGCAGCAACCGAATGTGGCATAAATTCAGGTGCAACAACCGAAATTGCTACCAAATTCGATTGCAACTATCGAATTTGGTATCAATTTGGTCGCAATAACCGAATTTAGCCTTAAGTGGATTGTAACAACCGAATTTGGAATTAATTCGGATGCAACAACCGGAATTGCTTGCAAATGTGGCATAAATTCAGGTGCAACAACCGAAATTGCTACCAAATTCCATTGCAACTAACCGAATTCAGGTAAATTCAGGGTATTCAGGTAATTCTCATAAATTCTGTTGGGACAACCGAATTAAGATTCAATTCGGTTACCACAACAAAATCCAAACCTAACGTTTAAAATTCAACAATCAACTACTTTCAGAGAACTAATTGGTTGAAAAGAGATTGCAGCAATTTTAAATTCGGCTGTTCCACCCGTATTGCGGTTGCCACAATCGAATTGACGTTATCACAACTGAATTTTGTCCCCACAACTGAAATTCGATTGAAGCAACCTCTTTCATAATTCAACTGAATCTTCACTTTTATTCGTTATGTCAACTAAATTGTCAATAATTTTGGTTGCAACAACCGGATTTGGAATTAATTACGATGCAACAATGGAAATTGCTACCAAATTCGGTTGCAGCAACCGAAATTGGTATCAATTCGGATGCAACTATCAAACTTGGTATCAATTCGGTCGCAATAACTGAATTTAGCGTTAAGTGGATTGTAACAACCGAAATTGGAATTAATTCGGATGCAACAACGGAAATTGCTACAAAATTCGGTTGCAGCAACCGAATGTGGCATAAATGCAGGTGCAACAACCGAAATTGCTACCAAATTCGGTTGCAATAACCGAAAGTGGCATAAATTCGGGTGCAACAACCGAAATTGCTACCAAATTCGGTTGCAACTATCGAATTTGGTATCAATTCTGTTGCAAATACCGAAATTGGCCTTAAGTCGGTGGCAATGACCGACTTTTGCTTCAAATCGGTTGCTGTAACCGTATTTCTCATGAATTCTGTTGGGACAGCCGAATTAAGTTTCAATTCGGTTTAAAAGAAATAATAAATGGTTTCCATTACATCCCATAAAGGAATAGGGGAGAGCTTCTCAAAACCAGTGAGCTGTGCGCTTTCTAGTTTTACTTTTACTGATTGGAACTTACAGTTTTTACACCGATTCCGAACGATGTTTTGAGAAGCTTTTTCATGGCTAAATACTCGATAGTGTCGCCGTCACTATGCGAGGTGACCGCCGTCGAAAGAAATTCTAGGTGGTCAGAGCAGGGATCGAACCCAGGACCTCATGTACAAGAGGCGCGCATACTAACCATTGCACCACCGACGGCTACCACAACAAAACTCAAACCTGACGTTTAAAATTCTAAAACCAAATATTATATTAAACAAATTGAAGAGAATTTACAATTGTTGCAGTCGCGATGATATCAAAATATTTTGTAGTTATAAGGAAAGTTAAGTAAAACTATTGTAATTATTGTTTCTGCATTAAAACGTCACATTTTCCCGGAAAATGCCCTCATTTATTAGCGTGCAGTAGAAGCAGATGTCAACCGTTGTGCAGAAGGAAGTCGCCCGCTCGTTTCCACCACCTCCATCTGTTGATTAAATAAGCTCCCCATCTATTGATTAAATAAGCGCGCCATCTGTTGGATTTAACGGCACCGTTAATGCAACAAAGCCATCTAGAGGGCAATAGCAACCGCACAATGTTATCGACAGCTGATCATCAGCTGATAGTAAAATTGGCAATAGCTGTGTTCGAGAACAAGATAATTTCTACCAAATGTTACTATTTCTTACTTCGTTTCGTTTCATAGATTAATTTATACATAGATTTTTCAACACGCTCATCGGTTTAATGATCGAAGGGAAGCGAACTTGTGTTTGAACGCCAAGAGAAGAATTCTATCGCTGAGACTTGATAAACACAGCTGAAATTGTTATTGTGAATGTTCAAATTATGTAAATATATGAACGTCTTAAATGCACAAAACTAAAAATGGAGGATTTTGTTGGATGTTCGCACAAATTGTTGTAATTAACCAGAAAAACAGCTGACAGAAGTTCGTTTCCTCATGCAAGAACCGCAAAAAAAAAACGTCAGATCTAAATATAAATTATTGTACGGTTCGTTTGCTCCCAAAAGCCAGTAACGAGAGAGCCAGAGAGAAAATATTTTGGCAATTCAATGATAGGGAACTCACAAGTTTTTACTGGAGTAATTTTTGCCTGTAAGAATTTTGCAAGTTATTGGAATTTTAAGTTTCAAGAGAAAATTTAATTTTTACTGCTCTGTAATTAATCTTTAACTAGTTCTTTTGAAGAAGAAGGCAGTTTTGATGATTTGTAATGTTTTATTCGAACTGCGGTTGTTGGTTCTTTCAATGTGTACATTGCAATCAATGTGTACAACAAAGTATTTCCTGCAAATTTTTACGGGATATCGTTCGCGTACTTTTTGATAACATCAGCGACCACCGCGGAGTGTATAAAAGGAGAATCAACTTAGTACTAGGAGCGATTTGGTCTGCAGCCGTTGACGAGCCAACATAGGAGTAGTAGTTAAACACCCTATTTCCAACGTAAACAGTGTAGTAATCCCTAGCTATTCGTCCGCCCACTAATTACCTCTCACGCTGGTTTAAGCCACAGATTCCCTGCCTTAACTTGGTATCCGTCAGTTCCCGTGTTGTCTTTTGTTTCACCTGGTGCAAATCAGAGATACCCTGCCTGTTTGATCTCGACCTTGTTTTACCAGGTGATCAGGGGATATCGAAGTAATCTTACGGCTGTCTTTATCTTCAAAACTCGTACTACTGACAACCATGTTCTCCGCAATCCCCAATAGGATGTAATGAGAACCCATTTTTTATTTTCAGTTAACATATGACCGCTGCCCTAGCCACGACATTAAGATTGTTCTAGGTGATTTTAATGCTAAAGTTGGCGGAGACTTTCAACCTACTATCGGTAAATTCAGCTACACGCCATCACTTCCGATAACGGTATGACACCTTTAGGGTTTACCGCTGTGGAAAACGTGGTTGTCAGTAGTACGACATTCCAACATTAACTTACTTTTACTTTTATTGACTATTTTACAACCTCACGAGGTCAGACGTCTTACACATATTAATTAAACAAACAAATTAAACAAATTTCAACATATTCTTCCAACTGGCTCTATCCTTCGCCTTTTCTCGCCACTTGGTAACACCAAGGATACGGAGGGATTCTTCTGCCTGGTCTTTCCAGCGGAGTCTTGGTCGTCCTCTTTTCCTGCTTCCATCGGGTACGTTATCGAAAACCTTTCGCTCTGGCTCATCTTCATCCATTCTGATAACAAGGCCTAGCCAACGCAATTGGCCTAATTTGATTCGCCTAGCTATATCCACGTCAGAATATAGATTATATAGCTCTGCGTTTCAGGTGTTTTTCATCCGCTTCCGATATGACCCAAGTTTCGGAGCCATATGTCACGACATGTAAAATGAGTCTGATATAGCTGGACTTCTGTCCGTCGAGAGAGGGCTTTGTTCCAAAACTGCTTGCTGAGCCCAAAATAACATCCATTTGCAAGCACAATTCTCCTATCTATCTCCAGGCTGACGTTGTTGTCCTTGTTCACGGCGGATCCAAGGTTGAAATTCATCTACCACTTCAAAATTAAATCGGTTGTCAACGTTCAAGTGCGGACCAAGTCGAGAGGTTTCTCTAGTCGTTGACACCATCAATTTTGTCTTGCCCTCATTAACAGCAAGACCCACCTTCGCTGATTCACTTTCGATTCTTGAAAATACTGCAGTAACCTCTCGCAAATTTCGCCTATGTCGTCAGCATACGCCAGCAACATATAGCTTTTCGTGTTGATGATCTTGTTCGTATTTACTGCAGCTTTTCTCGATAGTATCTCCATTAAGATGTTGAAGAGATTTAACAGTTCACAATAATTTGATATTCAATAACAATGGTCCACCCTGTTACTATTACTCAACATTGTTAACAATTCGCGGTTTCATAATAGACCTACTCAAATAGATCCGTCAGGTTTGTACTTTTACCCATATAACGGGATTTTCAACAGAGACGCTACAAAAGTAAATCTATAGGGACAGCAAACGACGCCATATTTTTTCCCGCTCTTTTGACATTTTTCTTCAGTAAGGTTTCTCTTCAGTAAGGTTTCCATTTAATCATGGAAAGACATAGGAGCCAACAACGAGTCGAAATTATTAAAATTTATTACCGAAATTTGGAGTCAGTCGCCTCAACTTTAAGAGCGCTACGTCCAATTTATGGTCGTCATAATCGTCCTACCAGATCAACAATTGAGCGTCTAGTGGAAAAATTTTAATCCACAGGCACAGTACAAAATGTTCCCGTGCCAGTGAGACAAAGAAGTGCCCGTAGTGTCGAGAATATTGCTGCCGCTGAGGCTTCAGTTCAAGAAAGCCCAAATGTGTCTCTCACACGTCGTTCTCAAGCGTTGGGCATCTCTGTGACGTCGTTTTGGCGAATTTTGCGAAAAGATCTTGGCCTACATCCTTACAAGATCAAATTCACGCAAGAACTGAAGCCGCTTGACCACCATAACCGTCGTATGCTCGTGAATTGGGCTGAGTAACAACTTGAAAATGATTCGGATTTTCATCGGAAAATCATCATCATGAGGCTAATTTCTGGCTGAATGGCTTCGTCAATAAGCAAAATATGCGTTATTGGTCAGCCGGCAATCCATACGTAATCCATTAGTCATCATTGCATCCCGAAAAAATTACGGTTTGGTGCGGTTTATGGGCCGGCGGCGTCATTGGGCCGTACTTCTTCCGTGATGATCAAGACCGGCACATTACTGTGAATGCAAATCGCTACCGTTCAATGATAACCGAATATTTTTGGCCCCAATTGGATAATATGGACTTGGAGGACATGTGGTTCCAACAGGACGGCGCCACAAGCCACACAGCGAATGCCACAATCAATTTATTGGAAACCAAGTTTGGTGAACGTGTCACGAAATGGCCCAGTCGATTGGCCGCCTCGGTCGTGCGATTTGACGCCGTTAGATTATTTCCTGTGGGGCTACGTCAAGTCTATGGTCTATGCCAACAAGCCAGCGACGATTGATGAACTTCGTACGAATATCGAACGTGAAATTGCAGCAGTATCGGCCGATTTATGCTTGAAAACCGTCGAAAATTGGGTTCAGCGTCTGGACTTCTGCAAGCGTGCCCGTGGTTGCCATGCAAAAGAAATCGAGTTCCATACATAATGGCATCGAACGTACTTTCACAGGAATAAAGAATTTCATTGGTATTTAAAACCGGTTTTGTTTTATTTAAAAAAACTTTTGTAGCGCTCTTATTGAAAGACGGGTTAGTTCGTTTCCCAGATGATCTACAATTGGTGAATTTATCAACTGTCTTGTCTAGCGTCCACAACCACAAAACTTAAAATACACAAAGTAGACATTAGCATTAAATTCTATTAACTTGGCAAAACTAGTATTATTCGGTAACAACGCTCCGTTACTATTACCCATCTAGTGGCATTCCAGAATGCTCTACGGTTAGCGAATTCATCAACCTTCTTGTGTAGTGACCACAACCAGAAAACTTATAATCCTCAAGGTATGCAATAGCATTACATTGACAAAGCTAGTATTAGACCAACTGTTGATAACGGATTTTCCAATAAGGACTTGGCAATTTTTTTTTGAGATAATACGCGAAGCGTTTGCGATATTTCCAAAACTTTATGATCGACTTGAATTACAATCAAAACATTTATGAAGGGAACTCGGCTTCGTTCATATGGCCACCGCGGGCTCGTCGGCAGCGATCGATTCGTTGGACCAAATTTTCGATGACTCGGTCATACATTTCGGCCGTAACGGCGGCTATTTCGCGTTCAATGTTGGCTCTGAGTTCTTCCAACGTAGTCGACTTGTTGGCATAGACCAATGATTTGACGTAGCCCCAAAGAAAAAATTGACTGGTCCATTTCTTGGATCGACTTGAATTACAATCAAAACATTTATGAAGGGAACTCGGCTTCGTTCATATGGCCACCGCGGGCTCGTCGCAGCGATCGATTCGTTGGACCAAATTTTCGATGACTCGGTCATACATTTCGGCCGTAACGGCGGCTATTTCGCGTTCAATGTTGGCTCTGAGTTCTTCCAACGTAGTCGACTTGTTGGCATAGACCAATGATTTGACGTAGCCCCAAAAAGAAAATTGACTGGTCCATTTCTTGGGATAACACGCTCACCAAACTTACTCTTCAATAAATCGATTGTAACGTGTGCTGTGTGGCTTGCGGCACATGTCATCCAAGTCCATGTTTTCCAATTTGGCCCAAAAATAATCGGTAATCATGACGCGATAACGTTCCACATTCACAGTAACGTGACGATCGTTATTGTCGACGAAAAAATATGGTCCAATGACGCCGCCGGCATGCAAACCGCACCAAACAGTTATTTTTTGTGGATGAAGTGGTGATTCATGAAGCACATGTGGATTTTCACCAAACCAATAGCGCATATTTTGCTTATTGACGAACCCATTGAGTCAAAAATGAGCTTCGTCACTAAAGATGATTTTGCGATGAAATTCATCATCTTGGCGCATCTTCTCCAGAGCCCAATCGGAGAACGTACGTCGCGTCAAATGGTCCAACGGCTTCAATTCTTGAGTCAGCTTGATCTTGTATGGGTGCCATAAAGTGGTCTTGGCGATGCCCAGTTCTTGAGAACGCCGCGGAATCGACTGATTTGGATCGTTTGCTACGGACGCCTGAGCGGCAGCGATATTTTCGTCACTTCGACCAACCCGTTGTCTCACTGGCACTGCAGCATCACACAATGAATATGTAGACTCAAATTTTTGCACCAGAATAACGGCGAGAATAACGACCGAAAATTGGAGTTGGAGCTCTTAAAGTTGCGGTCACCGACTCCGAATTTCGGTAGTACATTTTTATAATTTGCATACGTTGTTCGTTCGTGTACTTTACCATGATGAAAATGTTGAGTTTACTGAAAAAAAGGAAAGTAACAGTAATATAGATGATCAGTGAAATAGTGCGTTCACAAATTAAATTCAAAATTGTCAAGTACCTATTGGAAAACCCTTTATTTAAATGATAGTTTATCACAAGACTAACGAAGTTTTTAATATACGGAGGCAAGAAAAATATACCGACAGTATAAAAAATAGGTCAATTAGGGAGTGCAATAACTTTTGTTTCAACCCTCGTTACATTATCAGACACTGCCGGAATGATTAAGTAGAACTACATTGAAAACTCATAAACAACAACACAACACATGTCTAGAAAATTTTACTTTGTTTGCCAAAATAATTGCAACTTTGAACTTGACTATCACAACAATTTCAAAGTGTTTATGAAAACGTGTTGCTGTTGCTGTTGCCGTCGCACCGATGATGTTGTCGGTATCGGTATCGGTGTTGGTGTTGATGTTGCTTTTGGCGTTGCTTCCTTTGTTGCTCTAAGCTGTTGGCAAATTGTTGGCGTTTTTGTTATTGCTAAGATTTAATAAATTATTGCAATTAAAGTGTGCAACTAACAACAAACAGCAATTTTCTCAGACCAAGAATCAAAAGGCTGTGGTGATACCTACAATAGTACAACAGTGATGGACGGACACAGCATGTATTCCTTGTATCGATCGAGTGTGTACCCCTGTGAGTGAAAAAATTAGTGAGTCAGTCTATACATATATCGTATCCTCTACATGCCAATGTGAATGTAATGATGTGTGTTGTTATATTCTGCTTGTAGTGCCCATCCTAATTCGACTGGCCGGTTCACCTATCCGTCCGTCCTTCTTTCATGTGGCCAGCACATGTAATTACAGCCACAATGAAAATGTAATTGAATCAAAAAAAAAATTGAGTTTATACACAAAATCAAGGCGTTAACATTGGCGCCTAATGAAAATGTAGTTGTGCTGCAAGTGTACACACACATACACAAACATATAAACGAGTATAAATAAATATTGTGCAATATTTATCAGAGAAGAAAGAAATAAATAAAAATTATATAAACAACAGACTATTTGTAACGCATTAATTCAAGTAGTTTATTTTCTCTTTATAAACATTTCACTGTATAAACGAAGAGGTAGTTAAAGAATATACTGATAGAAATTTTTAAGATTTTATTAATTTTTTCCATAATATACAGCTTATAAAGTTGCTCATGTCTCAAGTTTAACACAATTTTAAAATATTGTGTTAATTGTTGGCCTACTATTACTAGTAGCGCCATCTGAATTTATCCAGTAAGTTCTTAGCGAATTCATTAACCGTTCGTGGTGGAATCGTATGTGGTAGCTTTTAACTTACGTACTTATCGGCATTGAGCTTTACTAATCTACCACACCATTATAACAATAAAGGTGTAATACACACCACAAACTATTTGTTGGCATTCTAGTGTTGTTTTAACATAGTATGCATTGAAATGGTAGTTAAGCCAAAAATTTAAAGTATTTTAAAGTATACTTGAAAATCGACATTATATAGGTTACTAGCTGACCCGGCAGACGTTGTCCTGCCTAATATTTCAAGCGATTTGTATGGGAGGTACCACGCCCCTTTGTCCAATTGGACCGAATAGTAAATCTAAACCACCCAGGGCGCCACCCAAACGTATACAAACAAATTTATTTAAATCGGTCCAGAAGTTTAGGAGGAGTTCAGTCACAAACACACGTGCAGTAGAATTATATATATAAAGATGCCAAACCGTCCCGCTTTTAGTGATTATAAATATATACAAAATAAAACGATTTATTTTACATATTTAGTATTATGTTAATTAAATTAAGTACATGTATTTTAATTTAATATTTTATTTAAAACCAACAAAAATCTGTTTTTTTACCCAATGTGTTCCGCCTTTTGGTAATAAGAAGTGGACCAACCTTTTACAAAGCTTAAAACCGGGCGACAAAAAATTTTGGAAGATAAGTCGATCCTTAAGAAGCAAATGGAAACGCAATATAGTATCTCATCTGAAACTACATGGCTCAAAGATCATCACGGACTTAGAAAAAGCAGAGATACTAGCGAGCACCTTTGCTAAATCAAACACTTATACTGCAGATTACAAACACTCTATCGATTCGTTAGTGAATTCGACAGTTGCAAATCTTAACAGTGAATCCCCTAGTACTCGTACTGACGGAAGGATTTTAATTACAATTCCTGAAATCTCTTTCTTATTGTCAACCTTAAAGACGTCAAAAGCTCCTGGATTCGATGGTGTTCACAACATTCTCTTAAAAAATCTTCCTGTAAAGGCAATAAGACTATTGAGGTGCATTTTTAACAGTTGTATTCTCTTAAATTACTTCCCAAAAGCTTTCAAAAAGGCCAAAGTAATTCCGATACAGAAGCCAAACAAACCTGCTGAAAACCCTAATAGTTATAGACCCATCAGTCTTTCGAGCAACATGGGAAAGATATATGAAAAGATTATCCACAATCGACTAAGGGACTTCACAGCAGACCAAAATATTATATGCCAAAAACAATTTGGCTTCAAACAAGGTCACAACACGGTTCACCAAGTGGGCAGAATTAAAAACATTATAATTGGAAACAAACGCCACAAAAAATCCACAGGATTAGTACTGTTGGATATAGAAAAAGCATTTAACACTGTCTGGCATAACGGCCTTCTCTACAAATTAGCAGCCGTAAATACCCCAAAATACATCTACAACATTATAGCGGATTTTCTAAATAATAGAACATTTGCAGTATCAGTCAACAATAGTACATCTTCATTTAAAATCCTACCAGCAGGACCCCCTCCGGGATCTATTCTGTCCCCTATTCTGTATTCTATTTATATTTCCGACTTCAAAGCTCCAAACGAAATAGAAATTGCGCTTTACGCGGATGACACAGCTCTTATATCATCGAGTAAATCAAGAAGATGGAACGCAGCCTTGTTGCATGCAACAATTATTTTCGAAAGTGAAAAATAAAACTTAACGAGCAAAAGACGCAAAGCATTATATTCCCTTGGAATAAATCGCCTAAGAGGACACCATTGAGCCCGTTGTATTTCGGCAGTAGCTCTCTTCGCATCAACAACAAAGTTAAATACCTTGGTGTCATATTAGACAAAAAATTAACGTTTAAAAATCATATTGAGTTTTCTCGCGAAAAGGCTATAAAATCATTAAGGGCACTGTGGCCTTTGTTAAATAAACGTTCCGTCCTTACACACCAAAATAAGAACCTTTTGTACAAATGTACATATTATTCGACCAATAATAGCATTTGCATCGCCAATATGGTACAAAGCAGCAAAGTCTCACATAAAACGCTTGCAAATCATTCAAAACAAATGTCTGAAGATGATAAATAAAAAACATTGGCGTTACTCCATAATAATGCTTCATGAGGAAACTGGATATGAACGTATCAACGATTTCATAACTCGGTTAAACTTAAATTATTTTCAAAAAATCTCAGACTCTCCTTATGAAAATGTAAAAAATATATACTAAGTTCCAGTTGCTGAAATATCAAATGATAAAACTCACAACTATGTAACATATCTCTGTAAGATCAAATTGTATCTTTGGATTAATAAATATTTTGAATTGAATTGAATTGAATAGAATTGGTCACAAACAGTTGAGTTCAATCCAAATCAGTCTTAAAACTTTCAGAAACACCCTCAAAATTTTGAGTTATTCTGAAAAACGCCTATTTTTGGGAATGGTTCGAGTACTTATGAACGCGCAACTCATTTGGTTTTTAGACAATTGCTGTTTTTTTAACGGAGTCGGAAACAATTCGGAAAACGTTTCGTCTTTTTTTCAGTAATTTTGACTTCGACCATTTTTTTTATTGTTTTTTTATGATACGAGGGCGGATCAATAAGTCCGTGACTTTTCGAACTTTCCTTGTAGTTATACGAAATGCAACACTCTTCCCTTTAAATACCACCTGTTACTAAACTACTGTCGAATTTTGAGCAAGTTCCGTCATTTACATTGCGTTTAACAGCTGTTCAAAACATACAACCCCGTGCATTTTTTTAAAAATGGAAAAAATGGAATTTCGAGTGCTCGTTAGACATTATTCAATCAAACCAAGGAAAAGCTTGATAAATACTATGAGGATTCTGCACCATCGATTTCAATGGTAAAGAAGTGGTTTACTGATTTTCGTTGTGGTCGCACAAGTACAAATGACGCTGAACGTTCTGGACGGCCAATTGAGGTCAATAAAATAAATAAAAATAAATGGTTTCCCATTACATCCCATGAAGGGACCGGGGAGAACTTCTCACAATCACTGAGCTGTGCGCTTTCCAGTTTTCACTCACTGATTGGGACCTACAGTTTTACACCGATTCCGAACGGTATTTTGAGAAGCTTTTGAGGTCAATGCACCCGAAAATGTCGAAAAAATTCACGATATGCTGTTGTCCGATCGAAGAGTAAAAGTGCTTAAGATTGTTGATGCCATAGGCATTTCATGTGACAGTGTGGTTTCGATTTTAAGTGATCAGTTGGGTTTAAGAAAGCTGTCTGCAAGATGGGTGCCGCGTTTACTCTCAATTGACCATAAACCTAATCGTGTGATAACTTCAAAGGATTGTTTGGATTCCATGCATTGGGCTACGAATTGGTACCTTATTCGCCATAATTTTTTTTTGCAAAAAAAATTCTTTCATTCAAAAAGACACGGACTTATTGATCGGCTTCGTATCATATATATTTCCAAATTTTCCTTTATAGAAAAATGTAAAGGGTGTTATTTTTGCAAGATAGAACTTACGAAAGGGTTAGCTGTCAAAAGAAGTGTCATGATTAGTATACCCTTCAAATCATCATGACTAGATTCACGTTTGAACAACGCTACCAAATTATCCAAATGTACTTTGAAAATCAGTCATCGATTCGCGCAACTTATAGACGTGATTGTTATGGCGTCAATAATCCTCCATCTTGATTATCTCCTGATGTACGTGTGTGATTCGAAGTGCCAATATCGACTCGGATCATTACCTGTTGGCTGCGAAAGTTCGCACAAGACTGAGCAGGGTGAAAAACGTTGAAGCCGAACAGGGGAAAAGCTTGATATCGACAAGCCGGAGATATCAACGGCTTATTAACAAAAGCCTACTCTCCTGCTAGAGCAGAATACTCCCCCTCCCGAGGACGCAGAAGCACAATGGAAAAACATCTCCAATTCTTTGGAAATCGCTGCAAGGACTTGGCTATTAACAACGGCGGAAGGATAAGCCATGGTACGACGAAGAATGTCGCATTGCAACTGATGGAAAATACGCTGTGCGTAAGGCAATAAAACAGTCAGTACAAAAGGCTGAGAAGAGAAATAAACCGAAATTTTTCAAGTTTTTCAAAACAAAATTCTCTCCGATTCATTGTTCCCTAAAATTAAATTTTCAAAAAACATTTTCCCAAAGTAAATCTTAGCAAAGTGGTTCACAACCTGTATAAGGTCCAGCTCGTGCAAGAATTAAAGCCACGAGACAGAATCGAGGAACTGGTTCTAAAGAACGGACCGGGGCTTACAAGAACCGAAAGACAGGTCCAAATGAACCGAACACGTAAGGGCCGAAAAACGGGCTAAAAACAAACAAAAGCGGTTCCAAAAAGACCGAAAAAATATTCTACAAAAAATATTCTAACGGGTTGAAAAGAACTGTAAAACCGTTCCTGAAAAACGGGACCTTTAACCCGTTTCCTTTGGGTGAGAGTACGAATATGTGTATTTTTAATCAAATTTTATATTCTTATAATAAGACATTTCACTTAAGCCTCTTTGGGACAGCAATTTGCTGAGAACCGGAACCGGTCCAAATACCCGGTTCTCTTCGACAGAACCGGTTCTTAAAATACGCGGATCCGCACATCACTACATCATATGCGTCGTTCTTTCGCCGATTGGGCTCTAGAGCAGTTGGAAACATGTGCTCGATAGAAATTGGAAAAAATAATGCAAAAAAAATAGATTTTAATCAAAAAATTTGTTTATTCGAAAGACCAATACATGACATTAAGATTTGCCACCGCGGCTGTTCATGACGAAGCGCAATCTGGACGTCCAATATTCGGTCACTTTATCGTTACGAATAACACGAACAATTGTGGCCTCCAAGGCATCAATTGTTCCTAGTTTATCAGCTTAAACCAGTGACTTCACGTAGCCCCACATTAAATAATCGAGAGATGTCAAATCGCACGACCTTGGAGGCCAATGGACAGGTACATTTCTCGAAATCAAGTTATAAACAAGTTTGGATTTCAATATATCGATGGTTGCGGTCGCCGTATGGCACGTAGTGCCAACCGGTTGAAACCACATCTCACCCGGATCATTGTTTCAAACATAAATCATTGATCATAGTGCGGTAACGATCTCCATTGACCGTAACTCGAACTCCAGCTTATTTTTTGAAAAATACCCAGCAAAAATAAAATGAACTAGTTCTAGTAGATGTTATTATTTTTGTACATCTTCTGCAACACTATGTGCATATTTAATGCAATTTTGACGCTGATCAATAACAACTCCGAAAAATCTACATTTGCATCACATCCATTATGAGTATTATGATGCAAATTTATTAAAGAGCTAAAGGGATAGTGGACAAGTACAAAGATGCCTAAATATATTACTTGTATTTAATTTGTATTTACTTTCTTTCAAATTGATTTTCATTTCCTTTCTTTTTCACCTGTTGACAGAAGCTTTTGGAGTACTAATAAAAGGACAATTAATAAAATAATTAGTTAAACCCTAAAGTTGTTGCTTAAAGTCAGAACTTTTTAATAGCATATCACTTCTTGCCAAGTTTCAAATGACAAGAAATTTACAAATTGTTGAAATAATAGTTTTGGTTGCGCGTTTGCGGACGAAATGTAGCATAAAAATTTTAGCATAAACTGCACTTCCAAACAGTCAAACAAGAAGTAGTGCTGCATTGGACAACGCAATATTAAAAGAAGTACTTAAATTAGCACTACATCTTACCAAGGAGTTGTGGTGCAAATTCTACTTCTTGGTATACTCTTTTTTTGCTGGGTAGGGTCCGATGATGCCACCGAACCATTTCCTTTATTTTTCTTTATTTTTCCTATGAAATTCGACTTCGCTTTAATTAAGTTAATTGCAGTATTAATTATTGTCCTTCCCGGATGCTGCAAATAATAGTTTCCGAATCGTCCAGATCGTTTGATACCAGTGAATTTTAAGATTGTCATCTTGTCTTATAACTATACTATCAAGGTATGGTAATGTATGGTTTATTTCCTTTTCCACGGTGAATTGAACTTGTCGGTTGAAGGAGTTAAAGGCATTTAACGGTTTCTCCACATCAGCCTTCTTAATGACTACAAATATATTGTCACATACATATATAGCCAAGACTTTCGGTCTTTCCGTTAGTGTGTCCAGTATCGTATCCAGCAAAACTTCCATCACAATGTCTGTCATTATCGGCGATGCTAAAGATCCCAAGACATCTCTAAATTCAGGCCACATATTTAAAATACCGGGTCTCCTTGCTACAGAACGATAGTAGTGACATGAAAATATCTCGTGCTATAGTCGTGAACATATCAACTTCACTCCATTTTTCCTCCATAGTCCTGAATACCAAAATTATGGGTAGACTAGGAAATATGTTAATAACGTCAAAAAGCCAAGTTCATCAGTGTAGGCTTAAAAGCAGCCCAATAACAATTTTTTTTTGATATTATTCAATGGATTCTATTTTTAGAATTGCGATTTTGATTGTTTGTCCCCTTAGAAGCTTTTGCTTGGCTAATTATTTGGTTGTTGCCATCACAATATGAGGAAACAGCAAAAACTCAAGAAAAAAATATTAGATTTATCGTCTCTAGTTTTTATAGGTGATTGAAATTCTTTTTTGCATCAATTTTTTTTCGAAATTACGAAATTCTACTGATGCATTATACGCGAGATAAGTGGAAACAAGGAATTAACTACGAAATACACATCTGGAAAAATATGGTATTTTTTCGATTCTTTGTTTACTTCACAAACAAACATTTTGTGCAATTTTTTTTTTTAATTTTTAATTCAGGTGTGAAATTGTAAACCATCAAAGTAATAAATGACTAACATATGTAAAATATTAGTTCTGTAATTGAACTACGTGATGATTAATTATATTTAATTATATTTTGTGGTTGAAGGTGGATTAACAGAAACAATGGAATATCAAAGGTCGTCCCAACATAAAGTTATTCTAACTACACACACAAAGGAAAAAAAGTTTGGAGGTTGTTTGCCGCAAAAATAGTTATTTTTCTACGTCTACTCAACGTCAACTGCATAAGGTGAAATGTTTCACTCAAATAAAAACATGTGTTGCAAATGTGGTTTGTCTTGTTCTAAACGAACTTGCATTTGACCCCAAAATTGTTATATATTGGTTTTGTTGACAAACAAAAAAGGAAAACGTTTGTGAACATGTGTAAAACCATAGAGTAATAGAAAAGAGTTTCCATTAGCCGTTTTGGGTTCTCTTGCGGACACCGAGGTAATTGGAATTTTCATAGAGTTCGAGTTGCTGTTGTACGTTACTCTATGTCGAACTTTCGTGCGATGTAACCAGAATCCAACATAATTTACCTGTCATTAGTAGCAATCAAACATTTTTTACATTTAGTTTGCTTATCGCTTTTTCTCCCATCCACTCTTTGCTCTGTAGAATTCCCACTAACATTTCGATCAGCTGTGGCATGGATATCCAAAGGTCCAATTAATATGGCAGCATTTTTTTAAACCCCTAATAACGGGTCCGCCATCTAATGTTGTTTTTTCAACTAGTGCTTATTTTGTGAATGGTAACACTTAGCTCGTGTCTGATTTGACAGATAATTAGTTTTTTCCTTCCGCTGTACGAATATGGTTGTGTATACGCTTCAACAACGCTGGGAAATATGGGGAAAATGGGCCTGCGATCGACTTACAGAAGATGCCGATTTTGTCAAAAAAAATCATCTTTTCAGATGAAGCTCATTTTGATCTTGGCGGGTATGAAAACAAGCAAAATTGTCGCATTTAGGGAACAGAAAACCCGCACGCATACATTGAAAAGCCGATGCACCCAAAACGAGTCACTGTTTGGTGCGGATTTTGGTCCAGAGGCATAATTGGGAGTGGCCGTTACAGTCAATGGCGATCGTTATCGGGCCATGTTGAACGAATTTTTGTTCACAAAAATTGAAGAGGATGATATTGGCAACATATGGTTTCAACAGGACGGCGCTACGTGCCACACAGCCGAAGCTACACGCGATGTTTTGCGCCCTGTTTTTGAAGATCGCATTATCAGCCGCAGAGCTGATGTCGTTTGGCCACCTCGGAGCTGCGATTTGACACCATTGGACTATTGTTTGAGGGGTGCCCTCAAAGATAAGTGTTACGCCGACAAGCCAGAGACAATTGACGCTTAAAAGGACAATATTCGTGAAGCAATTGGTGAAATACAGCTGCACACAATCGATAATGTGCTTAAAAATTGCACCGATCGTGTAGGCTACTGCATGGCCAGCCGAGGCAGCCATTTGAATGAAATTATTTTCCATTATTAACCGGAAGGATTGTACTTTCAAATAAAAAAAGAAATTTGAGAAAATATTCAGTAGTTTTTTTTATAGCATTTTCAAAAAAAAAAAGTTATTTGGCGGACCCTTTATATAAACATGTCTATAACTCGCAGACGGGTGCGTCTAATCGCAAAAATAACCAAATTGTTGACCTCCGACTAAAGTGCTCAAAACCGAAACCGGTTAACCGGGATTTTTGCAACTAACCGTGGGACGATTTTTTTTTTTTTTAAACCGAAAATCGGTTGTTTGACGTCGGTTAACCGCGTTTTGCTCGATTTGTGTTAAGTATCCTCACAAACTCTTGAAAATAAGCAAACAAAAAAATATAATTTTCAATTCAATTTTCAAAAATATACATTAATCGATGTTTTCAATTACCTAACACGATATATATTTTCAAATACAATTTTATAGACTGAATAAGTTCTACATAAGATTTTAAATATTTTGAATATAATTTGAATTAAAATTAAATAATTTTATTTAGTATATATACACGCTGAAAAATAACGGCCTCTCTAACATATTCTCCCAAACGTATTCTGCAGGAACCATGTATATGTTTGGAACACACTTCACACATTTATATGTTTGCAAGTCCCAAACTCACTTGTGTTTAAATGTAAACAGCATCATGTTTTTCAGCGTGTACTAACGTCAAACAAAAGGCTTGTAAAGAAAATATGCTGCCAAATATTAGCTGCCTAAAATTTCGTTTGTGGGGAACGAAATTTTTCTTTGCATGTACAAAACATTTACTGTGCCCTTCTAAACACTGGTGACCGCCCGAAAGTTGGTCAATATTGTATTTGTAAATCAAATAAATATATACATATGTAATACATTTAGGTTATTTTTTCTTTTATACAAACAATTTGTTTTTGGTTACAAAGAAAAAATAACACAATTTTATATCTTGGCCATATACAATTGTTATAGTATAAAACATATATGTGCATGCATGCATATGAAGGTATTTCCAACACATACAAAAAAGTGTTTATATGTATGCAAAGTAATATGCATATATGTATAAACATTTACATATACATATGTATGTATATATGTAGTCTGAAGTTGAAGCTTAAAGAATAACAATTTTACAATAGTAAAAGCTTAACAAACCACCATCCATCCGACATCTGTAGAGAAAAACCACAACAAAAGAGGGAATAAACAAACACAATTAAGGAACAAACACACACAAGTTTACACACACACAAAGGATAATACACACTGCTGAAATCCTTACAGAGCCTGCAGTAGATATTGCATGGATGTACATATGACGCACAGTGGGGCATTGGAGAAATAACTAAACTATTTAAAAAAAGTGATTTCAGTCGTGATAGCAGGACTTGCAGATGATCCTGTGATATCTCCATATAATCCAGTTATGCTTCAAGAAATGTTTTATTTTTTGGGGAATTGAAGTCTTTTTTTTGTTGTTTTTGTTTCTGTTCGTATATCTGTTGAACCAAGTATGACTTCGTATTCAGTATGTTTGATGAGTCAAGAATACAGCAGCTTTCCAGTTAAAGATCCACAACACGTCACGCATTACTTTTTTACATCCTTAGGTTAGGTTAAGGACATTCATCCACTAGAGATCTTAAGATTTTAGCAAATGCTCCACTCGGAGGCCAATTGGCCCATTGTGTTCCTCCATTAGATGAAGCGTAAGACGATATAAGTAGATAGAAAGAAGAAGGATTCTGTGTGAGAGTAAAGATAAGGGAGGGAGTAGAGTGAGGGGATTTAAAAGGGAATTATGGCGGATCCACAGAGAGGTGCGGTGATCATCCGTCCCCCCTGATGCCGCATCCAATGCATTCCCCTCATGAATCCCAGCAGTTCCACGATGTCAATGTTGGCAAGGGCAATATAGGCCCCCCGAGGTACCGCGTTCTCTCATAGGACAAGGCTGACCGCAGAGGTGCTCCACTGTCTCAATCTCTTCCTCATTCTCACATAAGCGGCAGAAGTCGTCTCCTTCGGTAGTAAAACGGTCTGTTAATCCGCGCACATCACAGTGTCCCGTCGCAACACTAATGAAGAGTCGAAAGTCCGCCTTTGCCAGTTGTAGAAGATGTTCTGTCCTATTCTCATCCAGTTTAGGCCAGATCTCCCTAGATACTCTACAGCCTAATCTCCTCGAGCAGTTGCAATCGGTAGCAAATCGGGCTTATTTATCAATCAGTCCATACAGTCCAGATGGGGGGTCTAGTAGGCGCCGACAAGGACCGATCTGCACTCGAACAGCCTATTTTCTCAACAAGAGAGGCCGCCATATCGATCCCAGTAATGCCACCGTGGCTAGATACCCTATAGTCTTACTCTATAGGGAATCAGTGAGGCTAGAGCTTGAATAAACTCATAGGCCACTCTCAAGTTGCACAGATTTTAGCTGATCGCGTTGGGAGCTGCCTTGTTATCGACAAATATCACAATGTCACTAGTGGTTAATGGATCCAGCTTGTGAATCTCATCTACCGCCCTGGTGATCGCAAGAATTTCGGCATGAAAGACACTACAATTCACATCCAGTCCAAGGGATAGAAGTATTTGGAGGTCGTGGCTGTAAATTACCGCCCCTGTTCCAGTATACATTTTGGACCGGTCAATAAATATGGATAACCCCGTCATTTATGAAGGAATCCCATCCATCCCATCTCCCTGTCCATCATGATCATCTCCGGGCCATCTGGGAATATTCACATCGGCAACATGTAATCCGATGTCCCTGCAAGATAGCCTCCTTGACCAACACTGTCCATTCCAATAAGGGCAGTTGCGTGACCAGGCGAAAATGTCCATAGACCCAATTCCCTACGGCGAATAGCACCTCTAGCCGCACACCTTCTGACAAATATGTCGAGAGAGGTGAGACCGAGCATGATCTCCATGCCGCCTGAGGGGAACTTCAGTTAGGTTGGAGTGGAAACCTGCATGTCAGGCACACTTAGACCTTGTGGTTCAAAAGAAAAATATGAGATTTTTCTAGTCCCTCCCGTTAAACCAGTTTGACTGCTTCCTAAAGCTTAAGAGCCACTCGCTGAAAAAATAACACCTATAACATTATGCAAGAACCATGTTTATGTTTGGCAAATTGTTTTCATGAATTGTAGATCTGCTGATTTTTTGTTTCTTTGTTGGCTGTCATGTTTTTGTTTTCAGCAGTTTTCAACAAACAAAGCCATAGTTGGGTCACAAAAACATATACAGTGTAACCTCTCTAGGCCGGACACTCGCTAGTCCGGACTATCCAGTAGTCCGGACAGCTCAATGTTTCGGACAGTTTATAAATTTTACCTCTGTAGTTCGAACATCTGTTTGTTTTTTTGTTTGTTTCGTAACTTTTGTACGTTAGTCTAACAACAACAACACAAACAGTAGAATATGTGAATCTTATTTTTGAAAGAACTTTAAACCAGAGCTAAAAAACTGCATAAAGAAAAATGTATTCAATCTAAAATAAATTCAAATTTGAAGCAATACAATTTTTTAATTTCTGTTCTGTTGAATCTTTTTTGTAAATATAAATAAATTTTTAATATTATTTATTTTTTATATTTTGCTTCTTAAATAACTTATTTCATAATAAAATAAATAAACATAACCATCTTTCGAGTTTAAAACATTTTGTACTGTAGTCCGGACAATTCAGTAATCCGGACAAAGGTCGATACTATATCTGTCCGGATTAGAGAGGTTATACGGTATATGATAAAATATTAATCATTGTGTCTCCAACATGTAATATTGAATCGCAAACATAATGTGTTTGGGTACAAGTATAATATATTATATTACAACAAAAAAATACCGATTTTTCAGCGTGCAGTTTTGCTAACTCCCTCAAGAAATATCAGCTTAATGTAGCTTGCTACTTTCTGTAAAGAGCGAGGCACACGCACAGAAGGTGTTCTATTGACTCCACCTCCTCTTTGTCTCCGCAGCTTCTGCAAAAGAAATTTCTGAAGACTCTGTATCTCTACATGTCGTCCAATGGGACAATGACCCGTCATGATAACGCAATAAGTGAGACTCGATCACAACAGCAGGGCGTTAGTGTGTTTCAAGTCTAAGCGGAGCCACATCAGCTCGGAAAGTACACAGTTCACTACTAGTGACCACCTACCGTAAGTTTTCGTAAGGGCACAATCCCTTTGGAAGAGCTTGTAAATTGCTAAAGGCGTGCCTACATGTTCCAGTTCCCCTGGAGCATGTACGGTAGTCCCCAGTCTGGCAAGTTCATCTGATTCGCAGTTCTCGGGTATGTCCCTGTGGCCCGGCACCCAAATAAACTGTTTAAACTGTTTATCCATCTCGTTAACAGATCTGCGACAGTCGAAAACAGTTCTCGAAGTCCGGAAGACAGTTTCCAAGTACATAATGGCAGCTTGATTATCAGACAAAATATTGATTCTGATCATAATCAGAACATTACTTCTCAGTCGTTCCGCTTCTCCCCTACACGCTGAAAACAAACAGCCCCAGCAATATATTGCAGGAACCATGTATATGTTCGCAAGCATTGTTTTCGCGATCTGTTGCTTTTTTGTTTCTTTTTTGTCTGTCATGCTTTTGTTTACAGCAAACAAAGCCACCTTTGGGTCACAAAAACATATAATTATAGCCTAACTCAATGTGTCTCCAACATGTAATATTTTGAAAAGCAAACAGAATGTGTTTGGACACAAATGTACTATATTTGCGAAAAGCTACAAACACGTTAAATTTGCTTTCAAACAACAAAGAAAGATATTTTTCAGCGTGAAATATTTCTTCTTGTTAGACACTACGGTGTTCAGACCGTCTTTTCGCAACGGACTTGGACTTGTCAAAAACTTTGATATTTGGGTTCCGTATGAGCTTAAGGATATCCACTTAACAAAGCACATAAGCACTTGCGATTTATTGTTCAAACGCAACAAAAATGATTAATTTTTGTAACACATTGGAGATGAAAACTAGATTCTATACAACAATGTCAACCGCAAGAGATGCTAGTCCAAGCAAGAACATATGGGTCCTATGGTTATGGTGTCCATTTGGTGCGATTTTAAGGGAGTAATTTATTTTGAACCAAACCATACATTTTGACGTCTATTGTGTGCAATTGACGAACCTTGACGGAGCACTAGAGTAATAACTGACATATTTTTCAAAGATAACTAGATAAAAAAAAATAAATCGAAAAAAGGGAAGAGACAAAACTTATGTTAAGATTTTTTCGATCTCTCACTCCTTACTCGCACAAATATTCGAAATGCAAAAATTATTTTGAACTATTGATTTTATTTCCAACTTTTTTTTTAAGTTTTGCACAGCGGGGCCGATTAGAAAATTCACGGTAATAATATCACAACTTTTAGACTATTGTTCTGATCATTTTGGAATGTACTAAATATTTATAGAGGAGGAGTCAGGCTTTTAGAATATTGTTTTGGGAGGCACCCTGTATCAACACAGTTGTTGCTAAAGGGTGTCAATGTTGACCACTTTGGACCAATTGCAAAGACCGATTACAAAGATTTTTTACTTTTGAGAATCTACTATGCAAAAAAAAAAACAAAAATAGTGTTGCGGAATGTCTTATATCGTTATTAAGATATTCTCTATCAAAGTTTAAAATTGTCAATTTTTTTTTTTGACTTTTTTCAGTTTTTTGTTAATAATTCGACCATTTGAAAGAAACGAATTAACATCTCTAAATTGGAAACGCTTCAATAAAGAATACAGTTATCTCAAGGCGTTTTGAAATGCCGACTTCTCAAAAGTGGAATTTTTTTTCAACCTGTAGAAAACACAATATTTTCCTGAAAGGGTACCATGATTCATTCAGTATTTTCTTTAGTTTTTTCCAAGACACCTATATAATTTTTTAAATTTTTGTGAAAGTCAAGGCCTTGCCAAATATACTGAATGTAAAATTTTGATCATTGGGAAATGCACCCTACAGTGAGCAATAACTGAAAATGTGCACTTTTTTAACAAATTTTTCAATTTCGATGTTTGGGACGAATTTCGCTCGAGGTTTTTTATATATTTTTTTAATTTTTATTGTAGATTGAAATGTTCTTAAATATTGAAAATAGATTAAAAATCTCAGTTTTTTTTCACGCTGAAAAATCTGTCGTTTTTTGTTGTTTGGATGCAAATATAACGTGTGTTTGGAGCTTGTCGCAAATATAATATACCTGTGTCCAAGCACATTGTGTTTGATATTTAATATTACATGTTTGAGACACAATGATTAATATGTTAAAATTTGTTTGCAACCCAAATATATGTGTGTTTGTGATACAAACACAGCTGTGTTTGTGGCACTATTTATGATCTTTCGACAGTAAGAAAATAAAAGAGGGACACCAGTAGGTCTATCTTGTATTTATGTGTGTAGCTGTATTTTTGCATTATTCTTTCAGTCAGTGAGTCATAAATATTCCTGCATAATATGTTTGAGAGAATATATTACAGACCTTTTTTTTAACGTGTCCAATTTGGAAAAAAACTTGATTGGATTTAATTGGCCGTGTATTGGTCTATAAAAAATTAGTAAGATACCATCAATATGTACTTATATAGATAAATCTAATTTTTAAAAGATTTTTCAAAAAATTTTTTATAATCAGTTTTTTTGTATTTTTTCGAAAAGTGTTAAAGAAATTTCTGAAATGTGGATATTTATGGGCACAGATTTATAGAAGAGGAGTTTATCTTTCCAACGGTATATAACATGTCTGTGTACAGTATTACAACGAGTGTAGGTATCACTCGCAATCCTAACACGTTGACCTAATTTTGCCATTTCTGTACCCTGCCGATTCGGTCGTTCAGGAGGACAACTACACTATGACATTGGCAAACACTTCATATTTTTACCTCATGTCATTATTTTATGAATCTATGGTTTGGGATCATAAAATACGTCAAACTTGCCTAATTTTGGCCAAGTCCTCTTCAAATTCTACTTGCAGTGGCACATACTGTGCACTTGATTTAAGTGTTTCCACAAATATTTCCAAAAAATAATCTGAAGTATCACCAGAGATCTCTAATTGCTTTCTCTTCGGGGTCGAAATTCGGGTTTACGTTAACTATATTTGCCAAAGCCTTGTCTTTCAGAGAAATTTAAAAATTTAGTTAGGTTTCTTGGAAAAAACTGCAGACAATACTGAATGAATCGTGGTACTTTTTCGGGAAAATATTGTGTTTTTTACAGGTTGAAAAAAATCCCAACTTTGAGAAGTTGGCATTTCCAAATGCCTTGAGACAATTTAAAAATGTTTACAGTGTATTCTTTACTGAAATGTTTCCAATTCAGTGGTGTTCTCAGAAATATCTGTCTCCCTCAAATGACCGAGTTATTAACAAAAAAAAACTGAAAAAGGTCAATGGGAAAATAGGCACTTTTAAACTTTGATACACTCAAAGAAAAAAAACGTTTATTGCTCGGTTGCCGCAACAATAGTTTGATTGATTTGTATTAATTTATTATTCGCATATGTTCATGTAGTTGTCCCAAATAAACTCATGTAGGTATCGCAAACAGTGTATCAGGTTGTTGCAAACGAGTTCTAATTTGCATCAAACGCGTACAAAATTACAGTTGCAGCAAATTTAAAAAACGCTTGCGGTAACTGAAATTAACCATTTTTCTAACGAGAGCAGAGATTTTGAAGACCGTAAATAGCTCTCATTATCTCATTCTGTTGACTGTATACACAGTCTTATCCACTCGTGCGGCATACACACTCACGCATACACATAAAAGTAACCGAACGAACAGTTGGTGAAACCGTTTTTCGTTTCTCGCAAACGTTTTTTCAGCTCTTAGTTTTCATAACTCGTTTACTGCAAACGTTTTTCAGTACTCGCAGACGTTTTTGTAGTTGGGAGCAACTACAACTCGGTTGCTGTAACCGAAAGAACAGTTGGTGAAACCGTTTTTCGTTTCTCGCAAACGTTTTTTTCAGCTTATTTTTTTCGTAACTTGTTTTCTGCAAACATTTTTCGGTTCTCCCAAACGAAACGACATGTATGGATTAACAGAAGTTCGTTTCTCCCAACTACAGTCCCCAGACGAACTTCAGTTATCTGAGATTACATTTGGGAGGAACGAGTTTTTTCTTTGCGTGTAGAGAATATCTTAACAACGATAAAAGATATTCCGCAATATTTAGCGTATTGTTTGTTTGTCTTGCATAGTAGATAAGTGTAGAAATACCAGGATTTAAAAGTTGCAACAGCACCAAAGTGGTCAACTTTAACACTGTGTTAATACAGGGTGCCTCTAAATACAATATTCTAAAAGCCTGACTCCTCTATAAATCTGTAGTACATTCCAAAATTATCAGAACAATTGTGTAAAAGTTGTGATATTAATATCGTGTATTTTCCGATCAGCCCCACTGTGCAAAACTTTTCAATACTATTCGGAACCGGCTAAAAACAGTAGTTCTCGATGAGTTTGACTTACAAACTGTGAGTGTCTCTCTCTCCCTCTTTGAGTCCATCAATGAAACCCCTGAAGAAAAGTAATCTGAATTTTTTGTTTACTATCGCACAACTCAGCCACTGTGCTCAAGTACACACACACATGTGTCCAAGTACATACCGACAATTGCCTGAACAATAACAAACTTTTACTAACTTACAATCAGTCGCCTGAATGTGGCACAGAAAACAGATGTGTGAAATGGAAGAGGCAACAAACTTGACGCACTTGTGCGTTACACTTTATACGCCACCATAAACTCCATTATATTCCATTCATTCGTTCACTCACTTTTATCTGTCCCACCATCCCATCCATTCATGCATCCATCCATGCGTCCTCGTGCGTCACATAGCCAAAGTATTCAAAGCGTCCATGTCCATAGCCAACCGTGCAATTTCTCTGACTGATGATATTTCATTTCTCTGTAACCATAAAATTCAATTAACAACGCATTGCATGGAACATAATTTCGATTCAGTTTTTCCAACTCCCTTGGAGGGCCAAGAACGCAAAAACCCAAGAAGGAGTAACTGAGTAAGGGGGACGAGGGAAGTGACTAGCAGACGGTCAATTTAATTCACTAGATTCAAACACTACCATCATCGTCATCATCATCATCTTCAACGCCGTCATCTCTGGCACCATCATCAAAAACAAAACCACTTCTTATAGACAATCGACAAACTTTTACGAGACCAATAGCAGCAGGCCGATGACGTTGGTTCTGAAGAAGAGCCAGTAAAATGCATAACAAATTGTTCCTCATACCTAATTGGCAGGGACTTGGTGGTGAAGAGATTCAGTAGTTATAAACTTGGCAAAGGGAAAATATGAAGACCCTTGCAAAACAAAGGGAATAAATGAGCTGTATATAGAGACGGCCACAGAAGGCGTTTTGAAATGATAGACGAGTGTATAATGACGTCGTCGCCCATCTCTGTTGGTGTAAAGGCACCCCCAATGCACTTGAGTATCCCAGCCCCGGCCTAAGTAGAGTGCGTGTTTGGATGCGTGCCCATTCATCCATATACACACACACCCAGCTCTAGTTATTTCTTTGTTGGCTGACATTCAACAATAATTTGATGCCTAATTTAATATGATAAACACGTTTGCGAGCTTTTACTGTGAAGGTGAACAAGCGATATCGTGTGAAATTTAAGAATTCCAAACATTCGGCACGATATGATATTTTTCTGCAAATTTAGGGCGTAGAAAGTAGAGTTGTTCATGGAGTGGAGATAATTCTGGATGGAGAGAAACATAAAACTAAAATGTATTAGCAAACAAATTTGGAAAGGGCCCCCAGCAATGAGACTAAAGTGTGTAGAGAAAAGTAACCGGCTCGAAGGACCAAAAATCAGATAACTAAACAAAGACTAAGGGTAGTATTCTAAAAGTCCCGAAAGTGAACGTAAACGCAAAAGCCAACGCGAACGCCAAAGTCAAAAAATGGTAGTTTATATATCCCTTCGCGCTTGCGTTTGTTTACGAATGCTGTCACTGACATATGCGGTGTATAGAGTTGCCAAACTAAAATAAACAATTATAGATCAGAAAAAGTTATCTTGAGTGAAATGCTCAGAATGAAAAAGATCGACAAATTTAGCTCTGTTTCAGATGACCAACAGATTTTAAGATTGTTATTATTTATAATACTGCAAATACCAACAATGTTCACATAAAATGTGTAAAAAACCTATACTATTTTGGGGTTCAATGTCCAATAAATTTCCCCATCTATATTAAATTAGTTGTCTTTTCGAAAACACGTGCCATTTGGCGATATGTATTGACTGTAATGTATTGGTTCTTTTGTTTATTATTGTCAACATCAACTGATGTCTATAATTTTTAAATATAATTATAATAGTTTTGCAACGCATTATTTATTTGAACGTTCCATTTCAAATTTTATTATTGTAAATAAGAATTTCAGTGCGTAAACGAAATAATTTTCAATTATTTAAAAAAAAGTTTGAGTTTCATCCGTCGAATGAATTTCAGCCAAAATTGACAACTACTTATAAGCAATGAAATGCAAAATACTTCCATCTGCCTATTCTCGATCGAAATTTTTCTTTAAATTTTTAATTTCTTCAACTAACGCGAAGAATTGTGGCGTGTTCAATTTGACAGCTGAAGTGATCAAAAACGTTGCGCTGCGTTTTATAAACTACCCATTAAATACGTAACTCAACGCAGGTAGTCACCGAACAGCTGTAACGTTTTATAAACTACCAAAACGACAAAACTAACGCGAAGTGACTGATTCACTACTTGTAGAATACCACCCTAAACTTTTAAAGGTCGATAAAATAAAAAGAACATGGGAAGGAATACGCAGACGGTACACTGTAACGCCAAACTCATGGCAATCATTGTTTCTAATTTGAAACAACAACATCCTATGCATTGGCTTTCAATGAAAGCCTACATAGACAAGAAATTGTGATTATCGATAATTTCTATAGAGTATTGTTTTGGATGCTTTCGCACTAGTAGGTGTTGTTGAAACAATTCTCGTTAATTTCAGAATTGCTTATTCCTATAATGTGTGATGATACGAGGGCGGATCAATAAGTCCGTGACTTTTCGAACTTCGCTCGTAGTTATATGAAGCTCCCATCAAGTACCACCTGTTAATAGACTACTGTCACATTTTGAGCAAGTTCCGTCATTTACTTTGCATTTAACAGCTGTTCAAAACATACAACCTCGTGCATTTTTTTAAAAATGGAAAAAAGTGAATTTCGAGTGCTCATTAAACATTATTTTTTACGAAAAAAAACTGTCAATCAATCAAAGGAAAAGCTTGATAAATACTATGGGGACTGTGCACCATCGATTTCAATGGTAAAAAAAGTGGTTTACTGACTTTATTTGTGGTCGCACAAGTACAAATGACGCTAAACGTTCCGGACGGCCAATTGAGGTCAATACAGCCGAAAATTTCGAAAAAATCCACGATATGGTGTTGGCCGATCGAAGAGTAAAAGTTCATGAGATTGTTGATGCCATAGGCATTTCATATGGCAGTGTGGTTTCGATTTTAAATGATCAGTTGGGTTTAAGAAAGCTGTCTGCAAGATGGGTGCCGCGTTTGCTCTCAATTGACCATAAACGTAATCGTGTGACAATTTCAAAGGATTGTTTGGAGTTGTTTAACCGCAATTCGAAGGAGTTTTTGCGGCGTTTTGTAACTGTGGATGAAACATGGATCCATTACTACACCAAGGCCAAGGTAAGTTTGTCGGATAATAAGGTGATGGCAACCGTTTTTTGGGATGCACGCGGGATAATCCACATCGATTACCTTCAAATGGGAAAATCCATAAACGGCGAATATTATGCAAACTTATTGGAACGATTTAACGAGGATTTAAAAAAACCGACCCCCTAGTGGCTATTTGGTATTTCCAAACCTAAAGAAATGGCTCGGTAGAAAGAGATTTAGCTCCAACGATGAAATTATTGATCAAACAAATGACTATTTTATGGACCTCCTATTTTTTGGAAGGGATACAAAAACTAGAGAAACGTTGGACTAAGTGTATTGAGCTAAAAGGAGATTATGTTGAAAAACAATTTTTTTTTTTAAAAAAAAAACTGTTTCATTCAAAAAGTCACGGACATATTGATCCGCCCTCGTATACCAAAATATGTGTGGAGAATGGAGCTGATGAGATGCCTTGGTGGGCATCGAAATACCTACATATATTCCCAACCATCCACCGATATAATCAACTTCACTTTTTCTTTTATAAACTTTGTCTTTTATAAACTTTTTCTATTAAAAATTATTTTTAATGGAAAAAAATTACCTTGAACCGGGTAATGATTAAAAACCTTAAACTTTTAAAGATCAATAAAATAAAAAGAACATCGGAAGAAATAACTAATTATATTAATGTGCAAGACAAAAATTGTACGTGGATCATATTGTGGTCTGGACTATTAAGGATAGAAACAGATCAACTGAATAAGTAAGAAAACATCCTCAATTACTTTCGGACCCCCTAAAATAATTTCGCCCATTGTGCGAAAACAAGGAATTCCCCAGTGATCGCATATACCTCGTTGGAATGCTATTTACAAACACTTTCAGAATCTGTAATAAAAATGCGGAAAAAGAGTTGGGAAGTAAGAAAATATCCTCAATTACTTTTGGACCCCTAAAAATAATTTCGCCCAGTGTGCGAAAGCGAGGAATTCTGCCGCGTTCTCATATTCCTCGTTGGAAAGCTATTTACAAACACTTTCAGAGTCTTTACATCAAATCGATGATAAATGTTCATCAATTGTTCTTCATTGAATTGGTGAAGTTTGTTATTCAATTTGAAGACTGTGCGTTTATTCACCCTTTTCAGCTTCATTGAATTGATTATCTTTTTCTGCATTACTGGACCTTAGAAATAATTAGTGGGATCGATTCAAAATATGGATGTAGTCTTGTAAAAATAAAGAGAAAAAGAAAAAAGTAGAAGAAAATGAAAGATAAATACATAATAGAAATAGTGCAAGGGACAGACCACATTATCCACACAAAAAATATTATCCATTATCCATTTATGTGGTCATATACCTTGTTCTTGGGGATTTCTTACGATGAAAGATATGTTAAAAAAGTTTGGCTACTCTTTAACAAAAAACTTTCATTAAAATTATCACCACTTTACATCAAATTACATCAATTCGATGACAACCTTACAAACTGACGAAAAATGTACAACAAATTGATGAGCAATTTACATCAAAATGGTGAACAATTTACATCAACTTGATGGCAAATTTGAGGAAAAATTTAGATAAACTTAATGTAACATTGTCGTTGAATCAATGTAAAATATGGATGAAAGATTGATGAAATGTTCTTCATCAATTCAATGAAATGTGTCGTACGCTGAAAACTAAGAAAATGTTTCATCAAATTGATGAAGGAAATCATAAATTTGATGAAGCTTTATCTTTCAGTGTCGGTTGCCTCTATCTCATGATATGTAATATAACGAACTTGCAATACCTGAAGCGAAAGTCGTTTTTAACGCGAAAACCAGTTTCTTTGAGAATGGATTTTTCGAACAAACCGAAAGCGGTTTTTGAAAAATGTACGATTTTTCTGGACACTCTAATCCGATTAGACCCTATTTTGTTACGATTAGACAAAATTTTAAAAAGGCAGATAACAGTGTGCAACAGTGGGTTTCGGGCCCTCGCTCGGTTTTGCCCAATACGTAACAATTTTTTTTACAGGCCGAAGAAAATTTTGGAGGTGGGTCAAGGTCCTATTTCAGCTTCAGGATCTAAGATCGTCCATTAGGCGGCCAAAAAAGCGGCGACCAAATGGATTGGGACGTTTACAAGATTAGTCTTAATCTATACAAAGGTGAAATCAAGAAGGCCAAACGGAAATCCTGGCGAAACTTCTGTGAATCCATTGAGGGAACCAACCAGACTGCACGCTTACGATGTGTGCTCGCTAAAAACCAACCGTGTGCGCGGTTCTTAATGAAAAACGATGGAACGTAGACGTATTCGTCTGAAGAGTCTCTTAAGATTATCCTGGATACCCACTTTCCCAACGATGACAGGAATGTTGGTCATCAGCCAGAAGAGTTAGGCGGAAACTTACCTAGCATAGAAAAAGTTCGCTCAATAGTGAGCAGAAAGAATCTGATATGGGCCATTAGATGCTTTAAGCCCTATAAATCACCCGGACCTGACAGGATAATTCCCGCGCAACTACAGGAGGCACTATACCAATCTTGTAGTTGGTTGGAGGCAATCTTCAGGTTCTGTCTTATGCTGGGAGTCATTCCTAGCATTTGGAAGCAAACCAAAGTGGTTTTCGTCCCGAAAGCGGGCAAATGTTCTCATGCCAAACCAAAGGGCTTTAGACCAATCAGTCTATCATCCTTTGTTCTTAAGACATTTGAAAGGTTACTGGACATTCATGTTCGAAGTAATCTTCAACAGAATCTACTATCGAGTTCTCAGCATGCCTATATCAAGGGCAGATCAACTGAGACGGCTCTCCACTCTATAGTCAGCATAATAGAAAACTCTCTTGAGAATAAAGTCTTCGGTCCGGGGACCTTCTTGGACATCGAGGGAGCCTTCAATAACATTCAACCTTCGGCGATTCTCAGGTCGTTACAGAATCTAGGAGTCGACAGCTTAGTGACACGCCTAATTGGGAAGCTTCTGGTGGATAGATCCGTCAAAGCTGAATGGGGTGGTGTTACCATTGCTAGGAACGTTAACAGGGGGACACAGCAGGGGGAGTTCTGTCTCCACTATTATGGTTAACTTCTGTCAATGAACTGCTTCTTCAATTGGACAGGCCCGAATGCCAGGTCTTTGCCTATGCCGATGATATTGCTATCATCTGTACGGATAGAAACCTCAATTTACTTAGCATTCGTACAACCAGCCTACTCAGTCCGATTTCGAACTGGACCGCTAACAACGGACTATCGCTTAACTCACTTAAAACCGAGCTTATCTTGTTCTCTCGGAAATATAAAATACCCACATTTGAACTACCGTCAGTTAATGGGGTGCAATCATAGTTGACGGAAAAGGTCAAGTAATAATTCTCGACAGAAAACTGTCTTGGAAACCGAATGTGGAGGAGAGGGTGAAAAAGGCATCTGTTGCTCTTTACTGCTGCAAAGGGGCGATAGAAAAGCGCTGGGGACTGTCTCCTAATATCACCATGTGGATTTATACGGCAATAGTCAGACCAATACTTCTCTATGGCACCGTAGTTTGGTGGAGGTACCTCCAAAAGAAATATATTCTGAATTCCTTGATGAAAATTCAAAGATCAGCACTGATTAGCGTACGTGGGGCAATGGACACGACGTCAGGTACTGCACTTAGTGCTATCCTGAACATCTGTACTCCTGATATCATGGCCGAATCGGCAGCCGCTACATCCCTGGTGAGAATCAGAGATTGTGGCGTTTTGATATCGGGGCATTCCGGACACACTGAATTGCTACACCGGATCAACTCTATTCCCGTAAAAACGGACTACTGTATCCCCTACCTTCTACCAGCGACAAATCTAAGGACTTCTATTCCATACAGGAATACCTCGGAAAAGTCCCTGGAAGGGGACACCAGTAGTATCAGATTTTTCACGGATGGATCAAAGTTGGACGAGCAAGTAGGCTATGGGGTCCATTCACCGGACCTAAATGTAAATATCTCCTTCAAGCTGCCTGATCACTGTAGTGTATTTCAGGCGGAAATTACCGCCATGCTGGAGGTTGCTGAACTACTACTAGCCTACTTGCTCGTCCAACTTTGATCCATCCGTGAAAAATCTGATACTACTTGTGGCCCCTTCCAGTATCTACACCGACAGCCAGGCTGGCATAAAATCACTGGAAGCCATGTTTGCTACGTCCCTGGCGGTGAAAGAATGCCACTCATTGCTTAGGATGATGGCAGAGTATTTTGACATCAGGCTCATCTGGGTACCGGGACATAGCGACATTCCAGGCAATTGCGTTGCGGATGCGTTAGCTAGACAGGGTACTACGGCACAGCTTCTTCTGGCAAAAGAAGGTGTCAGTATACCAGTCTCTATCTGCGGTTTGCAGATCAGGCAGTGGGCTGATAATATGTTCAAGGACAAGTGGAGACTTCAACTTGCAAACAAGCCAAGGTCCTCTGGCCACAGCTGGACAGGAAGAGGACTAGGCAACTACTTAACTTGCCGAGGGGCAGGTTATTCATAATGATAGGAACCCTTACGGGACGAGGAAACGACGAAACACCTTCTCTTGGATTACCCTGCTCTGGCAGAACTGAGAAGTAGGATATTCGGAACACATTTAGTTAGCACCCTAGCCCTACAGGATATACCTGTAGGTCTTATAGACGAATTCATTGAAAGGGCAAATTGGCTAGACGACTAGTCAATAGTTGCTATAGAGGAAACTGCAGGTATCACAATGGGCTTCTTTAGCCTTAATGTGCTAGACAGCGTGCTGTCTGGCAGCCTTTTCAACAAACCAACCAGGGTCCTATTTCAGATTTTACTTCAATAAATCCTAAACAGCTTTAAATATTGGATTACAACCTGTGATAATATTGTACATCTTTTCACATTTCACAATTCCCTCTAATATATTCGTATAGGGTGACTCGATTGTTGTTTTGGTTTCTTGAAAAAGCTGTTAAAGATATGACAATTATCAACAAAAACGCTTAAAACAACCATATTTTTTGAGATCTTATATGACATTTTAGGACGTTGATGTATTTGGCAATTTTGTCGAAAGCCTTAAGTTGTACAACTTTGAAGAACATTATTACATTCCTGTGTTAATAGTATAGAAATTATAAGAGAAAATTTTAAAAAATGTAAAAGTTCTGTATTGGTACAATCATTTTGGAAGCCAAAATGTCATATTTGTTCATTAGTGTATTATATTGTTAAGTATATTAAGCTCTAAAACTTTGTAGTAGATATCAATTTGTAATTTGTTTAATATTGAATACATACAGGTGAATATTTAAAGAATATGGTTAAACGCAGCACTTATACACCAATTATGGAGCTCTAAATATAATTTTTGTTGATTAGTGTATTTCGAAAAGTTATCAAGCTACAATTCTTTTGAAGACAGCTACCGCAATTTATTAGCCGTTAAGCAGGAACTGTCAAAACATATAAAATATGTGAAATTTTTCATGACGTTTCGTGAAATAATCGATTAACAGTGTACTTTTGCTTAGAAATATATTAGAGGGAATTGTGAAATGGGAAAATAGCTATAATATTGTCAAAGGTTGTAATGCAATATTTCAAGCTGTTTAGGATTTATTGAAATAAAATCTGAAATAGGGCCCTGACCAACCTCCAAAATTTTCTTCGGCCTGTAAAAAAAAATTGTTGCGAGCGGGGTTTTGTGATACCACGTCTAAGTACTTTCACAATTTATTGGTTGAGGCCCGAAACAAATTCCTTTCATTTGTATCACAGTGTAATAAGAAAATACCATATAAAGGGTTTTTCAATAAGAGCGCTACAAAAGTTTTTTTAAATAAAACAAAACCGGTTTTAGATACCAATGAAATTCTTTTTTCCTGTGAAAGTATGTTCGATGCCATTATGTATGGAACTCGATTTCTTTTGCATGCCCACCACGGGCACGCTTGCAGAAGTCCAGACGCTGAACCCAATTTTCGACGGTTTTCAAGCATAAATCGGCCGATACTGCTGCAATTTCACGTTCGATATTCGTACGAAGTTCATCAATCGCCGCTGGCTTCTTGGCATGACCATAGACTTGACGTAGCCCCACAGGAAATAATCTAACGGCGTCAAATCGCACGACCGAGGCGGCCAATCGACTGGGCCATTTCGTGAGATAACACGTTCACCAAACTTGGTTTCCAATAAATTGATTGTGGCATTCGCTGTGTGGCTTGTGGCGCCGTCCTGTTGGAACCACATGTCCTCCAAGTCCATATTATCTAATTGGGGCCAAAAATATTCGGTTATCATTGAACGGTAGCGATACGCATTCGTCACAGAGATGCCCAACGCTTGAGAACGACATGTGAGAGACATATTTGGGCTTTCTTGAACTGAAGCCTCAGCGGCAGCAATATTCTCGACACTACGGGCACTTCTTTGTCTCACTGGCACGGGAACATTTTGTACTGTGCCTGTGGATTAAAATTTTTCCACTAGACGCAATACAAGATCAAGCTGACTCAAGAATTGAAGACGATGGACCTTTTGACGCGACGTACGTTCTTCGATTGGGCTCTGGAGAAGATGCGCCAATGTGATGAATTTCATCGCAAAATTATCTTCAGTGACGAAGCTCATTTTTGGCTCAATGGTTGATCTGGTAGGACGATTATAACGACCATAAATTGGACGTAGCGCTCTTAAAGTTGAGGCCACTGACTCCAAATTTTGGTAGTAAATTTTAATAATTTCGACTCGTTGTTGGCTCGTATTTCTTTCCATGATGAAATGGCAAACCTTACTGAAGAGAAATGCCAAAAGAGCGGGAAAAAATATTGCGTCGTTTGCTGTCCCTATCGATTTGCTTTTGTAGCGTCTCTGTTGAAAAATCCTTTATTATTTCTTAACCTTTTGATAACGGTTATGATATTTTTATAAGTCGATTTTACCAAATCGAAACAAAGTAAGTTCTTATAATATAAATACTAAAGTCAAACATTAACTTAACGATGTTCTAAACGAATTTTCAATACTTCAGCAACGGATTTCAAAACTAATCGTATTAACATTTATCATTAATTACATACACATTTTGCAGTCAATTTCTTTGCAACAATTTGTTGCTAAAACTAACAACAACAGCATACAGCAATTTGTTAGCGGCATTAAATTTTATACTTTTCGTTTACAGTCAAGTCACTTTTGGCCAACAAATGACTTTAAATAATGCAAAAACCGTTTAAACCCGTTACAGAAATTACGGCTTTAACCCAACCGTTTGGACATTTACAACATTCACCACGTAGCAGTGAATGCAACGATTTACGTACTCAACCACAGAAACATGAGCACCATACTAGCATGTACTTGCAACAAGGATGTTTGCTGCATGCAACATGTTCAAATACTATGTTACAAACTGCTGTTGTTGTCTATTTGCATTTTAATTAAAATTCACAAATATCGACCATAAACTTTGTAAAAATAAATATTCAAATGGACCACCAAAAAGTAGTCATGCTACCACTACTCGCAGCAGTTGTGGAGCGGAGTGATGCTGTCCATAAGGTTAACCAGTTGTTTGCCACCAGTTATTGGTTAACAACATCAGGGGCAATTGGGGACGCAGAGGGGCGGCAGTAGAAGCATGAGGTATCGACATCATAAAGCGCCGTACCAACTTTAACAATATTTTGTACATTTGAGGCCCTCTCTCTTTCTCTATTTGAAGTCAGCCATCTACAAACATCTGTATATAGTATATCCATGTAATATAGTTCCATAGAAATTCGCATCCTGTTGTTAGTTGATGTGGTATGTACCGCATCACTACTGCACATTGAGGGGTTTTGAAGCGTTTAGGCATTAGAAATTCAAAAATTCAAAATATGATTGAGATTTTTTATTGGTATTGACAACACTCGAAACAACTCGAAATTCAGATTTTCAATTAAAAATCTAAATGAAAAATTCCAAATATAATTAGAAAATTTGCGTATGAAATTAGAAAATACTAAACAAAATTATAATACTGAGACAATAAACCATTAGAATTTGCAAAAATTAAAAATACGAGGGCGGATCAATAAGTCCCTGACTTTTTGAATGAAACAGTCTTTTTTTTCAAAAACACTTAGTCCCATAATTCTCCAATTTTTGTATCCCTTCCAAAAAATATGATTTTTCGAGGTCCATAAAATAGCCATTTGTTTGATCAACAATTTTATCGTTGGAGCTACATCTCTTTCCACCGAGCCTTTTCTTTTCTTTGGAAATAGGAAATAGTCACTGGGGACTAAATCCGAAGAGTATGGCGGATGAGGTACCAATTCGTAGCCCATTTCATGGAATTTTGCCATTTTGCGTTTATGGTCAATTGTGAGCAAACGCGGCACCCATCTTGCAGACAGCTTTCTTAAACCCAACTGATCATTTAAAATCGAAACCACACTGCCATATGAAATGCCTATGGCATCAACAATTTCACGCACTTTTACTCTTCGATCGGCCAACACCATATCGTGGATTTTTTTCGCCATTTTCGGGTGTATTGACCTCAATTGGCCGACCAGAACGTTCAGCGTCATTTGTAGTACTTGTGCGAACACAACGAAAGTCAGTAAACCACTTTTTTTACCATTTAAATCGATGGTGCAGAGTCCCCATAGTATTTGTCAAGCTTTTCCTTGGTTTGATTGACGGTATTTTTTTTCGCAAAAAATAATGTTAAATGAGCATTCGAAATTCACATTTTTAATTTAAAAAAAAATGCAAGAGGTTGTATGTTTTCAACGCAATGTTTGAAACGCAAAGTAAATGACGGAACTTGCTCAAAATTTGACAGCAGTCTATTAACAGGTGGTATTTAAAGGGATCAGTGTTGCATTTCATATAACTACGAGGGAAGTTCGAAATGTCACGGGCTATTTATCTTTTAAATTGATGAAATTCAAAAAAATTAATAAACATTAGACCACGTCGGCGTCCACAGACAAAAAAAAACATTTCCCAAAGTCGAGGGCAAATATTAAAGAACACCTCGTAACAATTAAAAAAAATAAATTTTTCCTTTCCGAGCCCGTGAAAAACAGCCAAAATCGTTTTTTTATCGTGTTTGTTTTTTTGTATTTCAATAGCGCCAAAAAGTATGCAATAATTTCCGCTAATAAGGCAAACAACCTCAAAAAATATTTGTATTAATGCGGTAAATACATCTTGTCATACGCAACTTTTTTGTTTTTGAATAAAATTGTATACTTTCAAAGCAAAATGTTCTTGGTTTTTAAAGGGCATTAATATTAGAAAAAATATTTTTCGATTTTAGGGATAGAAACTGCACTAAATGAGGCCTTCATTACAAGATGAAGTTCTACGTCAGCGACATCTATATGATAAATGTAGTAGTCGTTAAGATCTATACAACGATGTCTTGTATGTTACGATCGAGCCACAAACAAAAACAACACAATAAAAAAACGATTTTGGCTGTTTTCCACAGGCTTTCCGGTTTTCCCTTTTCCACGAGGGAAGTTCGAAAAGTCACGGGCTTATTGATCCGCCCTCGTAAAATCTTTATTTATCTTTTAAATTGACGAAATGTAGAAAAATTAATAACGATTAGACGGGTCGGCCTCCATATACAAAAAAAAATTCCAAAAGTCGAGGGCAAAAATTAAAGATCACCTCGAGACAATTTTAAAAAAATTCCTTTCCGAGCCCGTGAAAAACAACCAAAATGGTATTACCGTGATTTATTTTTTGTGTTTTGAATAGCGCCAAAAAGTATGCAATAATTTGCGCTAATAAGGCAAACAACATGAAAAAATATTTGTGTTAATGCTGTAAATACATCTTGTCATACGTTACTTTTTTGTTTTTGAATAAAATTGTATACTTCCAAAGCAAAATGTTCTTGGTTTTTAAAGGGCTTTAATATTAGAAATTTTGTTTTTTTAATTTTAGGCGTAGAAACTGCACTAAATGAGACCTTCATAACAAGATGATGTCGTACGTCAGCGACATCTATATGACAAATGTAGTACTCGTCGAGATCTATACAACGATGTCTTGTATGTTACGATTGAGCCACAAACAAAACATCTACAATAAAAATAAATTAATAAAATTAAATTAATTTTTTATAAAATATAAATTAAATTAATTTTTTTATTGTCTCGAGGTGATCTTTCGTATTTTCCCTCGACTTTTGGAAATTTTTTTCCTGACCCGGTTTAATAAAGATAACAATTTTAAATTCTAAACTCTTAAAATCTTTCATGAAATTAAGAGTTTTTTTCTTAAATCAAGAAATTCTACATCAACTGGAGGATTTTAAACAGGCATCGCAAATGCACGCGAGCGTAAAAAATCCATGTCACTGCTCAAAATACATCTCGCGAGATTCGAGTCGCGTATTACCGCGCACAAAATGCGTCTCATAAGTCGTTAGTTGTAGGAAACGCACGCGCACGCGAGTACTTTTGATATTAAAATTAAACGCACAGCTCGTACTCGCTTCAAAACCCTTATAGTGAAAAAATATAAATATTTTGGAAATAGTACGTAAGTTTTCCGAAAAGTACAAACAATGTACAACAAATACACAAAAAGAATGGATAAAATGTGACAACAAGCCGATAAATTGGAACAAAAATTGCATATATTGTATCAAAGTGTCGTAAAGTCTACGAAAAGGTACATACAATTTAGCTAACATTTTTGTATTTTATTATTCAAACTCGGCTCCATTCTATATCTCTATTAATAGAGATATAGTTTTCAAAACTGAGTTTTGCTATGAATCCTAGCAAACCGTATAGCTGTTTCAGATCTAGCCACAGATCTTCACCAGCGGTTTTTGGACTCTTGACACCAAATCGAGGATTAATGTTCATCAATTGTTCTTCATCGAATTGATGACAAATTTTATTAAATTAATTAAAAGGTTGTTCAATTTGAAGATTGTGCGTTCCTTCACTATTTTCAGTTTCATTAAATTGATTATAATTTTTATATCAATCTTCGTCATTGGAATTTAGAAATAATTAGTGGGTTTGATTCAAAATATGGGTGTAGTATTGAAAGAATAAAGAGAAAAAGAAAATAACTCGTAGAAAATTTAAAATAAATACATAATAGTAAATAGTGCAGTGGACAGAAATCAATATCCACACTATGAGAATTTTCTATGTGGTATTATACCCTGTTCTCTTCTTTTTTACAATGAAAAATAGTCCAAAGAATATGGCTACATATTATCAACCAATTTACATCAAAATGATGACCAATTTACATTGATGACCAAATTGATGACAAACTTATATCAAATTGATGACAACGTAACATCTCATTGACTACAAATCTGCAGCAAATTTATGAACAATTTACATCAAAATGATGAAAAATTTACTTCAACTTGATGTCAGGTTGTCGTTGAATCAACATAAGCTATTGATGAAAGATTGACGAAATGTTCTTCATTAGTTCAATTAAATGTGTCGTAGGTTGGAAACTGAGGAAATGTTTCATCAAATTGATGACGGAATACATGAATTTGATGAAGCTTTTTCTTTCAGTGTACGGTTTGCCAGGAATTATAGGAATACATTTGCAAAACTCCTTTTTGAAAACTATATATATCTATTAATAGAGATATAGAATAGACTCCATCTTGAACAATAAAATGAAATAGTACCAATAAAAAGGTCGAGTGCAAACAGCGTACCATAAAGTATATATTGCACAACTAAAAGTACTTAATGTGTACCAACAAAGAATACATAGAGTGTACAAAAGTGTACGCAAGGTGCATTGCGCACCAAAAAATTAACACAATATATACCAAAAAGTACATAAAATTTACCAAAATTTAGATAGTGTACCAAAAACTACCAAAATCAACGTAAAATGTACATACTGTATCAAAAATACATGAAAAGTACCAAAAAGTACTTTTTGGTACTCTAATTTTTGATAATTTTTATGCAATTCTTGGTACTTTCTATGGACTTTTTCTGGCTCACTATATACACTGTCGGTGGTGCAATGGTTAGTGTTCGCGGATCTTCTACATGAGAACGAGGATTCGATCCCTGCTCCGGCCACCGTACATTTCTTTCGACGACAGTCACCTGATTGTGAGAAGCTCTCCCCACTCCCTTCAAGGGATGTCATGGGAAACCATTTATTTATTTTAATATTTAATATGGAACCTTAAAAAAGTACCAAAAAAGTGCATAAAATTTACATAGTACATCAAAAATACATAAAAAGTACCAAAATGTATTTTATTTGGTATAAAAAATTAAATGTAATTTTTATAATTTTTATGTATATTTTTTGGTACCTTTTATTCACGGTTTTTGGTTCACTATGTACCCTTTATAACTACATATTTTTGGTACATTTTATGTGCTTTTTTGTGAACTATATATTTTTTTGGTTCGCACTGTACTTTTTTGGTACACATTATGTACTTTTTGGTACACTATATATACTCTGTGGTACACTTATATGTACCTCTTAGCACATATTATGTACTCCCCGATACTTTTTGTAATTTATCGTAAATTTTATGTACTTTTTTGCTATCCATTTTATACGCCCGTCCCTACTCTCTATATAACAGCTTTTACTCTCTTACCCTTTTGTGATGAAAGAAGAGCGCTCGCGGACGCGTGCTTTTTTTAATTTTTATGGCAAGTGTTTTCGCGTCGTATATTTTGGATTTTTTTACATCTCCCGACCAACCAGAAGGTGTCGTTTTCTACTTCTCGTTGTACGACTCGTAGCGAGTAAGCGAGCTGTGAACGTGCAATTGCGCTGTCTGTTTATAAATATATAGAAAAAAATACAAACGATTTTGAAACTTTCCATTTCAACTTAAGAAAACTCAAAAAATTCAAAACTATTTGGGAGAAAAACTTTGACCTGTTAGCTCATAAGATACTCAAAATCTTAATACACTTAGAACATTCTTTTCAAATACGAAATCATAGAGTAATATATATATGCAGAAGCACTTTTTCTCTCATCTATCGTTTCATTTCGTAGTATTCGTCGTGAGTTTGGCGCAAAGTACACAGGTTCTATGCAGATTGACTTGTAACAGGTGGAGTTACAAGAACTGTTGATTTAACTTTTTCATATAATTTTTGTGAACAACAGTATTTAAATGTATTTTTTACTTTTTTGTTGACTTTTGTTGTTGGTATACGTTTGTGTTGACTTTGACAGAAATATCCTACCACACAAACACAAAATTCCATTATTGTTACATTGTTGGATGTTTTGTATCAATGTCTCTACCTGGTATTATTGAAGCCATGCCTTGCAACATTCAGCATTTGTTTAAACCCACGCCAATGGAAAAAAATAAATGAGAGAAACCCAACCCCTATACGATACACAGTAGAGTGGCAATGTTATCTTTACTTTTGAAATTCAAACCGGCGCCGGAATAATATTACACTTGGTGTAAGAATGTTATAATGAAACTCTGGGCCAAATTGCACAACGTTGAGACGTGGCTGCTAGAAATTTTCTTATTTTCTGACGGATTTTTATTATCCCCCACTGTAAGGTGACCTATTGCCGCTGTAACATAGAAACACACATATGACCACAGTAGTCCCATCCATCCCAGCGGCGGAGTCTGCGAGGCCTTCCAGTTATGACGCAATGATGTCCTCAAATAAAATCTCCGAATCCAGGGGATATCCATGACACAGCTGACCTACTATGCAGTAGGAAATTTATAGAAAATAAGAGTGGATAGGCGAAAGAGCAAACTAAGTTTAGATAGTGTTGAATTGATACAAATGGCAGCTAAATTTTGTTTTTTGTTGGTTGCATCGAACAAAAATACGCTTTCTCTTTTATTTCTGTCCGTTTTATGTCCAACCAAAGAATAACATACAACAGCAACTCGAACTCGATGAAATAACCTACTACCTCGTCGTCATCGAGATAACGTAAAGAGAGGGATGGCAACTCTTAACTATTGCTCTATGGCTAAATAGAACACAAATGTATACCAACAATAAAAGTAAGTTAAGGCAACAGCTCTTGAAGCTCCACCTGGTGTAAGTCAATTTTCGTCGAACATCTGTCATTTCCACAAACCCATGGCGAAGAGTGTGAAATGACACGTCAGACGAATGAAACCGTTCCTCTATTCTAATTTACTCCATGATGGAAATGATAAGTGTGCGCGGCTCTAGTGAATTCGATCCACCTTACACCACCCTGCTTAGTGGTGGCGACACCATTGCCATGAAAAATGTTCTCAAAATACCGTTGGGAACCGGTGTAAAACCGTATGCCCCAATCAGTGAATGAAAAATTTGAAAGCGCATAGCTCACAGGTTGTGAGAAGCTCTTCCCAATCCCTTTGACCCCAAGGTACATTTTGAGGGGTGGACAAAATTATCTTTTTGGTGAGTCGGTCTAATATACATGGTTTCTGCAACATGTTCAGCGTGTACAGAGAAAAATATTGCTGCCGTACCGCCAGTGTTAATGACGACTGTGAAATATCATTGGCAGCAATTGTGATTGATCAAAACCTGAAGCCAAACGACCTTCCACAGGGTGGAATTTTCGGTGAGAGAGCCTAACGAAACATTAAGATCTGTTTTTGTCAATTTTTAGTTTAAAGGTAAGTTTTTGAACAAGTCTTTTTCTCGAAATTTGCCAAATTTGTAAACTGTGGAGTTGCCACAGTTTTAATTTTTTTTTTAGCTTTCAATTTCACCAATCAATTTTTAATTTTCACCAAAATCGCAACCCATTGTTTTAAAACTTAGATACAAATGGAGTTAAATACAACAAAATACTTTTTAAATATTGAATCGAAAGTAAATTCAAACAATCGTTTCAAAAATTATTCCACCAAATGCTTTCGCCTTCAATATGACGGTTTTATATAAAGCCTTCTTGAGAATACTTTCTATAAGCCCTGCCTTTTTATATCACGCACAATTCCATCTTATGGAAGGTCTTCCTCAACGCGAATAAAGACTTTCTGGGAAGCCCTTCTATATGGCTTCTTTTAGGAAACGGGGATGAAACATCTTGCCTTCCAATCTCACGCTGTTTCAAATGTTAACCAGTAGGTAATGTCTTAGAAAGGTCCACCGGATCCTATAGAAGGCCTGAAATAAGGCGTACCATCTCATGATTTCCGCCGTTTTTAATACTATCACACTATTTCTGTCACACACACGAACTTCTATGCACAGAGAGAAAGTGTATTTTTTGTTTACACTCGTATTTTTTGTTGTTGTGGTTGCGTTTGAGGTTGTTGCGGCTGCAGCTTTTTCTCTCTGTATGGAAAAACAGGATGCATATTCGACACAAAAATTTTCACATTAATTGCAACAAGAAAAACAACAACAAGGGTATTTACAACACTACCTGCAATAGCAATAACCACTTCATATTACGCATAAACAACTTCAAAGTGAACATAACAACACCACTGTGCGCCACAGTGGCTTATATGGCTTGTTTGAAACGTTGGTTGTGATAAGTTCGGACAAGTTGTAAATCTTTGTATGTATGCATGTTGCTTTCATGAGGTTGATTTTGGTGGGAAACCCTACTATCCCACAACTTATACTACTACCGTATATTGTGAATGCATTTGATGGAATTATTTTTACAACGATTGTTTGAATTTAGTTACGGTTCAATAGTTAAAAAGTATATTGTTGTATTTGACTTAAATCAAAGGGTTTTGGGATTTGAGTGAAAATTGGCAAATGTGTTAATATTGAATGATTGAATGTTAAACGACAAAAAATAGAAAAAAAATTTAAAACAGTGGCAACTCCACAGTTTTAAAATTTGGCATATTTCGAGAAAAAAAATTGTTCAAAAACTGAACTTTAAACAAAAAAAGTGTTTCCCATTATAAAGGGACTGGAGAGAGTTTTTGACAACCAGTGAGCTTTGCGGTTTCTAGTCTTACGCAGCAATCGAACCCACGTTTTCATACTCAAAGCAACTGCTTCATCAAATTATGAATTTGTTCATCAATTTGAATTTCTTCATCAATTTGATGAAACATAATTATGAATTTCTTCATCAATTTGATGAAACATTTCCTCATTTTCCAACCTACGACACATTTCATTGAATTGATGAAGGACATGTCATCGATATTTCATCAATAGTTTATGTTGATTCAACGAGAGACAACCTGACATCAAGTTGATGTAAATTGTTCATCAATTTACTGTACATTTTTCGTCAATTAGATGTAAGGTTGTCATCAATTTTATGTAAGTTTGTCATCAATTTGATGTAAATTGGTTATCATTATGATGTAAATTGTTTGTTAATTTATAGCCAAACTCTGAACTATTTTTCATTGAAAAAAATTCACAACAGGGTATAAGACCACATAGAAAATGCTCATAGCTTGGATATTGTTTTTAGTCCATTGCACTGATTTCTATTATTTCTATTACTTCCATATTTTGAATCGACCCCACAAATTTTTTCTAAATTCCTATGACGAAGATTGATGTAAAAAAGGTCACCAATTCAATGAACCTGAAAAAGTGAAGAAACGCACAATCTCCAAATTGAAGAACATTTTCAGCGAGTTGATGAAATTTTTCATCAATTCAATGAAGAATTATTGAGGAACATTAATCATCGATTTGATGTAAAGGCTTTATTTCAGTGCAGGTACAAGAGCTGCTCACACATGCTGCAAAAAACGGCCCCTGTAACATATTCTTCCTAACATATTATGCAGGAACCATGTATATGATTGGAAGACACTTCAAACATTAATATGTTTGCAAGTCCCAAACTCACTTGTGTTTAAATGTAAACAGCATCATGTTTACTGGCAAACATGTATGCTTTTATGTGGAAACTTATGCGTATTTCCCCCAAACATAATAATATTTCAATATATATGTATGTATTATATATATTACTATTGGTCGTCGGTGGTGCAATGGGTAGTGTGCGCGCCTCTTGTACATGAGATCCGGGGTTCGATCCCTGCTCCGACCCCCTACAATTTCTTTCGGCGGCGGTCACTTCGCTTAGTGGTGGCGACACTATCGAGTATTTAGCCATGAAAAAGCTTCTCAAAATATCGTTCGGAACCGGTGTAGAACTGTAGGTCCCAATCAGTGAGTATAAAACTTGAAAGCGCACAGTTCACTGGTTGTAAGAAGTTCTCCCAAATTCCTTCATGAGGTGTAATGGGAACCCATTTATTTATTTTTATTATTTATCATAAATAATTTTATCAATATAAATCCACATTTATAAATACAAAAAATTAAAAGATTTAAAACGGTCTTTCTTACATTTAGGTGCATTGAATGTATTATGTGTTTTTTTCATGAAATAAGAATCTGCTGCTCTTTTGCTTCTCCTTTCTTTGTTGTCTCTCACGTTTTTATTTTCGGAAGGTTTCAGCTATGCGTTGGTTATCACTATTCGTAGGTACACAAAGAATATATTTGTATACAAATCTAGTTCATGCAATCCAAGCGTTTATTTCACAAATGGTCCGCCGTTCCGTTTCTCTCAGTAAAGGCTCGGACAGACAAATGGCTTCACGTTGTTGCCCTTTCCAGTTTCTTTCCTCAAAATCGTTTCTCACTTTGGTAGCACATACATGAATATAATGAATGATGAATGAATACTTGAAACTGAAACGCAATACATCAGACACAATAAGAAACACTGACTTCAACTGCAATTTGCACGCACATTCAGGAATATTTATGACTAACTGACTGAGAGAATAATGCAAAAATACAGATACAAGATAGACTCTCTCGTTGTTCCTCTTTTATTCTCTTGCTCTCGAGAGATCATAGACAGTGCAACAAACACAGCTGTATTTGTATCACAAACATAAATATATATGTTGCGAAATACATATATATTCTAACATATTAATCATTGTGTCTCAAACATGTAATATTGAATAGCAAACACAATATGTTTGGACACAAGTATATTATATTTGCGACAAGCTCCAAAAACACTTTATATTTGAATCCAAACAACAAAAAAATAGAGATTTTTCAGCGTGCAGTGGCCGTCGGTGGTGCAATGGTTAGTGTGCGCGACTCTTGTACATGTGATCCTGGGTTCGAACCCGGCTCTGACCACCTTCAAATTTTCTTTCGGCGGCGGTCACCTCGCATAGTGACGGCGACACTATCGAGTATATAGCCATGAAAAACTTCTCAAAATACCGTTCGGAATCGGTGTAAAACTGTAGGTCCCAATCATTGAGTGAAAACTGGAAAGCGCACAGCTCAGTGATTGTGAGAAGTTCTCCCCAGTCCCTTCATGGGATGTAATGGGAAACCATTTTTTTTTTTGTTTTTTTTTTTTTTAGTAACCATCGCACCACCGATCCATTCGAGAAATACAATTTGTAAACACTTTAGGAATCAAATCGCACGATAAAAGGTGGCCAGTTCACTGGTCCCAGATATGAGATAAATTGCTCATTGAACTCTGCTCTAAATAAGTGTAATGTTTCACGTGATGCATGGCACACAGCGCGCTGGCTTGTTGTAACCACATGTCGACCAGTTGCAGGTGATGCAGTTTTGCTTGAAATTATCCAGTAACATTGCGCCATTGCCAGTAATATTGTGACTATCGTGATCATTAAAGAAAAAATATGGAAAAAATATTTTGCTGTATGAATTAACAGCTCTTGTATTGCCTTTGGTTGCTCATGAGACCAGTTTTGCTTATTAACATATTTTGCGATCAGGTATGAGCCACGCCCCTGAACACAAATTTTATATAACATAAAACGGATCTTTCTTAAGGTTTCGTAAGACTCACTCACCGAAAATTCGACCCTGTGGAAGGTCGTCAGGCTTCAGTTGTTGATCAATTACAATTGTTACACGCAAAGAAAAATAACGTTTATTGTTCGGTTCCCGCAACAATACTATGATTGATTTGATTTACTTTATTAATCGCAAACGTTCATGTAGTTCTCCCAAATAAACTCATATATCGCAAATGTGTATCATGTTGTTGCAAACGAGTTCTCGTTTGCATCAAACGCGTTCAAAATTATATTTGCCGCCAATTTAAAAAACGTTTGCGACAACTGAAATTAGCAATTTTTTTAATGAGAGCACAGATTACGAAGAACGTAAATTTCTCTCATTCTGTCGACTGTATAAACAGTCTTATCCACTCGTTTGGCACACACACTCACGCATACACATAAAAGTGATCGCACACTCTATGCTTCTACCTTTTCCACATATCTTGGATGGACTATTGACGCGTTTTAGTTTGCTGCGATTTTAGTTGTTATTTGAATGCAAGGCGAGACAGACGTGTAAGTAGACAGTAAAAAAATAAACAAAAATTCCATCTTTTTTACAACAAACTTTATGGGTAAAACCAAAATCATTAAAGTTGGAAACTTAAACATAAAAGAGCTTATGGAAGCCATAAATAAAAGTGTTAATTGCAGCTCGGTTGCTGTAACCGAAAGAACAATTGGTGGAACCATTTTTCGTATCTCGCAAACGTTTTTTCAGCTCTAATTTTTCATAACTCGTTTACTTCAAACGTTTTTTAGTTCTCCCGAATGTTTTTTAGTTTAGAGCAACTACAACTCGGTTTGCTGTAACCGAACGAACAGTTGGCAGAACCGTTTTTCATTTCTCGCAAACGTTTGGTTCTGCTTATATTTTCATAACTCGTTTGCTGCAAACATTTTTCGGTTATCCCAAACGAAGTGGATTGAATGAAGGGATTGACAGAAGTTCGTTTCTCCCAACTACAGTCCCCAAACGAACTTCAGTTATCTGAAATTTCGTTTGGGAGGAACGTGTTTTTTCTTTGCGTGTACCAAGGATATATCACAGTCCTCATTAACACTGGCGGCTATGGCAGTAATATTTTACTATGAACACGCTGAACATATTAAACGCTGAACTCACAAAAAAACGATCCTTTTGTTCACCCCTCAAAATGTACCTTGGTTTGTTTGATTCCCAAAATCTTTCGTCTCTAGCATTAAGATCCCTTGGGCTGGATCATTTTTAAAAAAGGTATTTTTTTAGTTTTTAAAAGAATTTGGTACTTTAGCTAAAGACAATGCATACAATATTTATATCATATGAAAGGGGTTTTTAAGACTCGTCCAACGGTATATGAAATATGTCCTGACACATCCCTTCTATTCTGCAGAAAAAAATATTTTTAAGTTTTTAGTTCGTAGATTTTGCTGATTTAAATGTCAGATTGACATATTTCAATGTTTAGAAGATTTTTTTTTGAAATTCGCACTTTTTTGAAATTCGTACTAGATCGCGTTTTACCAAAAATGCAATACGTTGCGAACTTTACATTTTAAACAGGGCAAAACGGGTATGAAATCTTTTGTTTGGGCATTGAGATCATTGTTGTATAGATATGTATATTGTTTTTTATTTTTTAATACATTTTCCGACGTGGTCTGAACCTAATTTTGAATATTTCGAATTACTACAATCTGACATTTAAATCAGAAGAAATCTCCATACTAAAAACTTAAAAATTCGTGCTTTTTAACGATATCCCTGAAAAAAGGATGTCTTAGGACATATTTTGACATGTTTTTTATACCGTTGTATGAGCCTTACAAACCCTTTCCTATAATACTAATATTGTATACATTGTCTTTAGCTAAAGTACAAATTTCTTTGAAAACTAAAAAAAAAATTTTTAAAAACGGTCCATCTTTCGGGATCTTAATGCCAGACACAATTTGCAATTGCACAAGACGTCTTGACAAGCCATTTGATTTTATTCAAGACATTTACTGTAGCGAAGTTGCGACAACCAAGTACTTCGGGGTATTGTCGACAAAGCATTCATGAAGGTGTGTAAGTGCACAAAACTACAATATGATGTGAAGCGAATAAAGTATTTGCAATGTATTTGAAGCTGTAGAGCGACGGTACTCCGAACGTCCTCGTCTTGACACTCTAGTAATTACCCATTATTTTCCACATACCCTATGGGTAATGGGTAAACTATCGTAACCTATTCGCCACGATGATGGTTAATGGGTTACCCAGGGTAACAACACATTAGTTCCCATCAGCATTTTAAAAAACTGTCACTTTAACCACCGATAAACGGAAAGGACTTTGGAAGGAAGGTGTACGACACAAAAATTGTGTTGGCTTGGAGAATATGTACATAGTGCACCAAATACAAATAAAACCCAAAAGGGTCGGGTTGAGAATTTATCAAAAAAAATTTTGGCCCCATTCTATGCTAAAACAAATTCCACTTAGTACGAAACGTCACAGTCGAGAAAGGGTCATAGCTGGTAAAGAGGGCAGGCTGCTTAGAGCCAATAATGTATTCTTTCCAATGTTCATTGTACTGGCGAGAAGAGGAGACGCAACGACTCCTGTTCTCAGTGTTTTTTTGTTAGGAAATCATCAATTATACTTACTTATACGGTCTCGAACAACCCGAGCGGTCAGGGACCTTACAAAACGAAGATAACATATTTCGCCAACCAGTTCGATCTTTTGTCTTATCTCTGCAGTTGGCAATACCAAGTGTACGCAGGGATTTGTCAATCTGATCCCTACAGCGGAGTCTTGGTCTTCCTATTTTTCGGCTTCCTTCCAGTTCGGTTCCGAAAACCCTTCGTGCTGGTTCGTCTTCATTCATTCTAGTGACATGGCCTAGCCAGCGCAATCGCGTTATCTTGATCCGCTTAATTATGTCAATGTCAGGATAAAGCTCATACAGCTCATGATTCATGCGTCGCGATATTCGCCGTTGTGCACTATAGGGCCATACATTTTTCGGAGTATTTTTCTCTCGAAGACTCCTACAGATGTTTCATCTGCTTGCGATAAGACTCAGGATTCTGCGCCATAAAGCAAAGCAGGTTGTATGAGAGTCTGGTATAGTTGGACTTTTGTTATTCGAGAGAGGCTTTATCTCTAAAGTGCTTGCTTAGCCCAAAATAACATCCATTCGCAAGCACAATTCTCCGCTTGATCTCAAGGCTGACGTTGTTGTTTTTGTTTACGGCAGATCCGAGGTATATTAATTCGTCCGCCACCTCGAAATTATAACGGTTATCAACGTTCACGCTTTGCTCTAATCGCGTGGAGGTCCTGCTCGTTGAAACCATTAATTTTGTCTTGTCCTTATTTACCGTCAGACACACTTTTCCTGACTTCTTCTCAATTCTCGAAAACACCGCAGTAACTTCTCTAACTGTGCGTCCAATGATATCAATATCATCAGCATACGCGAGCAGCATGTGACTTTTGCTGCTGATGGTTTTATTCATGTTGACAGCAGCTTTTCTCAGAATAATCTCTATTAAGATGTTAAAGAGATCGCACGATAGGGTGTCACCTTGTCTGAGGCCTCGCTTAGTTTCGAAAGGTTCGGTAAGGTCCGTACCAACTTTCACAGCGGATTTGGTGTTCGTCAGGGTCATCCTGCAAAGGCGTATGAGTTTTGCAGGAATACCAAGCTCAGACATTGCTTCATAGAGTTTCTCCCGTCTCAGACTATCGAAGGCCTCCTTATAATCGACAAACAGATGATATGTGTCGATTTGTTTTTCGTGGGTCTACGCCAGGATTTGGCGTAGCGTGAAAATCTGGGCAGTTGTCGACATTTCCGGCCTAAAGCCACACTGGTATGGTCCAATCAGGTCAGCGATAATTGGTTTTAGTCTTTCGCACATTATACTTGATAGTACCTTATATGCTATGGATAAAAGGCTTATTCCACGGTAGTTGGTACAGATACTCGGGTCACCTTTTTTAAATATGGGGCATAGTACACTGAGACTTCAATCGCCGGGCATGCATTCATCTAACCAAATTTTGCGAATGAGCTGATGTATGCACCTTATAAGCTCATCGCCGCCAGTCTTAAACAGCTCCGCCGGTAATCCATCGGCTCCTGCGGCTTTGTTATTCTTAAGTCACGCAATAGCTCTTCTGACCTCGTTTTGGTTAGGAGGGGAGCAATCGACGTCGTCATCCAGATTGTGATCGATTGTCTCGTCATTGAATATCTCAGGTACCAATAGCGCAGAGAAATGATCTCTCCATATTCCCAACATGCTCTGCACATCTGCGATGAGATTTTCGTTCTTGTCTTTACAGAAGGGGGCCCTGAACCATGTCTATTAGTTCCGTTTTTGACTTTTTGGTAGAATTTTCGGGCTTCGTTCTTCCTTCTGTATGACTCAATTTTCTCACTCTCGCGCTTTCTCCTCTGCCGTTTCTTACGCCTAAAGAGACGGTTTACCTCCTTTCTTTTCTCCCTATACCGCTCAGTCGCAGCTCGCGTTGCAATTGACTGAAGCATTGCCATGCGTGCAGCGTTTTTTTCATCATTTGCAATGCGACACTCTTCATCGTACCATGGTTTGCTGCGAAGCAGTTTTTCAAAACCAAGTACGGTTGTTGCGGCAGTTTTCATAGAGTCGGATATGGGTTTCCACAGCGCTTCAGGATCGTCATCAGGAGTGGGTGGGTTCTGTGCCAAAAGTGGCGAGAGCTTCCTTGATTAGGCTGTGGCTACCTGTGGTAATTGCAGCTTTCCGATGTCTAGCTTTCTCTGCGTCTGGTTTCGTACGATTTTCGGTCAACTTAATCTTGTGCGAACCTTTGCTGCGAACCTTTGAGTGTCAGAACCGATGTTAGCTCCTCTGATCACTCGTACGTCCATTACACAGGATACTCAACCCTCCATCAATTACAACGTGATCAATTTGGTTCTCCGTTCCTTGATCGGGAGATATGCTGGAATTATACATATTCCAAAAAGTTCGCCCTTTAAGCCCCGTATTCAGTTCTTGCGAAATTTTCTTCAGAAATTTTGTCATTTAACTCTAAACGGAACATTTTGTTGCGGAGCGTTACCACCTAACTTTAATTTACCTTGCAAATATTTCATATATATATTTACTTTTGTTTGTTAAAATCATAGACCAATACATACAAAGATAATTTTAGTCGCTCAATAAATTAAACGTCATAGGTGGCAAGTAAATAATTGGATGGTGGTAAATATGGGTTCAATAATACCAGATAGTGGCAATAGTATACAACGATCAACAAAGGAACAACAACCGAATTTCGTGTTTTTGTGGCAAAATAGTTGTGTTAAATACAATAGAAATGTATACCAACGATAAAAATCAACAGAAAAGTGCAAAATATATTTAAATTTTTCAGTTCTACACCAAAACGACAGGAAAAAGTTAAGTGAACATATTTTGTAACTCCACCTGGTGTAAGGTAATTATTTTAAATGTAATTGCTCTCATTTCCACAAACGAACGACGAAGAGTGTGAAATGAAACGTCAGATAAGAAAATAAATGTATCTATGTATGTATTGGTCTATGGTTAAAATAATCGAAATGTCACAATTCCGGTCACAAACAATTATCAAACCATTGTTTTCGTACGCAATAACATTGGCGTAACAACCCTGTAATTGATTTGGCTTACGAAATTTTCGCAAAGAATTGAGTACTTGGGAAATAGAAAGTGAACGAAATTTTCGGTTCACTTCACATGACAACAAAAATTTCATAAAAACTGAATACCAAACTTTGTTATCTTTGTTTACAGAACAAATATTTCCGTGGACAACCAAATGTAATGTAATTACTAACGTCTCCTGTGCTCAGTCTCTCTTAGGAAGCTTTAATTACATCTGTGGTCACAAACAATAACAGCTTAAGTCGATTCTAAAATTTTTCAGGGAGAGCAGTTTAAAGTATAATATCTTTACTGGAACTCAGCAGTCGGAGTTTTTGTGATAATTTTATTACAGATAACAAGGAAACGAATTCTTTTACTTACTTCCTAACAAAAAAGAGTTGCTTATTTGAGCACGGTGACTTCTCAAAAAATTTTTTTAAATTTTGTCCTAACTCGAGTTAGGCTGTTATTGTTTGTGACCACAGATATAGTTGTTAATATACCAATTTCGCAATTATATTCTTGTTTACAGAATAAATATTTTCACAGAAAACCCAATGTAATGTAATTTGTTAACAACCAAACACAACTTTTACAAATCATTAACCCCAGTTTATTTTTTGCACGAAATTATTTACTAGACTTTACAGACACTTACAAGTTAATTAACTCGATGATGACAAATGCTGCTTTCGCATTCACTCACACTCATAGTCAAGAACGAACGACACTTTTAGTTAATTCATTGTTGACATTACGCTATAAATACAACGTTGTGAAACGCAACAGCTGTGTGTCGACATATGAGGAACTTGGAAGAAAATATTCAATGAATTCTTTTTGTTTTTGTTTTACTTAAAACTTAACATGTTTGATAATGAAATTTAAAAAAAAAAACATAAAAATAATACAAAAATTACAGTTACTCAGGTTATTTTTTTAATTGTTCTTTGAGAGATGTACGACGTAATTTTGCTGAGTCTGGAATGAGGTTTTTGTCATATCATATCATCGCTAGGCCTCGGTTTTTTTGCACTAAGTAGTTCAATCAAGCAGCAACAAAAATTAGCATTTCCCTTGCGGGAGTTTTTATTCGGTCTGTTTTCTGCATGAACGTGTTCCAATGATAGTGCTTTGTATTCTTCAAACATGTGTATAAAGGAATTCTCATTAATATGATGAGTGTTTCTAGATATATATTTTTGATGAATTCACCGAAAACATGCCAAAAATGTCTGCTGGTGAAGATCTTTGCAAGATCCGAAATAGCTATACAGACAGCCTTGGTATCATTGGAACATTTTTATGCTCGACTTTTTTGAAAGTAAGCTTTATAATATTTAAAAAGGTCTTGAGCTTGAATAAATTTAGAAAATTGTAGAAAATTGCAGCAACAAAAATTAATAACTTCGTTATTAACCCTAAGGTAAACGGATGTCGCGTGCCTTTATGTTCATTGTCAAACTACGAGGGCGGTTCTAAAACTAGCCGAACTGACGTATAGATGGTGCCAGTAGTTTGAAAAAAATCAATGAGTGTTCGAACTCACGGCGATGTGTTAACACCTTTTTGTTACACGGTTTACATTGTTCGATTTCTATGAACTACATTAGTAAATGTTACATTGGAAAATAAAAAACAATACAGTTTTTGTGCTGAAGGCTCGTTTGCTATTGCACTTTCGTTTTTCTAATATCTGCTCTAACATTAGATGTAATATTGTTAAAATAAATAAAACAATATTTAGCACACTGAAATAATTGGTTTTGTTTTGTCATAAACAGAGCGACGACAAAAAGTATTGAATTGTATAGAGAACTTATTGCACTCTTTTTCCGCTCTCATGTAAAGAGTCTGAGTAAAAGAGCATAAACGAGTATTATTCTTTTTATAGAATATTTCAATATAAATGCACCATTCCGACAATGTTATTACATAAAACAATACAAAAAGCATAAATATTTCAAAAGGCATCAATATTTCACATCAAAATTATGAATGGACCAAGTTATGGCAAAAAGAGGGTAATACGTTTTGAATCATTGGCCAGATGTCGCCAGTGCTTTTTCGTTTCATGAGTTCTCTATACTATTCAATACTCTTTAGCGGCGACGACCTGCTTGTTTGTTCGCTGCCGCTACATCAATACCATCATACTTATTTTCAGGCAGAGACTATTGCTGTTCACTTTGATAGATTGCCCTACCCGTGCCTGTAGATGTTAACACATCAAAAAATATTTTGGTGAAAAGCAAAATAAGCAACCTTATAAAACTAATGTTTTAAGTTTCAAGGCGCCACGTTGTTTAGTAATTTTAATTGAGTCATCAAAAGTAAACGATGTCAGTGACTTTGTAAACATAGAAAAAATTGGTAACCATTATGTAGAGGTTTACGCCGATTGTTTCTGCTTCGGCGGCGGCTTAGGGACCTGGGAAAACCGTCTTGGTCGGATAACCTGGCGGCGGCCTGTCGTAATTATTAGGAAATTGACCAGGCTGCTGATGGGCAGAGTCCAATTCTTAGGAAATTTGACTTGCCTCTGTTATAGTTGTAATATATGCTGTAACCTCCCAGTGAACAATTCTTTCCGACGCTTCAGACGTCTTTAAAATCTTTGAAATTTTATCAAACAATAAACCGAAACGTCTAAAATGCCTTCTGACATGTAACCGACTATTTCTGCACATTATCTGATATTTATCCAGCCGAATTCTGCACAATCTCTTAAATCTTACCCGATACTTAACCGACATAGTCTACACAAGCTCTGATTGGAATTTTCTTTTCTTTTTTGCTTGACCATGCAATCGAAGAGAATGTTTCGACTTCGACACGATTTGTACATTCTTATTTTATTTGTATTATTCAAGAATGCCTACCTATGAAAAGTTTTATTTTGATTTTTTTTTACAAAAACTAAATACTTTGTTATACATATATTTAATTTTAAATAAAAGTATTTTTAATTAAATATATGAAACTCAGAGTATTTTCAGAGACTGATGCAACATTTTCGGATATTTAGTTTTAAACGGATATTTAGTTTCCGATTATTTTAAGAAAAGTCTGATACATTTCGAGCATTTAATCGGATTTTTGTCAAAAATCGGTGGTAAAATAAGCAGATAATCGTCCGAAAAGTCTGATAATTTTTGCATATTTTTTCAGATTTGGTCAGAAATTGGCTGTAAAATAGTTAGGTTATCGTCGGAAGTCAGATAATTTTCGGATATTTAATCAGATTTTGGTCAGAAATTGGCGGTAAAAAATCAGTAAAATAGTTAGATTATAGTCAGAAAAATCAGATCTTTTTCGAAAATTTTTTTAGATTTCCTTCAGAATTTCCCATCAGAATTCTGACAGATTTCTACCAAAAACTCGGCAAAACATACCGAATTTCCCTAGACAAAATGTTCCAATTTCTTGTCAACTTTCGGTAAGATTTGTGACCAAAATCGGTAATAGCATCGGCAAATTTTGCCGACTTTTTGACAGAATTCTGACCGCATTCGGAAGAAATTGTTCACTGGGCTGTTAGGGAATAGGACTGCATGTTGGTGATGTAGCATGTGGAATTTCGTCTGGCTGTTATTATGCAAATGAGTTGAACTTGATTCGTCGTTTAACTCCATACATTATTTCTTGGGAAGTGAAGCTGACTTTTATTAGGAAATATTCTTATATATAATATATTTGTTGCTTGTAGTGGTTGCAACGTGTTGTAAATCAGGACAATGCCATTAATTGATCGACTATGAAAGAGTAAACAAAAAGTTATATGCCGCCGCTACATATTCATGCGGCGGAGCGGCAAAAAACCCAAAATACGGCAGCGACAAAAAGGTATATTGTCATGTAATTCAATATTTCCATTTGAAATGTCTCAATCCAAGCAATATTAAAGCCGAGCTAGATTCCAGTCTGGGGGAGTCTGCTCCTTTGTTTACGGCTGCAAAATATTGAGTAAAAAACAAATGGTTTCCCATTACATTCCATGAACGAATCGGGGAGAGCCAGTGCTTAAACCAAGCCGTACAAGCTACCAAGACGAACACCGTAGTGGTCGACCAATTGAGGTGTCCACGCTAGACATGTTTAAGAAAATCCACAAAATGGTATTGGACGATCGTCGGCTGAAGGTTCATGAGCCAGCTGAAATGATAGGCATTTCAAAAAGTGTTATACATCGTATATTGACCGAATATTTGAAGATGAGAAAGTTGTGCGCAAGATGGGTGCCGCTCTTGCTCTCAATAGACCAAAACAAGATGTTTCAGTAGTGTTTGACGATGCTTCACCGCAATAAAGCCAAATTGTCCAAAATTGTTCATTAATATGAATTACAGCAAAAGAACATTGAGTGATTACTTTTGTCTTACCTTGTACGTTGTGATGGATCCATTTTTCGTCCACAGATTACACCAAACACACCTTTGAATAGGGCCCACGGTTGGGCTTATAGTCGAGTGTGAGTAATAGCGGCACCCATTCCGCTCAGTTGAGATGACTACAGCATCAGCCGCCTCACACACTTTCATTCTTCGATCGTCCAATATCATACCATGGATTTCATGGACGATTTCTTGCATGATGACCTCTTTTAGGCTATCTGAAAGTTCGTTGTCACTTGCGCTGATACGACAACAACGGAATGCACTACACCACTTTATAACCATTGAAATTGATGACTCTGACTCTATTTGAGTCTAAGCTTCCATAGTACTCATCAAGTCTTCCCTTGGTTTCAGTGATGATTTTTTATAAAATCATTTCATAGATGTTATGAACAATTTCATAGAATCTATGAAAATATTACCCAGATCCTACACTGAAAGAAACCGCTTCATCAAATTTATGAAACATTTCCTCATTTTCCAACTTACGACACATTTCATTGAATTGATGAGGAACCTTTAATCAATCTTTCATCCATATTTCAAAGCAAATTTTACATCAATTTGATATATGTTTGTCACGAATTAAAGTAAATGTTTCACCATTTTGATGTAAATTGTTCATTAATTTTTAATTTTTCGTCGAGTTTATCACCAATCATCAATTTTTGTAAGTTTATCATCAATTTGATGTAACGTTGTCATCATTATGATGTAAATTGTGAATGAGTAGGCAAACTCTGGCCTATTTTCATCGTAAAAAATCCACAAGAACTGGGTATAAGACCACATGAAAAATGTCCATAGCGCGGATAATGTTTTCTGTCCATTTCTCTATTTTCTATTATGTACTTATATGCAATTTTCTACGCCTTTTACCCTTTTGCTATTTATATTTTCAATACCAGAGGGCGGATCAATAAGTCCGTGACTTTTTGAATGAAAAACGGATTTTTTTGCAAAAAAGAAAATTTTTTTCAACATAATCTCGTTTTAGCTCAATACACATAGTCAAACGTTTCTCCAATTTTTGTATGTCTTCCAAAAAATAGGATTTTTCGAGGTCCATAAAATAGGCATTTGTTTGATCAATTAATTCATCGTTGGAGCTAAATCTCTCCACCGAGCAATTTCTTTAGGTTTGCAAATAGGAAATAGTCACTGGGGGCTAAATGCGGAGAAAATGGCGGATGAGGTACAAATTCGTAGACCAATTCATGGAATTTTGCCATTGAGACTACACGCGTGGGCACCCGTACGTTTATGGTCAGCTGAGAGCAAACGCGGCACCCATCTTGCAGACATCTTTCTTAAACCCCACTGATCATTTAAAATCGAAATCACACTGCCATATGAAATGCCTATGGCATCAACAATCTCTCGCACTTTTACTCTTCGATCGGCCAACACCATATCGTGGATTTTTGCGACATTTTCGGGTGTATCGACCTCAATTGGCCGTCCAGAATGTTCAGCTTAAATTGTACTTGTGCGACCACAACGAAAGTCAGTAAACCACTTTTTTATACCCTCCACTGTAAGTGATAGAGGGTATATATCAGTTTGTCATTCTGATTGTAACATATAGAAATAAGGCTTTGCGACCCCATAAAGTAAATATATTCTTGATCCTTATAACAACCGGAGTCGATATAGCCATGTCCGTCTGTCCGTCTGTTGAAAACATTCTCACGACTTCAATCGGCGATAACGCGGTTTGGTTTTTGGCCAGAATGTTCCACGTATTCCTGAGCAATTTGGTATTGAAAATCAGCGAAATTGGTCCATTGGAAAAAATTTTATGATTGGAAACGTAAAAAAACTCATAAAATTTTCACATTAATTTTTGTAGTTTTATACTAAACTACTCCTTTTGCCGTGTGGTGAATTTCCATGTTGAAAATCTTTGTTGTTCTTTATAATAGGTAAGTACTTTAGAATGTGTAGATGTACTTTCATGTGTTCATACATTTATATGAATTGTCACGCTTCATCTAAGGTCGCTGTGGCCTGATGTGTAAAGGGTTGCGCGTTAGAGTTTGAGGGTTGTTGGTTCAACTCTGGTCCCAGCTTGTTTTTTTTTTAACAGTTCTTCAAAAAATGTTTTTTTTTAAAAAGTGCTTTGCAGCTTGCTTTTTTTTTAACAGTTCTTTAAAAAATGCTTTTTATTTTTAAAAAATGCTTTTTATTTTTAAAAAATGCTTTTTATACCCTCCACTGTCAGTGATAGAGGGTATATATCAGTTTGTCATTCTGATTGTAACATATAGAAATAAGGCTTTGCGACCCCATAAAGTAAATATATTCTTGATCCTTATAACAACCGGAGTCAATATAGCCATGTCCGTCTGTCCGTCTGTTGAAAACATTCTCACGACTTCAATCGGCGATAACGCGGTTTGGTTTTTGGCCAGAATGTTCCACATATTCCTGAACAGTTTGGTATTGAAAATCAGCGAAATTGGTCCATTGGAAAAAATTTTATGATTGGAAACGTAAAAAAACTCATCAAATTTTCACATTAATTTTTGTAGTTTTATACTAAACTACTCCTTTTGCCGTGTGGTGAATTTCCATGTTGAAAATCTTTGTTGTTCTTTATAATAGGTAAGTACTTTAGAATGTTTAGATGTACTTTCATGTGTTCATACATTTATATGAATTTTGTCACACTTCATCTAAGGTCGCTGTGGCCTGATGTGTAAAGGGTTGCGCGTTGGAGTCTGAGGGTTGTTGGTTCAACTCTCGTCCCAGCTTGTTTTTTTTTTAACAATTCTTTAAAAAATCCTTTTTTATTTTTAAAAAATGCGTTTTTATTTTACTTGTGAACAAGTAACTTATTTTTATTTTTTTTTAAAAAGTAAATTTTCTTAAAAAAAAGTACATTTCTTAAGTACGTTTCAAAGTACATTTCAAAGTACATTTCTTAAGTACATTTCATTAAGTACATTTCTTAAGTACATTTCTTTCTTAAGTACATTTCTTAAGTAAATTTCTCAAGTACATTTCTTCTTAAGTAGATTTCTTCTTAAGTACTTAAGCATGTGAGCATTTGAGCATTGTGAGCATTCGTGAGCATCCTGCATTTGTGAGCATTTGTGAACAAATAATTGCATTTGTGAACAAGTAACTTTTATTTATTTTTTTTTAAAAAGTACATTTTCTTAAAAAAGGTCCTTTTTAAAATTTAATATTTTGCTGGTTAACACTAAGGTGGAGGGTATCAAAGATTCGGCACAGTCGAATTTAACACTTTTACTTGTTACCATTGAAATTGATAGTGCAGAGTCCACATAGTATTTATCAAGCTTTTCCTTGGTTTGATTCACGGTAGTTTTTCGCAAAAAATAATGTTTATTGAGCACTCGAAATTCACTTTTTTCCATTTTTAAAAAAAACACGAGGTTGTATTTTTGAACGGCTGGTAAACGCAAAGTAAATGACGGAACTTGCTCAAAATTTGACAGTAGTCTATTAAGAGGTGGTAGGTACTTGATGGGAGCAGTGTTGTATTTCCTATAACTACGAGGGAAGTTCGAAAAGTCGCGGACTTATTGATCTGTCTCGTACGTCTATATTTTGAATCGATCCCACTAATTATTCCCAAATTCCAATGTTCGAGATTGATGTAACAAATATTATCAATTCAATGAAGCTGAAAATGGTGAATAACGCACAATCTTCAAATTGATGAACTTTTTTATTGAATAGATGAAATTTGTCATCAAAGCAATTGATAAACATTTATCATCGATATCATTCTTTCAGTGTATAGAATGTGGCTTGGGCTGAAAATTAGTGAAGCAATTCATAGAATTTATGAACGAATTTATAATATTTATGAACAGCACTTTATCAGAGTATTTATCAGAGTATAAATTCATGTTGTTCTGGAATTAAAATACAAGTAATTTAGAGCCACAAGACTCATATTTTTATAACTGTAAATCCAAACGTCTATAATGCTCTTAATTACTGGTGTTTATTAGTTTAAAATCTCAAGTTCCACCCCCTGATTGGGAAGGAAAAGTTCACCTTTTTTTAACTATTATAAATCGAGCCTGGACATGTTTGAAATTCATTATGTATTTCAAATAAGTATCTCCTTAATTTGATTTATTACTTAAAATAAGATAAGAAATCAACCTTTTAATGTCATTGATCCCTTTGAGTTGTACAATACCGAGTATCCTTTGAATTCAACCTCTTTCTGTATAGTAGTTACATCCTGTCCATAAGCTCTTCTCTCAAGGCTCAGCATTTTGCATATGTTTAAACAAATTAAAATTTTCAACACGTTTTACTCCTGAAACAATTTCATTAAACTCGATTTGATTTTTCAACAAAAATAAAATGAACAGACATTTTTAAATTGTTTGATGGTCGGTCGGTGAATTGGTCAATGTTTGGGTTGAATGTTTCATGTCCCGTGGGAGGTTGCTATTTACTGCTTGTCCACAGGACTATCAAAGTACTGGAGTGTGAATGTCCTGTTGTATAACAAACGACTCGCAGCATTTAACAATTTCACTTTAAACAAATCAAGCGGCCAAACCCTGAGCCAAAAGAGAGGAAGGATGGACGAAATAGAGATAGAGGACCCCAGACGATAATAAAGTTAAAGTCTATTGTTAGTGTAAATGTATTTGTATTTGCGTCGATGTATCTGTGTTAGTGGTGGTATCCTGTCGTCTGTTTTCTCTGTATTCTTCACATACATACATACATTGTTTATTTTCCCTTTTGTCATTGGCTTTGTCCTTCTGCTTTTAAATGTTGTTTCTATCTCATTCTCTTGCTGGTCGTCTGTTTATTTTGTTTTATCAGTTTTTGTTGTTAACATTTTAACTCGTATACACTTTAGTGTTCTTTCCATCCTTTACACCCACTGATTTCCACATTTTCCACTGAACACACATACACAAAAGAAGATGGCGTTGGGAAAGGATGATATAACGTCTATAACAGTACAGAACAGAACAGTATAGGACTTTGACTATTTAATATTCATTTGTCGTCCACTAATGAAGGCGCTTCTGCATTTGCCGCTCAGTTATCCTGATTTATTTGCCGCAGACAAACAAGGCTCACATATATGCAACACAATACACCGACAACCACAAACACACTTACATACATACACACACACAGGATCCCCAGTAAACTACATTCTATTAAGTCTTTAACGAAACCATCTCTTTTCTGTTTACAAATGGGGGCGTTCGGCGTCGGAAATTCTGTTGGTTTAACAAATATGAATACGAACATATTGAGAGATTGCGACAGGAGCGTAGATATAATTTATAGTTCGTGGAAAATAATAAAAGTGGCGATCCTCAATTCATAGATATTTGAAGGAAAAACAAAAAATAAATGAGGGGTAACCAACAGGTTATGGGTTACAAACATATTCCCGTAGAATGTATAAATTCGGTATAGATCAAGTGGCGCTAGTCGAGAGATCAATTGGTTGATCCAAGTTGCATTGCTACACCAGAATTGATCCTTCTATTGTTTTACAAACAGGACTATTGTTGTATAAACAATCAATATAAAATGATTGCTGGTTTAAATGACCTTCATATACCCTCTTCCTAAGAATCCGTAGGCAACTAGTATACTATGTAGTTATATCCTGTGAATGCCAAAAGAGACGCACGCTTAAAAATCTAGAATTTTTTTGTGTTGATGCATATATAACTTGTTTGTAGCTTATCGCAACTATAGTATACTTTTGTCCAAACACATTGTGTTTGCTATTCAATATAACATGTTGTAGACACAATATCGAATTCACAAGGTGTACTAAAGTTGTAGGTTGTAAGAAAATATAAGACCTCCAAAAGCACATATGTGAACACCCTGTCGTAAATGCATATACTAAAATCCAAGGCGTCTTGAAGAAGGTGGTGGCACTAGATCAAAGTGTATTTATATCAAGTGGAAGCATTAGGCGTTGATGTAGTTGTAGGCAGAAACAACAGGCATTTGGTTTTTATTTTGTACCGACGTTGTGTCAAACTCTGCATGTATTTATACCATCAATAAAAGTAAACAAGCATGTACAAAAACAAAATACACATGAATTTGACAGTTTCTAGGTACAACGTCATGAAAATACTGAAATCAGCTGTGCTAATGCTTCCAAAATCAGCTGATTGTGAGAAGAGTATTCAGGAACCCAACTATATCAGAAACCGGATTCTGTTGTTTCGAAAAGTGCAATTTATTATTTTTAATTTAAAAAAAAAAATTATAGAAAAAACATAAATTATGATAATTCATGATTCTTTTTATTATTTTCTTTTCAAAATTTCACACATATTTGCATTTAACCTGGCGTTTACACGGGACAGTTTTGCTCCGACAGTAGAAATACATTCACACATTTTTACTACCACACTTACACTTCTCTCACTTGCCTCGCCACTGTCTCTGATTTTTCAACGGGAGTAACTTCGGCAAGAGATTTGACATAAGCGGGCAGAACATGGCTGAACTAGTAGAGGTTGGCGCATTAGAACAACTGATTTTGATTTCTTATAACTCCATCTGTTAAATTCAGTGTATTTTGTTGTTGTACTTTTTAGTTTACTGTGTTTGTTCATACGGATCTGTGTTGAATTTGACGGTTAGAGTCATGAAACAAAAACTAAAAAAACAACAAATCCTACTACGTCAACCTCTAATAGTTCAGCCATGATCTGGCCGCTTATGTCAAATCGGTGACGTTTCGTAGTAATTTGAGAAAAAAGCAAAACATAGCAAACGACTTTACAAATTGGGAAATATATTTGTATTTGAAAATTTTGGTAATTTTTATTGAAACATTGTTTGACAATACAAACATATAAACATGAATACATGTCTAATTTTGCAGAGTACATCAGTTCCATTGTAATTTGGAGAAGTAAGACAAAACACAATGGCAAAAGAGCGAAGAAACAAAAAATCAGAGCACGAAATTGAACGAAATGCCACTGTCGGCGGTTGCTTAAAACTGTACTGTCTTTATAACTGGCTAGACGCGCACGTCACACAAACAATTTTTCTCTTTGTGACAACTAATACATATTCTCAACTATCTTGTCTCAAACTGTCAAACTGTAATAATAAGGAACAGGTCGACTTTATGTCTTGTCGTCGTATCAAAAATTGTATGGGGAAGGGAGTAGAACATACGATTTTCAGCACAAAATGTTAAATACAAAAGTTGGGAGAAATCCCTATTTTAGGAGTTATGGGCCCCAAAGTTCGGATAACGGGGGATTTTTGTCGCATGATTTTTTTTTCGGACAATTATTTTGTATTTCGAGTCGTCCGTCAGGGCTCAGGGACGAGGGAGAGAAATGCCTCTGTTCCTTAATTTGCATTTCTTTGAAGGCTCATAACTCCTAATATAGAATTTTACCCAAACTTTTGTATCTTACATTTTCCGCTTAAAATTATATCTTCTACCCAACCGGTGGACCGGTTTTCAGTTTTTAATTACTGTAATTGTGAGGCGAATATAAACAAACTCGATCAGCTGTGTTGCTGCAGCCACCTTCTTCACTACGCCTTGCTACAATCTGAAAAACGTCAAATTAATACATCAAAAATAATAAAACATTTTAAATAAATAACAATGCTTTTTGAAAGTGAAAAACATAAAATACTATAATATATTTGGGATTACTGTTTAGTATATGAAATGAACTTGTATCAAAAAAAGTGCAACTGTATCAACTTTTCCAACCCTGACATGAATACTATAGCTGATTAAATGGTAAACAAATGGTATCAGCTGATGGATTAGTGCACCACAAAAACGTATCTGCAAAAGTTGCACTATCGTACAACACTTTTGTATGGAAAAAATCTACTATAGTTGTACAACTGTTATAGAACTTTAGCTCATACTCGTACGACACGTAGTACAACAGTTAGGGCACTCTTGTGTGAACACCCTAAATGATTAATGTGTATATGTTTTTGTGACCCAAATATGGATTTGTTTGGTGAAAACATGAGCATGGCAGACAACAAAGAGACAAAAACAGCAGATCATCAATTCAGGAAAACAATCCTTGCACATAAGTATATAAGTATAGATGTTCCAAACATATACATGGTTCCTGCATAGTGTTACAGAGGCCTTTTTCAGCGTGCGACATTGGTTTATATAAAGGGCTGGTGAATATTGGAGCCAACTAGGGAATTAAACACAACTCGGGCCGCCTCGTTGCTTTAGCATTAATGCTAATGACTGCCCGATCATTGGATTTTTAGCTGTGTCCTGTATTTTACAAAGATGATTCAAGTCTAAAAGGAGAGTCCATATAAAGTTCTGTCTAGTGTACTGTACAAGACTTAAATCGTGGGTACTAAAGACATGGAATGAATCAGCCAGAAAAATTCTCTGAAAAATACAAGTGTTATAACTCAAAATGTTCAAATTTCGATTTTTTATATAAAAAATGGTTTCCCATTGCATCGCAGAGTTTCTCACAAGCAGTGAGCTGTGCGCTTTCTAGTTTTACACTCACTGATAATGACCAACAGTTTTACACCGGTTCCGAACGGTATTTGAGAAATTTTTCATAGCCACATACTCGATAGTGTCGCCGTCACTAAGCGAAGTAACCGCCGTCGAAAGAAATGTTAGGTGCTCAGAGCAGGGATCGAACCCACGTTCTCCAATAAGGACTTGACAACTTTTTTTTAAACTAAAACGCAAACCATTTGAGATATTTCCAAAACTTTATGATCGACTTGAATTACAATCAAAAAATTTATGAATGGAACTCGACTTCGTTCATATGGCCACCGTGGGCACGTCGGCAGCGGTCGATTCGTTAGACCCAAAATTCTATGACTCGGTCACACATTTCGGCCGTAACGGCCGCTATTTCGCGTTCAATGTTGGCTCTGAGTTCTTCCAACGTCGTCGGCTTGTTGGCATAGACCAATGATTTGACGTAGCCCCAAAGAAAAAAGTCTAGAGGCGTTAAATCGCACGAACGGGGCGGCCAATTGATTGGCACATTTCTTGAGATAACACGCTCACCAAACTTACTCTTCAATAAATTGATTGTAACTTGTGCTGTGTCGCTTGTGGCACCGTCCTGTTGAAACCACATGTCGTATAAGTCCATGTTTTCCAATTGGGGCCAAAAATAATCGGTAATCACGACGCGATAACGTTCGACATTCACAGTAACGTGACGATCGTTATTGTCGACGAAAAAATACCAACAACATATTTCAGCAACCATTTATATGTTTTCAAGCATTGTTTTCATGGATTGAAGATGTGCTGCTTTTTTGTTTCTTTGTTGTCTGTCACATTTTTGTTTTCCGCAGTTTTTAACAAATACAGCCAAATTTGGACGCTTATTAATAATCATTGTTTCTCATACATGTAATATTGAAGAGCAAACACAATGTGTTTGGACAGAAGTATACTATATTTGTGTCAAGCTAAGGGGGTTTTCAACAGAGACGCTACAAAAGTAAATCGATAGGGACAACACACGACGCCATATTTTTTCCCGCTCTTTTGACATTTCTCTTCAGTAAGGTTTGCCATTTCATCATGGAAAGATATACGAGCCAACGAGTCGAAATTATTAAAATTTATTACCGAACTTTGGAGTCAGTGGCCTCAACTTTAAGAGCGCTACGTCCAATTTATGGTCGTCATAATCGTCCTACCAGATCAACAATTGAGCGTCTAGTGGAAAAATTTGAATCCACAGGCACAGTACAAAATGTTACCGTGCCAGTGAGACAAAGAAGTGCCCGTAGTGTCGAGAATATTGCTGCTGCTGAGGGTTCAGTTCCAGAAAGCCCAAATGTGTCTCTCTCTCGTCGTTCTCAAGCGTTGGGCATCTCTGTGACGTCGTTGTGGCGAAGTTTGCGAAAAGATCTTGGCCTACATCCTTACAAGATCAAATTGACGCAAGAACTGAAGCCGCTTGACCACCATAAGCGTCATATGTTCGTGAATTGGGCTGAGCAACAACTTGAAAATGAATCGGATTTTCATCGGAAAATCATCTTCAGCGATGAGGCTAATATCTGGCTGAATGGCTTCGTCAATAAGCCAAATATGCGTTATTGGTCAGACAGCAATCCACACGTAATCCATGAGTCATCATTGCATCCCGAAAACATTACGGTTTGGTGCGGTTTATAGGCCGGCGGCGTCATTCTTCCGTGATGATCAAGACCGCTACCGTTTAATGATAACCGAATATTTTTGGCCCCAATTGGATAATATGGACCTGGAGGACATGTGGTTCCAACAGGACGGCGCCACAAGCCACACAGCGAATGCCACAATCAATTTATTGGAAACCAAGTTTGGTGAACGTGTTATCTCACGAAATGGCCCAGTCGATTGGCCGCCTCGGTCGTGCGATTTGACGCCGTTAGATTATTTCCTGTGGGGCTACGTCAAGTCTATGGTCATGCCAACAAGCCAGCGACGATTGATGAACTTCGTACGAATATCGAATGTGAAATTGCAGCAGTATCGGCCGATTTATGCTTGAAAACCGTCGAAAATTGGGTTCAGCGTCCGGACTTCTGCAAGCGTGCCCGTGGTGGCCATGCAAAAGAAATCGGGCATAATGGCATCGAACGTGCTTTCACAGGAATAAAGAATTTCATTGGTATCTAAAACCGGTTTTGTTTTATTTAAAAAAAACTTTTGTAGCGCTCTTATTGAAAACCCCTTTACAAACACGTTGTATTGGCATTCAAACAACAAAAAAGACAGATTTTTCAGAGTATAGGTTTGGTATTGATAATTTCCATATATTTTTGAATCTACAAAAAATTGGCAAATTTTGTAGTCAGGGTACTAATTATTGAAATCGAGGAGTATCGATCACAAAATGTCAAATTGCCCATTGTGAGTATTTTTAACGTTTTAATGACACACAGGGATAGGTGGGATGTAAATATCAGGTGTAATTAAAATAACCACAAGTTGAAAAATTCATTATGTCACACTCATCATCACAGTTGCTATTATGAGTTACAAATGGTTAAAATTTTGCTTTTGCTTATAATTATGCTTTTGAATCTTCCGTGTAATTTCGCATTTATACGTATAATTACTCAAAACTACACTTGAATATGCGAATATATTCAGAGTACTCTAGAGTACTTATTCAAAATATTCATTCAAACTTCGTCGCACTGTTGTCTTACTAACAGATAAAAGTTTTTGCGTGCACAAGCTTTACTCCATTTTGAATTTTATAGAAATTTAGACAAAGCTTATTCGTTGCGTTGTCGAAACATGACACAAAGGATAATTGTGCTAACCACGCATCCTTTAAGTTTTATCAACATCATAAATCACATAATTTTTAGCCATAGACAAAAGTTATTTTAAGATCACATCACTCCGGAATGTCCAAAGTACCGTATCTATATCCAGCCTGTTAATCGGAGATACCTCATTAGATCCCCTAGATCTATCTCGTGTATCTCAGTGAGGTTATGCAGGAAGGGACGGCCCATAGTCTTCAGGTGTCTATTCATCAGAGCCGGACAACTGCAGAGGAGATACTCCACCGTCTCCTGCTCTTCTGCGTCATCGCAGGCACGGCAGTGGTCACTATATGGCAGCTTCAACCGTCTTGCGTGATTACCGATTGGCCAGTGCCCGGTCAGCACGCCAGTTAGCCTAGATATGTCTCCCCGATTATGGCTGATCAGGCAGTTAGTCCGATGAATGTTATGTGTCATGTGCCAGGTGTTTCTGGGTATGCGGCACGTTTCCTTCCTATCCCATCTGGCCTTCGCTCGTTCAAGGTAATGCAGGAAAATACATCTATTGACCAACCCTATAGGCGTTGCGACTGACACCATGTGGAGTTCGGTGGAAGTTTTCCCCGACATTCACTAACGAGTTTAAATGCAGTGTTGTAAGATTTGAGTGATAGGAGAGCCGCTTGGCTATCTACAAATATTCCAATGCGCTTTAGTATTTTTAGTATTAGTATTTTTGCTGTAGTATAAGTGCGGCGCAGGCTTCTTTGATGGCCAGTATCTCCGCTTGGAAAACGCTGCACTTGCCTGGGAATTTGAATGATAAATTGAGGACTGCCTCTTCGGAGAAAAACACCCCAGCCGTTTCCACATTCCATTTTGGATCCGTGCGTAAATACTTTGGTGTCAAAACCTGTAAGTGGTTCCCCTTTATCCCACTCTATTCTCTTGGAAAACCTGACGTCGAATAGGTTATCGAACGTCAATGAGGGGGTGCAGTAATCGGTGGTTATATTGAGTTCTCTTGGGAGTGTCTGTAGTAAACTCGCATGTCCATATGCGTTGCTCTTCCAGAGTCCAAAAGCGTTTAGTCGGGTGGCACACCAGGCCGCACTAGCTGTGATGTGAAGGTCGATTGGTATAATATGAAGCATTGCATTAAGGACTTCAGCTGGACACGTCCTCATTGCCCCTGTTATGCCGATGCAAGCTGATCTCTGTACTCTATATAACAGTTTCATGGTGGGCGTCTTTCCAGCGACAGGCCACCATACCATTGCTCCATAGGAGAGTATTGGTCTGATTATGCTAGTGTACACCCATAGCACCCTTTTCGGTCGGAGACCCCACCGGCTTCCGAACATTTTCCGACAAGCGTAGTACGCAACGTTTGCCTTCTGTGTGCGGTGCTCCTTGTTACGCTTCCAGGAAAGTTTAGGGTCTTGAATCACGCCCAAGTACTTGGCGTGAGTTGACAGTGGAATCTCTCTTCCACTTAGCCGAGGAGGTTTAAACTTTGGTAAAAAGCATGACCTCAGTTTTCCCTGGATTCACTCCAAGACCACTCCCAGTGGCTCAATCGTTAAGTGGTTTCAAGGCCCCATTCATTATTTCGCTCAACACGGATGGGAACAAACCAGACACCATTATTACCACGTCATCCGCATACGCCACGGTTTTGTCCTCATATTGTCTAGTTTCAGTAGTATTTTGTTGATCACGAGTAATCAAAGTAGGGGAGAGATGACTACACCCTGGGGAGTTCCCCTATTCACTCGCTTTGATGACTCGCTGTTTCCCATAGAGGCGTTGATAATTCTGCTCTGTAGCATTGTCAGTATCCAACTCTTGAGGAATGTTTCCACGCCTAGATCTTCAAGGGATTCTTCTACAGCCGCTGAACTCACGTTATTCAATGCACCCTCTATATCCAAGAAGGCCGCGAGGGTATATTGTTCGTTTTCCAAGGACCTCTCAATAGTTCTGACGACTTCGTGCAGGGCTGTGTCAATTGAGCGGCCTTTTAGATATGAATTTTGGCTGCGTGATATTTTAGGCGATCCAGTGATATTTTACTATATCTTTAAAATTAAACGTTTAATAGGAACTTTTAGATTTTGTCCACGCTAAAGAAACTGCATCTGTAACATATTCTTCCAAACACATTCTGCAGGAACCCATATGTTTGGAGAACACTCCAAATATGCACGTATATCCCAGTCCCAAACTCATTCATATTTAAATGCAGACCTTAGCATGTTTACTTGCAAAATGTATTATTTTACGTGGAACCATACAAGTGTTTCATCCCAAACATCCATACAATTGCGTGGAAACATTCACGTGTTTCCTCCCAAACCTCCACCTAGTTACGTGGAAGCAAGCACATACCCAAACACGCGGTTATTTACTTGGAAGCATATGCGTGTTTCCTCCGAAACATAATAATATTTAGAAGCAAATTATTTGTTGACTTCAATATTATAATTCAATTGACCAATATACATAGATCTCCATTTTTAAACAAATACTAAAAAAATAAAAAGATTTTCATTATAACTGATTCAATCTGAAATTAGAAAGAGGAGAGCAACCCCGATGATGACAACTGCAATTAGTGGCAATGTGAACAAGACGTTCACTGGCCTAGAAACCTAAGGCGCTGATGAGAAGAGCCACATACTTCGGAAAGATCGTCCGCCAACGTGAGTTCAAATCCTGGTTTCGACTGTTTAAATTTGTTCTAATTACAGAAATATCGAAATGCATTGCGACTATTGCAACTTTGGAAAAAATCAATGTTAAATACCTGAGGAGAGCAATTTTCGTAGCCAAAATAGCACAAGAATTAAAAATTGGATGAATTTAAGTTACTACTTTGTACCGCCTTCGCTGTAGAAATTTATTCAATGAAATCTTAGAATCTACGAAAGATTTTATAATATTTACTAAATAAAATTGTTCAATGTATAACTTCCCAGCAAAAAATTGTGCACGCCAAAAAGCAGGAATCTCTTCGGAAGCACTTCCCAATGCGCTTATAGAAGCGATCCAAATATATATGTGTTTGTGATACAAATACAGCTGTGTTTGTTGCACCGTTTATGCTCTCTCGAGAGCAAGATAATAAAAGAGAGACAACGAGAGAGTCTATCTTGTAAATGTGTATCTGTATTTTTACAGTATTCTCTCAATCAATGATTCAGAAATATGTCTGAATGGGCATGTAAATTTTGGCTGATGCGTTGCGTTTTAGTTTCATGTATTCAGTCGTCAATGGTTCATCGGACAGAGGATATCAAAAGCGCTTCATCAGTGAAAGAAGAATAAACAAAGATTCAAACGGTTAAATGGATTGTGATGTTACTTTGGGTTTTGTGTATGTTTTTCGAGGTTTGGGGACACACGCGAATGCTTCCTACTTACGTGGATGTTTGGGATTGAAGAACGGATATGTGTCCACGTAAAAGCATACCTGTTTGTCAGAAAAGATGCTACTGCATCTGTGTTTGGGAATTGCAAACATATGAATGTTTGAAGTGTGTTCCAAACATATCCATGGTTCCTGCAGAATATGTTTGGGAGAATATGTTACAGAGGCCTTCTTTTTTCAGCGTGTATACGCTGGATTTATCTCCTAAGTTTAGTGAGTCTTTTTCCATTTTTAGTATTCCAGAATACGAATACGAAATATTAAAAAACTAATAAAAAAAATTCTATAATGATTTTGGTTTAATGTTGTGTGATTCATTATACCACCACGGCATCTGGTGCTAGTGCTAGGCCTGCTAATATCCTCTACACTCATAGAATGAATTGTTTGAAAAGAGGTTGTAACAACCGCAAATTCGCCAGCTGACACCGAATTGTGGCGTTCACGGCTGAATTTAGTCCCCACAACTGAAATTCGAGCGAAACATTGTCTTTTCATAATTAATTCGGTTGGGCCAAGGAAATTTCCAATCACCTTCACTCTAACAGGAAAATTTTCTATAACTTCGGTTGCAAAAACTTAATTTGGTACCAATTCGACTATAACAACCGAATTTGGTATCAATTCGGTTGCAGCAACCGTATGTGGCATCAATTCGGTTGCAGCAGCCGAATGCAGCATCAATTCGGGGTAACAAAGTCCAATTCTATGGCAATAACCTCTAATTTGATTGCGGCAAGCTCTAATGTGGTTGTGACAACCTCTAATTTGGTTGTGAAGACCTCTAGTGGGGCTGTGACCTCTAATTCGATTGCGACAACCTTTAGTTCGATTGCGATAACCTCTAATTCGCTTGTGATAAACTTTAAATTCGGTAACGGCAAACTCGGTTGTCTCAGCTGCATTTTTCTGTGGGGGTAGCAAACATGTTGTGTTATAGCAATTATGTCGGGTGTTGATGTTGATGATGTCACATTACCTAATATGAATCAGTATTAGCAGACCCTTCTCACTTTAGCAACCATCAGTCGCTGCCATTACCAGTGGAGACTTAACCAAACATGGGAAGTAGAGAGCTGTTTGGTTTATTCTCAAAGGAATCATGATCCTTCTGATTCATTCCCAATAGCGAATAACGTCGAGGTGAAGGGTAACAAATGATTCATATTACCGAACACAATGTCTGTCCAATTTGTTGTTTTAAACAAAACTCGTAAATAAATCTGTAATTGTAAATCCTCTCTTTGGTGAAGGAAATTGGCTATGAAATTGATCCTCCCCAATTGCTCGCTGGATCCTACATACCACTATATCTTTTGCATGTTGTAGTCCTGTTTGTTGTAAATTTAACGCCTCTTTCTACATTTAGGAGTATACAAACAAATTTGCACTCAAACGTCCAACCGCTTTGTACGCCGAACGCAGAAAATCCTTGAATGATTCCAAGCAGCGGAATGAATGACTTGACAGGCCTTTTAACAGGCCTTCATGTGGAGGCGTTAGGATAGAAAGCAGCATAACATGTTCATTTCCAAATATCATATGGTAAGACTGGAGTTAGGTTTTCCATCTCGAATCTTCCAGAAGGCCTGCTGAGTTTTGAAATTATATTTTTTGCATCACCCTGTAAATTGTCGTTATATGATATATTTATAAGCGGTAAAGAGTTGGATCAAAATTGATCTGACGTGTATATTCATCGCCACAACGTAAATATTCATTACAGTAACGATAAAATCAGCTGATATACGAAAGTGTTAATTGCTGCAATCGGCTTTTAATGAAACTAGATGTCGAGGTGACGATTTTTTTATACAGGGCTGTGGAATCTTGCCAAAATTGAACGACCCCCAATCCGATTCCCGCATTCTGAGAACACACGACTCCACTTTGATTCCAATATTGAATAAAACCATTTTCGATGGAATCATTTTCATTAAGAACGACTTAATTTTAACAGCATATAATATGTCATTGTTGATAGAAATACACACAAATAAAGGGTATATCAGTAAGATTAACCTCTTTAAATTCAGTGTCACTTTTTTGTGAAACTCTGACAACTCTGAAACTCTGGCAACTCTGAAATTTGGCAGCTGTCACATATGTTTATTCCGATTATTAAAAAGGGAGCGCGTTACGAAAGAACAACGCGTTAATAGTTGGTAAAACTTATTACAAAAATTTTGGAAAGTTATGCTGAGACCGCTCGCAAACTTCGAAGAATTTTCAGTCGAGAAAGTGAACCTTACGTACCGGTCGGTCTCTTGAAAATATTGCTGCTGTAAACGGGAGTGTTGCCGAAAACATCAGTTCGGCATCGTTCTCAACAACTTCAAATTTCACGAAGCACCACGATGCGAACAAAGTTGCACCTTTATGCGTACAAAATTCTGTTTACTCAGGAGCCAAAAATAGCAGACCATGGAAAGCACCGGCAGTTCGTTCAATGGGTAATGGAGCAAAGTGACGTCAATGTCAATTTTTCAAAAAAAATCATCTACGATGAAGCGCATTTCCATCTGAATGGCTTTGTGAATACATAAAATTGTCCAATTTGGGACTCAAGAAATTCTGATGTCAACTGGCCATCAAGATCATGCGATTTAACGCCGTGCGATTTAGTTCTTTGGGGTTTTGTGAAATCTCAGATTTCTGTGAATAAACCAGAAACAATTCCTGAGCTCAAATCCGAGATCCAACGCAGCCACATCTCTGTGAAAAATTCATGGAAAATTTCATAAAAAGAGTAATGGCATGTCATCAGAGCTGTATTCTTTACAATCCAATAAAAAAATCACAGCTATCTCAAAAAATACGAGTTTTATTTTAAAATGAAAAAGTGCATTCTTACTGAAACACCCTTATTTATTTTGTTTTAGAATAAATATTTTTTTTTTAAATTAAAAAATTAAAAAAATTTAAAAAGAATTTACTTTTCAAAATAAAGTCCTTGTATTGTCGAATCGAAAAAAGATTGAAGTTCGATTTTTATCTTTATTACAAGTATAATTTAGTTGCAAGTTGGAACATTTTTAACGATAGCGATCCATCGGCTTTGTTGCGAGATATGACCGCCATAAACATAGCATTCTTCGGATGAGAAACCAAGAAACCCAGGACAATTCGATTTAGACCTATGGCAAACTGATTTTATCTAATACAGTATAAAAATGTACATTAACCAAAAACTTGGTCAACAATTATTCGTTTCGTAAAATTTGACTTTTGATGGAAATGCTAACCTTGGAGTAGGAGTCGTCCAAATTTTTACGACACCAACTCCAGTCAAATACCCAGATTCCGACTCCGACTTTAACTCCGACTCCATAGCACTTGTTTTATCAGTGTAAAGTATTAGAATATTCTTACTCTTGAGACAATTGTAATGCTGATACGTATGAAAAAGAACGACTTTTGAGGGTTCAGAATCTCAGTCAAAGGAGAAGTAGTTTGACATCCGACTCCGACTCTAAGACTCTGACTCCAAGAATCCGACTCCACAACACTGGTTTTATCAGTGTAAAATATCAGAATATTCTAACTCATGAGACAATTGTAATGCTGATACGTACGAAAAAGAACGTTTTTTGAGAGTTCGGAATCTTAATAAAAGGAGAAGTAGACTGACATCCGACTCCGACTCTAAGACTTCGACTCCACAGCTCGGGTTTTATCAGTGCAGTGATGCGTAAGAAAAAGAACGACGTTTTAGAGTTCGGAATCTCATTCAAAGGAGAAGTAGTCTGACATCCAACTCCGACTCCAAGACTCCGACTCCACAGCACTGGTGTTATCACTGTAAATTATTAAAACATTCTTAGTCATGAGACAATTGAAATACTGATGAAAATAACGACTTTTTAGAGTTCGGAATCACAATCAAACGGGAAGTAGTCTGACATCCGACTCCGACTCTAAGACTTGACTCCGGCTTCAACTCCGACTCCACAGAACTTGTTTTATCGGTGTAAATTATTAGAATATTCTTAGTCATGAGACAATTGTAATGGTGATGCGTGTGAAAAAGAACAACTCTTTAGAGTTCGGAATCTCTATCAAAGGAGTAGTCTGACATCCGACTACGACTCCAAAACTCCGACTCCACAGCAGTGGTTTTATCAGTGTAAATTATTAGAATATTATTACTCATGGGACAATTGTAATGCTGATGCGTATCAAAAAGAACGACTTTTTAGAGTTCAGAATCTCAATCAAAGGGGAAGTAGTCTGACATCCGACACCGACTCCAAGACTCCGACATCAGTTCCGCCTCCACTGCACTGGTTTTATTAGTTTAAATTATTAGAATATTCTTACTCATGAGATAATTGTAATGCTGATGCGTATGAAAAATAACGACTTTTTATAGTTCGAAATCTCAATAAAGGGAGAAGTAGTCTGACATCCGACTCCAAGACTCCGACTCCACAGCACTAGTTTTATCAGTGTAAATTATTAGAATTTTCTTAATCATGAGACAATTGTAATGCTGATGCGTATGAAAAATAACGACTTTTTATAGTTCGAAATCTCAATCAAAGGATAAGTTGTCTGACATCCGACTCCGACTCTAAGGCTTCGACTCCGACTTTAACTCCGACTCCCAAGCTCGGGTTTTATCAGTGCACATTAATAGAATATTCTTACTCATGAGGCAATTGTAATGCTGATGCGTATAAAAAAGAACGACCTCTTAGAGTTCGAAATCTCAATCAAAGGAGAAGTAGTCTGACATCCGACTCCACAGCACTGGTTTTATCAGTGTAAAATATTGGAATATTCTTACTCATGAGACAATTGTAATGCTGATGCGTATGAAAAAGAACAACTTTTTAGAGTTCGAAGTCTGCCATGTCCGTTTCTTGTATCCTGAAAGCAGGCATCCCTGTCTTACAAAAGTACAGAGTGCCTAACAATATCTCTACAAAAAGAAGAATGTGATAGTGGATATGAACATACATATGGGCATTTCCACAGAAAGTGCGATCACGTCACCATAGTAAATTGTTTATATTTTAGGACCATGAAGTTCGATTGTTTTCTATTCTTTTACTAGATACAGAATGCAAGAAGCTTTATATTTAATAACAGATAAGAGAACAGTCAAACTAACTGGTCTTAAAATATAAGCAATTAACGAGAGTGACGTGATGTGACAAAAGGTGGACTTTTCTGTGGAAATGTCCATATATCAATAATGAAAAAAGTAGGCAAAGGCCTTAAAAAATCCGCTGCTGGTTATACACGCACGCATGCACTGATATACAAACATACATATAAATGTGAACGGGATATCCTTTATACATTATGTCCTTTACGGTGAGCGCAGTAAATAACTATTTCCGAGTATTTCGCTCTATCCATTTTCAAAGACTGTTGTGCCTTAAACCAAATGGAAAGAACAGAGAACAGAAAACATAAATGCGAATTAATAGACTATGTGACACACGTACAATTTGTTCGAATAATATTTCTATATTAAACAGGAAAAAAAAATGATGTCCCATTTGTAACGTTGGACGGTTTTTTTTTTTTGTCGTCCGTTTGGATTTCCCATTCTTTCGCCACCAATTCCATTGAAATGACAAATAACCACGAATACCCGATTTAGTCCATTTATGTAGGACATTTTTCAAAATAGAAAAAATGTTTAAATGGATTTTAAATAATTGTTATGGTACGTGAAGTTCATAAATAAATGTTAACTAATGGAAGCGTCAACCACTGTAGGACGACGATACTTGGCAGGCTCAGGTTCTGGAATTAATGATTGTATTGGAATCAGGCAATTTGAGATGCAGCGCAAGAGAATGAGAAGGGCGTGTGATTAACATGTGGGCACGCACGTAGGTGTGGAAATCAAAGTGTTATCTTTGCTTTAAAGCGAAACGATAATTTCGTCATATTTTCAACTTCAGTGAGTTTTAACTCTAGCAAAGGAATATGTGGAAAATATTTAAGAAATCATGGGATTTAATCGCATGGAGAGAAAGTAGTTGGTAACGGATAGAATACAAGGATAGCGGCACAGTGTCGTCAGTGTACACGAGGGTTGGCCAAAAATGGAAGTTGTTGTAGGTCAATGACAATTTTGCACAGGTAGTTGTTAGAAGCAAAAAAAACGAAAAAGTTTGACCCAAATCCGTCAAAGGACACGCCCAGCTTCCATATATTCTAAGAGTAAAAAAATCTATATATTCTGCAGCTGTATACGGAGTCCTGCCAATTTTTGCAAAATGTGTACTTTAATAAATTATTGTGCAAAATTGCTGAAATTGTAGCAAGGACATGGATATCCTTAGAATATCCTTTTCAAAGAAATACTCCTATTAATGCACAAATACGTTGAATCCATTATGTTTGTCATATGATAAGCAAAAGGAAAATTACGATACGTAACGGATGCCATCATTTGGCCCCTGTTTTCACCTTAATTACTGTTACTCATATCTAATTGTTTATTGATTGGTTTTTCGTGTTAGGGTGTTATATTATTTTTGTATTATAGTATGATTAGAGATTGCATCTCGTGAATTCCCGCTGGTGATTTCCCGGGAAATTTCTGTCATTTTCAATTCCCACTTTCCCGGGAATTTTATCCGTTGTCTCGTTTTTGTTTCAGCAGTTTGGAACAAACAAAGCCACATTTGGGTCACAAATACATATATTATAACCAATTAATCAGTGTGTCCCAAACATGTTATATTGGATAGTAAACACAATATGTTTGGACAGAAGTATACAATATTTGCGATAGGCAACAAACACGTTATATTTGCATCCAAATAACAAAAAAGAAAAAAAATTTCAGCATTTACATGCATATTTATATTTTGTAATAAAATAATTTTGTTTCCAAGTGTTTTTCATCATCGGCTTCATCCAACGCCGATCGAATTTGGTGTTCAGCGCCACACAGTGGGTTGAAATATATGTAGGTAAACTGGAGATTAATTCAGGGAGGTCTATTATTATTGATATTAATATATTTTTTTTTAATAACTTCTTATATACATTATTTAATGTAAAAAATGGTTTTTGAAACAAAATTTATAGAAAATGTTTTTTTAATTTTTAAAAAAAAAATAATATGCACATTAGCGTGTCCAAAAAATTTTTTTTTCGATTTTCATGGTTGCTAAAGTTTCGGAATCACAATCAAACTGGAAGTAGTCTGACATCCGACTCCGACTCTAGACTTGACTCCGACTTCAACTCCGACTCCACAAAACTTGTTTTATCAGTGTAAATTATTAGAATATCCTTAGTCATGAGACAATTGTAATGGTGATGCGTATGAAAAAGAACAACTCTTTAGAGTTCGGAATCTCTATCAAAGGAGTAGTCTGACATCCGACTACGACCCCAAAACTCCGACTCCACAGCACTGGTTTTATCAGTGTAAATTATTAGAATATTATTACTCATGGGCACTGGTTTTATCAGTGTAAATTATTAGAATATTATTACTCATGGGACAATTGTAATGATGCGTATCAAAAAGAACGACTTTTTAGAGTTCAGAATCTCAATCAAAGGGGAAGTAGTCTGACATCCGACACCGACTTGGAAAGCTTATAGGATTAAGTATTTTTCAGATTTTTTTCAGATTTTTCGGATTAGGTTTAGGGGTGGCGCAAGTCGAGTTCACACCAAAAATCGGGTATTCCGGACGTTTTTTCAAGTTTACTTAAAACTCGGTCAATCAACACGATTTGCTTAGTTTGTCAGTCAACATTTTTAAAGAAAAAAGTCCACACTTTTATTGCATATGCATAAACCACCAGTTTTGGCAATGATTTTGCTCAATAAGGTAACCTGTATTATTTTTTTTTTTTTTGTAAATTTTGGAGAACTTTTGTAACTAACGCTTTACAACTTTTAAAATTTCTATGAAAATTTAAAAAACTAATGATGGATTCTAAAAGACGGAAAAATTCCAAGCATTTTTGTAGAACAAAATTTTGAATTTGCGGTTACTGTTCCAGAGTTATACCATTTTAAAGCATTTACCCATTGTATGAAACTAATAATATTTATTATAATCTCTCTGCCATTTTTGCATCGGATTTGCTTAAATTTTCTATGAAAATTTACAATACTAATGATGCACTTTAAAAGACAGGTAAATTTCAAGCAATTTTGTAAAAAATAATTGGAATTCGCTGTCACTGTTCCAGAGTTATGCCACTTTAATACTCTTTACCCATTGTATGATACTAATAATACTATAAACTGTTTTCCAATTTTTCATCGGATTTGCTTTAAATTTCTATAAAAATTTAAAAAACTAATGATCCATTCTAAAACACGGAAAAATTCCACGCATTTTTGTAGAAAAAAATTTTGAATTTATGGTCACTGTTCCAGAGTTATACCATTTTAAAGCCTTTTACCCATTGTATGAACCTAAAGATATTATAAACTGTTTGCCATTTTTGCATCGGATTTGCTTTAGATTTCTATGAAATTTTAAAAAACTAATGTTGCATTCTAAAAGACGGAAATCTTCCAAGCAATTTTGTAGAAAAAAGTTTTGAATTTGTGGTTACTGTTCCAGAGTTATACCATTTTAAAGCCTTTTACCCATTGTATGAACCTAATAATATTATAAACTGTTTGTCTTTTTTCATCCGATTTGCTTTATACATTATTACATATTGTTGAAAAAATCTACATGCACTAAGTAACGACAAAGAATTACACCCAGCAAAAAATGGCCCCGGCAACATATTGCAGGAACCATATATATAATTGCTTGCAAATATATATATGTTTCCTCCAATATATTGCCGGTGCCATTTTTTGCTGCGTGTAATTCTTTGTCGTTACTTAGCGCATGTAGATTTTTTCATGAGTACAATTTTCAAACCAAATCCGATGGAAAGAGACAAACAGTTTATAATATTATTAGTTTCATACAATGGGTAAAGAATGGGCATAACTCTGAAACAGTAACTGCAAATTCAAATTTATCTTTTACAAAATTGCTTGTCATTTATCCATCTTTTAAAGTGCATCATTAGTATTTTAAATTTTCATAGAAAATTAAAGCAAATCCGATGCAAGATTATAATATTATTAGTTTCATATAATGGGTAAAAGGCTTTAAAATTGTATAACTCTGGAACAGTAAAAACAAATTCAAATTTTTTTTACAAAATTGCTTGGAGTTTATACGTCTTTTAAAGTGCATCAATAGTTTTTTTAATTTCTGATAGAAATTTTAAAATTTTGAAAGATTTACAAAATTTCCCAAAATTTACGAAAAAAATTAATACATGGTACCTTATTGAGCAAAATCATAGCCAAAACTGCCGGTTTATGTATGCACAATAAAAGTTTGGACGTTTAGCTTCAAAAATGTTGACTTACAAACCAAGAAAATCGTGGTTATTGACCGAGTTTTAGGTAAAATTCAAAAAACGCCCGGAATACCCGATTTTTGGCAGAAATTCGACTTGCGCTACCTCTAAAAATCTGAAAAATTTCTCAAAAATGCTTTACCCTATAAATAAAATAAATAAATGGTTTCCCATTAAATCCCATGAAGGAATCGGGGAGAGCTTTTCACAACTATTGAGCTGTACGCTTTCTAGTTTTATACTCACTGATTGGGACCTACAGTTTTGCTCCGGTTCCGGACGGTATTTTTGAAAAGCATTTTCATGGCTAAATACTCGATAGTGTTGCCGTCACTATGCGAGGTGACCGCCGTCGAAAGAAAATTGTTAAGGTGGTCAGAGCAGGGATCGCACACCGAATCGCAAGTACAAGAGGCGCGCACACTACCCGTTGCACCACCGACGGCCACTTTACCCTATAAACTTTCAAATAAAGCTTGAGCAAAAAAAAAATATATTGATGGGACACTCTAGTGGGCATAGCTAGGCGAATCAAATTAGGTCAATTGGCCATGTTATCAGAATGAATGAAGATGCACCAGCGCGAAAAGTTTTCGATAACGTACCCGATGGAAGCAGGAAAAGAGGGCGGTCAAGACTCTGCTGGAAAGACCAGGCAGAAGAATGCCTCCGTATCCTTGGTCTTAGCAACTGGCGAGCAAAAGGCGAAGGATGGAGAAAGTGGGAAGAATACGTTGAAATTTGTTTAATTTGTTTGTTTAATTAATATGTGTAAGACGTCTGACCTCATGAGGTTGTAAAATAATTAATAAAACAAGATACTTTGATACGGGATTGATACAGGCCCTTGTTGAGACAATATTGGGCAGGAAAACCAAATAAAAAGTTTAGCTATAGAGCAATCTGCTTTTTCAGATTTGAACTATACTCACCTAGTGTAATTAAAAGGTGAATAAACTATCCACCTTCAAAGTTTTCGTTGCACTGTGGAATTTTTCTAAAGTTACAATCCCTTAAAAGTCCTCTCACCACAAAACTGTATAATTGAAAAACTTTTGAAATAAAAACTTTACTGCAATTATAAGCAAGAAGAGTAAATATTTCTCATCGCATTCTTTGTTTTAATTGTGTTTTTTTCTTCCTTTATTTTATTTCAGATTGGGAACGTGAAGCTGTCTCAAAGGCCGAAATATTGCGACTCATTTATCAGGGTAGATTTTTACATTGTAACGTTACATTGGGTGCATTGGGTTTGCCGCTTGGCAAAACGACTGTTATGCATTTAGTACCGCGTGATAACTTGCCAGAACCCAACTCACAAGGTAACTAATATTTGAATGAAACAACAACAAAAACAACAATACACACATACAAATTTGTAAAAAACATTTTTCAAAACTTTTTTAATTAACTAATTGTTTCTTCCATTTGTATTTCCTTCATTTTCTATTCCACCATGATTTCTTTGGACACTTTCGCCGTCCTTAGATCAAAGACAAAAAAGTAAAGGTGGTTCCAGTAGATGCTGTTCAACGACTTGCTGTATTTTGTAACTAAATTATTACTAGACTTTAGAATTTAATATATGAATTATAAATTATGAATTGATTTAATAAAATAATGATAACTCTAATATAATTTAAAAAAAAAAACAAGAAACACACACACAGATTAAAAACTAAACAATAATAAAAAAGTACATTTTATAATAATTTAATGATAATAAAGAATAATAATATAACTTTTAAACAAAACTTAAAGAAAAAAATATTTAAAAATAACTCTTAAACATAAAAATACAATGATAATAAAAAAAAATAAAGAGAAACAATAAAAGAAAAATATTAAACACATATATAGAATATAAAAAAGGGAAACTAAAACTGAAACACTTTAGGTGGATTTTAAAAATTGTGTGAATGTCGTTCGTTTGAAAATTATGGACCTAAAATGTAAATACAAAAAATTTTTAACTTTTTCGAAATTATTCATCAGTTTATAATAATTATAATTTATTAATAACATAATTCTGCTATGAAATTGGGGTTGTTGGCAAATTTTTGTTTTTGTCAATGCTCTCCCTCCAAAGGAGTTATTTTGCCTACAAGCTTCTATTCCAGAAACTGGAAAACCAAGGGCGAGATTCATAGACTACACTAAGTGTTCACTTATTTAAGTAAAAATTGAGATGAAGAAAATGCGAGTACTTTGTCATACTTAAGTAAACTTTCGTCTTACAGTTTTCAACTTAAGTTGCCAAGAAGAAAAAAATTGGAAAAATATGGCAACTTTGTCTGTGCGACATATTTTAGGAAATAAATTGTTAAAATTCGAAAATAATTAATGAAATTAAAAATAAATACAGGCAAATAAGTATAAGAAATTATTAATTTTCAAAGACAATATTGGAAAAGAATATCAGAATACGGGAGAAAGCGCTACTTTCAATGCAATCGCTCTGATTTCCTTATAGCTAAAGCCGAGTGCTAAGATTGATCGCGTGGAAAGTATTGAGCATCATCATCGTGAAATGAGCCAGCTACATATCAGTGTTGACGAGTACGCTTTCTCTCTTTTTAAGTTTTTTTTTGCACTAAAAATGTGTTTTTTTGTTGAGAAATTGAATGATAGTTGACAAAACTGATCATTTCTTCCTACAATTTGATTGATCGTTACATTTTTCTTAGAAATATTAAAATGTTGCTGATATCGGGTGTTTGTTTTAGAGGTTCTATTTTCGAATACGATTAAACGGTCACAATTTGGTTAGATCTGGCAACGCTGTTATCGTTTGTGCTCAGTTTGGTTTGTCATTTCATTATGACTAGACCGAATACCCATCAGTTGCGCCGTAAGTTCAGTCAATTAGTACAAAATCAACAGAAAGTCAACACATTGCCGCCTTTGGAGTGAAGAGAATATACGAAAGATTTACGAGGCACCGTAACATCCACAAAAAATCACTGTTTGCTGTGCTTTATGGGACGGTGGAATCGGTGGTTCGTACTTCTCTAAAAATTAGAACAGCCGTGATTGACGATTATTTCGTACCCCAATTGAATGCAATGTTGACTGAAGACAAGTTTTCCAACAGGATGGCCCACGTGCTCGTGCGTAAGATCCATTGTGGTCGATGTCTTAATTAGAGCTGTGCAGCTCACGAACGAACTAGTTCGTTCAATTGAACGGTTCACTCTTGTGAACTAGATGAAGTACTTCAAGCTGTTCCGCTCTTTTGTTTCAGAAGTTCACTTGCTTTACCAATGTTTGTATTTCAGTTGCACAGTTCTATTTGTAATTTTCTAATTAATTCTATATTTTTCTCATTCAGTTTGCACAGCTGTTGCCTAATGTTACTATCTTTGCGGAATGAAATTATGGACAAATTACAGAAACCCTAATATCTCGGAGAACCCAATATCGAAATGAAGCTCAATTAGATCATAAAATTTCAATTGATGTATTTTTAAATTCAAATATACTTTTTAATTTCAGTTGATTCGTTTTATATTTCAATGGAAAATTGTGTAGTGAACTAAATGAACGAACTAGTTCATTCTTCTGAGCAAAAAGAGCGCACACTCGAATCATAGAATAATACATACCATAGAAGCTTTTATTCGCTCAATAAATTAAACGTCATAGGTATGACGGAAAGTAAACATTGGATGGTGGAAAATATGGGTTCAATAATACCAGATAGTGGCAATAGTATACAGCGACAAACAAAGGAACAACAACCACATTTCGCGTTTGTATGGCAAAATGGTTGTGTTAAATACAATACAAATGTATACCAACGATAAAAGTCAACAAAAAAGTGCAAAATACATTTAAATTTTTCAGTTCTACACCAAAAAGACAGGAAAAAGTTAAGTGAACATATTTTGTAACTCCACCTGGTGTAAGGTAATTATTTTAAATTTAATTGCTCTCATTTCCACAAACGAACGAAGAAGAGTGTGAAATGAAACGTCGGATGAGAGAATAAGTTTATCTATGTATGTATTATTCTATGACTCGAATGAACTAAAATTCCCAACTCTATAGTCTTGATTTTCAACACGTCAAATAAAATTAAATTTTTAAAATGAATTTTAAATTTCAATTGATGTTTTAAGTTGCAAATGGAAAATTTAGATTTCAATTGCCAAATTTTAATTTCCAAACGGAATTTTTGAATTTTTACAGACATATGGTTCATATTCAATTCAATAAGGTGAGTGAAGTGTATAAAATTCTTAACATCTTAGTGACGGTATAAATTTCAAACATTGTTTTTGAGTTTTAAGTGAATTTAAATTTTAAAATAAATGTACAAAATCGGAGTTGCTAGCGGAATTTTTAAATTTCAAAAGATAGAGAGATATTAGAGGAATTTCAGATTTATAGCAATGTTGCCATATTTCCTTTATAACTGTAAAATATAACATTTTTATCAATTTAATGAATGGCAATGTCACACAATTAGGGATGCATGAAATTCGCCTAGTAAGGAAATCTTTAGCACCATGACATTTCTTTCGGCTTCTTGGTCGAATGAGAATAATATCAATGCACCAGGCCCCCAGCATTTGGTAGAAAGTAACCTTTTTCGCTGCTGCAATGGTTAGTGTGCGTCTCTTGTACATGAGATCCCGGGTACGACCCCTGTTCTGACCACCTTAAATTTCTTTCGGCGGCGGTCACCTCGCATAGAGACGGCGAAACTATCGAGTAGTTAGCCATGAAAAAGCTTCTCAAAATTCCGTTCGGTACCGGTGTAAAACTGTAGGTCCCAATTAGTGAGTATAAAACTAGAAAACACACAGCTCACTGGTTGTGGGAAACTCTCCCCAATTCCTTCATGGGATGTAATGTGAAACCATTCATTTTTTTAACCTTTTTATCAAAACAAGATTCATCACATAGCTTAGGGCTTAACAACAAAATTCTTCTTTCAAAAAACGCCTAAAACTCTGCTAAATAATTGTTTTTTTAATATGGCTGCTTAGTTGTTATGCGAATATCAATAATTCACCAGGCGCTCAGAGTTTGTAAGAAAGTAAATTTTTTATAACAAAATAAAAGAATTGTGACATCACTTAGAGGTTAGTTAACACAATTCTACTTTTAAAAAGCGCCTAAAATTCTGCTAAATTATTCTGAAAGATTAGAAATTTATTTATTTAGTATTATTGTATTCTAAAATACACTGAAAAATACAAATCGTATGTCATACTGATGAAATTAAATTCCTTTAAAGCTCTTGTGATGGGTTCATGCATAGCATAATTTGTGCTATGGCATGGTACATTGAAAAATTCCTTAAATCTAAGACGTCTAATAGGAACATTGAAGCCAATTAGATTAAGAAACCATGGACAGTCAATTTGACCAGATAACAATTTATACATACATCAGCATTATTAATTTCTTAGCTCTGCGGTTAACAAGCGTATCTAAATGTATCAGTTTACATCTAGATTCGTACGATGGCATTGTATTTGAAAAATGTAATGAAAATAAAGCAAATTTAATAAATTTTTCCTGAATTCTTGCAACTCTATTGTGAATGAATTCCATACTTCAGCAGCACACTCCAATTTCGACCTCACAAATGATGTGAACGAACTCTCATTCAAATTTGGCTGCTTAGTTGTTTTGAGAATATCAACAATGCACCAGGCGCGCAGAATTTGTAAGAAAGTAAATAGCTAAGGGCTAAACAAATTTTTTCCTTCAAAATGCGCCTACAATGCTAAATAATAATTTTGTGGCTTAGTCGTTATGAGAATAAAATACCGTTCGGAACCGGGGTAAAACTGTAGGTCCCAATCTGTGCTTGTAAAACTACAACGAAAACAGATGATCATTGGTTGTGAGAAGCTCTCCGCAATCCCTTCCTGGGATGTAATGGGAAACCTTTTTTTACTTGTTATGAGAATATCAACAATGCACCAGGGGCCCAGCAGTTGAAAACAACCTGCAGCTATTTCGTTTACAAATATGTCACGTACCTTAAGGGTTTATAGTAATCTTAATTTGTTACAAGCTTCTTAACGTGTGCCTACTTTTAGGCTGAGCTTCGAAATCTGTAAAGCCTATTTTGTAAATCATAAACGCAAACGCTTAAATTGTAACTGGTATTTTCTAAAACTTCAGTTATTTTAATATTTCGTTGGCTTTAAAACTAACTGAAATATGCAAATAATACTTTCCATAAATACTACTGCCAAATACAAAGTATTTTATCAATAAAAGAAATAAAATTAAATTAAATAATTTTGAGGAAAATCTCTTATGTTATTACCCGAAAATTCATGATCCGGTAGGCAAGAAAGAGATACCCGTAATTAAAATGTACCTCCTGTTTCACGCTGTCATATTCAATTACAAAGTCATTCATTTAAATTTTAAAAATAAATTAAACTACTTGTGTCACTATTCTCGAAATGTTATTTGATGAATTTACCAGGTTTTGCTACTAACCCACACCATATGTAGATTTTATGTTATTTCTGTAAACTGATGTATAATATCCCTTGAAATACACGCAACACTGTTCTACAAAGATTTTGTGTATAGAAACAAATGCAACTAGGCTTTTTTTAAGTTGTTCTTTTAAGCGTTTAAGCCCGGTATTCAGTTTTTATGAAATTTTCGTTGCCATAAGAAGTACGCGTATACAAAATAACGACAATTTCATAAACCGAAAATTTCCCTCACTTTTCATTTGCCTGTGTTGTCAGCTCTTTGTGAAAATTTCGTAGGCTAAATCAAGTACAGGGTTGTTACACCAAACTTATTTCGTGCGAAAACAATTGTTTTGATAATTGTTTGGGACCGGAATTTTGACTTTTCGATAGTTTTAACAACCAAAAGTAATACCACATGCTTTAAAAATAAAATGGAGTGCATAGATGAATTATTAATAAAATATTTGGCAGGTAAATCAGAGATATGTTGTAACTCTCTGTAAGAAAATTTTCCGTTTGGAGATAATTGACAATATTTCTTATGAATATTTCGCAAGAACTGAATACGGGGCGTTACATCGAAACATATGTGGAAAACCATATCTTCAACATATGTACGTTTTTTCGTGCAATAATTAAAGTTTAAAGATTACAATTTTAAATTTAAATTTGTTTGTATTTTCGTCACAAAAAAATTTCGTAAATTACAAAATCGGCAGAAATTTAAAAATATATAGGAATTAGATCAATTGCCTTATTGAAGCAAAGTTTTTCTTATTTTGGCGATCATTTTAAATAAACAAAAATTTTATGTAAAGCAACATCGGGAAAAAAGATATGTGCCCTGGTCCACGCTCTTATAGGAAAAAAACGCTGCGTATTTTTCCAATGTTTTTCGTTTACGATTCGCTGTTCCCCCACGCGGAAATATTCCTGGACGGCAATCAATTGTAAATTGGGTAACTTCATTGAGAACAGCAGGGAATTTGTGTGTGTATGTCAACCGTCCCAACACCTTGGAAGACCTAATTAACAATATTGAGGCTGAAATTCGCAGAATACCAGTCGACATGCTTGCTAGACTTCATGAAAACTTCAGAAAACGTATGCAGCAGTGTGTGGATAGCGAAGATAGACACTACTTTAAACCATGTAATTTATAAATTCCCTTACTGTTCAATATAATTAAAATATAAAATAAATTTTTCTAAGATTCATAATTTTTTTATTTCATTCCCAAATAAGCAAATTACCGCGCTCCACCCTGTACTTATATTTTCACCACCGTTCTGGGCAACATTTTGTAGTTACCATAAGTGAAATATCTGAAACATGTATCGAGCAACATTTTAATGTTTCTAAGAAAAATTTAACGACCGCATGTTTCATAGAACGAAGAAATGATCAATGTTGTCAACTCTCATTCAATTTCTCAAAAAACGAGAAATGTAGTGTAAAAGGCACTTATTAACACTGAAAAATATAGTCATTAAAACTGATATTGGTGGCTCATTTCAAAGTAAAAGAAATTGATGTTGCTCAATATTTTTCACGCGAACGATCTTTGGACTCGGCTTAAAGGCTGGAACTAAAAATGCCTCCGAAATATCGATGAAAACATCCGAAAGTGTCCTACTAAGTTGTTCACACGAAATATTAGAAACATCTTTCGAGCAACATTGTAATGTTTCTAAGAAAAATTTAACGACCACACGTTTCCTAGAAGGAAGAAATGATCAAAGTTGTCAACTCTCATTCAATTTCTTAAACAACGAGAAATTTTGTGTAAAAGACACTTATTAACACTGAAAAATATAGTCATTAAAACTGATATGTTGCTGGGTCATTTCGTGGTAAACCAAATTGATGTTGCTCAATATTTTTCACGTGAACGTTCTAAGTACTCGGCTTAAAGGTTTGAACTAACTTCGTTTGCATGAATAACATTAAGCAACATCAGTTTGTTTCTCTGTGAAATTAAACTAGCAAAGATATAAGTGTAGGGCGACAATATATTTCTTTGTTTTTATATTATTTTTATCACTTAAAAACACTTTTTTGAAATATTGAATGAGAGTTGACAACATTGTTAATTTCTTCCTACAATTTGATTATTCGTTATATTTTCCTTAGAAACATTAAAATGTTGCTGGATACATGTTGCTGATATTTCGTGTGGACAAGTTAGTAAAGGGGGTTTCAATGGGACCATAACATTCGACCTTATTCCCGTTGTCGTCGTCGACGTCGTCATCAGATTTTTGTCAACTTTAGCACGTTGTAAATGTATTGTCACATCGACAACAACAAAGTATTTGATGTCTATGATCCAAAAACAAAAAAATAAATAAATAAATGGTTTCCCATTACATCCCATGAAGGGACCGGGGAGAACTTCTCACAATCACTGAGCTGTGCGCTTTCCAGTTTTCACTCACTGATTGGGACCTACAGTTTTACACCGATTCCGAACGGTATTTTGAGAAGCTTTTTCATGGCTATATACTCGATAGTGTCGCCGTCACTAAGCGAGGTGACCGTCGTCGAAAGAAATTTTAAGGTGGTTGGAGCAGGGATCGAACTCAGAATCTCCTGTACAAGAGGCGCGCACACTACCCATTGCACCACCGACGGTCACATGATCCAAAAACAACCCTCTTAAAACGTTACGCAAATTTTTTTTTCCAAATGCCTTCAAGTCGCCAATAAAAATGGTGTCGATATTGTATTGATGTCGACGACGACAACGGGAATAAGGGCGATTGTTATATTTAAATAAAACACAGAATAAATACGATATCGGGCTGAAATTTATTCCAAGTGTTGTCAACATATTAAATTTAATTATGGAGTTCTATTTCCCTCATATGACCACCGCCAGCACGTTTGCAGCGATCAATTCTTTGGAGCAAATTTTCCACCACTCTTCCACACATATCGGCCAGAGAGTTGGCAATTTCGCGTTCGATATTATTCCTGAACTCCCCTAACGTTTTTGGCTTGTTGACATAAACCAACGACTTCATGTAACCCTATAAAAAGAAATCCAACAGCGGTAAACCGCATGAGCGAGGTGGCCATTCCACCGGACCATTTCTCGAGATTACACGATTACCGAACTTTCCCTTCAAAAGATCAATTGTTTGACCAGCTGTGTGTCATGTGGCGCCATCTTATTGATACCACATAACACTGATTTCAAGTCCATCCAATTCTGACAAAAAAAATTGTCTTCCAACATGGAACGATAGCAATTTCCAATGACCGTAATATGGCGATCATTTTTATTGACGAAAAAATACGGTCCAATCACATCCCAGCCCCAGCATGAAATCCACACCACATGTTCACTTTTTGTGGATGAATTGTAGTCTCTAGAAGCCTATATGGATTTGTTGCTGACCAAACACGTATATTTTGCTTGTTGCCAGAGCCATGATAAAAATACTCATGGTAGGCGCATGAGGTGTTGTTGTAGCTGATGGCAAATTGATGACAACAACAACATACATTTTGTTTTTGCTTCTCACTTATGTTGTGTCAAATCCAACACATACGCATACCAACAATAAATGTAAACAAACACATCCAAAAACAAAATACATGTGAACATGACAGTTCGAAAGTGGTTTGTAATGTAAACAAAGCAAATCAGCTGTGCTTATGCGTTCACCATCTATGAATCCATCTTGGCCAGAGCCATTTTGCAAGAAATGAGTTTCATGGCTGAAGATAATTTTTCGATGAAATTCATTATTTTCTTCAAACTTAAAACTGCGACCACCGACTTAGAATTTTGATAGTTTTTTTAATAATTTCTAAGCGTTGCTTGTTCGTCAACTTCACCCTGATAAAAATGTAACATTGACATTGCCAGATCATTAAAAAATTTAAGAGTGCGTTCGTATTAAAATACAACATTAAGTGTTAACCTAAGCGATATTAAGCGTCATATAAAGTTTCCACTTACGAGTCTAAACATAATCAAACACGCTACAGACGACGACGTTTTTTCTACATAGGTTTCTTATGGCAGGGAAATATCGTCACGAAAATCCGCTGCGGCTGACGACTCGCCGCTAGAATAGAATCTTTTCTAATTTCTTGGCGGCGCTCTCACGAAATCTCTCAATTGAGAGTATGAAGTTGCCGCATGTTCATGAAAATCATAAAAGAAACCAACACATCCATATATACGATGGTACATGTGAAAGCAAAAGAAAATTAAAGTAAGGGGTTATTCCTTTGTGGTTGTATTCCTTGACAAGTATAATAATATTTTTTCAAATGTTCAAACAAATTCCAGAAAAGAGCCGCAAGTATATATGACCAGAGAGAAAAAAAATAAACTAAGTCGCCAGACGCTCTCTCTCCCATTTCGTTTAGATGCTGGTGATTTTTTCGTCGTAGTCTGAAGCGTGTCGGGTTCTGTTTGGACTCTAAATTCTGACTTGAGCAGTGACAATGTTACCACATGTTCAATTTCAAGAAATCGCAACAAAAAGTTATCTTAGATAAATTTTGCTATCATTTCTTGTGAATGAAAATGTTATCAAGAATGAGAGACTAAAAACAGAAATTTACAAAATGGCTTACACACCATAAGTTCATTCAAATTATTTTATTTAATGGATTGAAACAAAAATTGGAATTAAATTGTTCACAACAACGCGCGGTAAATGTTATACATATTGATCATGGTAGAATTATCTATCAGCTCAAGTCGACTAAACAGATTATTTAATTTTTTCCATCTCATTTTTCGTTTCACTTGTCAAACTCATATGTATTTTGTTTTTATACTTTTTTGTATTCTTATATTGTTTTATATATTTGTGTAGAGTTTGACAACTGAAATGAATGAACAAAAATAAAATGTCTGTTTTTGCTGCCTACAACTACAAAAACATCTGAGCTACATAGAGTAAATCTTACTAAAGAGAATATTTGACTTATCTGACGTTTCCTTTCACACTCTTCGTGATCGGTCGGTGTGATAGAGAGGTGTTTGACGAAAAGTGACATACACCAGGTAGAATTACAATAACTTCTGGCTTTAATTTTTCATGTCGTTTTGGTGTAAAAAATGTGTTTTACATTTTTTTATTGACGGTTGTTGTTAACATACATTTGTGTTGTATTTAACACAATAATTTTAACACACAAAACGAAATGCCGTTGTTGTTATTTTGTTCGTTGTTTTGAACCAGTGCCTCTATCTGGTATTAGTAAAGCAATTATTTTCAACGTCGAACGTAAATATCACACCAGGCCAAATGTCATAAATTTGGTGAGAGAACTATTAGGTCTACTATAAGTATTAGTAGTCTATGACTGAAACGAATGAACAAAAATAAAATGTCGTGTGTTTGCTGGCTACAACTACAAAAACATCTGCTGCTACATAGAGTAAATCTTACTAAAGAGAATATTTGACTCATCTGACGTTTCCTTTCACTCTTCGTGGTGTAGTCGGTTTGACGAAAAGTGACATACACCAGGTAGAATTACAATAACTTCTGGCTTTAATTTTTCATGTCGTTTTAGTGTAAAACTGTGAAATTTAAATGTGTTTTACACTTTTTTATTGACTGTTGTTGTTAACATACATTTGTGTTGTATTTGACATAATAATTTTAACACACAAAACGAAATGCCGTTGTTGATATTTTGTTCGTTGTTTTGAATTATTGCCTCTATCTGGTGTCATTGAAGCAATTCTTTTCGACATCCAACGTTCATATCACAGGCCAAATGTCATAAATTTGGTGAGAGAGCTGTTAAGTCTACTATAAGTATTAGTCTATGGCTGTTACCATGTATTTGTTGGCACTGGCTACAGAAGTGTTGCCGTATCGCATATTTTTCACCCATTACAGAAAATGTTGCCACATTTCGTAGTATTAAGTGTGGATCGTTTTTTTTTTAGAAAGTCATAAGTGAGAATAGCTTAATGGAATAAAAAAAACAGCCCTATTGTTATGTCCCTATTTGAAAAACCCTTTGTAGTCTAGGGGAAATTTTACGTATATATTTCGCATTTTCCTTCCCTTTATTTGCATGGAATTTTGTAAAAATTTCCATGACAGATTGAACTTAGTACGGGTCTAAAGTCGACTTAAGTGGTTCTTCGACATGGGTACACTTGTATATAACGTAAAGAAATTTGTTCTTACAAGTCGTAACAGAACTGGCAAATCTCAATTGATTTTATGCCGATTTCTTTTTAATTATTTTTAAATTTTGTTTCCTTGTTGCTTTTTTAGCAAAATCTTTGCAGTATGGTCCTGCCTATCCTGCCTCGTTTATGGTGGCTGAATGTCTACCGCATAACGTTAACAACCTTTCCGGGTCCACTGCCGCCACAGAAAAAAAAATCAAAACAAACAAGCAAAGTTGGAATGAAAAATCCCCTTTTGTGTAAAATTTAAATTAAAAATTTGTTGTGTAAACAAAAATATATTTTAAACAAACCCACACACACACACACACATACTGAGGACATAAATGTTTTTAAATTATACTCCATAAATGTATATTTAATAAAACGAGAAATACCTAAAAAAAAACATAACTAAACATAAAAACAAACAATGGAAAATATTGAAAAAAAAACAAATAGATACGGAAAAACGAACGACGGCAAGTAAAACAAAAATCTGCCAATGCTTTAATGGGTGAAATGAAGAGAAGATGAAAAAAAAAACGAAAAATAGTGTGAAAACTAAATAAAATTATATTAAAGCAGAACACAACAAAAAAAAAACACAGAAAATATTAAATTAGTCTATAAAAACTTTAACATTGTATGTAATAAAATATTAAATAAAAAATCCCCTGCCCCTTCATCCTCTAATATTTAAGATATTTATGTGAAACATTTTATTTTACTTCCTCCCCGGCCACCCCATTTAAACTAAAATAATATACGAAAAAAAAACAGAAAAAAAACTCAAGCAACTTTAACAAAGTAATAATTAATATTAAATAAATATAAATATAAATTTAAATATATATAATTGAAACAAACAAAACAAAACAGAAAACATATTTAAAAGCATCAAATGATAAATTGTGTAATATTATTACTATTATTATTAATAACTATTATTATTATTATTATTATGTATTATTATTAATCGATAGAGAATGAAACAAAGAAATATATAAATTTTTATGTAGATAATTATGTTGGAAATTTAATTTTAAATGTTTTAAGCCTTTTAAAAGAAAAATACAAATAAAAACTAAATAAATAGCTAAATTAAAATAAATAAAAACAAAAAACAAACAAACAATCCAAACAAAATGCCGTATAAATATTATACAGATATTGACAAAGAAAACTGATGATAAGTATAAAACTTAGAGGTATTTGCATATAAACCGGTTATTGTATCGGTTTAAAAAAAAAAACTTTGTAAAAAAACAACACTATTAAAACTACAGTTCATTGCATTCATTAATGTCCTTCTCCTTCAATCTTAACTTCCTAGGAAGCCACTTAAGAAAGACGAATTTTACTCACTTTCCAAAAAGTTAGTAAAGGATTTGAAAACATTTCAATCTTCTTTTCAAAATAATGATTTACTTGTACTTATTCTTAATTTAAATTTTAATTTCAAAATTCACTTGTTCTCTTGGAATAAAACAAATGCGAAACAATCCATTTAAATGCTATTGGATGCACTGAAAAATTTTAATTACCTTTCCAAAATGTTGGTAAACGTTTTGAAAACATTTCAATCTTCTTTTCAAAATAATGATTTACTTGTACTTGTTCTTAATTTCAATTTTAATTTCAAAATAATTACTGGTTCTCTTGGGATAAAACAAATGCAAATCGTTTAAATGCTATAGGATGCTCTGAAAAGAAATTGATCAAAAAAGCCAGATTAAGAAGAAAATTAATGTCAACAATGTAAATATTCATTGCGATAATGAACAGTTTCGTATAAACGAAGATTTGATAGTTAGAGCAAGGAATATTTACGTTCTGGTGATGCATTGTATAAATTTATCGCTACAAAGTAAATATTCATTGCACCAACGACAAAATATTTACATATTTACGTTCTACGTTGTGTTTGTCTTTAACCAGTAGGAAAATATTTTACACCATTTTCAATTGAAATTTAAAACACTTCAATTGAACTTTGAAATGCATCAATTGAAATTTAAAACAAAACAATTGAAATTTCGAATATATCAATCGAATTTTAAAACACATCAAATGAATTTGAAAAGACGTCAATTGAAATTTTAAATAAAAAAATAAATGGTTTCCCGTTACATCTCATGAAGGGATTATGGAGAGCTTCTCACGTTCTAGTTTTACACTCACTGATTGGGACGTACAGTTTTACACCGTTCGGAGTTTTTGAGAAACTTTTTCATGGCTAAATACTCGATAGTGTCGCCGTCACTTTAAATACATCAATTGAATTTTACAAGACATCAACTGAAGTTTAAAAATTTAATACAAAAAATCGGTTTATAATTTTCAAATTTCAACTGGCGAATTTAAAATTTCAATTGATATCTTTTAAATTTTAATTGAAGTGGTGCAATGGTAGTGTGCGCGGCTCTTGTGCATGAGGACGTGGGTTCGAACCCTACTCTGACCACCTTAAATTTCTTTCGGCGGCGGTCACTTCGCTTAGTGATGGCGGAACCGGTGTAAAACTATAGGTCCCAATCAGTGAGTGTAAAACTAGAACGCGCACAGTTCACTGGTTGTGAGAAGCTCTCCCTAATCCCCTCGCGGGATGTCACGGGAAACCATTTATTTATTTTAAATTTCAATTAAGGTGTTTCAAACTTCAATTGATGTCTTTTAAATTGCAATTGAAGTATTTTAAATTTCAATTAAGGTGTTTCAAACCTCAAATGATGTCTTTTAAATTTCCATTGATATCTTTTAAATTTCAATTGATGGCTTTTACATTTCAAATGATTGTTTTTAAATTTCAATGAAATATTTCAAATTTCAAATAGAAATGTTAAATTTCAATTGATATTTTTCAAAATTCTAATTCTAACTTTCAAATTTCAATTGATATTTTTCAAAATTAATTTGATATTTTTTAGTTCAGAGCTACATCATTTCCAATCGAAATTTAATTAAACCCATTTGAAATTTTAAAATTATATTTGAAATTTGAAATACATCAATTAGAATTTTAAAATCATCTATTGAAATTTAAAACACATCAATTGAAATGACATCAATTGAAATATAAAAGACATCATGAAATTTAAAAATCAAAGAGATAAAACAGTAAATAACTTTTAAATTTCAGTTGACGAATTTTAAATTTCAATTGACGTCTTCTAAATTTCAATTGATGTGTTTTAAATTTCAATTTGATGTCGTTTAAAATTCAATTGATATCTTTTAAATTTCAATTGATGTCTTTTAAATTTCAATTGATGTCTTTTAAATGTCAATTGATGATTTTTAAATTTCAATTGATGTCTGTATTTCAAATTCAAAATATTGGCTTGGCAAGAGTGTAAAATCGGTCATAGAATTCAAATTCAAAAATGTAATTGTTATGTTCCTTGCTTTTTTCCAAATAAATTTACAAAAAAATATACGAAAACAGTATTTTTTGTTTTTACTCGATTAACCGAATGAAATTTAAACTTTATTCAATTAGCCGGTGAAGAAAAATCCCCGATCAACTACTCGCTCGGTTAACCGACCAAAGTAAAATGCGGTGTAATTGAATACCTTAGTTACCACCTATCTTTGATTTATTTTGCAAATATTTTACTAAAAACACACTCGTGTGAAATTTCTCGAAGTACTTATCGAAATTAACAAACCCCTGTTTGGGTTTTGCTATTTTAGCTGCGGTTCGAATTTTATGGCATCATGTATATTTTGGCTAAAACTTAATTTTTCCAAAGAACATGCAATTTCTCTCATGGCTATATCTCGGAAACCAATTGAAATTTTGTTTTCCTGTCTTCGGCACAATTGTAGCTATAGACTAGAAGAAAACAAGTGTAAAATAAGCTAACCCCCAAAAACTGCTTCTAATGCCTCAAAATGGAAAAAAAAAATTTCGAGAAATTTTCATTTTTTATATTTGTTTTCACCATTTCCGGCCATATATTCGATAAGAATTTCGATTTTTGTTTTGGTTGTATAATAGTGAGTAAATAATGTTTTTATTTGAATTCTATCAATTTTGAAATCTTTCCCCCATGTTATGAACCAAATATCAGATAGAAAATGAAGTACAGGGTGTGCGATTAAATGAAAGAGAATAGATCTTATATTGATAAATGTTTTATTTAATGTCGGCAATTAGGTATGGAATACAATATCAGATAAATGTCCGCCTCTGTTAGCCACACAAATGCGAGCCCTTCTGAGCACATTATTCATTACATTCTCTCCTGAGGACGGCGTCGAATTGAGGTTGATGGATTGTTTTGAACACTTTCTTGAGCAACAGTAATGTTTTCTGCCGATCTTGCAGTACGTTGTGGTCCATGCTTGGGCCTATCAGGTACAGACCCTCTTTCTTCGAAATCATTTACTACACGATAAATAGTGGGTTTTGTTGGCACGTTGATTCTCCCAAAAATTTCACGTAACTTTGTCATCGTCACAGTAATCGATGATTGATTTTAATAAAATGTTTTAATGATTAAAACACGTTGGTTTATCGAATATTATTCCATAAAAAATTTGCCACGTCTCTACTTCACGACTGCGAAATATGAACTGTCAAGACTAATGTTTACCAAAATGACGGCAAAACAAAACCTTCCCGGCGGACACCCTGTATGTACATACTAACACACATGCATTTTATGACACGGATTTGGCAAAGCCCTATTTAGAATTATGATCTTATTTGTGGGAAACATCAGATGAAATTGGTGAATGATTTTTAATAAACAGTAGGCTATTTATACGAAATATACACTACTGGTCCAATTGTTCAGAAGAAACACTTGAAAGCATTTGAGCATCAACTTCACAAGTTCCACCGAGACCATCAGCTTCAATGGATATTGAAATGTAAAATACAGCTGGAAATAATTTTTTTTTTATTTTGATGGAAATAAAGTTAAAAAAAAGAGATCTTTGTGGGTGATTTAAAAATAATTATCTTCGTGTGAACAACTGATGTAAGTCCATAGTTTGGCAGCTATTTTCAATATTTTTGCTATTCTTGTCGAAAAAGGTGGAAAAACTTAAATATTTTTCGAAATTTTTGCCAATTTAGAGGCACTATATGCAGTTTTTTTGGGTTAGTTTGTTTCACACTTTATTTCTCCTAGTCAATAGCTACAATTGTGCCGAAGACAGAAAAACAAAATTCCAATTGATTTCCGAGATATAGCTATTAGAATAATTGCATGTTCTTCGGAAAAATTAAGTTTTAGCCAAAATATACATGAGGCCATAAAATCCGAACAGCAGCTAAACTAGAAAAATCCAAATAGAATTTTGTTAGTTTCGACAAGTACTTCGAGAAATTTCACACGAGAAGGAGTTTGCACTCAATGACTTCAAAAATATTGCGTAGTGGAATATAGGTGACATTTTGTTCAATGCACTTCTGCCATCGTTCAGTCAACTTTTTGATCCCAGATTCATAGAATGACTAGTCCATCCCACAAATATACTCGGTTTGTAAGTCCTTGTCTGTATTGAAGGATTTTCCATTCAAAAATTAAATTCCGAAGGTGGAGGCCAGGACTATAAGATGGATGTGTCATCACTTCCCATCCAAGCTTCAATATTTTTTGCAGATTCTGCCAGATGTGTGAGGCCTAACGTTGGCGTGATAGAAAACCACGCCTTTGCGATTTACCAATTCAGGTCGTATTTATTTCAGTGCTCCATCAAGGTTCGTCAATTGCTGACAATAGGTCAGTATTTATGGTTTGGTTGTTAGGAATCGGTTCAAAATAAATTACTCCCTTAAAGTCCCACCAAATGGACAACATAACCTTTTTTGGTGCAGTTCAGTAAGGAATTTATGTAACAAGTACAAATAATTAATTTTTAAAGGAGCGACTACGTCTCAATAATAACACTAGTTTACAGGCAAAATGTGAACTCAATGCAACTAAAGGGTGTCCAAAAAAGCACACGATTTAATTAAAAAATAAAACTCTGTTTTTTTTTTGCATTGTACAGCAGACATGTGCCGATTAAATAAAGAATAAAGTATAAGGCAAATGACAAATGCAAATGGCCCTTGCAGATCTGATCATAAGCAGAGAATGGATCCGACCAGATATTATCGACGGCGGCGGTTGAACCAATTGTAGATTTGGCTCGAAAATTTTATGTTGGCGGCTTCTTGGGGATAGTACGGAAACTTCAACTTATCGATAACTTGTATTTAAAATTGTCTAGTTATTTGGAGGTATTCTACAAAAATCACTGTTTTATTTATGTATATTAAAGAGGTCTGAGGCAAAGGTTCTGAGACACCCTAGAAGAGAAAATCCCTAATTGCCAAAACCTCTAAGCCAGTATTATTAATCTCGTATTATAATTTCCTGTTACATCCTATGAAGGAATTGCGGAGAGCTTCTCACAAACAGTGAGTTGTGCGCTATTTGGTATTGGGACCCCACATGTTTACACCGACTCCGAACGGTATTTTGAGAAGCTTTTTCACGGCTAAATACTCGATAGTGTCGCCGTCACTAAACTAGGTAACCGCCGTCGAAAGAAATGTAAGGTGCTCAGACCAGGGATCGAACCCCTTTTCTCATGCACAAGAGCCGCGCACACAACCATTGCACCATCGACGGTCACGTAATAATTCAGAAAACGTTGAATTTGAAATAGTCAACCCCAGAGATCCCGATATCAAAGCGACTTATCGATATATTTTATATTATATTTTCTTATCCAAAAAAAAATAACTTACCATGTAAATCGGCAAAAAAAAAAAGGTTATCGATTATTTTAAATGTTAATCTCAGATATCTCGTTAACTAAAGGAGTTATCGATAACTTTTATTTAAAATGTTTCGCTTATATGGAGGTATACAACAAAAATAAGTTATCAACTTGAGGAAGGAGTTTCGGATATCGCACCCTTGGCACTGCTTTGTTTTTTGAATTCAATTACGGCGGCAGCGGTTGCTTTGTTTTTAATTTTGCTGGCTGAAATCGGAAAATCCAGGCTGCTTTTTTCCTCCTTTTAAAAATTGCGACGGCCACGGCTTAAAAACGTGAATTAAGTTGAAAACAAAATGTGGAAGAAAAATTTACCAATATGATTATTTCTATGTCGACCAAAACACCATTAGCGGCGCAAAATTTTTAAAAATAGAAGGCAGTAGCGGCCACTGCGGTTACACTCTCCGATCACAGGCACTTGCTTTGTGAAAGTGAAAGTTGTTTCGAACAACGCAGTGTCTTCTAACTTGTTGATTACTCATCGATTTGTTGATACATCAGGTGCATTTCCTCGAACTAAAATTCCGAGAATTTTGCGAGAGATCTCAGATTTGAAATGGGTTTTCAGAATGATAACGCGTTTTTCCTTTGTGTAGCGCTCCATTTTTAATAATCGGTGGGTGACAGCTGCCAAATTTCAGAGCTGTCAGTTGCACAGAAAAAATAGTTGTTTTTATACAAGGTGTTTCAAAAGAAGTCATCCGATGTTGTTTGGCTCTACCGCTCATTTTCTTTCTAAATGTAACACTTCGATTCTGTTTTTTCATTATGTTTATTTGAACCTTTAGAATTTTATTGGTCAAGTTGAGAAGATGATATCGGTTAAATGAGCGCCGTCACAATTGATTACCATACAAGCTCGTTTTATGGCATTTTTCATCACTTCGGCGAGAACTCCGGGCGAAAGATTCTCGCACTCCTTGAGGGCTTCCAGGACCTTGAGGGCTTCCAGGGTCTCTGGCTTGTTCACGTAAACACGGGACTTCAAAAACCCCACAAAAAAAGTCTAGAACGGTTAAATCGGGCGATCTTGCGGGCCAGTGCAAATCGCCAAAATGTGAGATGAGGCGACCCGGGAACGCCGCCTTCAGAATATCGGTTGTGGCTCCGTCCTGTTGGAACCACATGTCCTCCAGTCCTAATTCGTCGAATTGCGGCAGAAACACTCGGTTAACATGGCCCTATTGCGCGCACCGTCCCCTCTTGTCGTTTGACCAGCGGCGTTATCGAAAAAAAATAGCCCGATGACTCCTCCAGCATGAACAGCGCACCATGCAGTCACTTTGAACGGGTGTAATGGCTCCTCGTGCATCACTCGTGGATTTTCGGTGCCCCAGAAGCGATAGTTTTGCTTGTTCACGTACCCGCTGAGGTGGAAATGAGCCTCATCGCTCATTATGATTTTGGTGGAAAAATCGTCCACTTCGTCCACGAGATTGAGGATGACTTGGGCGAAGGTTACACGCGTTTGGCGGTCGACAGGCAGCAGCTGATGCACATACTGGACTTTGTATGGGAACATTCGCAGGTCTTTGACCAAAATTCGCCATAGGGACGACCGGCTGATGGCTAATTGCGAGGCACATCCTCGGCAACAGCGACGATATTCTCGGCAGAACGGGCGCTCCGGCGCCGGCCACTCCTGGCAACGTCTCGTGTGGTCCCATACTCTTCAAGGTTAGTGGCCAAACGGCGCAGTGTTTGCGCAGTCGGTGTCGGACGGCCGGGGAATCGGCGGCGGTATTCGCGCTGCGCCAACACCACAGACGAATTGTTACGCAAAAAATAGACACGATTATTCCGCGTTCTTGGGGAGTGTATCGCTCCATGGCTTGTTTACTTGTATTCTACATCTGTCTAGTCCACAAATGTCAAAACAGATTTGACATTGGCGGCCATTTGCAAAAATAAGAGCATCTTCCAATAGGGTGGACCCTTTTGAAACACCCTGTAGAATGTATTTAGTTTTTTTAAAAAGCATATTTTTAGGTCCTTTTTGTAAGAATATGAGTTATATTTTTTTATTAAAATGTAATGTTTTTTTTTTTAGAAAAGGTACTAAAGGGGTTTTCAACAGAGACGCTACAAAAGTAAATCGATAGGGACAGCAAACGACGCCATATTTTTTCCCGCTCATTTGACATTTCTCTTCAGTACGGCTTGCCATTTCATCATGGAAAGATATACGAGCCAACAACGAGTCGAAATTATTAAAATTTACTACCGAAATTTGGAGTCAGTGGCGTCAACTTTAAGAGGCCTCAACAATCAGCGAGGAGGCTCATTTCTGGCTGAATGGCTTCGTCGATAAGTAAATGCGTTATTGGTCAGACAGCGTTATTATGCGTTATTGGTCAGACAGCAATCCGTTATTGGTCAGACAGCAATCCACACGTAATCCATGAGTCATCATTGCACCCCGAAAAAATTACGGTTTGGTGCGGTTTATGGGCCGGCGGCGTCAGTGTTTGTTTCTGTTCACCGCCATCACTTTCAGAATCACGTTAAACCAGCGATTAAATAAAAAGTAAACACACAAAACCACAAAACGTCCAAAGCTAGGTCGAGGGTCATCCAGAGAAAAATAAGGATCTCTGTCTGAATCGTCTAATTGTTCGCTTAGACTATTGCTAGACGACATTTTACAAAAACCAAATTGTTCGGTGGTGTAATAGTTAATGTGCGCGCATCTTGTACATGAGATCCTGGGTTCGATCCCTGCTCTGAACACCTCAAATTTTTTTCGGGGGCGGTCACCACGCATAGTGACGGCGACACTATCGAGTATTTAGCCTTAAAAAAGCTTCTCAAAATACCGGAATCGGTATAAAAACTATTGGCCCCAATCAGTGAGTATAAAACTAGAAAGAGCAGTAAACTTACTGGTTGTGAGAAGCTCTCCCAATTCCTTTATTTTATTTATGTATATTTATATTATATTGTATATTTTTTATTTATGTATATTGCACGTAAAAACAAAGTGATTTGAAGTTTACTAACAACGTGAACTGAAGTTTAAAATCCTACTAACACCACGGCGAATCGACGTATTCCATCTTGCATGGGTGCATCCAAGCGGCTAAGTATAAATTATTCATTCCATGCAAAAAGTGGGCAGGCGACTATATATTCCTTGTATTTGCCTTATAAGTCAACGCAGCTGCCTCGATTTTTGCGCCAATCGCTACAGCGCCTTTGGATAAACTTGTATCGATTAAAAACGAAAAATGTTAAATATATGGAGCTGCCTCTTTTTTGCACCGGTGTCTTCAATTTCATTATAATCGACAACATATACTTTTAGGCGTTTGAAATCAAACTGTCTCAAAGGCTTTCAATCGGCAATTGACATTCAGTCCAACTCTGAAAACATATCGTCAGCACCTTGTGAACAGCGCCATTAATTTGTTCGATTATTCTAGAAAGTCCTTATTGAATTTAACGTCAATGGTAAAATCGCATAATAGCGCCATCTGTGCTACATTGTTCGCGAGTGTTTAGCGAATTCATCAACCGTTCGTGGTGAGATAGTTCAATTTAAAGTGACCGCTTACTACTTATCGACATTAACCTTTAATAACACTGTGGAAGTCGAAAAATGAGACAAGGCGGGAGAGGTGGGTTTTACCCTAATTCAGGTACGAGGATTCGAACTGCATCATTAGTTTTTTGAGTTACAATTACGGTTTCGTACAAAATATATTTAGGCTTGCCAGCCGTACTGTTTTACTTTTACTATTTTTGTACGTTGTACTGTTTTCTGCATAACCCGTACAAAGTAAGTGACAGTACTTTTTTCAACCATTGCACTTTATTTTTGTAGTATTTTATGTTTGTCTTTGGTCCAACACCCAACTAAACAAAGTCTTTTCATGGTAAATTTTTTTCCAGTGTAGAATAAAGCTAAATTAAGTGAAATTGCTAATTAAGTGAAATTTGATATTGACAATGAAGATGAGTAAATAAATATAGTTATATAGTGGTAGGCTTTCTTTTATTTGGCGAAAGAATTTGATTACTAGTAAACTCAAAGTCGGAAAATTACTTTTCTGCCGATGCTGTGAATCAAAGATCTCCAAACACCTGGCCCAAAACGTTTGGAACAACTTTGTTAAAGAAAGTTCACTGGTACAACTAATCAAATAGAAGTTAATGGCTGTCAAAGTGATTCAAAATATAAAAAAAAAATTTATGAAACCGAAATTGTTATAGAAGTTTGTCGATTGTTTCTGCTTCGGCTAAGGCGCAGGGACCTGGGAAAACAGGCGGCTTGGTCGGCCAACCCGGCGGCGGCTATTCCTAATTATTAGGAAATTGACCCGCTGCTGTGCCGCAGTAGTAGCGGCGGCGTGATTGTGAGAAGCTCTCCTCAATCCCTTCATGGGATGTTAAGAGACACCATTTTTTTTAACTACACTGAAAGAAAACGCTTCATCAAATTTATGAATTCCTCCATCAATTTGATGAAACATTTCCTCATTTTCCAACCTACGACACATTTCATTGAATTGATGAAGAACGTTACATCAATCTTGCTTCCATTCATCAATAGTTTATGTTGATTCAACGACAACGATACATCAAGTTGATGTAAATGTTTCATAAATTTGATGTAAGTTTGTCATCAAGTTGTAGTACATTTTTTACCATTTTGATGTAAATTGTTCATCAATTTACTGTCATTTATATGTAAGGTGGTCATCAATTTGATGTAAGGTTGTCATCAATTTGATGTAAATTGGTCATAATTTTGATGCAAATTGTTTGTTAATGTGTAGCCAAACTCTTTGGATTATTTTTCACTGTAAAATATTCAAAAGAACAGGATATAAGACCACATAGAAACTGATGATATGGTGGATATTATTTTCTGTTCATTGCATTATTTTGTTTTAAATGTTTTCTAGTTATTTGTTTCTATTTATTTTTTCAATACTACGTCCATATTTTGAATCGATCCCTCTAATTATTTCTAAAGTCCAATGATGAAGATTGATTAAACAAGATAGTCAATTCAATGAAGCTGAAAAATGTGAAGAAAATCACGATCTTCAAAATGAAGAAGTTTTCGTTGAATTGATGAAATTTGTCACCAATTCAATGAAGAACAATTGATGAAATTTGCCATCAATTCAATGAAGAACAATTGATGAACATTTATCATCGATTTGATAAAAATTTTGAATCGATCCCTCTAATTATTACTAAAGTCCAATGATGGAGATTGATGAAAAAAGATAGTCAATTCAATGAAGCTGAAAAATGTGAAGAAAATCACAATCTTCAAACTGAAGAAGCTTTTCGTTGAGTTGATGAAATTTTTCATCAATTCTATGAAGAACAAATAATGAAATTTGTCATCAATTCAATGAAGAACAATTGATGATCATTTATCATCAATTTGATAAAAATTTTGAATCGATCCCTCTAATTATTACTAAAGTCCAATGATGGAGATTGATGAAAAAAGATAGTCAATTCAATGAAGCTAAAAAATGTGAAGAAAATCACAATCTTCAAACTGAAGAAGCTTTTCGTAGAGTTGATGAAATTTTTCATCAATTCAATGAAGAACAATTAATGAAATTTGTCACCAATTCAATGAAGAACAATTGATGGACATTTATCATCGATTTGATAAAAATTTTGAATCGATCCCTCTAATTATTTCTAAAGTCCAATGATGAAGTTTGATCAAAACACACAATCTTCAAACTGAAGAACCTTTTCGTAGAGTTGATGAAATTTGTCATCAATTCAATGAAGAACCATTGATGAACATTTATCATCGATTTGATGTAAAGATTATATTTCAGTGTAATACTTTCCTTTGTCCTGTGAAACCCCCATCCAGCGCCCAAAAACTGAAGGCCCAAGTGGTTGCATATTGTTATGAGACAGAACACGTTAAGAAATTAAAAAATTTTTTAATTGAAAATATGATTTTGATCCAGATAATAAAAATAATATCAGTAACGCTTAATTTTTAATTTGATTACATTTCCAAGTTATTATTAGGACATTGCCGTTTTCGGGTCACATTTTTTTAATAATAATTTGTAGTTATGTCCCTTTTTTAAGTTATAAATATTTATATTTAGAATTTTGTTTTTATTCTCGATATTAAGTGGGTTTTCTCAATCAAAATCGAAAATATTGAACTTCCGCCAAAAAAAAAAACTTAAATTTTGTCCCAATTTTTCATAATTGTTTTAAATTCCTTCTCATGTCACTGCAACAATTTTCATAATTGTTTTTATTTTCATAATTGTTTTAAATTTCTTCTCATGTCACTGCAGCAATTTTCAAAACAGTAACTCATTCATTTATGAAAATCAAAAAACAAAACAAACTATGAATAAAATATAATATAAAGTATTAGTAAAATTCTGTTGATTCAAGTTAATAAATGAAATTTATGTAAAAATAAATCTGTTAAATAATTTAAATTTACACACGGAAAATCAAAATAACTTATAAAAAACAAGAAACAAAACATCTCTTTTCTGTTACAAACCAACCAACAAAATAAAAAGAAAAATATAAATATATTTTAAAAAATAAAACAACAAACACTAATTTAAAAATAAAATCAAACAACAAAATAATTGATATACTAGCCACTTGAAAACCGTGAAGAACACAACACAGTTATATTAATAATAACCAAATATTAATAATTACTGATGATGAAAAGTACGAAAGTGTAATAACTCATATATTAATTAATATTATTATTAACTGCATACATACAAACAAACAAACAAAAAACTACAACAGACAGACCGACACACCCGATATATAATTTAGGTAAAATTTGCTTTAACATACACAACAAGAAATACCATACTACTACTATTCGTATATACTAACTAGTAAGTATATTTAGATACAAAACTAACGAATGATAATGATTCAAACAAGAAGAAGAAAATTTAATAAAAATCATCGCTTGAATAAAAGGACAAACAACACACACATGAAGGGAAGAAAAACGTAAATTGTAAATTATATAGAAAGGAAAACGTTTTTCGAAATCTTCTTTCATCTCACTCAACTCATTCATTCATTCATTCATAAGTCATCATCCTCATCATCATGTCGTACAATATTCATAATTATAAAGGAAAACAGACAAAAAATAAAATTTAAATAAAAATCATCATTTTCTCTTGTCTCTTGTCTAAAATACAACAGCAAAAAAATATTATACAAACAACAAAAAAACCTTAAACAACAAAAAACTTTAAACAAAATTGGCAATAAAAATGCAGTATTCGAAATTCGAATTCGAACAAACTCGCAGGTGAATTCAGGTGTGTAAATCAGTTGGTTGCCATAAAGTGATAAACTTCAGTATTGAAATCAATTTTAATAATTTTCTCTGTATAAATATTTATACGCTACATGATATTATAAGTTTCGATTTAACTCCTGAGTTTTGTAAGCCGTGGCCGTCGGTGGTGCTCTTGTGCGTGACAACGAGGGTACGATCCCTGCTCTGACCACCTTACATTTCCTTCGACGACGGACACCTCGCTTAATGATGGCGACACTATCGAACACTTAGGCATGAAAAAGCTTCTAAAAAAATACGGTTCGGAACCAGTGTAAAACTGTAGATCCCATTCAGTGACTGCAAAATTAGAAAGCGCACAGCTCACTGGTTGTGAGAAGCTCTACCCAATCGCTTCATGGGATGTAATGGGAAACGGAATTTTTTTAATTTAAGGAATATTTTCATTGCATCAATGAAATTTTTCATCACCTTAATGTTGAACTGTTGATGAAACTTTTTCATTGTCGTGATGATGAACTATGTATTTGTTCAGTGTCGAACAGTTTGCTTTGAACATATTTCACAACTGGTTGTTTGGAACCAACAATTTTGTTTGGTTGTAATCTAATTAACAACATCGATGTTGGAACTTACGGCTCATACAACTTCGATTCTCGACATTAAGTGTGTTTTTTTACCCCGCTAAAGTTAATTATAGGTTAATTAGTGCGGGACAGCTAAGCGATATTAAGTGGCATTTCTATTTCGCACTTCAATTCCGACTTGAGTAATGACAATGTTGCCACATGTTCAATTTCAAGAAATGACCAAAACGACACACAGTCAAAGTTTCTCTCTGTTATCTCTCTTATTCTCTTCATTGAATATTTCAATACACGAGCAGCTTTTTGATAGTGTTATTGTATACAACTATACAAATTTCAACCATGTTGAAGTAAAATTACATAAACTATGCAAAAAGTATGAAATAATCAAGATATGACACGTGAGAGAAATGCCTTGAGCGAATTTCTAGCACTTTTTGGTTCTCTTTTACCAGGGTTGCCAAATTGGGCACATCTACTGGTCGTCTAATTCTAGATCGTCTTTGAAATGACAACAAAAAGTTATCTTAGATAAATTTTGTTATCATTTCTTGTGAATGAGACTTAAAAACAGAAATTTCCAAAATGACTTACACATGGTAAGTACATTCAAATTATTTTGTTTAGTGTAAGACTACCTATGTATATTTTTAAAGCTCTAAATTTTAAGAATATAGTTTTGTTTCCGATTGAAAACAAAATTGCAATTAAATTAAACAACGTGCGGTAACTGTTATATATATAGATCATGGTAGTAGTATCTATCAGGTATAGTCGGTTAGACAGATGATTACATTTTTTTCATGTCATTTTTTGTTTCACTTGTCAAAATTTGGTTTTTATATTCTGTATAAAATGTCTGTTTTTGCTGCTTACAACTACAACCATGTCTTTGTTTGCACTGGCTACAAACGTGTTGCCGTTTTGCATTTTTTTCACCCATTACAGCAGATGTTGCCACATTTCGTAGTATTAAGTGTGGATCGTTTTATTTGGAAAGTCGTAAGTGGCGATAGCTTAATGGAAAAAAAGCCTTATTATAATCATCAGTGCAACCGGAAGAACCGGTTATTTACAAGAACTGAACGGACCAGGGCTTACAATAACAGAAAGACGGGTCCACATGAACCGAAAACGGTTCTTTAATGACTGAAAAAAGGGGTTCGAAAGAACCGAAAAAAGGGGTTCGAAAGAACCGAAAAATGGGGTTCGAAAGAACCGAAAACGGTTCCAAAAAGACCGAAACACGATTCTACAGGAACTGGAAAACGGGTTGAAAAGAACCGTTCCATGGTTCCAGAATACGAGGACTCGTTTTCAAAGAAGCCAAAAGTTGTAACTTTTGGGTTTTACTTAAGCCTCTTTGGGATAGCAATTTGCTGAGAACCGGAACACTTTCAAATACCCGGTTCCTCACGGAACCAGACTCGATAGAAAATGCTTGTTTTCATCAAATATTATATTTCTATAATAACATATTTCACTTAAGCCTGTTTGGGACAGCAATTTGCTGAGAACCGGAACCGGTTCGAGTATCCGGTTCTCTCAGAACCGGTCCAAATACCCGGTTTTTCTCGGAACCCGACTCGACAGAAAATGTGTATTTTTATCAAATAAGATGTTAGAATAAGATGTTTCACTTAAGCATGTTTGGGACAGCATTTTTCTCAGAACCGGAACTGGTCCAAATACCCAGTTCTTCTCCGAATCGGACTCGACAGAAAATGTGTATTTATATCAAATTTTATATTCTTCTAATAAGATATTTCACTTAAGTATCTTTGGGACAGCAATTTGCTGAGAATCGGAACCGGTCCAAATACCCGGTTCTTTTTGGAACTGGACTCGACCGAACCGGTTTTTAAAATATTTTGTCCTTTTGTATTTGTATTACAGTGAAAAATAATATCTAAATAATTTAAGCAGTATTAACTTTTTGAATGTTCTTTTAGAGTACTTCTTTGGAAAAAATAATGAGCGTAAGCCTACATTAAACTTCATTCAGAAGCAGTGCAAATGTGATTCCAATAAAATTACTTAATTTGTTGCTGGGTTTCTTCAAAATTTAAATACAAAATTTAGTTCTTCAGTAAAACCAAGACGTTTAATTTAAATTGGCAGTCGGGTGTATTTAAATTATACTTAAGTTTACCAGAAACGATCATATGATTTTGACACTTTGATTTTTCTGACAGCTTAAGTTTCAATGTTCAGCATACATAGGTTTTTGAATGTTATGCTGAAACTTATGAATAAGAAAATATGCAATTTTGGTAAAGAATAAAAATATTAAGAAAAATTGATGCAGAATTGTGTAAAATATTTAAAATATTAATATTTAATATTTATTTAATTTAATATCACGGTGACCACGCACAATATAAGCACGGTCCAACTCTTTTCACGTTTAAGGTAGGCTGTTTTTATGACAAATGTCTGCACTTGTATTTGGCATTTTGCGATGTTGCCATACTTATGCGCCAACGAAAGCTGCTGATTGAATTACACACTGAAAATTAAATTTTCAGTTGCTTTTGAAAATATTAGCGGCATTCATGCAAACGTGAAAGCCGAGAACTTTTGCTCAGCGCAAGTTTCCCTCGCACCGTTGCATGAGGCACCAAGTAAAGTTGCTCAGCGTAGTTGTGGTCAAAACCATATCAGCTGACCGGGATGGATGCATGGGGTGGTAGCAGTAGCAATTGCATGTATTATGTATGTGTACTTTTTCTACTGTTCTAGTGCTATCACCTTGTTTGTCCATCCTGATCAGATGACAACGAAATGTCAAAAGTTTACACGTTTCTCCATCCCACGTTTGCGCAGCAAATTTGCCTCGAAAAGTTTACACTTTTGAGCAATTCGCTTTGTATGGGAAATTTGTTTGTTTTGACGTTTGCTGTGCAAGTTTACGATGTTTTCGAGTTTACGAGGTTCTTTCGAGCTTTCATGAATACCACTATTGTTTTCTCCCTTTCACCGCGAGTAAACGAATGCGAATTTCAAACACTGTTATATTAATTATTTAATATTTAGTTTAGATTTTATGAATACGAAAATTGTGTAAATTTGTTTTCACTCTGTATAAATTTTTTTCTTCTTAATCTTTAATTTTAATGTTTGATGTGTGTAATGTATAAATGAAGGAAAGAAAGTGAAAAAGTAAACTATAAATTTAAATTTAATGGAATCGAGTGTTTAGTTAAATTTAGTTAAGATTAGTTTGTTAAATTTACCCATTTGATTATCTTTAACTTTTAAATGAAATATATATATATATTTAAATACATAAAAACAAAATAAAACAAAATGAAATATATATGAAAAATATATTTAATTGAAATTTCAAAAAAAAAATAATAGTGAATTATTTTCATTTCAGAAGGTATCGACTGTAAAGGTAAGAGAAAAAATTAAGAATAGTAACGATTTAAAAATTTGGGAGCATCGATTATTCTGTGATAATGTTTCACTAGGTCGTACTAAAAATTAGCAAAAATAAATATTTCATTTACTTGTACACATTTTCTGTGTTTTCTTCAATTTTCAAAACCCAAATAGCAAAAAAAAATCACCCGCTATTTCGAGCCATGGGAGCAAATCTATCGTTAGCGACATTTTATCGAAAAAAATTGTATGATTGGAAATTAATCGTTAGACCATGTGTCATCGTTCTATATACTATCCAGAATATTCAAATTATCAATAAAACACTAAAAAAAGTGGAGGTTGCATTTTATCGCTAATGATTGTTTAAATTTTTTGTGAAAACACTTTATCATAAGTGACATATTAAAATACTGTGGCGACCGCAAATACGCTGCGATTTTGATGAAATTTTGCATATGTTCTCACTGACAACCAAGTAAAGTTATGTTGTAACGGGTTTTTCAACAGAGACGCTACAAAAGTAAATCGATAGGGACAGCAAACGACACCATATTTTTTCCCGCTCTTTTGACATTTCTCTTCAGTAAGGTTTGCCATTTCATCATGGAAAGATATACGAGCCAACAACGAGTCGAAATTATTAAAATTTACTACCGAAATTTGGAGTCAGTGGCCTCAACTTTAAGAGCGCTACGTCCAATTTATGGCCGTCATAATCGTCCTACCAGATCAACAAATGAGCGTCTAGTGGAAAAAATTTGAATCCACAGGCACAGTACAAAATGTTCCCGTGCCAGTGAAACAAAGAAGTGCCCGTAGTGTCGAGAATATTGCTGCCGCTGAGGCTTCAGTTCAAGAAAGCCCAAATGTGTCTCTCACACGTCGTTCTCAAGCGTTGGGCATCTCTGTGACGTCGTTGTGGCGAAGTTTGCGAAAAGATCTTGGCCTACATTATTACAAGATCAAATTGACGCAAGAACTGAAGCCGCTTGACCACCATTAGCGTCGTATGTTCGTGAATTGGGCTGAGCAACCACTTGAAAATGATTCGGATTTTCATCGGAAAATCATCTTCAGCGATGAGGCTCATTTCTGGCTGAATGGCTTCGTGAGTCATCATTGCATCCCGAAAAAATTACGGTTTGGTGCGGTTTATGGGCCGGCGGCGTCATTGGGCCATACTTCTTCCGTGATGATCAAGACCGGTACATTACTGTGAATGCGAATCGCTACCGTTCAATGATAACCGAATATTTTTGGCCCCAATTGCATAATATGGACCTGGAGGACATGTGGTTCCAACAGGACGGCGCCACAAGCCACACAGCGAATGCCACAATCAATTTATTGGAAACCAAGTTTGGGGCCATCTCACGAAATGGCCCAGTCGATTGGCCGCCTCGGTCGTGCGATTTGACGCCGTTAGATTATTTCCTGTGGAGCTACGTCAAGTCTATGGTCATGCCAACAAGCCAGCGACGATTGATGAACTTCGTACGAATATCGAACGTGAAATTGCAGCAGTATCGGCCGATTTATGCTTGAAAACCGTCGAAAATTGGGTTCAGCGTCTGGACTTCTGCAAGCGTGCCCGGGGTGGCCATGCAAAAGAAATCGGGTTCCATGCATAATGGCATCGAACGTACTTTCACAGGATCTAAAACCGGTTTTGTTTTATTTAAAAAAACTTTTGTAGCGCTCTTATTGAAAACCCTTTTATATATATCCGAAATACACTCAAAAAAATATGTTGTCTAAAGTTTGCAAACAAATGTTTAATGAAATAACAAACTTGTTTGCTTTCCCTTTTGCAGCAGACTTTTCGCTGTATCTACTAACAACTTGTTTTGAGTGTACCGATCCATGTTTTTATATAGGTAGTATGTACCAACATCCTAGCCAAATGTAACTGTAGTTATTTTTTGAAAATGCCAGCGAAGTTGGTTGCATTCATTTATACATTCAGCCCGATCTTCTTCAAAATTACAGAGTAGTGCCAAAATCAATACTACAAAAATATACCATCTTCTTTACACATTACACTCGGGACTACTATGATCAGAGTATAGTGTGCATGAGAGTAAAGAAGATGCGTATATTTTTGTATCATTGATTTCGGCACTACTCTGTAGTTTTGAAGAAGGTCGGGCTGAATGTATAAATGAATGCAACCAACTTCGCTGGCATTGTCAAAAACTAAATACAGTTACATTTGTATTGGATATTGGAAACCACGTTTTCGTTTGCGACCAAAACATACATTAACATTACAAAAATGGATTACAACTTAGAAAAGGTAAGATATTAATAATTGTAGGTGTATGTATTTACTGACATGTAATACGTAATGCAGGTAATAAATCAGGCTCACATGAATAGCGGGCTTTGCAAACTAGTGGACTATAGTGCTTCCGAATCGGATGAATTTGTAGAAGAAACATGCGTTGGAAAACGAGGAAGAAAGAATGCCAAAAGTGTAAAGAAGGCAGAGAACAGGAAAAGAGGTACTGCCGAAAGACAAGTGAAGTTAAATCCTTGTCTTGGCAAGAAGTGTCAAAACAAATGCTGAGATAAATTTTCGCAATTGGATCGGACACTTATAAATGAATATTATTGGAGTCTTACTAGAGATGCTCGGCAAAAAGATTACCTATTTTCGTGCATCGACAGAAGTAGCATTCGTAGGAAATGTGCATCTACAAATATAAGAAAAGCATCATACAAATACTTCATTAATTTTCGCGGAGATCGTACCAAAGTTTGTCAGCAATTTCTGATGAAAACTCTGGGAATATCACAAATGACTTTGCGCCATTCTGTATTAAAAAAAGAGTTGAAACTACCGGTAGAAATAACTTGCCAAAAAGACAGGCATCCAACAAAACTAAAGATCTGGGCCTAGTACGCAAATTTATTGAGAAGTTACCAGCGGTGCCTTCCCCATATTGTCGCAACAAAAGTTCTAAATTATACCTACCGGCAGAATTCCGGAATGTTCCAACTTTATACAAACATTATGTGGAGCATATGAGATCTGAAATGCAGCATTCATCAATTGTTTCTTAATATGTTTTCCGTAAAACTTTTAATAAAGATGAAATTAATAAATAAAATAAATGGTTTCCCATTACATCCCATGAAGGGACCGGGGAGAACTTCTCACAATCACTAAGCTGTGCGCTTTCCAGTTTTCACTCACTGATTGGGGCCTACAGTTTTACACCGATTCCGAACGGTATTTTGAGAAGCTTTTTCATGGCTATATACTCGATAGTGTCGCCATCACTATGCGAGGTGACCGCCGCCGAAAGAAATTTGAAGGTAGTCAGAGCAGGGTTGGAACCCAGGATCTCATGTACAAGAGCCGCGCACACTAACCATTGCACCACCGACGGCCACAATAAAGATTACCATTTGGAATTTAATTTGCCGAAGAAGGATAAATGCAATTTTTGTGAAAAAATTAAGAATATGGATTTGCAGAAACGTACAATTTTTGAACAGTCCCAAAAGTATAGACAGCATATTAGCGACAAAAATAAAGCAAAAGAAGTGTTCTTAATCGACCAAGCTAAAAGTAAAGAAGATAATTCTACCACTTTATGTGTCAGCTTGCTTTTGTGGGGCGAATGTGATGGAAATAGAGGATGTAACGAAATTTGTTCCATTATGTTTAGATACTTAACAATGGTAGATGAAAGGAAGCAATATACCACTGTAAGCCTCTATCATGGTACAATAATATCTTCATGGTAATAGCAGCGCGCGTTGTTGTTGTTGTAGGCAGCAACAACAGGCATTTTGTTTTTGTTCTATTCGCTTCAGCTGTCAAACTCTACACAAATGCATACCAACAACACAAGAATGCAAAAGAGTACAAAAACAAAATACATGTGAGTGTGACAGCCGAAGCGAAAAACCTCATGAAAAAAATGAAAACAGCTGTTCTTACGACTTTACCATGAACATATCGAGCCATTACCGCCAAAATAATGTATCCCACACCATAATCGATTTTTGTTTTGTTATCGAAATCGATAGTTCAACATCATTTGCATCATCTGTCAAAATTTCATGGCTGTAGATTAAACCGTTATGATTTTATAACAAAAACAATTTTAATGTAAATGCATATGGTGACTTGTTTACATTTTCTTTGAACGCTTGTGTGGGGGTATGAATTTGTTTTTTTTGCAAAATATGTTTGTGTTTTCAATTATTGGATATTTTTACAGCTCTCCCTGGTACCGTATTGCGATTCAGATGAATCTTTCGTTGATTTAAATGGTTTGGAAAGTTTAAAAGAAGTCGAGCAGGAAACGTGTGTTGGGAAAAGGGGCTACAGAAAGCAAAAGAGAATACCTAAAAGGCTGCAAAAAGTTAAGAAAAAAAATACGAGTGTTTTGCCCAACCCGTGCTTAAAGAAAAAATGTCCAAATTCGTGTTATGATAAAATTTCTGAAGATGAAAGTGTAAGAATAAATGAACATTTTTGGGGAATCGGCAATAAAATTAGACAGAAAGATTGGCTGTCTTCTTTTGTTAAACAAGTCGCTATTAAAAGGCGATATGGAGAAAGTGACAGAAAAAAGTGCAGCTTTAATTATTTTATCAATATCAATAATAGCAGTTTTAAAGTTTGTCAAAAATTTTTATTGAAAACGTTGAACATTTCACAAACGATTTTAATATCCGTAATAAAAAATAGAAGTTCGTATAAAACTTGCCTTGAAAATATAAAAAAGCCAACTGCACACAACAAATCTGAGGAAGCAAGCATATCGCTAGTAAAATCCTTTATCGAACAATTACCAGCGGTTCCTTCACATTATTGAAGGAATAAAAGTACAAAATTATATCTACCTCAAGAATTTCGAAACATAAAAACTGTATATCAGAATTATGTAGAACATTTGAAAACTATTAATAAAGTAAATAGTCAGTTATCGTTACGAGTATTCCGTAATATTTTTAGAAACAGTTTCAATTTAGGCTTCCATTTACCTAAAAAAGATAAATGTATCTTATGCGAGAATTACAATAATTTAGACACAGAATCCAAAAAGCAATTGCATTCATCAGAAGAGTATCAAATTCGTCTAAAGGACAAAGAGAAATGTAAGCAAATATTTTTGGAGGACCAAAAGCTATTCAAAGAGAACCCTGCTTATTTATGTACAAGTTTCGACTTGCAAAAGGTCTTAAATACTCCCTATGGAAAAAGTGTTACTTTGGTCTATTCTAGAAAATATTCATTCTACAATGAAAGTTTTTATGAGAGTGGTACAAGAGATGGGTTTTGTTTTTTAAGGGGAGAAAAGGATGGTAAACGAGGGTGTAATGAAATTTGCACAACTGTTTTCCAATACCTTAAATTAGTCGATGAAAGAAAACCCCAGTCGATAGTCCATCTTTATTGTGATAGCTGCGCAGGACAGAACAAAAACAGAGCTATGCTTGCGACATTAACCTATTTTGTTGAAAATTCTAATTTTGTGACTAATATAAAAATCACATACTTGTTGCCTGGACACACCAATATTCGGAATAGGACTATTTGGGCTCCAAGTGAGTGGTACACCATAATATCAAATGCAAGAACTATTCAAGTTTACAAGATTTTAATATGAATAACATTACTTTGTTAACAGAAAACTTTAAATATATGAATTACATTACTTTATTTTTGTTTTATCGAATATACTAAGAAATGTATACATTTATTTTTTTTAAATCAAATGTAATTTAATTGTAAAAAAATTAAATAAAAAAAAAACGGGAAGTCACTTCCTTAAAATAAATTTTTGTGTAACCCACACACTTTTTTAATAATAGGTTGCCAGAAGGGAAGCAAAAAAAATGTATCCCACAAAAACAACCGTTATGATGCAAATATCTATTTAAAATTATTAAAATTAAATGTATTACACAAAAAAATATTTACACTATAAATTTTAAAATAATGGCTTTATTCAAACTGATTTAATTTAAAAAAAACCTTCCCCTGTAAAATTTCGAGTTTGTGGGATACATTTTTTCGGCGGTTATGGCTCGATATTATTGTACCATGGCCTCGATTGTGACAGTTGCGCAGGCCAAAACCGATATCGAGCCATGATCGCCATGATTTTTGAATTTTTGAAATCCGCAGTGTATATTCAGGATATTAAAATAACATTTCTACTACTCGGCCACACCATGATGCCAGTAGATTCCATTCATGCGACCATTGAATCATTTATAAAAAAACGAACAATACGGGCCCCTTCGGAGTGGCCAACAATCATTTCTAATTCCCGAACGAATCCAAAACAATATGATACTACTGTTCTAAATTATACGGACATTCTTCCAAGCATTAATTCCCCCAAAATTCAAGATAAAATTCGATAGTTTAAGAACGGTGCATTTTAATAAACTGGTTTCTAAAATAAAATTTTAATATGGCTTTTGTGAAGTTGACGATGTAAATATTGCATCAATGGCACGATCAAAAAAGGACACAAGTAATGTTGAAACAGGACCAGTTCAAGTATACGCACAAAAACTTGACATATCCGTACCTAAGTACGCAGATGTAACAACATTGTGTGAACGGGGAATAATTCCTGATAGATATCGCAGCGAGTATATTAATATGAAAAGAAACAATAATATTCCCGACACTTTAGCTGAGAGTGACGAAGAAGATGACACCATTTATTAGGTTAAGTTATTTCAAGTTATTTCATTGAAGTCTTTATATATTAATGTTTACTGCAAATTAATGAAGTTATAGTTTTATTTTACAGTTTGGTTTTATTTTAACTTATTTTAAGAGAAAAGTATAAAAACGTACATACACAAAAATTAGTTAAAGAACAACTAAACCGTGATTTTCCTAAAATTTTGTATTTTAAAGCAATAAGACAATATATCGTAAGTGATACGTAAGTGACATACGTTTCCTACATAAGCAAAAACCAGAAAGTACCTTGTGCTCATACAATTAAGCCACATATAAATGGAATATAAACAAGTAAAAGTGTTAAATTCGGCTGTGCCGAATCTTTGATACCCTCCACCTTAGTGTTAACCAGCAAAATATTAAATTTGAAAAAAGACCTTTTTTAAGAAAATGTACTTTTTTAAAAAAAATAAAAATAAGTTACTTGTTCACAAATGCAAATACTTGTTCACAAATGCTCACAAATGCAGGATGCTCACAAATGCTCACAATGCTCACAAATGCATTGCTCACAATGCTCAAATGCTCACATTGAAAATGTACTTAAGAAAATGTACTTTGAAATGTACTTTGAAATGTATTTAATGTACTTAATGTACTTTGAAATGTACTTTGAAATGGACTTGAGAAATGTACTTAAGAAATGTACTTAAGAAATGTACATGTACATTTGTACTTTGAAATGTACTTTGAAATGTACTTAAGAAATGTACTTTTTTTTAAGAAAATGTACTTTTTTAAAAAAAATAAAAATAAGTTACTTGTTCACAAGTAAAATAAAAAAGCATTTTTTGAAAATAAAAAAACATTTTTTGAAGAACTGTTAAAAAAAAAAAAAAACAAGCTGGGACTAGAGTTGAACCAACAACCCTCAGACTCCAACGCGCAACCCTTTACCCATCAGGCCACAGCGACCTTAGATGAAGTGTGACAAAATTCATACAAATGTATGAACACATAAAAGTACATCTAAACATTCTAAAGTACTTACCTATTATAAAGAACAACAATGATTTTCAACAGGGAAATTCACCACACTGCAAAAGGAGTAGTTTAGTATAAAACTACAAAAATTAATGTGAAAATTTTATGAGTTTTTTTACGTTTCCAATCATAAAATTTTTTCCAATGGACCAATTTCGCTGATTTTCAATACCAAACTGCTCAGGAATACGTGGAACATTCTGGCCAAAAACCAAACCGCGTTATCCCCGATTCATGTCGTGAGAATGTTTTCAACAGACGGACATGGCTATATCGACTCCGGTTGTTATAAGGATCAAGAATATATTTACTTTATGGGGTCGCAAAGCCTTATTTCTATATGTTACAATCAGAATGACAAACTGATATATACCCTCTATCACTTACAGTGGAGGGTATAAAAGGGACAAAAATTTGTAACGGTGGATTTTCACAAGTTTTCTTTTGTATAATATTTATATTGATGCTAGTTACAATAAAAATTTACAGTTCATATATTGATTGTTTTGTGGTGAGGATCGTTTTGTAATTGCCAAACTTCACATGCAAGCGCTCATATAATTAAGCCATTCAGTTTGAAAACAGAACATATCATCTGTAAACGCCCGTATTAAATCGAACCTCTTTCATAATTGTTTGTATAATACCAAAAAAGTGTTTTTTACTCTAATTGGTCAAAAATTTTTAACAATGGGCAAGCAAAAAAGTTCAACGCCAGCGGAAAGAAGAATAATATGGCAATGTTTCGAAAAATACCAAACCATTGCTAAGGTCGCTGAGCTTTTAAATTTTTCTAGAGGAAGAGTGAAGAACGCAATACAATATTACAAGAAAAATGTAACTTTCGAAAATTTACCTCGTAAAAAGCCAAGAAAAACTACACCAGCCGATGACAGGCGATTAGTTAGGATGAGCAAGTCCGATCCGTTTTTGACTTCCACAGAAATCAGGGCACAAATGGATAAATATCATGGTGTACAAATATCGGCACAAATTGTCCGTCGACGTTTACAAGGGAATTCATTAAATGGGAGAATAGCGAGACGAAAACCCAACGTGTCAAAAAAAAATTTGAAGAGAAGATTGACATTTGCTAAGCAGCACCTTCATAAAGACTCGAAGTTCTGGAATTTGGTTGTTTGAAGTGATGAATCAAAATTCAACGTGTTTGGAAATGATGGAAAACCTTATGTTAGACGTCCGCCACTTCAAGAATTAAACCCACGTTATACCAAAAAAACGGTTAAACATGGTGGTTCATCAGTAATGCTATGAGGGTGTTTCACTGCATCCGGTGTTGGTCCAATTGTCCAAATTGAAGGTAAAATCACAGGCATAATGTACAAGAATATACTGGAAGAAAATCTACTAGGAGATTATGCAGATGATCTACCTTTAGCTTGAATATTTCAGCAGGAGAATGACCCGAAGCACTGCTCACGGGTCGTGAAGGAATGGATGAGTGCTAACCATATGAAAATTCTTGAGTGGCCCGACCTGAACCCAATAGAGAACCTCTGGGGAATTATAAAAAGAGCCGTTGCCGTCAGAAAACCTCTTAACAAAACATCACTGTGGGAAAAAATAAGGGATGAATGGTACAAAATTACGCCTGAACAATGTGCTGCTTTAGTTCGATCAATGGGAAAGAGATGTGAAGAAGTCATTCGTCATAAAGGATTTCCAACCAAGTACTAAACCTAAGTAATAAAATATTTTCAAAAAAGTAACAATTTGTTATAGTAAAATATTTTCTTTTCAGGTGGCTTAATTATGTGAGCAGCACAAAATTTACCTATGTACATTTTTTCTATAGAGCTAAAAGAATTTAAATTATAAAACCTTATATGTCTGTAAATTTTTTTAAATTTTTTTTCCGCTTTTATTTTAGAAATAAATTTGAGTTTATTTTATTAAAAAAAAATATAATTTCTTTATGTTTTTCTGGGTTGCTTTAAGTGGCTTAATTGTATGAGCACAAGTGATTTCAGCGTAAGCGCCACAAATTGCTTAAAATAAGAAATATAAAATGTCCAATTTGTGCATCAAAACATTTGAGTTGTGAACCTTTTTGTTCGAAATATACAAAAAAAGCTCTGCTGTAAAATTTGCAATTTGTCGCTTACGATAGTTTTGCGCTCATGGCTCGATTTGTTTGAATCCAATAACAAATTCTAATTTGGCGATTGGAGCGTATAAGTTATGTGAAATATAGTATTCGCCACGTATGCCCGATTTGTTAAGAGCTCAAGAAAAAGTATTTAAAAGGCGTTTTTTTTGCTTATATCTTACGAAAGGGTTAACTGTCAAACGAGCCGTCATATTGCGCTCACTTTTTGGCATTTATGATCAGTATACTCTGGCAAAACAGCATGAATAGATTCACGCTTGTACAACGCTACCAAATTATCAAAATTTACTTTGAAATTCAATCATTGATTCGCGCAACTTATAGACGACTTCGTAATGTTTATTGCGCACATAATCGTCCATCTTAGCCAGCCATCCGTCGAACTGTGGATAGATTTCATACCAGATACTCTCCAAATTATGCAATAACACCAACACGTCGAAGGAATGTGCGTACTGAAGAGAATATCGCCGCTGAAAACGAAAGTATGGAAGAAGACCAAATTTATCGATTCGTCGCTGGGATAAGGGCTCCGTCCGTCCACCAAGTGAAAAATTTTGCCCAAAGAATTTTGCAGAAATTAAAGCCACGATACCATCATATGCGTCGTTCTTTCGTCGATTGGGCTCCAGAACAGTTGGAAACTGACCCGGTGTTTTATCGCAAAATTGTGTTCAGCGATGAGGCTCATTTTTGGCTTAACGGATTCGTTAGTAAACAAAATTGCTGCATATGGAGTGAGACCAATTTACAGCAGACCCTACCGATTCCTCTACATCCAGAAAAATGTACCGTTTGATGCGGTTTACACGCTGGTGGTATCATCGGACCCTATTTCTTCAAAAATGAAGCAGGAGCTCGCGTGGCGATCAATGGAGATGAGTTGCCAAACCATGATCAATGATTTTTTGTCTGAAAAAATATAGATGACATTGATCCGGGCGAGATTTGGCTTCAACAGGATGGCGCTACGTGCCATACAGCCACCGCAACCATCGATTTATTAAAATCAAAATTTGGCTATAGGTTGATTTCGAGAAATGGGCCAATTGACACTCCAAGGTCGTGCTATTTGACACCTCTCCATTATTTCCTATGAGGCTACGTGAAGTAACTGGTTTATGCTGATAAACCAGCAACAATTGACACCTTGGAGGCCACAATTGCTCGTGACATTCGGCCAGCAACGCTTGAAAAAATGACCCAAAATTGGCCGTCATATGCGGTTCATCATCAACAGCCGCGGTGGCCATATGCCCGGAATCATTTTCAAATGTTAATGCCATGTTTTGATATTTGGAATAAAAAATTTTTTGATAAAAATTTAATTTTGTCTGTTATTTTCACAATATCAATCTCTATCATGCTTAAAAACACAGCCTTTATATCAGCAGATAAACAAACATTTTAAATTTTGATAAATTTTTTACTTTTTAAAACGTCTGTAAGGCGTTCAAACTATGAGATACTCCATCCTGTTGAAGCTGAGACAGCAAGATGAGGCTGACGAACCAGTTTGTACTCAGAAAAAATATTCTAAGGTCACTCAGCTTACCCCTTGAACGTTCGTTAGATCCAAAAAAAAATGTAGATCCTAAATGTTATATTTCCCATTACATTCCATGAAGGGATTGGGGAGAGTTTGTCAGAATCAGATCAGTGAGCTGTGTGTTGTCTAGGTTTACAATCACTAATTGGTACCTACAGTTTTACAACGATTCCAAACGGTATTTTGAGAAGCTTTTCCATGGCTAAATATTCGATAATATCGCCGACACTATATCTGTAATATTTTGGAAAAATTAATTGAAATACATAACAGAAAAGATATAGTTCTTATCTTCTCCACTTAAAAAATAAGTTTTAATTTCTTAAAAAACTTTTCTGTAGAAACAATATCAAAATCTCGCACCGTTTTAGTTTGTGAGTATTTTTGACGTTTCACATTTTAATTTTGTCGACTCCCTACTTTTTAGAAACAGATTTTCTCGATTTTTTCCAATAAGAATGGAAAAAGCAGTACGTCACAGAAAGTTTTCGCAAAATAAATGTTGTAGAAACAGTCACATGTGAGAAGCGATTTTTTGTACCGATTCCTAGCGGTTTTGTTTCAATTCACATGTTTCATGTGAAAACTTTTTCGATTCGAGAACTACAGAAACGAGGTACTGGATAGGGCAACAACGTGAATCCCTTTTTCTGTCTGAGCCTCTACTAAAAAATCGGAATGCCGAACCATTTGTGAAATATAATAAAAAACAAACACACAAGTAATTAATACACGCTTGTCTTGCATGAAATAGATTTGTATGTAAGTACGTATATTGTTTGCGTACCAACGCATAGTGATAACCAAGACATAGTTGAAACCTTCTGAAAAGAATAACGTGAGAGACAACAAAGAAAGGAGAAGCAAATAGCAGCAGATTCTCATTTCATAAAAAAAAAAACACACGTGGCAGTTGGGGGACTGCCGACAGAAGCTATGCTCCAACTTACTTTCGATTGTTTTTTAATATTTTTGAAACACAATGATTGAAAATATATATAGTTATTTATTATTACTATTATTATTAACACTTAATTGCGAGCACATACAACATTTTTCGTCGTTTAATGAGCATAAGGTTTCTCTTTCTCTCTTTCTCATACTTCTAATAACACAAATACACAAATTAATGTGTAGTTGTTTGCGTGTGTCCATTGTACCTGTTTGTATTTGTTTTTGATGTGTTAACATCTATACGCGCGCCTCTAGGGCAGTAAACTATAAATTTAATACATACGCAAGTGTTAGGTTTGTAAGAGTAAATCATCGGTTGTTTGTTCGTTGCTTGGCAGTCGGTATTGAAAGTGATTATTGGGCGATTTTCATATAATTTTCCCACGCGATTTTCTCCGGAAATTCATAGCCGATTTAATTAATTTTTGGATTAAAAAGCTAGTGCGGGTTTCGACGAAGAGTTTAGGCCAAAAATTAAGGCGATCCGATATCGGCGAGCCGAGATTTAAGTGTTTTAATTTGGAGTATTAATTTGGAGTAATATTAAAAAAGTATTTTATGTTGATCTTCGGTTATATCGTACGAATATAACAATGTATGTATGTATGTAGAAGTGTCTGTTGCTTTGCATTCTTTGACTTTTGTGGGAATAAAACAAAAAGTATTGAGCAAGAAAATAATGACACATGTGCTTGCACTGGGTCTTTAAATAATTTTAAGTATTAATATTATTTAACTTTAACGTCATCATATGATTGAACGCTGTTTTTTATTTTCCAATGTAACATTTACGAATGTGTTCATAGAAATCTAACAGGTACCGTGTAGCAAAAAGGTGTTAACACATCGCCCGTGAGTTCGAACACTCATTGGATTTTTTTTGTTTGCACTAGCTTCCAACCAACTAGCCTACAAACCTGTTGTGAGAGTGTTAATGTTATTTTGAAAGAGTTGAAAGATGAGCTTTATTTTCCGTGAAGTTTGACAAATTGTAATAACTACATGGTGATATAAAAGCTTGCAAAAGTGAAATCCGGCACATTGTATTTAAAGTCATGTTGATTAAAGCTTTCTGAAATATTAATATGGTTGTAATCTGTGCTGGATTGATCCATGTTATTGATAACAGGTTAGCTACTTTTATTTCTACTAGTCCTGTAGAGGTGGCGCTGGTATATGATAAAGCTTATTCTGTTATGTTTGATCCATGTTATTGATAACAGGTTAGCTACTTTTATTTCTACTAGTCCTGTAGAGGTGGCGCTGGTATATGATAAAGCTTATTCTGTTATGTTTGATCCATGTTATTGATAACAGGTTAGCTACTTTTATTTCTACTAGTCCAGTAGAGGTGGCGCTGGTATACGATAAAGCTTATTCTGTTATGTTTGATCCATGTTATTGATAACAGGTTAGCTACTTTTATTTCTACTAGTCCTGTAGAGGTGGCGCTGGTATATGATAAAGCTTATTCTGTTATGTTAAAAATAACGGTACTATCACCTCACGCATTTTCGTTATGCCATTTTTTCCCAGTTAACTCCGTCTCTCAAAGCCCGCTGTAAGAAGCATAGCTTCAAAAATACATTCAATGCAAGTAAATGTAAAATGTAAATACATATTTTGTTTTTTTTTTGTTAAAAATTTATAAATTTTCAATTCGTATGTAAAATATGTTCTAATTTCTTCTTTCTTCTGCACATGTACTACACAAATTAACAGATTGTTGCTACCCGTAGTTGTTTGCCTAGTACAAGCCCTCAACCATAATCCTACTTTGCAACTGTTGCAGTTTATATCCTGTATACATCATTATAATGTCGATTGCATTTCCAGAATGGCATTGATTTGTAATTGAAATTTTCGGGCAAATACATCTAACTTATAGAAACTTTTTATCCAGTGGTGGGCAAATTTTGTATGGGAAATTTGTTTGTTTTGACGTTTGCTATGCAAGTTTACAATGTTTTCGAGTTTACGAGGTTCTTTCGAGCTTTCATGAAGACCACTAATATATAATATTATATATTAGAAATAACAGATGTTACCACTATTTATGGAACACGATTTTATTCATGTGTTCAGTTTATTCAGTAGCCCATCCTGTCAGTCAAATTTTCCAAGACTTTATTGACGGATTCTGGTGGTTCGGACGATATTTGTCTTAAGGATGTGGATCGTTTCTGGATTATTCGCATAGCGTCGGTCTCTAACGGCACCCCACAAGAAAAAGCCTGAATTTGTCAAACCGCAAGCTCCGAGGCGGCCAATGGACATCTCATTACGCAAAAGATCGATTGTTGGAAAAAAATGAGTTTTGAATATGAAATTCACCGATTCAAATAGGAATTTATTCAAAATCTCGCCAATTAAAAAATTTCTCAGTTCAATTACATTAAATGATAAATCGCTTTTGATTATGAGTTTGATTGGATTTTCTTAAAATTAAATGTGTTGTTAAATCGATTAAAGATTCATTCGAAAATTTACATATTTCTAATTGCACTATTAATCAATCCGATTAAATATTTAATTGACATTTTTAAATAATTTCAATTAAAAATTTATCCAAATCAAATTTCAGTGATAACCAATTTTTTAGTAATATTTAATAAATTCTTCAATTTTCACAATTAATATTTACTCAACTTAGTTCCCGGTTTCAATTAAATATGTAACCGAGTTCATTACATGATTAATTGATTTTGGGGATTACTTTTGTAATATACTCAGCCTTTTTCGATTTAAACAGTTAAGAGTTTATTATATTTTATATATTTATTTATTTTAACTTCGATGGCCTACAAATCAGTTTGAAGTACAAAAGGGAATGAGCTTAAAGAATAAGAGTAATACATACACTGCTCTCTTGCAGTCGTTGTTCATTTCATACCAAGAGCTGTTAATACAGTTTGTTTTACTCATGCTAAGAGATGGTAAGGGTAATGATCTGTACAACAAGTGAATACCCTACAACTTTTATTAGGGTTACTACGTTTTCAATAAAAGATGCTAAAATAGATTTAATGATGTTTTTATTTATTTCTACTTATATACAGTAGGAATATAAACAGTAAATATTTGCAAAATAATCAAGTTTTTACGAAATAAAAATTTCTCAATATGAAAAAATTAAAATAAGTACAAGTAAGATAATGATTCTGAATTTAAAAGTAAAATAACATTGACAAAATAGTTCGCACATTGTAAGGTTTAATACACACAGGGAAAAGATTAGTTGGAAATCAATTCAGGCATTGGAAATTCAATGATAAAGTCTATATTTTTATCAGAATTCGTAAATGTCAAACATCAGAATTATTTGTCGATGTTATTGATAAATTAAAAATCGGTCTTACTCAATACAAGTTGCTCCTACCGAATTTTAGTCGTATTATTTCAAAAACCTCATTCATCTGAAATGGAAGATACAACTAATAAAAAGTACAATATTAGAATTCATGTACAAATATTAGTTACTGTAATCATAATTTAGTTTCTGTTGCAAAAACACTTGTTACAAAGTTATGTATTCGATTTTTCACAAGAGGCTTTGTTGTTAAATAGAAACTACATATATTTGAATGTTTACGAGGACTTTACAGAAAAACTAAAATTTTAAACAGAAAGTGATAAACAAAGTTGTGAAAAAACAATAAAGTGTATAGCTACTTATAGATATCAGCCAGCGAAGAATACATATTATCACAAATTGAGGTGAAGTGAGACTTTTAAACATAATCGTTGAATATGACACCACTATTGACGCCATAGAGTAATCTCATCCTAGAGAGAATATTTGGTTCATCTGACGTTTCCTTTCACACTCTTCGTGATGCGGTCGGTATGATAGAGAGATGTTTGACGAAAAGTGATATACACCAGGTGGAATTACAATAACTTCTTGCTTTAATTTTTCATGTCGTTTTGGTGAAAAACTGTGAAATTTAAATGTGTTTTAAACTATTTTATTGACTGTTATTGTTAGCATACATTTGTGTTGTATTTAACACAATAATTTTAACACACAAAACGAAATGCCGTTGTTGTTATTTTGTTCGTTGTTTTGAACCATTGCCTCTATCTGGTATTAGTAAAGCAATTCGTTTCAACATCGAACGTAAATATCACACCAAGCCAAATGTCTTAAATTTGATGAGAGAACTATTAGGTCTACTAAAGGGTCCGCCATCTAACGTTTTTTTTCAACTAGTGCTTATTTCGTGAATGGTAACACTTAGATCATGTCTGATTTGACAGATAATTAGTTTTATCCTTCCGCTGAACGAATATGGTTGTGTATACTCACCATCCAATGCGTTTTCGCTTCGCTAAGTGGGCCTGCGATCGACTTACAGAAGATGCCGATTTTGCCAAAAAATCATCTTTTCAGATGAAGCTCATTTTGATCTTGGCGGGTATGTAAACAAGCAAAATTGTCGCATTTGGGGCACAGAAAACCCGCACGCATACATTGAAAAGCCGATGCACCCAAAACGAGTCACTGTTTGGTGCGGATTTTGGTCAAGAGGCATAATTGGCCGTTACAGTCAATGGCGATCGTTATCGGGCCATGTTGAACGAATTTTTGTTCACAAAAATTGAAGAGGAGGATATTGGCAACATTTGGTTTCAACAGGACAGCGCTACGTGCCACACAGCCGAAGCTACACTCGATGTTTTGCGCCCTGTTTTTGAAGATCGCATTATCAGCCGCAGAGCTGATGTCGTTTGGCCATCTCGGAGCTGCGATTTGACATCGTTGGACTATTATTTGTATGGTGCCCTCAAAGATAAGTGTTACGCCGACAAGCCAGAGACAACTGACGCTTTAAAGGACAATATTCGTGAAGCCATTGGTGAAATCCAGCTGCACACAATCGATAATGTGCTTACAAATTGGACGGATCGTGTAGGCTACTGCATGGCCAGCCGAGGCAGCCATTTGAATGAAATTATTTTCCATTATTAACCGGAAGGATTGTACTTTCAAATAAAAAAAGAAATTTGAGAAAATATTCAGTAGTTTTTTTTTATAGTATTTTCAAAAAAAAACGTTATTTGGCGGACCCGTTATAAGTACTAGTCTATTATTGACGCCTTCACAAACATATGCAAACAATTGTGGGCACTTGGCTGGAGGAACTATTATTTTGGATGACACAAATTAACTTAAACATACATATGATACCCAGGGTAACCCATCACCATTTTTGGCCGAAAATATGAAAAATTTAGAAAAACTGTATCTGGAAAACGAAGCGTCCAATCGAAAAATTACAATTTTTTTACGGGTTTCTAGGGTTTCTCACAAAGTGTTCCAATTCGCATGAAATAATTTTTTTTCAAAAAATCGCCAAATAAGAAAATCGTTAAAATAAAAAAATGGCTATATCTCGGAAACGGTGAGTCCAATCGCAAAAATAATAAATTTTTTACCTCATTAAGAGGCTTTCACCTATGGATGTCTGCAATATGGCATCACTTTTATTATTTAAAAATCGCTAAAACTAAAATTTCTCGAATCAAAAATCGCTAAAACGCCCCTATACCAATATCTCGGAAATGTAGCGTCCAATCGAAAAAACAATTTTTTACGAGTTTCTAAGGGGTTTTCGTAAAGTGGTCCAATTGTATCGAAGAAATTGTGTTCAAACACTCGTCAAAATATGAAAATCGCTGAAATTAAAAAATGGTTATAACGCAGAAACGGTGCGTCCAATCGGGAAAATAATAGCTTTGTTACCTCTAAAAGAGGCTTTAACCAATGGATGTCTTTAATACGGCATCACTTTTTTAAAAAAAAATTCTAAAAATTTTCGGGCAAATACATCTAACTTATAGAAATCTTTTATTCAGTGGTGGACGACAAATAAAGTTAAAGATCACACAGAATAAATGGCTGAAATGTATTAACCATGTGTATGTACATACACCCTGAAAAAACGGCCCAGTAACATATTGCAGGAACCATTTATATGTGTGCAGACATTGTTTTCATGAATTGAAAATCTGCTGCATTTTGTTTCAGCAATTCCCAACAAACAAGTCCATATTTGGGTCACAAAAACATCTGTTATAACATATTAATCATTGAATTAACATTGAATAGCAAACACAATATGTTTGGACACAAGTATACTATATTTGCGACAAGCCACAAACTCGTTATATTTGCATCCAATCAACAAACAAAAATACAGATTTTCAGCGTGTATGTGTAGTAAACATATTTATTCATCTACATACGATATGTTTGTGTCCGTATTAAAAAGCAACAATTTTCGATAATTCCACCCAACGGAATTTTGTTGAGATACATACAAATTACGACAGGATTAATGGCTTTTAGTGTAAACAAGAATAGAGGAGGTTTTAACACGCAACAGTGGGACAAAAGTAAAACTAATTGGATTTGAATGTCAACAAAATTTACGAGTTTATCCCTCCTTAAGCCGAACCTGTGTTTAATGTGCCGTTTTTGCTCATTCTAACAATACAACATCAGAATATTACCACAGAATTTTCATAACTTTTCCGTGAGATGTAATGAAACTAAGACCTAAGACATTCTCCAATGCGTTGGGCGTGAACGGTAGTGCTTCCAGATTTACCACATTTTAGTAAAATTTCAGCTGGTCATTAACACGATGGCAGTATGTGAGATCTGCAACAGGAACGTATACATATATAAATTGTTGATCCAAGATGGCGGATTGGTGTATGTGCTGTTAGCATCAGATGGTGAATTAACATTGTTTTAACAGTGGCTTGCTGAAATTGGTATACAGAGTTACAATGTCTACAGAAAACGAAATCCAGAAATATCAATTATAAAACATTCTAGTATAATCAACAAGTCTCTTTTGGTTTTATTACCTATAATTGCGCATACCTGTATGAGATCGCTTTGATTTTCAATATTCTTTAATAAGATATTCTTTAATAAGAGATTTTTTTATCAAATTACGTGCTCTGTGTTTCGCATGTTATGTCCATTTTTTGGTAGATATAATTGACGTACCGAGCAAGCTATGCAACGAATTGAGTTCAAATTTCGCACCTATTTCACTCTATTGGACATCAATCCACTAACCGGTATCCGTAGAGTGTGTATCGAGGAGAATATTGCAGCTGTATCCGCCAGTGTTAATGAAAATCGCGATATGTCCATCCATCGAAGTTTGCAACAACTGGGTTTGTGATATTTGATCACCTGGAAGATTTTACTTAAAGACCTCGACCTAAAGCCATACAAAATACAGGAGCTGCAGCCGGGCGACTTACCAGAACGTCATATTTTCAGTAAATGGACCCTACATAAGCTGGGAGAAGATTACTATTTTTTATTGAAAAATTGTCTTCAGCGACGAGTCTTATAATTGTCTCAATGGGTACGTCAATAAACAAAATTGACGAATTTGGCTCAAAGAGCATCCGGAGGCTGTTCCAGAGCTGTCAATAATGCACCCTGAAAAATGCACTGCTTGGTGCGGTTTATGGGCATCATTAGACCGTACTTATTCAAAGACGATGATGACCGCAACGTTCGGTCATGGGGCAAGGTATTGTTCGATGATCACAGACTTTTTTCCCCCCAAAATGGAAGAATTGGACAGGGTTCAACAGTACGGTGATACATGCCACACTGAACGCGATACCATTAACCAACTGAAAGGCTAGGGTGATGAGCAATTAATCTCACCTTGTGGTGCTGTCAATTGGCCGCCTCCTTCATGCGATATGACCCCACACTGAATGAAAATCTTTACATCAAATCGATGATAAATGTTCATCAATTGTTCTTCATTGAATTGATGCCAAATTTCATCAATTCAATGAAAAAGTTCTTCAATGAGAAGATTGTGCGTTTCTTCAACCTTTTCTGCGTCATTGAATTGATGATCTTTTTTACATCAATCATTGGACTTTGGAAATAATTAGTGGGATCAATTCCACTAGCAGTTCCCGCTGGATCTTGAGTAATGTACCCCTTGTTTCTTAGAAAACAATATTTTTTGAAACAATTCGTACATATTTTAAAATTCTTATAAAAATACAATTCAGTTAGGAATTTTATAAAAATTAATTAATTCTTCAGAATACTTTTTAGTGCAAAACCTGCTAGAATCCTTGTAATAATTTCACTTATTAGAACTAAGTCCCGGAGCACCGCGTAATCCAACCAATCTTTTCAGTAATTTATTTAAAATGGTGGATGCTAGGGGACGCTAGTTGACAATTTATTATATTAATCGTTAAATATTTTATAACAAATTGACAAATATTTCATAATTATATAGTGTCGCCAGATCGTCACTAAAATCAAGGGGATTTTGGCAGTGGCGTTAACAGACGTAGTATTGGAAAAATAAAGAGAAAGGAAAGAGAATAAAGTAGTAGAAAATTGAAAATAAATGCATAATAGAAAATAGTGCAATGGACAGAAAACTTTATCCACGCTATGAGCACTTTTTATGTGGACTTCTACACTGTTATTGTGGATTTTTAGGATGAAAAATAGTCAAAAGAGTTTGGCTACTCATTAACAAACAATTTACATAAAAATGATGCCCAATTTACATCAAATTGGTGACAAACTTGCATTAAATTTATGACAACCTTACATATAATTGATGAAAAATGTACAGCATATTGGTGAACACTTCACATCAAAATGGTGTAAAATTTACCTCAACTTGATGACAAACTTACAACAAACTGATGAAAAATTTACATCAACTTGATGTAGCATTGCCGTTAAATCAACGTTAACTATTGATGAAAGATAGATGAAATGTTCTTCATGAATGCAATGAAATGTGTCGTAGGTTGGAAAATGAAGAATTGTTTCATAAAATTGAGGATCGAATTCATAAATTTGATAAAGCTTTTTCTTTCAGTGCACTAGCATTTTCTTGGGGGGACACGTGGCATTGGTGAGTTACCCGCCGAAATATTGGAAATAATATTTAAAAAGTAAATGGCAGGCATTGATTTATCGATCCAAATAAATTTTTTCATTCACTTGTACAATTTGTCAGTGTTTTCTTCAATTTGGTAAAAGTAGGTTAAGTAGGTTTTGGAGTCTATTCTAAAGAGCTGGGTGTATACCTAGCACGAAGGCTACCCGACTATTGTAATGTTATTCAAGTAGAAATGATAGCAGTCGGAGAAGTTACACTGTAGCTGGGGCGTACGTTATCACCGCCAGAGGTATCAATATCTACTCTGACCGGCAAGCTGCTGTAAAATCTCTGCAATCTGTATTCTTGATTTTAAAAAATGCGCATAACTGCCGCGAATATCAAAATGAAAAAGTTTAACAGTTTTTGAGATATTATTGTTATTTGTGTTTGTCACTTGATGTCACTTAAATGCAAATATCTTCAAAAATGTTCATCGGTTTAAGTATATATTTATTTTTAATAAACAATAATAAATTACGAAAATAACCATGGGTCGGTTGTGAAGATTAGTTAAGAAATGACGGAGTAACGGTGGACAAAAGTTCCAACTTCATGAAAGCTTTTATGATTTTTTTGGAATTTTGCTCTTTTCAAGTAATTTGTTTTAAACCAAACAATCAAAAATTTTAATGTTTTATTACCTAGGACATTAGTTTATTTCAATACGAATATTTTGCTCCCAACAAGACCCAGATTGGAGCAAATATTACAAAGCTACAGAAGATTTAGTGAATTAACCCACTTTTCGCTTTTTATCAAATCAAAAAAAAAAAACACAACAAGTAAATATACAAGACTAAATATTAGTAACAATATATATTAAAAATGGTTTAAAACTGTTGAAAACGCTTTGCCTTTTGTGATTATTTTCTGCCTCTCGCACAAGGAACCAACAATAGTCACCCAACATCGCCTCATCATACGCCCCTTCATACCGACGTTCCATTTCCTGTATTTGTTGGTGAAAACGCTCACCATGCTCGTCACTTTCATCGCCAAGGTTATTTGGGAAGAAATTTAAGTGAGAATGCAGAAGGTGTATTTTTAAAGACATCCTTTTTTAAGTAAGATATAAAAATAAATGTTAATATAAAAAAATAAATAAAATCAAAATCGTGCTAAAAACTGTACCAATTTTCTCATAGTTTTTTAATAAATCTTGAATGATGTCTTCAGACCTTAACTTCAGAAGCTTAACTTGCTGCTGTCGATAAATAAGCCCGCCAATCATTTGGCTTATATGTATGTCTCCCTAAATTGGTTGAACAAGCCGTTTATGTCATGGCAATAACAAATACTGTCATTTTTCGAAAAGTAACCGGAAAAACTCTCATGTCGAGTTCTATAATATGAAATTCTTACGTCAGATTTCACAAAACTACGTTCCTTCATTCTTGATGCTAACAACATTGCTTTATTTTTTGGTAACTCCAAATCCCTGATCCAGTCATTGAGTTCAGCTTGTGTGAGAGCCATTATTGTTTTTTTTTTCTTTTAAATCACTGTCGTCGAAATCACTTGAATCAGATGAAACGGACTCATGCTTCCGTTTTGGACAAAGGGGATATTGCACTTCAGCCATATGAGGAGTTGGTTTTGTAAATGAGTTGACATCTGCATATTCCACAGACTTATGACGTCCATTTTGCTTTACCTTAGCTAAGCAAAAATAACAGTCAACTTCGTGGTTCGTAGCCTCACGCCAAATTGCGGGAACATCAAATGGCATATACCGACTACGGTATAGTAAATTAGCATATAGCACACAAAATTAAGAAATGCATACCTACTTTGCGCCCGACATCCACATACTTAAATGAATTCTGAATGAATTGCATAAAGCATTCGGGGTCCAAGATGTCAAAATGTTTTCCGGATGGACTTTAAAATACAGGCAAAATGCATTTTGTAATTGGCTTGAAAAATTTGTCGGCTTCGCAAAACTCTAAACTGCACAAGCATAGCAAAACTTGTTTGGATTGTTCTTGCAGATAAATGCACGTTTTGCACTTTGCATTTTGTTCTTGTTAATGTGAATTCTGCGTTTCAAGAGAATCAAACCGTTTAGCAAACAAACTGTTTATTGTGAACTGTCAATAAAACAAACGTGTCAGCGCAAAAGCAGTGTTGTCAATAATCTTTAATGAATAGAACTTTTTATTTATTCTTAAAAATCAACTTTCATCATATCCCTTACGGGAATTTTTATTCGGTCTGTTTTCTAATATTTACAAATTTATTCAAGCTCAAGACCTTTTCAAATAATATAAAGCTTATTATCTTTATATTACTTTCATATACTACTTTTACTTTTTTATGCTCGACTTTTTTGAAAGTAATATAAAGATAATAAGCTTTATATTATTTGAAAAGGTCTTGAGCTTGAATAAATTTGTAAATATTCTTAAAAATACTTTCTCCCGCGTAATTTTTACCAACAAAAGCTTTTTTAGTGTTTTTTTTTTACAAAATTCAATGTTTCTAATATTTACAGCGTTCGTTTTTCAAATTATGCGTATTAACTTCCTTTGGGTTTTTGATTTGATAAAAAGCGAAAAGTGGGTTAATTCACTAAATATTCTGTAGCTTTGTAATATTTGCACCGATCTGGGCCTTGTTGGGCGCAAAATATTCGTATTGAAATAAACTAATGTCCTAGATAATAAACCATTAAAATTTTTAATTGTTTGGTTTAAAAAAAAATACTTGAAAAGAGCAAAATTCCAAAATATCATAAAGGTTTTCATGAAGTTGGAACTTTTGTCCACCGTTACTCCGTCATTTCTTAACTAATCTTCACAACCGACCCATGGTTATTTTCGTAATTTATTATTGTTTATTAAAAATAAATATATACTTAAACCGATGAACATTTTTGAAGATATTTGCATTTAAGTGACATCAAGTGACAAACACAAATAACAATAATATCTCAAAAAATGTTCTACTTTTGACCATTCTGACTTCATATTCGAATTCAGCAGACAATTTTACACAAAGATTAGGTGTCAGATACATTTGCTCACGACTTTGTTAAAAATTTGTGACACAGTGTTATTTTTGAGGACCACAAATTGGTTCGTCATGGGCTAAAATACTTCCCATCTTGGAACACCGGGATGGGATATTATTTGACTTGGTTAACCAGGTTAATTTACAGGACCATGACGTCCTGATATCACAATGGCACTCATGGGATTAAGTGTGTCGATATTCACAGCCACGTCTACCTAACCTTATATTGCCACCGCGAGTAAGAAAGGTGAGCGTCGATGAAAGAAATAAAAGGTGTGAGATTGCATGCGATACATTAGGCGTGTTTTGGTTACACCGCTTGCTTAGATTATCACATATTTTGTATGACGAGGTAAACGACATTCAGCGGCAGTTGAAATTGCCACTTCCATTTCGGTTCTAAACAGGCATAAAGTTGCCAGTTTGAAAAGAATGTGGAAAACAGTGTTGGATATCGTTAATGTAAGTTCAAAGATAAGAAGAGGAATATAAACATTTGCAAGAGTACCTACAAATAATGCGTCAGAGCAGGGCGACTATACTTATATATATATCCGTTTTATACAGGCACAAAGTTACCAGTATGAAATAATCAGAAAATCCGTGTTGGATATTATTGTTGTGAGTTCAAAACCAAGAAAAAGATCAAACACATATGCAAGTATAACTACAAACAATGCGTTAGAGCAAGACGATTATATATATTACAAAAACTGATTGCTAGTTTGGAGTTTTGGTTACTAATCGCTATCTTGTAACGAAAACACGGCTATTGTCGTTTATAATGGCCGCACACACAACACCTTGATTAAGATCTACCGATATTATTAAAGTTGAATGATACTTTTAATCGACTTTCTCTCCCACTGTGCGTACAACATGTTACTATTTTCTTTCTGTTTGTTCGCTACCTTTATCAAATACTTAAAAACATCACAAAATAACCTCTAATTATGAATGTAAATCAACAACCCTTTAATTAAAATTTAATATAAAAGTGCAGCTACTTAATTTCATAAACCAATCAAAATATTTATACGGTTCTCCAATGCGAACCAAACGGAATTTTAAATTTCTCTTGCCATTTGGGGCTATACAATTGTGGCTATTTAAACAAACCCCCATGTCCAAGAACATCCAAAGTTTTCCTTTTCGCTCGACACAAAACACTCACCAAAGATGTTTAATCCAAAACCACCGGAAGATCCAAAATATCGAATACCTCGCCAATGTATTTGGCTAAAGTTAAACGGTTCATGGCCTACTCATTATGAGGCCAGTGATGATTTCTACTCATATCGCAATCTCTGGTGTATTCTATATACAAGTTGGTCCTGGTACGTGATAACATCGGTGGGCATAACAATTGGCTTTCAGACGGCATTTTTGATTAGGAATTTTGGTGATATTATTATGACGACGGAAAATTGTTGTACAACATTTATGGGAGCATTGAATTTTGTGCGTCTCCTGCACTTGAGATTAAATCAGAAACAATTTCGGACTATAATTGAAAAGTTTGTTAATGATATATGGATTGTGAAGTGAGTATTAAAACGTAATTCCAAAAATTAATTAAAATAATTAATAAAACTAAGTATCACAAAATAAACTGAATGTTTAAGATGACTACCCAGTCAGAAAAATACTGTCGGTCCTGTATTGGCTCAGTGTTGGAGAGGGTAGTTCAAGTACTTAAAAAAAAAACAGTACTGTAGCAGATTTATATTTTCAAACTTAAATAAAAGACATAATAATTGACACAAAGTTTTATTAAGAGCATTGAACGATAGAATGGAAATGCGGATTTTATTTTTTAAAGAGTATGTCATCCAGATAACCGTTGACATTCGTCGCCTGGCCTCGAGAATTTTCGAAAAAAAAAAGTGGTCCAATTATCTCCTGCGTGGATAAGGCACACCAAACAGTTACCCTCTGGGGCAATGCAATGGTTTTTGATGTTTCAATCGAGGGTTGCGGGTTCTTGGAGACCAGTAACGGCAATTTTGCTTGTTCGCTCCAAAAAATGCAAAAAATGGGATTTACAGTGCGAAAACGCTCCAACATCGTTTCACAAAAATGTTTGCGTAAATCAAAGTCACTTTCTTTCAGTTCTTGAACGATTTGAATTTTAAAAGGATGGAACTTCAGATCCTTTTTTAAAATTTTATGAAAAATTCGCGGATTTTCACGTAAACTGCTTTCAACCAGTTCAATGTTTTCGGGAGTCCTTGAAGATCGACTGGGCCCTGGCCGTGGGACATTCATAGCCGAAGCAGTTGCGCGGAATCTCTGCACCCACGAACGAATTAAATTTACACTCGGTCCATCACTTATTCGCCGAATACCGAACTTTGAACAAAATTGTCGACGAGCACTTACGTAAGAATCATTACTCTAAAAAAATGTATCCACAGCGAACGCACGATGCTCACTCGACCACTGCGACATCGTGACTGACAAATCCGCACAATCGATAAATCCAACGGCGCCACCCTCCCTCCGTATCGTGTATTACTTTTTGAAATAATCGTATTTAAAAATATAAATTTGCTACCAGACATCCTGTATAATACCGAAGTGATAACATCATAGGACCGTCTGCACGATGAAAAATTTGCCCCTTTTTGTTATTTGGATGCAAATTTAACGTGTTCGTAACTTGTCGTAAATATAGTATACTTGTGTCCAAACACTTTGTGTTTGCTATTCAATATTACATGTTGAAGACACAATGATTAGCAGGTTATAGTTATAATATATGTTTTTCTGTCCCAAATGTGGCATTGTTTGTTGAAAACTACGGAAAACAAAAACGTGACAGACAACGAAGAAACAAAAATGCAGCAGATCTTCAATTCATGAAAACAATGCTTGCAAACATGTACATGGTTCCCGCAATACGTTCCCGCAGTACTGTAATTATAAAGAAAACAGTACTGTAAAAATAAAAAGTCAGTACCCTCCCAGTACTGAAAAAAATGGTGTCCCATAACATCCCATGAAGGTATTGGGGAGAGCTTATCACAGTCATTGAGATTTGCACTTTTTAGATTTTACACTCACTGATTGGGACCCACAGTTTTACACCGGTTCCGAACGGTATTATGAGAAGCGTTTTCATGGCTAAGTACTCGATCGTGCTGCCATCACTAAGCGAGGTGACCGTCGTCTAAAGAAATGTAAGGTAGTCTGAGCAGGGATCGAACCCACATTCTCATGTACAAGAGCCGCGCCTTCCAGTACTGAGCCCACAAAAAACTCAGTAGCTTTTACAGTACTGGCAAGTACAACATTTTATAGTACAACATTTCATTACATATTACGAGGGTTGCTATTTATATTTCGGGAATAGCAAATATTAACAAAATTTTTTAAATTAAAATTACATTATTGCTTTTCAAAATATTCCCCTTGATGATCAGTACACTTTTGCATTCGTGCAAACCATTTGTCATAGCAGTTTTTCCATTCCTCTTGAGACACTTTTTGAACGCTTCAACTGCTTCATCGGCGCTCGTAAATCGTTGACCACTTCCAAAACATGGTTTTTGAACGCTTCAACAGCTTGTTCGGCGCTCGTAAATCGTTGACCACTTCCAAAACAATTCCAACACTTCCAAAACATGGTTTTTGAATGCTTCAACTGCTTCGTCGGCGCTCGTAAATCGTTGACCACGCAGTTTACCTTTGATATTCGGGAACAAGAAGAAGTCATTGAGTGCCAAATCAGGACTGTACGAAGTCATCACTTCGATGTTTTGACTGCTCAAAAATTCACCTGTTTGACGAGATGTGTGAGAGCTCGTATTGTCATGATTGAGAATGATTCGTTGTTAACGGTTGGTTTTACGAATTTCTCCGAAAACTTCCGGCAAACAAATGGTCGTGTACCACTCAGAATTGACCGTAATGCTCAAGCGGCACAGTGGCCACATGACCCATTCGGCCGAAGAAACATGCAACCATTTGCTTCGCTGTGCTTCTTCCACGAACAACTTTTGTTGGATTAAGCTCGTCTTGAAAGACCCACACAATCGATTGCTGTTTTGTGTCCGGCTCATACGCCTATAACTATGATTTGTCACCTGTCACGATTTTATACACGTCTTTTGAAACACCACGGTCGAACTTTTTAATCATTTCCTTACACCAATTGAGACGGGTCTTTTTTTTTTTGAGCGATTGTCAAATTATGTGGGATCCAACGCGAACAAATCTTTTTTACAACCAAATGTTCATGGAATATCGAATGTATTGAAGTGGAACTAAAGTGCATGGATGCCTCTATCTCACGATATGTCACATGATAATCTTGCATTATCAGTTCATGCACTGCATCGATGTTTTGTGGCAGAACACCCGATTTTGGACGACCTTCACGAAATTCATCCTGGAGCGAACGGCGTCCGACACTGAACTCGTGGCACCAGCGGTTTACAGTGGTTTTTGATGGTGCTTCATCACCAAAAGTCGAAACAAGTTGATTGAGACACTCTTGCCTTGATAATCCACGCCGGAAATCGTAAAAATTCATCACGTGAAAATTTTCACGGTTTAATTCCATTTTTTGACCGAGATGCATTTTTCAACACACTGTAAATACAACAAACAAACTTTCCAATAGAAGTTCCAAATGTCATCTGGGAACACTAGCATTGTCAGTTCCCGAAATATAAATAGTAACCCTCGTAATGTATAGAGAGGAGTTTTTGTTTGATCAAAATTGGTACATTACAAATCCATAATTGCAATTTTTCACTCAATTCATATCAAAAGAATGAAGAGAATAATTTTCTTTACTAATTTTTCAGGTTCAAGATCAATTTCTATGAAAAAGTACTTTTATAACAAAAAGCACATTTTCATGAATACATTATTAAAAAAATAATGCGAAATTGATTATTATGGAGGATGGTTAGGAATATAGCTATTTCAATGCCCACCAAGGCATATCATCAGCTCCCTTCTCCACAAGCATTTAGATATATCATCACACATTATAGGGATAAACAAATCTCAACTAAGCAAGAATTGTTTGAACTCCATACTTAGACCATCTTTACACGATGGCATTTTTAGCCGCAATTTTTATCAATTCTCTTTTGAAATTGCAGCGTAAATCACGTGGCCATCTCATGATATTAGTGATTGCAATTTTTTCTGACATTTCTCTTTAGTGAGTGTTCTTGTATGTGTTGTTCATTTCTGTAAGCGGTCCAATTTTGTTTTACATAATTCTAATAAATATTTTTTTTTAAATATAATGTGTGTATTTTTAATTAATTTTTATGTGTAACTTTCTTTTTCAACACATGAAAAACTAGAATGAAAGAAACAATAACATCAAATGTCACAATCATAACAAATGCGGAAAGAGCACAAAGAGAATTGCAATAAAATTTCATGTGCGGTGGCGCTTTGTGCCATTTTTTCATCCATTCTTGCTTCTCTACACCCTTAAACGCAAATTGCATAGTTAAAAAATAGCATCGTGTAAAGGCTGTTACTTATCCGGTCTCGAGCAACCCTGGGGGTCAGGGGCCTTACAAAACGAAGATAACATACATATTGTTACGAATTTCCTTATTCGTCCTTTTGCGTTGTTTTATTCCCAATAATAAAACAAGGTTCGTTTTAAATTACGATAATTACAACGGTTTAACTTCCTTTTATTTTACTTATACAGTACAACAGTTTACTTTATTTATGACACTTTAACAAGTCTTGTATTTTACTATCAATTCGCGTTGCTTACTTTACGGGGTTTAATCACAAACTGAACTCTCCATTCCAAAGACCTCCGCTATTTATACCAACTCACCATACACAAATGAAGGTACATATATCTAGCGAATTCAAGAACCTTCTAGAAAATAGATGTTGTTGTTGTTGTTTATCTTTGTAGAACATTCTCCTACACAGGAGAATTATCTTTACTGAGGTGAATTCATGCTACTGGTTTAGCGAGCTGGTACGTTGTTACAATGCATACTTTCAGGCGCAGCACTAACCGCCTGATGTTTACATACTGTTAGTAGAGTCATTAACAGTAAGCAAAAGCTTTTACTTATTCGTAACACTGCCCCCCACTTAAGCCTGTTCGTCCCGAGCAGGCTCAACCCTCCGTTTTCCATACAGAGCTAGTCTTTCCAAATGCACGACTTTCATTTTAGCTCTTGGACTTTGGCTTTTCTGGATTCGATAAACCACGTCATTTATTCGTTTGACAACCTTGTAAGGGCCTTCCCAGTGAGTCTGAAGTTTTGGAGATAAACCCTTCTTGCGCTGTGGGTTGAACAGTAAAACTAGCTGGCCTTCATGAAATCCTTCTGAATTTGCCGCTCGGTCGTATCTGGCTTTCATTTTGTTACTGACCATTTTTAATTTGTTGCGCACAAATTCATGGAGATCATTAAGATCACCCGTATCATGGTAATTGACATCACTGTTCGCAGGGTCAGACGCTGGTATGGTACCGAACTCCAAATCTCCAGGCAGCTTCAGCTCATTTCCGAAAATTACTTTAGCGGGTGTTCGCGAAGTGGAGTCATGGGTGGCCGTCCTATAAGCCAAAAGGAACTTCGGTATGTGTTCATCCCAATCTCTTTGGTCTGCGCTGACTACTTTTCTTAGGTATTCTTCAAGAGTTCGGTTGAATCTTTCAACCATTCCGTCAGACTGAGGATGCAATGGTGTTGTTCTTGTTTTCCGAATACCGTATGACTCACACATTTCTTTGAAGATGGTCGATTCAAAATTCCTACCCTGGTCCGAATGGAGCTCCGAGGGGACACCAAAACGGCATATCCAGTTATCCACAAACACTTTAATTATAGTCTTCGCTTCCTGATTTGGAACAGGGTATACTTCGGGCCATTTACTGAAGTAATCCATAACCACTAAGACGTACTGGTTTCCAGAGCTACTGACGGGAAATGGACCAGCCACATCCATAGCTATACGCTCAAAGGGTGCACCTGAGTTGTATTGCTGCATGTGGCCATGACTTCTTCGCGTTGGTCCCTTAGCTGTCATGCATTGGGTGCAATTTGCTATCCAATCGGCTACCGCTTGTTGACAGCCAATCCAGTAGAACCGTTGCTTTAGCTTTTCAATGGTCTTGGTTATTCCTAGTTGTCCTCCGCTCGGGCCATTATGGAATTCTGTCATTATCTCTTTTTCCTTGGAGGAAGGTACCACTATTAACTTTTTGACTATTTTACCATCCTCACTTTCCCATAACCGGTATAGGCAACCATCCAATAATTTTAGGCTGTTCCACTGGGCCCAGTATGCTTTCATCAGGGGGCTCTCTGAGGCGATGTCATTGCGTGTTGGTCTTTCACCTTTTTCTTTTGCAGAAATGATTTTTGCCAGTATAGGGTCGCTTCTTTGTGCTGTTGACCAGTCTTCGTTGGATTCTAGTCGTTTTCTTTCACCTCTGCTTTTGAGCAGTGTTTGCATTCCAGCTTGCATGGACGACGTGACAGGGCATCAGCATTACCGTGTTTTCCTCCTTTTCTATGCTCAATGCTGAAGTCATAGCTCTGCAGTCTTTCAATCCAACGAGCAAGTTGGCCTTCGGGGTTCTTAAATTGCAGTAGCCACCTTAGCGCCGCATGATCGGTTCTTAACTGAAAAGGCTGGCCGTACAGATATTTGTGGTAGTGTTTGACACACTCAATGACTGCCAGTAGCTCTCGTCTCGTAACACAGTAGTTTTTCTCTGGCTTTGAGAGTATTCGGCTGTAGTACCCAATAACTTTTTCCTGGCCATTGATTTCCTGCGAGAGCACGCCACCTATTCCGTAACCACTCGCGTCAGTATCCAACACGAATTTCTCTCCAGCAACAGGATATGCAAGCAAAGGAGCCGTGCATAAATATTGCTTCAGTTGGTGGAATGACTCTTCTTGTTTTTCGCTCCAACAGTACGGCCGACTTTTCATTGTCAGCTCGTGAAGACTTGCAGCCACTGTGGCGAAACCCGGCACAAACCGTCTGTAGTACGTACAGAGTCCTAGAAAACTGCGTAATTCATGGAGATTCTGCGGTCGTGGCCAATCCTTCACTGTCAGGATTTTGTCTTCATCGGTGGAAATGCCATCTGCTGTCACTCGATGTCCCAAGTATTTTACTTCTTTCTGGAACAGAGAACACTTCTTCGGGCTGAGTTTCAACCCAGCCGCGGTTATACGTTGAAGGACTTCTTTAAGATTCTTCAGGTGTTCATCGAATGTTTTCCCCATGACAATGATGTCGTCTAGGTACACCAAGCATGTTCGCCAATGAAGTCCTTTCAACACGCACTCCATTAATCGCTCGAAGGTGGCTGGAGCGTTACATAGTCCAAATGGCATTACTTTAAACTGCCACAGACCATCCCCTACGCTGAATGCAGTTTTCTCCTTGTCTTTCTCGCTGATTTCTACTTGCCAATAACCACTTTGCAAGTCCAGCGTGGAGAGCCATTTTGTTCCTGACAACGTATCCAATGTGTCATCAATTCTTGGTAGTGGATAACTGTCCTTTTTGGTGACGTCGTTGAGCTTTCTATAATCCACACAAAATCGGGTACTTCCATCTTTCTTCTTAACTAGTACCACCGGCGAGCTCCATGGACTTGAAGAAGGTTCGATAACACCATCCTTCTGCATTTCAGCTACCAGTTTCTTTACCTCATCTCTTTTTGCAAGTGGAAGACTTCTGGGCGCCTGTTTTATTGGTCTCGCTTCCCCTGTATTGATGTCATGCTTTACCATTGATGTTCTAGTGGAAGACTTCTGGGCGCCTGTCATTAACATTAACAGTCATTAACAGTAAGCAAAAGCTTTTACTTATTCGTAACAATATGTATTTCGCCAACCAGTTCGATTTTTTGCTTTGTCTCTCCAGTTGGTAATACCAAGTGTACGCAGGTATTCGTCAACTTGATCCCTCCAGAGGAGGTTCGTCTTCATCCATTCTACTGACATGGTCTAGCCAGCGCAATCGCGTTATTTTGATCCGCTTAACTATGTCAATGTCGGGATAAAGCTCATACAGATCATGGTCTTCCGGAATAAAAATCTTCCGGAGTATTTTTCTCTCGAAGACTCCCACAGATGTTTAATCTGCTTGCGATAAGTCCAAGGATTCTGCGCCATAAAGCAAGACAGGTTGTATGAGTCTGGAATAGCTGGATTCTCGTCATTCAAGAGAGGGCTTTATCTCTACGGTAGATCCGAGGTATATAAATTCGTCGAAATTTAAATAAAATTCGTCGAAATTATAACGGTTATCAACGTTCACGCTATGGTCTAATCGCGTGGAGACCCTGCTCGTTGAAACCATTAATTTTGTCTTGTCCACATTTACTGTCAGACCGACGTTTGCTGACTCCTTCTCAATTCTCGAAAACACCGCAGTAACTTCTCTAACTGTGCGTCCAATGATATCTATATCATCAGCATACGCGAGCAGCATGTGACTTTTGCTGCTTATGGTTTTATTGATGTTGACTGCAGATTTTAAAGATCTCCATTAAGATGTTAAAGAGATCGCACGATAGGGTGTCGCCTTGCCTGAGGCCTCGCTTAGTTTCGAAAGGTTCGGTAAGATCCTCACCAACTTTCACTGCGGATTTGGTGTTCGTGAAGGTGAACCTGCAAAGGCGTATAAGTTTTGCAGGAATACCAAGCTCTGATACTGCTTCGTAGAGTTTCTCCCGTATCGGGCTATCGAAGGTCGCTTTATAATCGACAAATAGATGATTGGTGTCGATTTGTTGTTCGTGGGTCTTCTCCAGGATTTGGCGTAGCGTTATAATCTGGTTAGTTATCGCTTTCCCAGGCCTAAAGCCACACTGGTATGGTCCCAATCAGGTCAGCGATAATTGGATTTAGTCTTTCGCACATTATACTTGATAGAACCTTATATGCTATGGATAAAAGGCTTATTCCACGGTAGTTGGTACAGAGACTCGGCTCACCTTTTTTAAATGTGGGACGTAGTACACTGAGACTCCAATCGCCGGGCATGCATTCATCTAACCAAATTTTGCTAATGAGCTGATGCATGCACCTTATCAGCTCCCCCGGTAAATACATCGGCTCCTGCGGCTTTGTTGTTTGTGATCGATTGTTTCGTCATTGGATATCTCAGGTACTAGTAGCGCAGAGAAATGATCTCTCCATATTCCCAACATGTTCTGCACATCTTCGATGATATTTCCGTCCTTGTCTTTACAGAAGGGAGGCGCCCTGAACCATGTCCATTAGTTCCGTTTTTTTACTTTTTGGTAGAATTTCTGTATGTCTCAATTTTCTCACTCTCATGCCTTCTACACTGCCTAAAGAACGGTTTACCTCCTTTTTTTCTTATACCGCTCAGTCACAGCTCGCGTTGCAATTGACTGAAAGATTGCCATGCGTGCACCGTTCTTTTCATCATTTGAATCGTATCACTCTTCACTCTTCATCGTACCATGGTTTTTTGCGAAGCGGTTTTTCAAAACCAAGTACGGTTGTTGCGGCAGTTTTTATAGAGTCGGAAATGGGTTTCCACTGCTCTTCAGGATCGTCATCTGGAGGGGGTGGGTTCTGTGGAAAATTTTTGCGAGGGCTTCCTTGAGTAGGCTGTGGCTACCTCTGGTAATTGCGGATTTCCGATGTCCGGGTTCCTCTGCGTCTGAGTTCGTACGATTTTCGCTCTACTTTATCTTGTGCCAACCTTTGCTGCTACCAGGTAGTGATCAGCATCAATGTTAGCTCCTCTGATCACTCGTACGTCCATTACACTTGATAAGTGCCTTCTATCAATTACCACGTGATCAATTTGGCCCCTCGTCCTTTGATCAGGGGATACCCAAGTAGCCTTGTGGATGTCTTTATGCTGGAATCTTGTACCACTAATGACCATATTTTTTGCTACGGCAACGTCATTCAGTCTCATACCGTTGTCGGAACTGTCAGCATGTAGACTGAAATTGCCAATAGTTGGATGAAACACATTCTCCCTACTTTAGCATTAAAATCTCCTAGTACAATCTTAATGTCATGGCCAGGACAGCGGTGATACGTTTCCCCTAGGAGCTCATAGAATATGTGTTTGGCATCATCATCTTTCTCTTCTGTCGGGGCATGCACACAAATTAGGGAAATATAAAAATATTTCGCTTTTATGCGGATTGTGGCTATACGTTCTCCCACAGGATTAAACCTAGAGACTAGATGTCGCAGTCTCTTGCCAACTACAAATCTGCAACCAACTTCATGTTTTTTCTCTTGGCAACTGTAGTCTATATCGCAGTTTCTTTTTCTTGTGCAGCCCTGTCCTGTCCATCCCATTTCCTGAATAGCGTAATGTCAACCTTATAACTTTCGAGGACATCTGTCAATTGGATACTTGAACCGGATCTACATAGAATTCTTACATTCCAAGTGCATATCCGTAAATCGTGGTCTTATAAAGTTTACGGGGGTCGTCAACAAATAGGGGTTGTTTATGTTTTCTTGTTCGTTTATGTATTTTCACTGCCATTAAGAAGTTAAACGACAATTCGAAGTTTGCAGAACAGCCAGTCTCATTCCCTAACAGGTTATAGCACACATTACAACTATAACAACAGCAGGTCAAAATTCCTAAGAATTGAGCAGCAGCATCCGGGTCAATTTCCTAATACATAATTAAGAATAGTCGCCGCCGTCAGGTTAGAGTGATGACACACAACGCGGTACTTGTGTTTTTAAACGATGCAAAACACACACGCGACATCGATGCATGTCGGCTCAAGTGCCGGCTCGGCACGTCGTTACTGCAAGAAACGCGCACGGTTTTATTGAAGGAGCGGCACTTGTTTCCATTGTTTTCTATAAGCGCTGACACACACGTCGGCTTGCCGCGACGTCTGCCTTTATGCAATTGCCAAATTTTCAGTATTCAAAATGAATTCGTCAGAAGCACTGCTGTTCGTGGCGACGAATATTAAAAAATTTGTCCTCATCTTCTCGTACTTCAGCAAATAAAGTGTAAAAATGTCCTATGGTTAGACGATCATTTGCAAGTGGATTCATCCATCGATTCTTCTTGCTTCTTCTCTTCCAACGATAATATAGCAAGCCCAAATGCAATATATATTTTAAATCGTCGTCCATTATGTCCACTGAGGTCAACTGTCGTAGATACACTCGTTGCCGCAACGCTGCGAACTTTCCACGGCGCCCCGTCTGCCAAGTCGACTAAAACCACCCTACGCCGCCGCTGAAGCAGAAACGATCGGCGTGAACCTCTACTCCACAAGTATTAATCTCAACTAAGCGAGAATTGTCTAAACTCCTACTTGTGCGAAAACATCCACAACAATACTTTGCCATCCATAACCATCCATATTCACAATAATTTTACTATAACTAAACAGAGTTTCTAAAAAAATACTGGCTTGCAGTCTCGTAAATAATTGTACTCATATTGATTTCTAATACTTTTCAAATCTATAAATCAAACTTAATTTTTGTTTTACCCTAACGCATCTTCCTCAGGAAACATCATCCAAAAATTGCCGCAGAATGTTCGCGAACAATGCGTACCTTTCGCATCATGACAGTCCTCCTAAGCTGCTTAATATCCATGTATTGCGTGCTGCCTCTGGTTATTCTTTTCTTCGATGTAGGACTGGATGCTGAAGAGAAACCATTCCCATATAAAATGTTGTTCCCTTATGATGCCCATCATGGTTGGCGTTATGTGGTCACCTATATATTTACCACTTTTGCTGGGATATGTGTGGTAACAACTCTGTTTGCCGAAGATTCTCTCTTTGGATTTTTTATTACCTATACATGTGGTAAATTTAAAATACTACATGAACGTATTGACAACATAGTGATCGATGCATATCAAATGGTTAGCAATAAATCGAATGACAAGGTAATGCAGGCGACCTATGTGAAGTTACTAAATCGCATCGCTTACGATCATAATAACTTGATAGAGTAAGTATTTTGTTAAAGAAGTAAATTTTATTTGAAATTAAGAGAAAATAGAGATAAGTTTTAATTTTTTTTTTTTTTTTTTCTAAGCTCAAGACCATTCTTTATCTCTATTGATGGAGATATACTACAGCCTTATTCATAAAAAGTTGTCATAGGTTTGTTAAAGATTTACGAAGGTAAATCGCAAAAATTCCATTCATAACCGAAAAATGCCACTGTTACGAGTTCTCTAAGGTTGTAATTTTTGTTTAACATTTTGTCTATTTTATCAGAAATTATACACAAACAAAATTACTTTGTTAACACTTGTCACGTGCAATACACAAACATTTATGCGATACAAACACGTGGAATTATTGTGTGTATATTTGCAGCGTTTATAAGGTTACATTATCTTGCCAGGCCACAAAATAGTTTCGTTCCAATTTTACAAGATTTTAACCAAAATGAGCTCTTGTTGACGTAGTGATGTATGTATGTAAAATAAACGCCCATTTTCAATCCCAAACTCAATATTGGCAAATTATAGTCACTGACAAAATTTCGCTGTGATCGATAAATATTTACGGCAGTTATCGTGTTGACCAGCCAGCCAGACAGACGGACATGGCTCAAACGTCTTAAAAAAAATTACAGCAGACAGTTGTCCGTGGCCGAAGGCCTCGGACAACTGTCTGCTGTAATTTTTATATTTACCAACGGCATTTGATTCAAGTCCGTTTAAAAAAAAAATATTATGTTCAATTTTTTTAAACTTAATTTAATTTATGTATTTTAATTAATATTTTTATTGAAATAAGTTCTGCGAATGTTGAGAGGGCCGCCCTAATATTAAAAAAGGTTTACCTTATCGAGTCTTCGCATTAGCATTCAAGCGTTGTGTGAAAGCTTTACGCTTTACAATTCAAAATTAATATTACAACAGCTTTATTGAAGCTTTCGCAAAAAAGCTTTATTACGTTAGCTTACTGTTTGTTTCACTTTTTACTAGATACATGTTGCCAAGCAACATTAGCTTGCTGTTCGTTTCACTTTTTACTAGATACATGTTCCTAAGCAATGTTGAGCAACCAAAAACACTCAACCAAACACCACACATATGTTTGAGTGTATGTGTTTAAACAATTTTCATTTGAGAAATTAAAATACTAGAAATATATCAACCAATATGAAACGTATATCAAACGAAAGATAACATCTTCATTTACCTACAAAAAAAATTTTAAAAAAATTCATCTAGCCGTTTCCTCAAATTCAATGAAATAAAGATTACAACAATAAAAACCTGACATGACTCCTCATACCGTAAGGTAAGACGTATTCTACGTCAAAAGTCATAAAACGAATTTTATCAAAAGACACTAAGGGTCTACTACGGCTTCTTCTATGTGTTACATTTTTAAGTATTAAATGATATATACCACCCCCATCCCTATGGCCGACGGTATAAAAATGCTCCGAAAAATATATGGTCCTATAATAGAAAATTGCAAGAATCGACGATGGATGAACCACGAGCTGTATAATCTGTAGCCCGACGTCAACGTAGTTATGCGAATTAAAATAGCTCATTTACGCTGGCTAGGCCATGTCAGTAGAATAGATCAGAATGAACCAGTGCGAAAGGTACTCGAAGGACATTGAAAACTGGGACAACGAAGACTTCGCTGGAAAGACCAGGTGGAATATTGTCTGCGAGAGCTTGGTGTGACCAACTGGAGGAGAAAAGTTGAAGTTCGAGCAGGTTGGAGAAACATGGTATCCTCAGTTTGCCTTCACAACTCTGGGTTGTTTGAGGCCACATAAGAAAGTATTAACCATTGTGTCTACACCCACATACCCGGGTGTGTTTTTCATATTCAAACAGATATATTTTAAGTTCTATGTGCCGTATCGACTTGGAATTTTGGGTAGCCTCCTAAAATATTGTTTTCTATAAAATTCCAAAATAAAAATATATAAAAAAAAATGTTTATATCAAATTTACAAGTAGTTTTTGCGATTTACCCCTTCTATCTACAGCCAACACACCCTGGTATGCGTAGAAAAATGTATGAATATTAGCGTTTCGTTACAAATCATAACTTTTTATATTATATAAAATTATATCTTAGAAGAATACTTTTAGATTTCCTTTGAGCTATACAGATTTTTTGTCCCTTGTTTTTAAATTTTGTATATTCTAGGAAATAATAAAGAAGAAAGGTTAAAAAAAATAAATATGGCATTTTTTGTATTTTTTCATAAGGTTATAATTATATTTATATGGCATTATGTTTTACATTATATGAAATAATGAAGAAAAATTAATAAAACAAACGAGTGAAATCCACTGAATGTTCAGTACCAACTGACATTTGACATTCTTCGCTGGCTTTTGTGTTGGTCTTCTTCTGAAGCATATGCAACAATTTCCCTTCTGCTTGAGTCTGACATAGCTGTCACGCTCTTCTTGAGTGCGTACTGGACAATTTTCAACAGCTGGTTTTACGGCGCGGCACAACATACTTTCAATTCCAAAACGTGGTGGAAAATTTCGCATGTCTTGTGCATTTTGTGACCGATTCTGTATTTCTGACATGGCCGAATTTTCACTCAACTGTTGTATGAATAACTGTCGACGTTTAGTTGATTTCATCAAGTTTTGATTATTTTTCATGTAGATCACGAAAGCTGCATATCCAGCCACATCTTTAATGTTATAATAGAGTCAAAACCCATATTTTGGTTTTTTTTTTTTTTGAATATACATATGTCTGATGGTTCAACAGCTCTTCCTGTTGGATTAGAAAATTCGGCTGGTATAAAAGTACATATTTTGTTGACAATGCCCACCAATATTGACAAATTGTAGTCTAACATTAAAGTAGAAGCAAAATTATAGCTTGTAAATAAGTTGTCATATACGATATTTCATCCACTTCCACGGAAAAGGTTGCAACACAAATCTTTGACCACACGTTCATCTTGATTTCTTTCTCTCTCTCTGAGGAAGGTGCTAAGCCAGTATAAATTTGTTCTTTGACTGAATAAGAAGTAGTATAGAGTCACATACCTTCGCCGATTTTGAAAGAATATATTGAGTGAATCCAGTGAAACCACGATAAGGATAAAGTTGTTCATCAACAGGGATACTGGCTTCTGCTATATAGTAATTTTGAAGGTTTATATTCAACATAAGGACATTGTCAGATATTGCTGCTGCTTTGTCAGTTTGATTACGAATATTTTCATTATGTGTATTTTCATTATAAAATCTGAGAAAACGGTTGATAGCCCAAAACAGTTGAAGACCTATTGAAGCACGATGCACCGGATGTGAGTTAGTTTTCCATAGGTCAGGTGTATGTACATAATTAGAATGTGTGACTCCAGCTAACGAAGTTATTCCCAGATAAGTGTCAAATTCAGATGTTGTAATGGGTTTCCTTGTTCAGTTATCCTTATGTTCACGTTTGTAACACTGGGTTGCTTTACTACTGGTTTCAGTTTCCAAAAGATCCTTCAATCTTCGAATTAGCTATTGTTCTCCGTCTTCAAAGCTAAGTTCTTGCATTTTTTAGCAGCTAACCCATTCGCTATCAGCCATTATACTTATATATTGTATTATTGTACCGTATTACTTCTTGAAATAATTGAAATAACGCAGTATACAATCTAGAAAAAAAGAAAGTGGGTACTCGATACCACCGCTGATGGACTATGAAGTTGTAGCACAAATATGGAACCGTGCATCGAACAAAATCTGATAGCAATGTAAAAATTTACAGCTCTGTAAGAACAACAAATATGCATAAACTTTTACTCTCTCTGTCTATATGAAAATTACAGTTAGTCTAGTGATGTTCGATGTTCTATGACTTCCGATGATAGAAAACCAACGGCTGCAAACGCTCACTGTTTTAAACTATTGGGGAAACCGTCAACAACACAAATAAGTAATAAAAAACTAATTTAAAAAAAATTAAGTTACAGTGTTTTATTTATAAATGCACTAAAAACTAGATAATAGTTTTTCCCTTAGCCTCAATAAGTATATTCTTCTTCATGATGGGGTTGTACAATGGTCCGCCTACTTAGCACTTCAACAACAATGGTCTAGATACTTTCAATAAAGAGCGTAATTAAAATGAATTAGTTAATTAATTTTCCAGCGATCTCTCAAATAAAACTCTTGCATTGTACAACAACAGTCTCTGCCTGAAAATAAGTATGATGGTATTGATGTAGCGGCAGTGAGCAGGTCGTCGTCGCCAAAGAATATTGAATAGTATAGAGAACTCATGGAACTAATTGTATTACTCAAACGCACTGACGACATCTGGCGAATGATTAAAAACGTATTACTCTATTTTTGTCATAACTTGCTCCATTCATAATTTTAATGTGAAACATTGATGCCTTTTGAAACATTTATGCTTTTTGTATGGTTTTATGTACTAATATCATTGTCGAAATGGTGCATTTATATTGAAATATTCTACAAAGAGAATAAGACTCGTTTATGCTGTTTTACTCAGACTCTTTACATGAGAGCGGAAAAAGAGTGCAATAAGTTGTCTATACTATTCAATACTTTTTGTCGTCGCTCTGTTAATGACAAAGCAAAAACCATTATTTCAGTGAGCTAAATATTGCTTTATTTATTTTAACAATATTACATCTAATGTTAAAACAGATGTAAGAAAAAAGAAAGGGTAATAACAAAGAGCCTTCAACACAAAACCTATTATTTTTTATTTTCCAATGTAACATTTACTAATGTGTTCATAGAAATCGAACACTCATTAATTTTTTTTTTTAATCAATCGATCCCGTATGCGGACATCACCCGTGAACGGACAAAACCGCTGCGACCACAGGTGTCCGCCCACTGGTGCAAAATATTTTGCCCCAAAAAAATCGCTCGATTTGTTTTTTTATTTGTTTAGTAAAATTTTTGTTGATGGTGTGTTGAAGCGCGATTTTTTTGGAAACATTTTTGTCATTTCTTTCTACAACAGTAAAATATACTTTATTACAAATTTTGTTGATCGTGTGTTGAAGCGCCGCAGGCAAAAAAATTTTCCAAAAAAATCGCAGGATTTTTTTTTTTTAAAAATTTTTTCATTTTCTAAAACAGTAAAATATAGTTTATTAAAATTTACTTTTTAGTAATATTTGGGGCCTAATTTCCTTTGTTATTAAAAACAAAAACGTTTCCCATTACATCCCATGAAGGGATTGGGGAGAGCTTCTCACAACCAGTGAGCTGTGCGCTTTCTAATTTTTCACTCACTGATTGGGACCTACAGTTTTTACACCGATTCCGAACGGTATTTTGAGAAGCTTTCCTTTGTTATTATGGTGTGTTTTTCCATTAAGTTTTATAGTAGCCATACGAAATATCACCCCGAGAAATTACACCCCAATTTAGTTATGAACTAACACCCCACAACATGAAGACGAACCCAAAGTAAAATGAAAATGTATCCCAAAAAATAATTGGGATCCACTTTCATTGCGGCCCACATTCATAACGAAAAAACACCCCAAGTGTAAGCGAAAATGGACCCCAAATGTACGAAATAACGCCCCAAAATTTCGTGTATTGGTTTGGGGCCCATTTTCATTTTGCAATTGGGGTGTTATTTCCTGGGGCCCGACTTCCTGCCGCCGCCAAGCAGACCTTCGGTATTTGCATATTTTACAAGATATTTGTAAGCACAGCATTGGTAAAGTTGAGATAACCGTTAGTTCACCCAGCCACTATTTGCCCACGCACGCGACTTGGGGCTTGATTTCATACATATTTAAAGAAAATTTTTCTTCAGATAAACTTAATATTAGAAATAAATGTAAAGGTTTATAATTTTAATGCAATTTAACATGTTTGTACATAATGAAATTAATTAGGTGATAGCAGGAGGATTGTGTATGTATTAGTAGTACAGAGTCCTGTCAAACTCAGTTGATTTTTCTATTTTTTTCTTTCTATCTTTAATTGTACAAACAACTTTTCATTTAATTAGCTAAATTAGTATGTGGTTAAACTGGATTTATATCGAATTTCTTGAAATCTGTCAAGTATTTATTGAATAAACAAACAAATTAGATAAAATTTGACAGAACTCTGTATAAAGACATGAAAAATCTTCGATCAGCTGTTCTTATAACACAACCTCATATTTCAACCATGATGTTTGTATATATTTTTTATATTAAGAACGAATTTTTATATCCATTTTTGTAGCGTACATAACCTTCAATTGGTGTTTCAAGTTTTTTTCTTTTTATTTCTTTTCATTTTAAAAAATATTTAACTTCTTACTTCTTTTAGATTTGGAAATAAATTGGAAAATTTCTTCAATCCCATTTTATTGATTAATTTTTCGATATCTTCGATTTTAATCTGCATGGTGGGTTTTCAATTGGTCACCGGCAAGGACATGTTTATAGGCGACTACGTAAAGTTTATTGTTTATATTTCATCTTCGTTATCACAACTCTACATACTTTGTTGGAATGGTGACTCACTTATTCAATATGTAAGTGTGAATAATATATTTTAAATACAATAATATTATAAAATTCTTACTTTTTTCATTTAAGTCCACCGAAACTGCTAACCACTTATTCGGCTGCAATTGGGAAGGTGAGCAAGTTCGTATTAAATCCGCAAATAACCGAAAATTTAAAATAAAAAAGTTGGATAATTACAAAGGACTATCGGAAAGTTTATTAAATCAACAGAAAATTGAGGAAGTGCAACGCGAACTTCACTTAATTCCAGCAAATAAAATATTTCGACAAAATCTGCAAATAATGATCATGTGTAGCCAGAGGCCTGTAAAAATTACCGCCCTCAAGTTTTCAACTTTATCTCTTCAATCATTCACGGCCATCTTGAGTACATCAATGAGCTATTTTACTCTACTACAAACAGTTTACAATGAAAATAAGGATACTCCTATTTAAAAAAAATTTGATATCGTAATTTATTGACTACATAACAACAACCGTTTTTAATATTAGTATTACTTGATTTCTATACTCGCATTTTTGTTGCAGAGGTCTATCACTGAGTCTCATAAAGGCGTGGCAGTTTCTTCTTTAGCTTCTGTTAAGGCTCGAGCTTGATGTGTGAAAACGGGTACATTTACACCCTTTAATTGATATTTATTATTTATGTTTATAGATTATATACGTTAAATAAAATGTCATCAAGTTGTTACTACTTACCTGCATTTTAGCTGATCTTATAAATGCTTTGTTTGAGGTAACAGTCACCGCTTTCATATGCATTCCAAAAGCAAATATGAGCAAGCTTCTTTCATTGATTTTTCCACTGTATTTAATGCTGGCTATCTCATCAGGTATGAACGTAACATCCGGTAATATTTCAATATTTTTGCAAAGGTCTTCGGCTCGTTGTTTTTCTAAGGGACCAGCCAGAAGGGATACAATGTCTTGAAAAGATTTGTGGGCAGTGTTACAGCATACTAAGCGTTTATCTGAAAATTTAAAATATTTTGAAAAATATTATTTAAAACCGTATGTTGTTGCTCACTAGTGGGAATTGAACTAACGTATATCTACTACAAAAAAGTTGTAATATTTCTTTATAAATGAAATCATTTTCGAGGGAATTACTTTAAAAGAAAATATTGTTACTTCGTCATGCCGGGAGATTCAATGGTTGTGTTTTTTTTTTGTAACATATATAGGACACGTACATATATAGGTTACAAAAGAAACACATTCCGCTGAAACATACATGACTAGGTAGCACTTTAATCTGAGGAATTATTTTTATCTATTTTCTATATAGCAGTAGCTGTTGATGAATTTAAAGTGGCTAATATGTCAAAGTCAGCTGATGTAAACACAATGTGAAAATTGCAATTTAATTGCAAATGTGTTAAATTTAGTGTTTATAATAAAAATTCAAGTCGATTTTTGTAAAGCCCTTTAATATATGTATAACAAATTGTTTTCGCAAACAAATCCATCTACTTTATTACAAATTCTTTGAAACTTTGTAAACACACTAACTATCTTAACAATAACAGAAATGTAAACAAAGTTTGACGTATTATGCACGAACAAAATGAAAACAATGAAATCAGCTGTGCTACTGCTATAACCTGAATTAATAAATCTTGAATGTACGTTTTGGACTTCCATATTTGAGTTAATGAGAAATTTTTTTTAAATACACAGGCGGATAAATCTGGTACAAACCATTAGCGTCTTCGATCTGACGAAGCTCTGAAAGGAACCAGCCACATTTGAAGAATGTTAATTTAGGTTTAGGCTAGGAGGATTCGACCGAACATCCTACAACAATAGCATCACAAAAGCTTAACTCTTTACAATTGTCGTAATTTTTATATTTGAAAAACACTGCGATATTGCCCATCCTCACTATCGTTTGCGAAGCTGATGATGCCTAATACAATCTAAACCAATTATTCCTCAATGCAATAAAAACATTTACTTTTTTTTATCTTATATTTTGTTTTTTTTTAAATTTTTACTTCACATTTCTTTGAGATAGGAGTATTTTCTAAACGGATGAGTTTCTGTAGGAAAAAGTGTTTTACAAAGACAAAGGGAATTACGAGATTTGGGTCCATTAAGTCAAATATCGGGTACACTTTTCATGGTTGGAGATGAGCAATTTTGTATGGCGCATGCACGACTGAAGCGTTGTTTCTGAATGACTTGGATGTTCAACAAGGAGCGTCATTCTTATTTAGGTGTACCACTGCAGAGTATTCAGGCATAGTTGTTCCACCTCATCTAACGATATACTCCTTTTCTGCGACTTTCTTGGCATCAAATATATATTTAGAATAGGAGAATATGATCAAAAGGACAAGTTTGAAGGACGAAATCATCTTGGATATCAGTGATCTCCGACAATTTTCTTGGCTTTGAATGGCTACTTAGCATCCATGTTAAACGCCATTATCGTCATTGATAATAAGATGGATAAATTGTTTTAATTAATGGATGAAGACGAAATGATTAAATAAACGCACAATGTCACTGGTAAAGGAGCAAATTTACTTTAGAAGCGAATTACCTATTTTTTGTTTTTTTTTTGCCTGATAGGGCATTAAACGGTGATTAAAACAACGATTAAACGTATAGTCGGGCATAAGTCAGCCATTTATTATTAATTCTGGTTAAAATGGGCATCAGTACAAAGGTCTTTCTAAACTTTATAAACCTGTCTATAAACATATTTATTTTAATATTCACCAATAACCCTTCAAAGACTGGAGTTATTAAACTGAAAAATTAAAGTTCATAGCATATTTGTATTATAAAGCTTTCTGCGTGGACTGCCTTCGGCCAGGTGGGTGAGCCAACACCGGCTTCGCGGCTTCGGCATAGTATTTTTATGTTATAAAGCTTTCTGCGTGGGCGGCCTTCGGCCGGGTTTGAGATTTTCTGCTCTGTGGTGGGTCCAACACTGGCTTCGCGGCTTCGGCATAGTATTTTTGTTCTATAAAGCTTTCTGTGTGGCCGGCCTTTGTCCGGGCTTAGGTATTTTCTCCTCTGGGGTGGGTCCAACATCAGCTACGCAGCTTCGGCATAGTATTTTTGTTCATAAAGCTTTAAAGGCAATCGCGCGACCTTTTTTTAAATAATTTTTATTTTATGTCGAAAAATGTATTCCAAAACTTTTAAAGTTAATATCGCCGGTATTGGAGGGGTTGATATGTAGTATTACAACTTCAAAAAAGGTTTGAAGTATTGTCTATTATCTGAGTCTAGCAAGAAAATAGGTACAGTAGGGTTTTGTTTGAAAATTTTAGTTTTAACAAAAAACTGAGGATAAAACATTTTTTTGTAAATAAACCCCCAATGGGTTAATTAAACGAAATATATTTACACAAACGATTTATAGGGTATAAAAATGCCTTTGTACTGATATCCATTTGAACCATATCGGGTTATAAATTCTTGAGATATGACCGATTATATACTCAAGTTATTTGACGTAAATTGACTTACAATCAGGTGGAATTACAAAAATTGTTGACTTAAATTTTTCATGTCGTTTTGATGAAAACCTGTGAAATTTAAACGTGTTTTGGACTTTTTTTTATATATTTTATTGTTCTCAAAAATTAAATTGTCCGAGCGTTTGGTCGTGTTTATTAATTAATTATATTTTTTTTTGGATATTTCGCTATCCTTTGGATAGCATCGTCAGGAAGATATATTATTAATTAGAAATGAAAAATGGGGTTCGTTTGAAATTTTCAAACGAATAAGACGTATAAAAAAATAATATCAAATTTTGAAAATATCGGAAAAAATATTTACATATTCATACATACATACACATATTCCGCCTTCAATGAAGAAAAAAGCTAAAAGTCAAGATCCTGGATAGCAACACATTCTCAACAAAGGTCCCATATATGGAAGATATTCACAAAATGGACAAATCAAAGGATGAGCGCTCTAATTTCAAAATAACATCAAATGTTCGGACTAAGGATAGAGAATATTCAACAGATGGAATGAACAAACGGACGGACACGGTACAAATTTCAGGAGCAAAGGTGAAGGAATTTGAGGAAATCTTAAGCAAGAATTATGTGGCAGCAACAAATGACAAGAATTCAACTGACATGGATACAGAAGAAGCAACAATCAACAATCCAGAATTTCAAACAGTAAATTGCAAACGGAAAAGAAGAAATATAGACATTGTGGATTTATCTTCTGTGAGTACACAACACATTAGGGACGACATATCAGACACTACATCACAAAATAGATTCCAAATATTAGGAGATTTAATTATAGAAGGTCAGGGTGTTCCTATAGTTGAGAATCATAAGAACACGAATAAGTTAAAACAAAACTTTTGCCCTCCCATATTTTTAAATAATGTAAATATACCACATTTAATTCAACAACTTAATGCAAAAAATATTACATTTAAAATTGTTAATAAAAACAAATGGAAGAGCAAATTATACCTAAAAGAGTCTTCAGTTCATTCTGAAATGATGGCTATTTTAAGAAACGGGAATATTGATTCTTATTCATACACACCTAAAGATTTAAAAAGGATATCACTAGTTTTACGAGGTTTACACCAGAGGACAGAGTTAGAAGACATTAGGGTAGATTTAGAGAAACACATCCCCAACACTGTTGAAAAGGTTTCAAAATTTATAGCAGAATATAGCAAAAAACGAAATATATACACAGGCCTTTTTTGAGTAACATTATGTACGGGAAAATCTATTAGGGATTTAAGTATGATTCATATTATTTTAAATCAAGGAGTATCATGGGAACGGCCCAAGCTGAATTTGAGAATACCTCAATGTTGGCGTTGCCAACAATGGGGCCATATGTCGAAAAATTGTAACAAAGCTTTTGTTTGTGTGAAATGTGACGGGAAACATCTCCCGGGAAAATGTACATTTGTTTCAAGCGAAGACAACCTTCCCTATTGCGCTAACTGCGGAGAGACGGGGCATCCTTCAAGCTATAGAGGTTGCAAAAAAATGAGAAACTGAAAGAACAGGCCTTACTTAGGAAACGCCAAGCTTCATCCAGAGTTGCAGATGCAGGTAAAAGTTGCGGTTACACAATTCCGGGACAATCATTTGCGAGCTTATTGCAAAACTCACCGGAACTCAAAACAAAAAATCGGAAAAACCTCCAATTATAGCGGAATTTTTAAAAATTCCAAATATTATCTGCCACACACAAACTCTTGAGGAAAGAATAGAAAATTTTGTGAAATGCTATAAGACATTGTCGAAAGAAAAAGCTGTATGCCAATGTTTGAAGTTATTGGATGAAGTTAAAAAATATTATGAACCGTAATTATTTTACACTATTAACTTTTAATGTAAGGTCTCTAAGAGAAATGAGCAGACGAGTTGAACTACTCAACATCTTGAGAAGTAATGACATTGACATTGCATTTATTCAAGAGACACACTTACGGGATATTCACCGGGTTAATTTGGATAATTATTTTTTATAAGAAACGATAACTTACAAGGAATTGGTATGGCAATACGTAAAATTTTTAAATTTCAAATAGTGAAAATTCCAAACTTTAATCTTCCCAACATAACGGTTGAAATAGAAGTATCTGATAATGGAACAAGCAAAAAGTTCCTCGTTTCTTCACTATACTTTCCTTGCAACTCTCTTCGAAACGATATTTATGACGGTTTGTAATCAATTTACCGATTTTCAATGGACTACCATGGAGTTATCCTTGGCGTACACCTTAATTCTAAACATGTCTCTTGGGGAGATTCTGTGAATAATGTGAATGGATCAGCTCTTTTTAACTGGCCCAAATGGGTTATCATTTCTTGACCATTTTATTGTAAGTTCCAACTTGATTAATCTTGACTCTTTAAATGTTGATGTAACTAGTTTGCCAACATTTTCAGATCATTTTCCCTTAAAATTGCATATAAAACTACCTCATTTCGACCTCATTATACGATCTCCACGAATGTTTAGATCATTTAAACGCGTTAATTGGAGTAATTACAAAGAGGATTGTCAAAGAGAGAAGTCAGTCAGTGAACAAACGTCGACACGAGCGAACGTCACCGCAGAGCGCGACACCATTTTTATTCGATAAACCTTTCTATTATTTCCACTATTACTTTTTAACTTAAATAAATGAATTACAATTGTTTTAAGAACGGACTTTTATTCGCCATCGTGACAACTCAGAAGTGGGATACGAAAACTTGTTGTTAATTCTACAACGCACACGGATATTCATAAGAAGATTCACTGACTCCACGTAAAGGAAATGGTTCTCATAAGTTCAACGAATTGCGGAATTCCACATTGAAGAGCACAAACGAATAAGTGCAAACGAACGAGAACAAAGAAGAGAACGCAAAGATTGAGCGACCGGCAAGATCAACGGCGTCAGAAAAAGCTGCCGACACAGGGATTTTACTTTTTGAAATAACGTCGGAAAAAAAATAGTTGGCAAGGCTGAGGAAAAAGGAGAAGCATCGCGAACGCACGAGAGAAGGAGGTTTTTTTTTTTATTCAACGAGACAATGGTACAATATTATTATGCGATGTTGACCATAGGCAGGCGTGGCAACATAGATGAAACGTCGATAAATTCGTATATCATCAACGGTTTAAATGACGCACACGCAACCCGAGTTCTGCTAGCGATGAACTTGACATCTACCAACCAGCTGCTCGCATCATTAGCAAATTTGGCATCCATGCCATCAAGTACATCTCAAAGTAAACAAGTTTCGAGACAGTCTACAAGCCAGCATGACGCGTCGGGGCTAAAAGCTAGGCTAACGTCAGGCCCGAAATGTTTTAATTGCAACGAATTCGGCCACATTGCTATTAAGTGTCCAAAGCCACAAAAGAAGGTACGATGTGCCAAATGTCAACGAATAGGACATGAGGCTAGAGAGTGTAAAGAGGCGGCAAAAGTGACAGTGGTCGCACCAAAGACAACGACGGTCGTTCCTCCGATCATGAAAGACATTATTGTAAATGGCAAGGTATACGAAGCATTTGTTGACACTGGCAGCGATAACTCCCTTGTAGCGAAATCGTTATTGCCAATTGATATACCACGAAGACAGACATTTAAATGTTTCAAAGGGTTTGGTGGTGCTACGGTTGAATCACAAGATATAATAGAGGTTGTAATTGGTTTTGACGACCGGAAAATGGACGTTAGCCTCTATGTTGTACCGGACGATGCATTACCGTATCCTATGCTGTTGGGAAGAGACGTGCTGTGTAGAGATGATCATCGAATGCTAATTGAGAAAGGTGTGCTACAAATAAAAGCGAAACCAGAATACAATGTCAAAATAGGCACCGCTCTTGATGAGGAACAATCTAGTCAAGTACATAAACTACTCGAGCGTCATGCTGGTCGATTTGCGGAGGATCTTTCGAACATTGGTAGGTGCAATACGGCGACGATGAAAATAGAGGTGACGACAAACGATCCAATTGTGGGCAAACGATATCAAGTTCCTTTTGCCAAACAAGAAGTGTTATCGAAAATTGTAACAGATTTGTTGAGCAACGACATAATTCGACCAAGCAGCTCACCACATGCTGCGTCAGTCGTGTTAGTGGACAAAGCTAACGGAGAAAGTCGTATGTGCGTCGATTATCGAGCTCTAAATTCGGTAACGGTGAAAAAACAATTTCCAATGCCAGTGGTTGAAGAACAGTTGGCTAAATTGTCTGGAGGCGCATTTTTCACCACTCTCGATATGACGGCAGGATATTACCAGATACCACTTGACGAAAGCAGCAAAGAGTATACGGCATTTATTACTCACGAAGGGCTGTTTGAACATAATGTTATGCCGTTTGGCCTGGTAAATGCACCAATGTACTTCCAAGAGATGGTGACAAAAATAATATCTACACTAAAGCACCGCAAGAGCATCGTAAGCTACGTGGATGAAGTTATAATTGCCACATCAACTGTTGAGGATGGATTAAGAGTTCTAGAAGAGTTCATGGAGGCAATAAAACGAGCTGGGCTTACTCTACGGCCGTCTAACTGTAATTTTATGGCTAACGAGGTGAAATTTCTGGGCCATATAGTAGGCAAAGATGGGATAAAACCCGGCAAGGAAAAGACAGAAGTAATCGACTTGTTCCCGGAGCCAACAAATGTCAGTGAAGTGCGCCAGTTCCTTGGTCTAACTGGTTATTTTAGTAAATTTGTAATGAATTATGCAAATACTGCTGAACCATTGCGACGACTTCTGAAGAACGCCACTTTCGTATGGAGCGAGGACCAGGTTAAAGCTTTCGAAGCGTTGAAAACTGCCATAACGCAAAAACCGGTTTTAGTTCTTTTCGACATCAACAAAGAACATGAGGTTCATACAGACGCCAGTAGTAGGGGGCTGTCAGGTATGTTGTTGCAAGAGGAAACGGGTGATTGGAAGGTGGTATTTTATTATAGCCGGCGTTGTGATGAGAACGAGAGAAATTATGCTAGTCACGAATTGGAGGTGCTAGCAATTGTGGAGTCACTAGAACGTTTTCGTATGTATCTGTTGGGTACTAAATTCCGTGTAATGCTATTGTTACTACAAAAGCGACAACGCCTCTTCTGAAACGCATTGCAAGATGGTGGCTAAAGCTCCAAGAATTTGATTTTTCATGTGACCATCGACCAGGTATAAAAATGCAGCATATTGATGCGATGAGCAGAGCTCCAAGCTTGCAACCGAAAGAGACAGCAACAGTTGCAGAGAACATCTTAGCAATATCAACTGGCGACGATGAAGATTGGATCTTTTCTATGCAGTTACAAGATGATAAGTTACGCACTATTGTCAGAGCCTTGAGAGATAAAACCAGAGATGACGCCAAGCAAATACGACACGACTATGAAATTCATTTGGGACGTCTATACCGTAAAATTGAAGGACACCGCAAATTAGTCATCCCAAGAGCCGTACATTGGCGCATCACAAGGTCATGTCACGACGAGGCAGGGCATTTTGCCGTGGAGAAGACGTTGCAGCGCATATCTAAAGATTTTTGGTTCCAGCACATGCGACGTTATGTTAAGTCCTATATTGCAGCTTGTCCGGAATGCTGCTTAAATAAAGTAAGAGGAGGTAAAGCAGAGGGACAACTGCATATAGTGGATATTTTGCCGATACCGTTCCGTGCAATTAATATGGATCATTTGGGGCCTTTCATCAAAAGTAAAAAGGGAAACTTACACATCATCGTACTGGTCTGTGCTTTTAGTAAGTATACTATTATGAAGGCCGTTAGAAACGCAAAGTCGACTCCCGTGATCAATATGCTAGTTGAGGCTATGTCCGTATTTGGCCAACCCCTACGAATAACCACCGACAGAGGTACCGCTTTTACCTCAAAAGAATTTGGAAATTTCCTCAAAGCTCATGGTATTAGGCACATGAAGACAGCAGTGAGAACTCCAAGAGCCAACGGCCAAGCAGAACGTGTAAACAAAACAATTTTGTCAGCGATTAAATGCTCAAGCGGGAATCCAAAAGATTGGGACTCAGCACTAGCGAACATCCAACGGTGTATAAATTCACAACCAAACTCCACAACAAAGATGAGTCCGGATGAATTGGTTTTCAGTTTTAACCCTCGAAACGTAAGCGAGAATCGTGTTATCCAGGCCATAACCGACGAAGAGCACCACGACGATATCGAAAGGAAAAAGGAAATAGCGCTAGTAAACATAGGCACGGAAAAGCAAAAATGGAAGCTACGATACGGCAAAAAGCATCAACGTCCTTACCAATATAATGTTGGTGATCTCATAGTAATCGATTATGTGCCCACCGCAACTGGAGATACTCATAAACTTGATCCCAAATACAAGGGCCCATATGTGATTACAAAAATTTTAGAGTACGATCGATACTTAGTCGAAGATTTGCCAGACGCTCCTCGGACACAGCGACGCTATTGCAATGTTATATCAAGCGACCATATTAAACCATGGTGTAGGCTGAGTCCTGAGATAGATTGTCAAGAGGACAGTGACTCGAGCGGGGATTCGTCCAAGGAGGACGAAATGTCAGGAGAGGCCGAGCTGTCAAAGAGAGAAGTCAGTCAGTGAACAAACGTCGACACGAGCGAACGTCACCGCAGAGCGCGACACCATTTTTATTCGATAAACCTTTCTATTATTTCCACTATTACTTTTTAACTTAAATAAATGAATTGCAATTGTTTTCAGAACGGACTTTTATTCGCCATCGTGACAGGATATTATTTTATCATTATTGGAAAATTATCCAAATGCCAAGACTAACCTACCCAATAATGATATTGACTTGTATATAGACAAATTTACGGAAAAGATTATTCAGGCAAACTTATCTCATTCTGGACCAATTGAAATATGTAGGTAAAAAATGTTTCAATGTTTCTCAGAATATTAGAAAATTATATAAAGTTAAGTACAGATGGCAAAGGGAAATGAAAAATATATTCAATAGAACATTAAATCGTCTCGATGCGCAATATTTACTGTTATCCCAACAAATTCAATTACTGAACATTATTATTAAAGAACTAGTTCGAATTGAGCAACAGATTACTTTCAATAGAAGGCTACGGAATGTTAGACCAGGTCCTAGGGCTCACAAATCCATTTATAACATTTTAAATTACAAAGGACAAAGTAATTTGAGAAAATTATCAGTCGATGGCTCCGTAATCTCGGACAAATCTGTATGTTTGGAAAAGCTTCGAGAATACTTTTCTAACATATATAGGGACTTTCCAATTGGTGATACTGAAAGAATTGATCAGTCTATTTCTGAATATATTTCTTGTGTTCCGAATAATATTATTTTATTTAACTCACAAAATACCGCGCTTAACTTATGTAACGATTCAAATCTAGTTACATTATCTGATTTGGAAAATATTGTTTTTAATATAAACAATAAAAAATCATATGGACTGGATAACATCTCAAATTACATTATTAGGAAACTTCCTACGAAGGCACTTGAGTATTTCAATTCATACTTCCCAAAGGCTTGGAAAATTTCGAAACTAGTTCCAATTAAAAAGAAGGCAAGCAGTAACGACATAACTAATTTGAGGCCTATTTCTCTACTATCAAATTTGGGTAAACTCTTTGAGAACATCATTAGAATTAAAATGGATCTGAATATGAATTGTCCATACACATCGAATTATCAATTTGGGTTTAAAAGGGAACATTCGACAACAGATGCTCTTTTGAAATTTCACGATATAGTATGCAATTTACGCATTAAACAATGTACGGTTGCAGTTTCTTTGGACATTGAAAAAGCTTTTGACCATGCTTCACATAGGGGCATTCTCTTCAAGATGATTCAATTGGGGTTTAGACCAAGTATAGTTAAATTGTTTCATAGTTTCTTTTCAAACCTTTTATTTTGTGTACAGTTTGATGAGCTTTTTTCAAATCTTGGAAATGCGTACTCCGGTGTTCCTCAAGGGTCTATTTTGGCACCACATTTATATAACATATTCATGAATGACTTTCCTCACAATGATGATAATTCTTGCGGATTGCTTTATGCAGATGACTCTCTTCTTTATTCTCATGGCGAGTCTCCCCTTATAGCTTTAGATAACGTTAAAAAACATTTAACGAAAGTAAAACACTTTTATGAAACTTGGGGTATCAAAATTAATATTTCCAAATCCGAGGCCATTTGTATTAGAAATGCATCCGGAAAGTGCAGGTCATTTGTTGTTCCGGAAAGTACAAGATTGAAATTGAAAATTGACGGTACGGAAATTCCATTCAAAAATAGCTTTAAATACTTGGGCATTGAATTTGACAAATTAATGAAATTTAATAAACATGCACGATGTGTGATGAACAAAGCGTACAGAATATTAAATATATTTTCAAGAATTCTTCTAAATAAAAATTTACCCAAAAATACCAAATTACATTTATATAAAACAAGTATTAGACCAATATTCCTCTACGGGTTTCCAATTTGGTTTAGCATTTCCCCAATAATTATGAAAGAATTGGGTATTTTAGAACGTAATGTTTTGCGTCACTGTGTAGGCAAATACTTTGAATCTGAGAATAAACGATACTCAAATAATGTAATTTATAGAGAGTCGCGAATAACGCCAATAGGTCTATATGTCTGCGATATTTTAAATAGATTCATTTCTAGACTTCGTGACCACCCAAATCAGATAAAAGTTGATATTTTCAATAGGCAACAACTTTATAGTTGGACGAATACGAACTACTTATCACCAATTGGATTCCTCAACGAAAGTCCACCAAATTTTGATACAAATGTGAATATTTGTTACAATTTCTATTCAAAATCAATAGCGGGAACCCATAGAGGTTAATATATTTTTCCATTTCTTTTTATACGTCCCTATATATTTGTTAAGTTTAATTTGTATATTTTATATATTTTTATATCTGCATTTATTTTTATATACATTTATTTATATTCGAGATAATACAAACTCTCAAGTTATTGTAGTCCCGGGAGCAAGGGCGTTCTCATACATCATATTGTTCTAAAACATTTCTTGACACAAAACCTGCAAAGTATGTAACTGTTTCAAATTTATGTTTTTAAGATAATACACGATTCTTAAATATTGTCTTCTAACACAATTCAAAATCATTCAATGTTCTTAAAAAGGCTCAATAAATTAATTAAATTAAATTAATATTGTTAATCTCAATAAGTGTATATTTCAAAAACAAATACTACTAGTACATTAATTGTTATGATATCTTTGATAAATCTCAAAAAATGTTATACATATACACTCCGGTTCACTTATTTAAAGGCACTAAAAATTCCATATTCAGCAGCCTGTATCTTTTGCAATTTGTAACCGATTGCAGAATTTTAAAATGGAAATGGAACCTATACATCTTGAGATATAAAAAAAAATCATGAAAATAGTGGTTTCTTAACTAAAGAACTTTTTTTGGAGCAATTTATAAAAAAAGTCAAAAAATGTGCTATTTTTTTTTAGGTTCACATGAATAAAGTCACTTTAACTAATTTTAATGAAAAACAGTTTTTCTTGTTTATTTCATTGATTTTGCTTTATTTAAGAACTATTAGTAATGGGTACAACCCCCTTTGTTTTTAATAACCTCAAATATATGGGTTTTCATTGAGAGATAAAGAGAATTTATGTAATCCAACGAAATTTGATTCCAAGCATCCTTAATGGCCTGAATTATGGACTGCTTGTCATCAAATTGTCTACCTCCTTCGTAGACCTTACGAGATAACCAACCCCAGACATTTTCGATAATGTTTAGATCTGCCGAATAGGGTGGCCAGTCAAGAATATTAATATTTTGGCTTGCAATGAACTCCTTTACTACTCGGACGTTGTGTATAGGGGCATTATCCTGTTGCAATATCCAAGACGTGGGACCAAATAGTTCACTGAACTTCGGAAAAGTCGATTACAATAACGTTTTATAGATTGCACCAGTCATTTTTGCACATTGAAATTCAAGATCGATGGTGCCATAGTACGTAATTGCACCCCACACCATAACGCCGCCCTCTCTGCTGTGATGTCGGTTCAAAAAACGCTTTTCATGGCGCAGATCATAGAAAATAATAGTTGTAGCCATCAGGCCCATCCAAATTAAACTTCTTTTCATCCGTAAATACAACGGTGATCCAGTCATTTACATGACCTCTTGGCTGCACATCCCATAGCATGTAGTCTCTTGCGAATTGAAGCAGTTTTTCCTTACGAGGAGCATTAAGTGGCGGTTTTTTTTTAATTTTAGGTATTTAAGATACTCACAGCTCTTAATTACTCTGAGTACTGATGACTTGCTCGCTTCCACTCCAGCTTGAGCTCTTATTTTTGACAAGGATAAGGCCGAATTAGAAGCAATTCTGATGACTTTTCTTTTCTCATACGTAGATAAAGACAATGAAACCCTTCCTTCCAACTGTTGGGCTAGAATATCCTTCAGATAGGTAAACATCGATTTTAGTTTTTTCCGATAGATTTAAAATATTTTGTTGTGCTGTTTTGACTCGTAAAATGATTAAGAAGTAATAAATTGTAATAAACAAACGCTCCCTACAAAAAATCATCTTACTTACTTACTTATCCGGTCACGAACAACCCCGAGAGGTCAGGGACCTTACAAAACGAAGATAACATATTTCGCCAACCAGTTCGATCTTTTGCCTCATCTCTCCAGTTGGCAATACCAAGTATACGCAGTGATTCGTCAACCTGATCCTTCCAGCGGAGTCTTGGTCTTGGTTCGTCTTCATCCATCCAGGTGCAGGTTCGTCTTCATCCATTCTACTGACATGGCCTAGCCAGCGCAATCGCGTTATTGTGATCCGCTTAACTATGTCAATGCCAGGATAAAGCTCATACAGCTCATGATTCATGCGTCGCCGATACTCGCCGTTGTGCACTATAGGGCCATACATTTTTCGGAGTATTTTTCTCTCGAAGACTCCTACAGATGTTTCGTCTACTTGCGATAAGACCCAGGGTTCTGCGCCATAAAGCAAGACAGGTTGTATGAGAGTCTGGTATAGTTGGACTTTTGTTACTCGAGAGAGGGCTTTATCTGTAAAGTGCTTGCTTAGCCCAAAATAACATCTATTCGCAAGCACAATTCTCCGCTTGATCTCAAGGCTGACGTTGTTGTTTTTATTTACGGCAGATCCGAGGTATATAAATTCGTCTACCACCGAAATTATAACAGTTCTCAACGTTCACGCTTTGGTCTAATCGCGTGGAGGCCCTTCTCGTTGACACCATTCATTTGGTCTTGCCCTCATTTACCATCAGACCCACTTTTCCCGGCTCCTTCTCAATTCTCGAAAACAGCGCAGTAACTTATCTAACTGTGCGTCCAATGATATCTATATCATCAGCATATGCGAGCAGCATGTGACTCTTGCTGCTGATGGTTTTATTCATGTTGACAGCAGCTTTACTTAGAACAATCTCTATTAAGATCGCCCGACAGGGTGTCACCGTGTCTGAGGCCTCGCTTAGTTTCATCATCGCTTACTTTAAAAATAATAAAAAAATTATAAAGTGCCTTTTTTCAAGTGAACCAAAAAAAATAGTAAATTTTTTGACTTTTTTTTATAAATTACTCAAAAAAGTTCTTTAGTTAAGAAACCACTATTGTCATGATTATATCTCATCTCAATCTTATATCTCAAGATTTCTAGCTTACATTTCCATTTTAAAATTCTGCAATCGATTACAAATTGCAAAAGATACAGGCTGCTGCATATGGAATTTTTAGTGCCTTTAAATAAGTGAACCGCAGGAGTGTATTACAATGAAATAAATGAAGAAAATTAAATGAAAATGAAATTGCAACTGAAAATATGTGGATGAACTTTTTGGGATATGTAATCCAAGTGTTATAGAAAATCGAATCAGTATATTCTAGGTCCCTTCATTATCCAGTATTTTTGAATGTTGCAAACACACTTAAGGTACGGTAAAAATATATCTAGTCATGTTTTTCAATCGAGTTTTATTTTTCTCGTACTCACCCATAAATAATTTATCTAATATCGGCTTAAGTGGTTGTTCTCTTTCCTTTTCGGCTTGTTCTGTTAAAATAGGCTCTTGGAATGTCCACTGGCAGCCACCATTACACACATTACTAACGTATGCCAATAATGTGGTTACATCCAAATTCAATGTACTAACAGTACTAATATCAGAACTATTATCAGCCTCGGAGGGTTGTTCCAAAGAAGCAATTTCAATACCTTCCGACTGCAAGGCAGTCAGCAGTTCATTCTCAATTGTGTGACTAAAGTAGAAAACCACCTGGAATATACACGGTGTAGAATCAATAGATACAAATTATTGTTTAACTGCGTGAATATTACCTTGGGACATTTAAACATACATAGATTTTGAGCAGATGCTTCGACAAACTCTTGAGCTTGATCGATTATACTACGTGCACCATAGCTAGCTTCTCCACGAGCTGCATCAGTTAAAGATTTTGAGTTGCGAGCAATGGCTGGAAGAGAAGGCATGAGTTTAAATAAATTGTAATTCAGTGTTATTGATTAGGTATATGCGTACCTTTAATCCATTTCAAACCATTCTCGCATACTATATCAACTCTCAGCGGATTCTCCCGATAATCAACGGAAAACCCACAATCAACATGAACCACATCTTTCTGGAGTTTCAGAATTTTCACCAGAAACTCGTAGTGAGTCAAATTACTGCATTGCACATGATTTATTTTCAAGGTTTGATTTTTAATAACCTTTAAGTGAGAGTTGAACTCCATGAAATTGTTTGCGTTTCCTGGAATTTTGTTTACTTACCTTGAGCAAGAATTTGATTTCTTGCACAATTTTTCTTTGTACTTTTTGAACTCCTGGTATTTCTTCGAAATTTTCTAGACTTTTAACGAGGTGATGGCCCAAATCGACTTTCTCTTCCGCTTTTTGTAAGAGTTCTTCAAAGGGCACTTCTGGCTCCATTATTCCCTTCTTTGATTCTTTAAACTTTTGCAATAATTACGAATTATTGGAATTTGGGCACAACAAACAATCAGCTGTTAACTGTTTGATGTCAGCTGACGAGCTATCATACGCTATCTGTGTATACTAGGAGAAAAAAGTAATCGTCATTACTTATTTTTAATTAGCAATTTCATCGAGTTTATTTTTACTTGTATTTTACTCTTTTGTTGGACATAAAACTGACAGAAATGTGTATTTTCGTACGACGCAACCAACATAAACATCAGCTGTCCTTAGTATAAATCAAGCACTATTTGTTTGCTTCTGGTTGCTTATCGCTCTCTCGCCTATCCACTTTGTTTTCTATAATTTTCCTACTACATAGCCCATAGAATAACACATACGTAGAAGGTTTTATTCGCTCAATAAATTAAACGTCATAGGTACGATGGAAATTACACAGTGGAGGGTGGAAAATATGGGTTCAATAATACCAGATGGTGGCAATAGTATACAGCGATCCACAAAGGAACTACACCCGAATTTCGTGTTTTTGTGGCAAACTAGTTGTGTTAAATACAATACAAATGAATACCAACGTTAAAAGTCAACAAAAAAGTGCAAAATACATTTAAATTTTTCAGTTCTACACCAAAACGACAGGAAATAGTTAAGTGAACATATTTTGTACCTCCACCTGGTGTATGTAAACATTTCCACAGACCTACCGAGAGAGTGTGAAATGAAACGTCAGATGAGAGAATAAGTTCTTCTATAGTATGTGTTATTCTATGACATAGCCGTTCAGCTGTCATGGATACCCCCTGGTTCCGGCCATTCTCATTTTCAAAAAAATATGGGTAAACAAACCCCACTATTATGTTGTTTGTCTGAGTGGAATATTAGGTCTTAAACCACTTCGGATTGATCTTTTGTCCAAATTCGTAAATTTTACTGATTGGTCAGAATGGAGCCTCATCGCGGAACAAAATTTTGGTCGGAAATATTCGATCTTTTTATACGAACGATCCCATCGCCGCCACTCACACCCGCCCCAACCGACCGAGGGGGCCTCATCCCTATGACGTAGGGATAACGTACACACCACAGACCGATCCGTAGCGGGGAGTAACCGAGAGGAAAACGTGTAACGGCTATATAAAAATTCACAGCCGATTAAAGCAGTACCAGTTAAAAAATGAATAAAATCTACAGATTACCACTATATACTTATTGAAAAATAATAAATCTTAAAACATTAAAATATAAATTATCAATACAACATTAATACTCGTACATAAAATACTACACACTAGCTATTTAGATGATAACTGATAAACATCATTAAAATCTGTGCACGTTCTCCGAACCGGTTCATTCAAAGCATAATTATAGCGTCGAAAACCAATAAACAGGGGCTTATAGTTCCTAGAAGTTCTCGAAGGAACATTTAACGAAATACGACCAAGAAGATACTCAGAGCGTATATCGCCCCTGAGAATCTTATATATTGTAATCGAATTAAGCATAGTCCGTCTACTAGCCAGAGTAGGTAATTTAATTAAAGACAATCTACTGACATATGGAGGAAGATGGACGTTAGGATCCCATCTCAGGTTCCTAAGACAAAAAATAAGGAACTGTTTCTGTACCGATTCTATCATATTCACATAAAAGTCATATTGTGGATCCCATACCACTGATCCATATTCTAATATGGGCCTCACAAGGGATGTAAAAAGATTTTTCGTGATATATGGATCTGAAAATTCCATCGCCCAGCGCTTAATGAACGAAAGTACGCCATAAGCCTTATTAACAGTAACAATAATGTGACTATTGAAAGACAATTTCCTATCAAGTAAAAAACCTAAATCCGGGAATGAATTGACCAATTCTAATGTAGAACCACCTATAGAATACCAGGAGGTAATCATACGTTCTTCAAACTTTTCACGAGCCCATCCGCATAAATCGAAGACACTGGCAGGGCAAAGTTTATCAGAACAAAAATATCTTCAGTTCGATTTGCCATAAAATCGCTGCTGGAAAAAGTACCTCTAAATGAATCACCCTGTATATGTATTTTGACCGAGATTATAAAAAATTCAAATTTCATTGAAACCTTACATATTAGAAACAAAAAAAATTCATCCACCACTTTAGCCGGTTATTGGCATTCAAATTAGTGTACCTCGATTTAGAACGAAAACTTCCGTTCGTATTCTATTGGAAAGAAATTTGATCTGGGTTCCACAATCTTGTCGAACAAAAACTGCTCTATTTCTAATGTGTTGTCATTTGTATTCATGAAAATCAGTCGAAGGCTGCCCAATAACTTAAGAGGAACGGAATTTTAGCGACTGGCTTTTCGTTCGAGACCGTTGATTGATTCTAAAAGTATACCGGCTTTATTCATAAAATGTGAGAGAGAGACGGTTTGGCATAAAAAACACGTCTCACAAATCTCTCACTACTTTTAATGAATGAGGCCGGCCGTACAAGTTTTTCTCCCTATAAATTGAAGTAAACCCTTTTTTCTCTTAAATATTTAATATTCAAGTAATATTTTTATTCTTAATTGCATTTAGAAATACAAAAAATGTGTAGAATAATTATTAAACTGTAATGTGATAATGTTTTGCGTGTTCATTTACTTCATCGTTCAACCTACGGCTTTAGATCTTGGCCACTGGTTTCAAACCTAAAATATGGAAACATTTCCTTAACACGGCCGCAGTAGCCTCGCAGAGCAAAATACGGCTACGATTGACTTTTACAATTTTGCCAACCTTATTCTTTTCTATACAATAGCAACTGTCATAGAATTCCGAAAACACAGTACACAGTTCATAGCAATATTCGCACAGTAAATGTAAAAGCAAATCTCTGGAAATTTTAACCAAAATATCAGGGAATTTCAACAAAGTCTTAGCCAATTTCCATTCTTTCTCATGATCTAATTCAATCTTGTTCGATTGCAGCACTTTGGCTAAATCAGAGAAATCTTCGCCGCTATTACGAGAAATGGAACAGATTCGTGTAAAGGCATATAAAAGGTAGACAGCGGTGTTACCACGATCCTCTAACATTTTATCGAACGAGAATACATATTCATTAGTGCGATTGTGACTTAAATCGGCGTATTTGATGCAGCCATAGGCGACAGATTGCTGAGCGGCTTTAAGTTCTTCGGGTGTCAAAACCTTGTCGCGTTCTTTTTCAATGAGTTTATCTAAAGCTCTCTTCATGCCCTCATCCAAGAGTTCAGATAGCTTTACGGTATCGCCTGAACGGGTTTTAAATTTTTTACCATCCTCTCCCAAAACGACGCCGAATTGTACATGTTCGGCATGCTGCTTCTCAGGATTGAGAATGCCACATCTTTGTGCGGCTAAGTAAATATTTTTCAAGTGAGTATTTTGTCCAGCATCGACCACATAGATTAGCCAATCCCTCTTTTCTTCCTCTAGACGAAAACGTATGGCAGCCATATCAGAGGTGTCATAGGTAAAACCACCATCCGACTTTACTATTGTCAAGGGTATACCACTTTTGTCCTTGGTGGGCCACATAATTTTGCGACCTTCATCAAATTCCAAAAGGTTTTTGGACTCTAAAAATGCAACCACCTCTATCATACGCGACTGATAGAAAGATTCTCCTTTTTCGGTTAAGGAAATATCCAAACGATCATAGATTTTCTGAAATTCTCGACGAGAAACATCACAAATCAATTTCCAAGCTTTAGTAGAGTTTGCCTCTCCTCCCTGCAGCTGCACTACACGGCTATATGCACGTTTTTTAAATTCTTCATCTTCATCAAACCTTAAAAGAAAAATATATCAGGTTACATATACCTCAGGAATGTTTGAACTTTCAACCTTTTTTTAGATTCCTTATAGAATGCTTGCAAATCACTAATTGGTGGACTTTCTGTAAGGAAATTGGGGAATCTATCTTCCAAGTGAGCTATCAGCATACCGAATTGGGTACCCCAATCCCCCAAGTGATTGACACGAAGTACGTCATGGCCCATAAATTCCAAAAGTCGCGACACCGATTCACCAATGATAGTAGAACGCAAATGACCTACATGCATTTCTTTGGCAATATTGGGAGAGGAGAAATCAACCAAAACCCGTTGTTTTTTCACCCGGGGAGCCTTGACATCCGACGACAGCATATTTGATAATGCACCTATAGCATAGGACCTGTGGTTAGAAAACATCAAACATCAAAAATAATCAAATACGAATTCAGTAAACCAATAAGTAACTAATAGAGATTAAAATAATATTGAAATTCTAAATATTATTATTTTAAATGTTATGATGATGTATATCACTGCATCAATGCCGACGGTATACACCTATATCTTAACTTCAAAGACTTGTAGGAACTCTTCTATGCATTGTAGGATATTTCAATACTTGCTGAAACATATGTACAAGCAATGTTAGGGTATATTTTTCATCAGCATTAGACCAGAGATTTAGGACGGCATACAATATACATACATATGTAGCTACTTACTTCTTCAAAAACACATTGATATATCCGGCTCCAGCTACTTCAGTCTTTTCAACTAATGGTGAAACTTGGCACTGCTTCGAAATCTCTTGGGCAATATCACGAGGCGACTTATTGACGCCATTCGCTTTCAGGGTCTTTGCCAATGACATGGCACTGTTGCATTGATAGTCACCGAATTTTGCAGCACTAGCGTTGACCGCTGAAATGATAGCTGCAGTGCCGGCAAGTTGAGGATATGACTTGGCAATAGCATTAGTAAACAAATCTACCAAGTGGTCACTAATGGAAACCATTTCGTTAACTTGGGCGGGAATGTCGGCGGGTGTAAAAGGTTTGGTGGGGGCAGCAGAGATGGTTAGACCGTTACCTGCAATACCCTTTTCAGCGTCTAGAGCCTATAACAAAGAATGACGTAAAAAATACTCTACACAGAGTTGAATGACTGACTCACATTTTGCAATATAGCCAAACGGTGTTTTAACTTAGTATTCTCCAACTGCAATTCTGTTAGCTCCTCATCTTGGTCTTCTAAACCCACACCTTTTGTCGTGTCTGCGATCTGCGCACGCAGCTCTGCGGTGAGACGTTCCTTTTAAAGTGATGGAATGTACAGAAATAACTATGGTTTGCCGGTGTTGATTCAAGAGTATGACGGCCAAAAACTTACCAACTCTTGCAGATTATCAATTTCTCGTTTTAAACTTGCCATTTTATATAAAATTTATTAATATATATATTTGTTATTACGCCAGAAACCGAAATATTGCCACATGAGTTCCAGTAATAAAAAGAAAATCCTCAAAAGTTGTTATTGTCAAAAACCATTTACTACGTAGATGGGAAAAAATATTTTTCTTACATAGAGTAGTTTCATGATAAAAATAAAATACTCATGGTAGACGCAGGAGGTGTTGTTGTAGCTGATGCCAACAATAACATGCATTTTGTTTTTGCTTCTCACATACGTTGTGCATAAAGGATGTACACGTAGAGAAGAAAAAAACCCCGCATTTTGGCACCCCTAGTAAAGAGAACCAAAAACGTTTTATAAACTACCAAAAACGACAAAAGTAACGCGAAGTGACTGATTCACGACTTATAGAATACCACCCTAAATAACGTAACTCAACGCAGGTAGTCACTGAACTGCTGTAACGTTTTATAAACTACCAAAACGACAAAAGTAACGCGAAGGGACTGATTCACGACTTATAGAATACCTCCCTAAGTAAACACTTTGGAAATAATATAGGGTTTGACGCAAACATATGGACTCTCATATACCTGGTAAAGCTTTTATATTTTCGAAATGTCAAACAGTTTTGATATAAATTTGAAGTTTGAATCTATGAGAAACACGAGGTATACGAAGTATTTACGATTTTGAATGAAACCCCATATCTTGTTTCACGAAACTCAATCGGGATTAAGGAGAGAAATCCTAGTTGTGACAGAGACATATTGTTACTAAAGTACGAGAAGTACTATGTAAAAAACCATTGAATATATGTGACGATAAATATTAGTACGGAATTTGGCAGCCCTCGTGAAGTCGATACGATTCACTGAAACGTATTTCTCTCTACGTCATAGTTTGGTATATCATACTTTTTACATACTGTGACATTTTACTTGAATGATGTACAGAATACCTTTATCAAAAAATTCCTCGTGTATGCAAATATCAACGAAGAGGGTGAGATCAGAGAAAGCTGACGCTTCGCTTTTTCTTTGTTGGTAATCCACTCAATAGATTTTCCCCGTCTACGTAGTAAATGGATTTTGCTGTTTGCCGTCATATTCAAAGACGATTTACAATTAGACGACCAGAAGATGTGCGCAACTTGGCAACCCTGGTAAAAGAGAACCAAAAAGTACTAGGAGTTCACACAAACGCATTTCTCTCTCGCGTCATATCTTGCTTATTTCATACTTTTTGCATAGTTTATGTAATTTTACTTCAACATGGTTGGAATTTGTATAGTTATATACAATAACACTATCAAAAAGCTGCTTGTGTATACAAATATTCAATGAAGAGAGAAAGAGTAGAGAAGTACTAGGGTTTCACTCGTTTGTTTGTTTGCATTTGAGTGAAGAGAAATTTTGACTGTCTACTTGTCCATCGTTTTTGTCATATTTGCCAATGGAAGTGTTCGGAAAGAAAATATCCATATTACTGTTATAAATTGCTAATTTAAATTCTTTCCAATCTTGGGATCAGAAAGATATAGTCCGTATGAGTTATCCAATTTTGGTTTACCAATACTCGGCCTCTTTATCTTTATGAAGAAAATCTCCTTGGATAAGATATTGCTTCTCTGATTACACGATAATTTCCCCAACAATAGAGGTGAATACCGTAAAAATTGATGAAACAGCATCCTGATATGCAGTTTCACCGGCCGTTAACCAAACGCAAATATCTTTATATAAAATGTGGCTTTATTGAAAAAATCACACGTTTTTGTTCAAGTTTATTATAGAACGTATATAATATACACTTAATATGCATAGAATACCTACAACTAACAAAAATGCTTAGAATACATTTGTTATCATATTTAAAACAATTATAGCTGAGTTTCAAAAAGTAAATAAACAATTGTTAACATTTCCTCAAAATAATTTTCCCAATATATGTGCCATAAAGTAGTGAAAACATAAAAACAAGACCTCCTGGGTGGCTGATAAAACATATGTAAATAATTCTTAACTGCTCAAAGAAACAAAACACTACCATTAATTTTGAAAACTATTGCACAGTCTCGCATAAGACACAATTTAAATTAATGACGTTGGAGAAATAAGTTTTCCCTCATAATCACCTTATGGCATACCCCTTAACACTAAGCCCCGTTCCCGTATGGCCTCAGCGACAGCATCCTCGTACACCTCGTAGTACAAGGGCCGCAAACGTGGTCTCCGTGCCGGCGGAGGTATTATAATGGAATTATTTGATTCGTTTGTTTCATTGCTACCATCGTTACGTCTTCTTCGATTCTGTAGACCATGCTGTTGGATGGCCGCATTGATAGCATAATTACTTAAATACTCTGCTCGCTCCTGGCGATCAGCTTCGATGCGACGATTTATGAAATTATCACATTCACACTCGAAGATGGCATTGTGTTGCCACAGCACTAATTGTTCGTCACTCATTTGAACTAGAAAAAAAAAACAAATTTAATTACTTCCCCCACAGCATACTACTGTAAGTTGCACTTGGCTGGCCCCTACTCTTCATTTGGACACGAAGTGACCCTCTTTTGGGTGAGACATTCTGATGGTTGTTCAATACTTACAATTTGATGATGGTAGTAGTGCAAATATAAAATCCATATTCATATCAAAATTTTGCATGTTTATTTTTCTGAGGGCCCACTATTACGTACGTAATGCAAAATAATATTGATTATAACTAGAAATGTTATTAAATTCCTTTTACTTTTGTTTTTGTTTTGATAAACACACAAAACTACATTTTTCCTGTTGTGTATGTTCACACAACACTGAAATTACAGCATGTTCAGTGACTGCCAAATATGTTTTAGGTTGCAGCTTTTGTATATGGTGTTATCCGCGACCGACAAACGTTTTAAAGACCAGGGATGCAAAAGTTGGAACAATTCTATTATATTTGGTACAATTAAGACCATTAAAGTACAATTAGAGTATGCACAACACCACTCAATCCAAGAATCAAGTTTCTGTTGTTGAGATGAATGTCATTTTCTAAGAACTAGTTTTACAAGTTTTTTTAAGGAAACCATCGGATTCGGTTTTTCTAACTTATAGCGCGTTTACATGCACTCTATTATATTGTCGGTAGCAAATTTCTTTTAGCAGCAAAATTGGATTTTTTCGTTTTTTTGCCTGGTAGACCATTAAATGTGAACTTAAAAAAAAAGGGAACAGACCTAGTATAGATCGGCACGTCCAATTTTTTTTCTTTTTTTTTTGGTTGTAGGGATCGCTATTTTAAGTAAAAAAAGTAAAATAAAAAAATCGGGGGGAACCCCTATTTTGGGAGTTACGGGCCAAGTAGCCCTGGCAGGGACCTATGTTGCTCGTACCGCGTGGTAGAACTTTCGGAAAATCGTTAAATTTATATTGCAATTAGTCGCCCGGCCGTCCAGCCGGGCTCAGGCAGGGGAGTTAAAATTCCCTCTGTACCTGAAGTCGATGTGTGGCAAAATCCGAAAAATCACTCGATTGCTTGAAAAAAAAAATATTTTCTGGATATTTTTAAAAATCCGATACGTGGATAACTCAGCAGTTATCAAAAAAATGTATTTATTTATTTTTGTTTATTTCGACTCGTTTTACACAAAAAAGTTGTGAAATCGGTCCCATAACACGGCACCACACTCGTAGTATCATCCTGTATGTCCGAACTTTGGGTGCCCACAACTCCGAAAATAGGCGTTGCCCCCGATTTTTTTATTTATTTTTTTTTACTTAAAATTAAAAGTTCTATCCAATGGTAATAGTTTGGAGCCGAAGCGAGTTGCCGACCTATTCTAGGTTTAAGCCAAAAAAAGTTTACGGAAGTCCATATTTTCCGAAATATAGGTCTCCAAAGCTTGAATGTAAAATCGCGCATAACTCCGCCATTTATTATCCGATACTGATGAAATAAATTTCATAAATCGTTAAATTTATATTCCACCTAGTCGCCCGTCCGGCAGGGGGGTTCAAATTCCTTCTGTACCTTAAGTCGATGTGTGACAAAATCAGAAAAATCGCGCGAGTTTTTAGAAACAATTTTATTATTTTGGTGTTTAAAAACTACAACAAAGGGCAACAGAAATAAAAGACAACAACAACCACACAATACAACAGCATCAAAAGACAAGAACAACAAGGTTAAAAAACATGCTTTAGATAAACCCTCAATGGGTCAATAAAAGGAAATATATTTATATACAGAGTTATATTATATACATATTTCAAGCAGATCCGATGATAAATACCTGAGATATCACCGATTATATACTCAAGCTTTAAAGGCCTATATCTCAAGAAGTTGGACCTATCGCGAAAAAATAACTCATTTTCAACTCAGCGCAAAAGCCTTTATCGTTGGTGAAAATTTGGTGCAGATCTGATTTTGCTGCTAAAATAGTTTTATGCCAATTTCGCTTACTTTTCATTTGCTTGGTACTCAGCTCTTTGCGAACAAGTTTTAGGCAAAATTACAAAAACGATGTACAAGTAGACAGTCAAAATTTCTCTTCACTCAAATGCCAACAAACAAAACGAGTGAAACCCTAGTACTTCTCTACTCTCTCTCTTACTCTCTTCATTGAATATTTCAATACACGAGCAGCTTTTTGATAGTGTTATTGTATATAACTATACAAATTCCAACCATGTTGAAGTAAAATTACATAAACTATGCAAAAAGTATGAAATAAGCAAGATATGACGCGAGAGAGAAATGCGTTTGAGTGAACTCCTAGTAATTTTTGGTTATCTTTTACCAGGGTTGCCAAGTTGCGCACATCTTCTGGTCGTCTAATTACAGGGTTGTTACGTTAAGTTATTTCGAACGAAAGCAATTGTTTGGGATCGGAATTTTGTCATTTCCTGGCCCGTGCGCAGGGGTGGGGTTTTTGGGGTTAAAACCCCTCCCACCCCCACGAAAACATTTTCGGAAAATTTTAATTTAGTTTTTATTTCATTTTTTAAATTGTTACAAATGTGTGTTTTTCTATAATTAAACGAGTTTATTTTTGAAAACCAATCCAAACTGGATTTGCGTTGTCTATGTGTCGACAGAAAAAACACGATATTGATTTTTCTTTGACTGTAATACGATCTTCGGGTTAGGTAATATTTTTTTTTGTCTCGGATGTGCAAAAGCTCAAAGATGCGTTCGTTAATAGTTTTACATATGTATATACCATACATGGTTATACTGCAGTTTATATTTACTGCCAGGGATTGAGTTTTCTCAAAAAAATCCGATTTCACACACATGACACTGGGCGTGTTTTGGTTACCGCTTGCTTAGAGTATCACTTATTTTGTATCGAGAGCTTAGGGGCTCTTGAAGTTACCGCGTCCATTTCAGTTGTAAGCAGGCATAAAGTTACCAGTCTGAAAAAATCAGAAAAACTGTGTTGGACATCGTTATCGTTAATCAGAAGAATATAAATATTTGCAAGAATAATTACAAACCATGCGTTAGAGCAAGACGATTATATGTATTTCCGGTTGAAAAAACAGGAAGTACTTAGTCCCCTACCGGCTTTTTGAATCTGCTCCAAAAGAGCCTAACAATATGTATTTGAATCTTATATTCTAAACGTGGTTAATCCAATTATTAGTAATTAGATTGATGTTGAAGCGGACCTCTGTATCGTTGCGTTTGGGATTTCTTGGTTAATTACAGTGTTGGGAAATCCCCCCTTCGTAGACGGGATGAACTTGTTGTTATTCTTAGATTTCTGGCTAGAGCGTTTGTGTGTTGTGAAAGTTTTTTTGTGAATTTGTTTGATGCGGTGAGGAGTTGGGAATTTTAGTTCAGTCAAGTGAGGGCTCTTATTAGTTCAGCTTATCAGAATGAACTAGTTCAGTCATTTAGTTCACTAGTTCATTGTAGCATTTCAGCTTAAAGGTTCATATGAGCAGTGAACTAAAGAGCTCATTGCAGTTCAACTTATAGTTTTAGTTCAATCGGAGCGAATATGAGTTGATTTTTGAAGATTTCTAAAGTGTTTTGGATACTGTGATATTTGTTTATACTAAATCGCCCTATTGAAGGTCGACTTAACGATTTGGTTATTCCGCTTCTGAAATATTATGTTTCCGTAATCTTTTTATATTTTGGAATAAAATAGGTGATTAACGCTGTAGTTATTGTGTAGAAGCCGGTTATATATCCATTTCACAAAGATTGCAACATTAGGCACCTTTGTGCAAATTGAGTGAGACAAAGAAAGCATGAACTAGAAAATGGCGAAGAGAACTGCACAACTGAAATACAAAAAACTGCTGAACAAATGAACTAATGAAACAAAAGAGCGGAACAGTGTGAGCTAGTTCACAAGAGTGAATCGTTCAATTGAACTAGTTCATCTAGTTCACAAGAGTGAATCGTTCAATTGAACTAGTTCGTTTGTGAACTACACAACTCTAATGCGGTGGATTTCGTCCTTTATCACAGGTATTTTTAAATCTCTATGTATATTCTCATTTCGCATATACCATGGTGCGCCGGTAATTGCTCGTAGTATTTTTGACTGAACTCTTTGGATAACTTCGATGCTACTTTTGCTAGCATTGCCCCATAGTTGAGAGCCGTATGCCCAAATTGGCTTAATTACACTGTTGTATATTTGAACTTTGTAGTCAAGTTTAAGTTTCGAGTTCGAATTGAGCACCCAGTGAAGTTGATGAGTCTTCATTTTAATCTGAGTTTTCTTAGCTTCAAGATGTCTTCTCCACGTCATCCTGCGATCTAGGTGTATACCTAAGTATGTAATTTCGTCACATAAGGGAATCGGTATGTCGTTTAGTTTTATTTGTGGACAGGTTTTTGTGTTTAGAGTAAACGTAACTTGTTTACTCTTTGTTTCGTTTACTCTTATTCTCCAGTTTGCAATCCAAGTTTCTATTGTTTGGAGATGGTCGCTAAGAATTTTTGCGGCTGTAACTGAATCTTTATGGCAGCTCAGTATTGCAGCATCATCTGCAAAAGTGAACGTGAGCAAGCCCGTACTAGTTGGGATGTCAGCTGTACAGAAAAGATAAAGAAAATGGCCGAGAACACTTCCTTGCGGAACCCCAGCATTTATTTCACGTTCATCTGAAATACAGTCTCCATATTTGACCCTAAAAATTCTATTTTTCAAGCAGTAAGACGGTTTACCAGTTGTAGTGTACTATGCCCTCACCAAACCCAAATTGATGATCAGGGATGAAATTATGGGGCGATATAAAACCTTTAAGCTTCAACAGAAAGACTCTCTCAAAGAGTTTTGACAAGCAAGGTAATAAGCTTATAGGCCTATAAGACGATGGGAGCGTTCTATCTTTTCCAGGCTTCAATATCATTTTCACTAAGGAAATTTTCCATGCTTTAGGGAAGTAACTATGTTTTATTATGTGATTGAACACATTTACGATAAACTTTACTCCCACAGATGGGAGTTCAGAGATCATTTTCTGTGATATGAGATCGAAACCTGGTGCTTTTTTCGTTTATAATGGCAACAACTTCTTCAATTGTTATCTCCAGTGGTATTGTAGAGGTCTCCTTAATACAAACTAAGTTCGAGAGATTAAAATTGTTAGTGCACGGGTTGGGGCGGAAGACCTGACTTAAATGATTCGCATAGAGGTTGGGTGTTTCCTCACCTGTTGTCACCCACTCTCCACTTTCATTACGTAAGGGAAATATACTTATACTTATATTTCTTATGAGCACCCATAAGGAAAAATTGGTCGCATTTGTCGTTGTTAGCCCCCAACGTAACAGGCATGTTGATGGTCATCATTCTTTTGTGAAGGCAACTCGTAGACCGTTCGTTGCAACGGTAATTCGAAGACTTGCAGCTGGTGATCTATATCTTTGCCAATCCCGCCGAGCTTTTCTCTTCACATTTACCAGATGTTCAACTTCCCTATTCATGTGAGTGTACACATACCCTAGCCGCTCCTTCGGAGATGGCGTTGGGTGGCAAGCTGCTTCCTCAAGCAAGGAATTAAAATTAGTGACATGTTTTTGATATTTGACAATACTTTTGTTTTGTGTTAAATTTTTTATATTTCAACCAATTTGTATTTTCGACGTTAGCCTCCTAGGGGCTTCTATCTCGTGGTGCCCATTAATTGAAAATATGACTGGGGAATGGTCCGAAGACAGTCCTATTCACGTAGTCGCGGAGACGTTTGACCTTGCAATTCCCCTAATTATACCGAAATCAATTAGATCAGGCTGTTGCGATCATGCGGCCAGTACGTAGGCTGGCAGGGCGATACGTAATCGAGCCCGTTTTGTCGAGACATGATGCAATTGTACAACTGTTAGCCTTTTGGATTCACGAGACGGGAGCCCCAATTAGTATGTTTCGCATTGTAATCTACGGCAGCTAAAAATGTATGTCCGAGACTATGAAAAAATATAGAGTTCTGAGCTACCCTCTAGGACATCATGCCTCATTCGGTTGCGTATTAGAATACCTGTACCTCCATGGGCCCTACCATCAGGATGATTCGTGCCGTAAAACTTGTAATTGGGAATACTGAAGTTATACCCATCTGTAAGGTAAGTCTCCGATAAGAGCATTATATCCATATCTTCCCGAGCAAGGTAATTAACTATGTCAAGTCTGTGTTTAATAACACCGTTCGCGTTCCATGCACAGATTTTAAGGAAAGCTCCTGCTTCCAATAAGAGTCTGAATCAGTTGATTCTGACTCTTCATAAAGTCATTTTCAATATTAGAAAATGTATTTGTTACACAAATAATCATGTACATTAACCTGCATAATGCAATAGCGAGCAGTTAGAAGTGCATCGCAAACCCAATTTGAATTCTGGTGATTAAATCTTAGGCCAGGAGTTCGATTCTGTTTCTGTGAAATGAAAGAAGTTCCCGTGTTGTTTTAGGTGCAAGAGTTATGAAATTATATCGGCTAATATCTATTATACGGCTTACTCTCCAAACACTAAAAAAACTTCAGGTACTTTACTACACTTCGTTCCAATCTTCTTAATTCGGGTTGCTTGTTTTTCTCGCAAGTATGGATATGGTTGCTGCAAAATTAGGAAACTAGTTTACGGATATACTTATGTAACAATGATTCAATTAAACTTTGATACTCGTCAATGACTCTAAATCTCATTTTCCATATAATTGACCCAATGGGTATTTCGAGCATTTTGCATCATGAAGCCCGGATTATAACAATAATTTCTCTATAAACCCCTTTTGCCGAATTATGAATGTTGAGTTGTTTAATCTCTTTACCTCTATACCTAGGTAATGAGATATTGGTCCAAGACTATAAATTTTAAACTTTATATTTAGCATGTCATAGACGTTCTTTATTTCTGTCTTACTTTTTGACGCCACTAGTAAAGCATCAACGTATATCAATACATATACTCGTTCCCCATTGATGAATTTACTGTATAAACATGTGTCAGCTTTGATTTGAATGAAACATCCTTCAATCAGTACCTCATACAGTGTCTTTCTCCAGACAATCACAGCTTGCTGAATGCCGTATAAACTTCGATTAAGCGAAGCTTCTATCGCCTTGAACAAAACCGGAAGGCTGTTCCATGTATATTGTTTCGTTCACGTAGCCATTCAAGATAGCGCTTTTGACGTCCATGTGTTCAACATACATTCGTTTTACTCCAGCAATTAACAGCAATATGCGAAACGTTGCTTGCCGTACCACTGGTGCGAAGATTTCGCCGTAATCGCATCCATACTTCTAATTAAAGCCTTGTGCGACAAAACAAGCTTTATAGCGTATTGTATTTTATTTTAAATGTCCATTTACATCCAACGACATTAGCACTTGCAGGAGGACTAACAAGATTCCAAGTATTGTTCTTCTGAAACGAATTCATTTCCTCCTTCATGGCAATCTCCCATTCGCCCTTGAACTTTGACTGCACCGCTTCTTAAAAAATTTTTGGTTCTGATACACCATTCTGATATCCGACCACGTTTGCTGAGTATCTTTTCGGCTGAATTCCCTTGTTGATTCTATTGGACTTTCGTGTAACAACGGGATGTATCATTCCCTCTTCAACAGCATTTTGGCATTCGTTTTCGTCTTCAAAATATTCCAGATCAGTGTTCAAACTACTGTATAATTCGCCGTCAGACCCGTTCGTGACAGACCGTGTCACCACTGTTTTTTCAACAGGATGTTTGGTAAAATTGTTAACTCCATTTCATTCATAGGATTGTTTACGATAAGATCCTGACATTGTCCCTCGTCGAAGTGATGATTTCGAAATCCCTGCTTATTGTCAACTTATTACTCTTGGCATCGACGAATCGAAGTTCTCGACCTTCTTCATCGTAACCCATAAATGTCATTAAAGTTGATTTATTGTCCAGTTTCCTTATATTTACCTTTGGTATTAATCAATCATATATATCAAATATTAATCAATCAAAAATATCTGTTGATTTGAAATATCAGGTTTGCGACCTTCCCACCTTTTCTATGGTGTACGAATGTGATTTGCACACATAATGGCTTCTCCCTAATAAACCAATGATAAATTAGCTTCTTCAAGAAGGCACCGAACCATTTCCACCAAATACCGATTTTTCTTTTCGGAAACACCATTTTGTGTGGGCAATAAGGGACGGACAACTGCGATTTTATTCCACAACCTCGTAAATATTCGGACATCCTTTTTGATTTATATTCAGCGCCGTTGCCGGATCTTATGAATTTTAGAAATTTGCCGAATTTGTTCCTTACCATTTCTACTAACTCTTTAAGTCTTCTCATATACTTCCGACTTTTTGCAAAAGGTGTACACTGTATGTATGTCTAATAGTCATCTATAAATGTGACAAAATATTTCTTTTTTTCAGGTGTGGTTTGCATAGGACCGCAAATGTCAGTGTGTATTAGTTACAAAACTTACGACCGTTTTGGGAACGGTTTTTTGACGTAGAATACGTCTTACCTTAAGGTATGAGGAGTCATGTCAGGTTTTTATTGTTGTAATCTTTATTTCATTGAATTTGAGGAAACGGCTAGATGAATTTTTTTACAATTTTGTTTTTGTAGGTAAATGAAGATGTTATCTTTCGTTTGATATACATTTCATATTGGTTGATATATTTCTAGTATTTTAATTTCTCAAATGAAAATTGTTTAAACACATACACTCAAACATATGTGTGGTGTTTGGTTGAGTGTTTTTGGTTGCTCAACATTGCTTAGGAACATGTATCTAGTAAGAAGTGAAACAAACAGTAAGCTAACGTAATAAATCTTTTTTGCGAAAGCTTCAATAAAGCTGTTGTAACATTAATTTGGAATTGTAAAGCGTAAAGCTTTCACACAACGCTCGAATGCTAATGCGAAGACTCGATAAGGTAAACCTTTTTTAATATTAGGGCGGCCCTCTCAACATTCGCAGAACTTATTTCAATAAAAATATTAATTAAAATACATAAATTAAATTAAGTTTAAAAAAATTGAACATAATATTTTTTTTTTAAACGGACTTGAATCAAATGCCGTTGGTAAATATAAAAATTACAGCAGACAGTTGTCCGAGGCCTTCGGCCACGGACTGTCCCTACAGGCTGTGTCAGAGACACGGCCATTAAGTTTATCGTAGAATACGCCATCCGATAAGACAGAAAACATATATAACAATAAATGATAAATAATATAAGCAAATGAATTTATTGTTATATATGTTTTCTTTCTTACCGGATGGCGTATTCTACGTTAAACGTAATGGCCGTGTCTCTGACACAGCCTGCAGGGACAGTCCGTGGCCGAAGGCCTCGGACAACTGTCTGCTGTAATTTTTTAGTTAATTTGCATTTTACACACACACCACAAGTTTTCATAACGCCACAGTCGATGATTTGTAAAATTTAGATCTAGTTTACCACATTGCATAGATTTTACAACATTCATGTCCCTATGGCCGACAGTGGTGAAATGGTTAGTGTGCGTGGCTCATGTACATGATAACGTGGGTTCGATCCTAGCTCAGACCACCTTACATTTCTTTTGACGACGGTCACCTCGCTTAGTGATGGCGACACTATTGAGTACTTAGCCATGAAAAAGTTTCTCAAAATACCGTTCCGATCCAGTGTAAAACTGTAGGTCCCAATCAGTGAGTATACAAACGAGAAAGCGCACATCTCACTGATTGTGAGAGGATCTCCTCAATCCCTATATGGGATGTTATGGGACACCATATTTTGTTATGACCGAGGAGCTTGTGATAATAATGTTGTCATTGACTACTTGGACTTTTTCGCTCGATTTGTTCAGTATCTGATACAAATTGTTAACTAAATCAGATACTCCGACTTCCAAATTCTTCGTATCTAGTATCTTACAAGTTTGTCCACATAATACAAATGCAAACCCTTTGACAGATAGCCTCGGCACTGAAAGCAAATTCCCTTTAAACGAGGGGATAAACAGGACATCATCCACGGTAATTACGACTTCTAAATCCTTTTCATTCAATATGGATATGTCGCATGTACCTCTGCCGGATGGGTATACTACGTTACCGTTTGCAAAACAGTCACCTTCTCCTGCCACGTCGTATCGAGTTTGGTAAATTCAGCCTTGCTGCTACATATTTGGCATGTAGAACCTGAATTCACAACCCACTCACCATTTTTCCTATTTAAAGCGAAACAGTAATTTTCGTAATCTCTTATTTTTCTGAAACTAGAATTTTTTTTACTGGTTGTCTTTAAAACGGAGTCTTCAACATGATTTCTTTTATTCCGCTTTTCAACTCTTCCAACAATTTATTTTCAATAAGAGTTATTGTCGGATCACTTTCGTTTCTCATTTCCAGGGCTGTTGTAAAAGTGTTGAACGATTTGGTCAGACAGCTTTTCTGCCAAAGATTGAAGTCTTGAGAACAATAGTTTCATCTTACCAATGTGATTATCCATATCATCACCAGGAAGCAACTTCAGCTCACAATAATTTCTCACCCTTTTCACTTTATTGGTCAACGACGACTTCTTGTGGTATGACTTGAGGACTTTCCATGCGTCTTGGGCATAATTACAATTAGAGATGCGAAAAATCTCACTTTCCTCTACAGCCAACCCAATTAGAATTGATGCTTCAGTGTCGCATTCTATGCACTTCCCATCAGGCTTCTCAGGAATCGGCTCGTTGATAACATTCCACACTTTTTATTTATGTATATGAGTTACAATCCTTACAGACTAGCTTAACTAAAAGTAATATAAATCCCAAATATTTTTAAATTTATTAAGGGAAAACGAAAAATCAATTGAGCAATTAATTAAGACACCTCAATATAGGCTGAAAAGTGAAGTAATTATTTCTATGAACTGAGACATTAAAAAATTCATTATTTCTAAGACATTAATATTTATGCAGCTAAGAAGCGTAGGACAATCTACAAATTAGTTTGTATAAAACAATACAGAACACTTGGATCTGCGACTAGATAGGTTTTCCAAGTGTACCAAGTACCACAGGGCTCTGTTCTTTCTCCTTCTCTTTTTCTTATTTTCATTGACGATCTCCTGGGTCGGACTGTGAACCAAATCTACTCTTTTGCGGATGACAGTAATCTCTGTCATTCATATTCATTCGACCACAGGCCAAATCTTCAAGAAATTAGTGATAAACGTCAATTAATGAATGAAACACTCAACCGCGATCTCGAGGCCATTGTTGAGTGGGGTCGATTGAATAGAGTAAGTTTTAATGCGGGGAAGACCCAGTGCTGTCTGCTTTCGCACAAGCGGACAGCTGACCCAGTCGTATCGTCATTATCTATGGATGGTGTGGATATTGATGAATCAGACGCTCTTGATGTTCTGGGCAAGAAAATACAATGTGATGCTCGCTGGGCAAAACATGTATTTGAAGTGTCGAAAGATGCATCGAAGTGCCTAGGCTTTTTAAAGCGGTGCAAGAAGTACTTCACTCCATATGATCTCCTTAATATCTACACCACCTACATCAGGCCGCGAATGGAATATAACTCCCATATATGGGCAGGTGCTCCAAAGTCATCTTTTGAGTTGCTGGTCCGTGTACAAAGGAGAGCAAAGGTGTTGATAGGGGACAGTACGGTGTCCAGCTCTATGGCCTCCCTTGAGCATCGGCGTAATGTGGGTTGCGTGACACTGTTCTATCGGTATTTTCACAGTGCGTGTTCCTCGGAAATCCGTCAACTTATACCAGATGTGAGGACATTTGGCAGAAGTACGCGGCTTTCAAGGAACTCCCATCCGTTTACTATCTATTGGCCAGTCGATCGCACAACACACTACAGAGAAAATTCGTTCTTCAGTCGTACGGTCCGTATGTGGAATAAACTTCCCGCAAGTGTATTTCCCGCCAATTGTGACATACAGCGATTCAAGGCAAATGTAAATAAGCACTACTCCCTCTTTCCACCCTCCTCTACCTAAATTTCCGTCGCCAGCACAATGCATTGCATTTATAGGGGGCATCCCCTGAGTGCTGGTCTTACAAAAAAAAAATTAATCTCCATCTAGCTTCATAAGATGGAATTGGAACAAGGAAATTTACTTCAAACAATGCGAATTTAATAAATTTCTTTTGCAATGACTCAATACGATTAATGCGTACATTATGGTGGGGATTCCAAATAATGGCACCATAATCTAATTTAGATCTAACAAAAGCGGTGTATAGTAATTTTCGTGTGTGAGGGTTCCGAAAGTCTTTACTATTTCTTTTCACAAAAGCAAGGGTGGAGTACGCTTTAGGCATTATATAATCCACAGGCAAGTTAAATACCAGTTTTGGATCAGAAACTATGCCCAAATCTAACATTTTACCAACTTTAGGTATTAAATAAGTCCCAATGAAATAGATGGAGTTAACTACATTTAAACGCCTTGCAAAAGGAAGATGAAAGCATTTAGCAGTATTTAGTTTTAAATGATTACATTCACTCCAAATGACTAATCGATTGATGTCTTCCTGAAGTAAAATAGAGTCTTGAAGACAAGAAATTGCAGTAAAAAGTTTTAAATCGTCAGCATACATACATGAGAAATTTTGAATGTTTGAAACATGATTCAATATCATTAACAAATAATATAAAAAGAAGAGGTCCTAAAATACTACCTTGCGGTATACCAGAAGTTGCTGTATACCTACTAGAGTATACATTATCAACACACACACGACACACTATTACTTAAATACGACTCAAACCACTGTAAAAGACACGAATGAAATCCAATTTCATTAAAAGTAAACTGTGCGATACCTTATCAAAGGCTTTGCAAAAGTCAAAATAGAGTGTATCAACTTGAAACCCTGACACAAAAGACTTGATACGGAAATTAGTAAAGACTAATAGGTTAGTAATTGTTGAACGATGTTTTATGAAACCGTGCTGCGATTCAGATAAAAATTGGGAAATAGAATGATAAATTTTATCATAAACTAAATGTTCCAAGAGTTTTAATACGTTAGATAATTTAGATATCGGTCTATAATTGCTAATGTCATTTTTTGATCCTGATTTATGAATAGGCATTATAGTGGAAACTTTCCATCGGTTTAAGAACGTACCAGCTATAAGGGAATTATTAAAAATCAATTTTAGCGGACCGCAAATAAATAAACTACATTTCCTAAGAAACAACGTAGGAAGCCCATCTATATCAGGTTTAGGTGAATCCTTGAGATCAGATAAGGCAGCGAGTATATCAGATACATCAAACTGAAAGAAAGAAAAATCTGTGATTGAGTTAACACCATCCAAAAAACCTGTTGCAATACTTGGTACCCCAAATTCAAAGTTGAATTTGAAGAAATCGGCAAATAAGTTTGCTTGATCAACTGGAGAATTTGCAAATTTTGGATTTTGGATTAGTTACTATTTTATTTTCAAATTACACAATGTAATTGCTGTACAGAAATTTATTTAGAAAATCAAATTCCCTAGAATAATGCTCAAACATCCTCTTACTTTCATCACAATTTGTTGATTTGTAGACGTTGTGAAACTTATTTCTCAAATTTTTAATTTTTTTAAGCCAGGGGTATGTATACCAAGGCAATTTATAACAATCTGGCTTAACTCTAGGCACCAGAGAATGAAGTATTTCATTAATCTTACAAATAAATTTTGTTTTATTTTTAAAAACATAAAACCAAACAATATTCAAAATATGCAGATTTAAAACCTCAAAATTACATCTACTAAAATCGTAACGTAAATAATCAATATTAGAGCAGGGAAACTTATAAAAATCAACATCTACATTTAATGATACGTGATGCACTGTACTGAAGGGCTTACCACATTTTTCAATAGAAAATTTAATATTATTGGAAATAAATACAAGATCTAATAATCGACCAAGACAATTAAAAAGTTAATTAATTTGGACTAAAGACAAACCAAAAATTGTATCAATACAATTGATTTCATGCGTTAAATATGCGAAAATATAAGCTTTGACTGCTATTTGACGGTATGTATTCAATCCTTCCAAGCGTACGCAAATTTGATCAAGCAACGTGTCACTATTGGGCAACACTAAAGACGTAGACTTCAAAGACTTCTTTACATCAACCAAAACACCTCCTCCACGGGAACAGCAAGTTTTCACAGAATTCCTGTCTTTTCGGAAAACAGCGTACTTTTTAGTATCAAAAAACTCTCCATCATGGAAACCAATATCAAGCCAGGTTTCAACAAAAACAATGATATCGTAATCACATTGCGATGTCCACAAAAAAATAGATCTATGTTTAGTTCTGATGCCAGCCATATTTTGATAATAAATTTTGAGCGTATATGTTAACACCAAAAATGTTTGGTGGGTCAATAACCAATAATGCTGACGCTGTTAAGCGTGCCACAATTGGAGCAACGATCGCAGACGTTGTGCCATAAGTAATATCAAACAATGCTGACGCTGTTAAGCGTGCCACAATTAGAACAACGACCCCAGAGGTAATTTACGTTATGCCAGCAGTCAACGCGACGGTGCACATTTTGCGACGTCATCATTAGTTGGTAAGGTAGTTATCATTAAGAATTTTGTAATTAATTTAAGTCAGTTCATTTTGAATCATTAAATAAAGAAGTCGCTTCTCTAAGCAGCGCAATACAGGAATAAACTTTAATCTTGTTAATTGGCGCCCAACTAAATCAAGTACCCGAACAGGCTACAAGTGCAACTAAATCAAGTACCCGAACAGGCTACAAGTGCAACTAAATCAAGTACCCGAACAGGCTACAAGTGCAACTAAATCAAGTACCCGAACAGGCTACAAGTGCAACTAAATCAAGTACCCGAACAGGCTACAAGTGCAACTAAATCAAGTACCCGAACAGGCTACAAATTCAACACAATCAGCAGGAAGAGACCGTAGGACCTTCAACTGAGAGCAGCTGTGAAAAATTGACCCCTGAGTACCAACAAAGAAAAAGGATTCTGTCGACCTTCCGGCTCCCAGTATGCTAGCAATTATTTTAGTGTGAGTATAGTGATAAGTGACTAGAAGCCACTACGAATCCTACGGGACCCTCTAGCGGCAGTAAGAAAATTGTAAAAACCAATCCTGTGTAGTTTAAACATAATAAATAAGTGATTAAAAATAAAATATTCAAAATATAAAAGAAAAGAAAAATATAAAATGGCAAACCCAAGCAATTTAGTGAGACCCCCTATCCTAAACATCCAAAATCCTCCCATACCCCAAATTCAACCTAACGTGAACGCGATTGATATCGACGCGATAAGGCAAATGTGTGCAGAACAATCCCGAAATGTAGTCAGGCAAATTCTAAATCCAAACGCAGATATTTCGGGAATAGACCAAGACATAGAGGAAAGATATAGGGGAAATCTTACCGAACTGGACAAAATTCCAGACGTGGTTAGGTGTCTTAGGGAATTCTCTGGCAACCAATCCGAGTATAGCTCCTGGAAAAAGAGCGTGGAAAGGATTTTAAAACTATATGAATCCTATAAGGGAACGCCGAAATATTTCGGTATCCTCAACGTTATCAGAAATAAGATTATTGGCAGCGCTGACGCCGCCCTAGAATCTTACAATACTCCTCTAAACTGGGAATGCATTTCCCGCTGTCTGACACTGCATTATGCAGACAAAAGGGATTTGTCAACCCTGGAATACCAAATGATATCTATTGTACAAGGCAATTGTACTATACAAGAATTTTACCAGGTGGTATACTCCCACCTGTCTCTAATAACAAATAAACTCTCCAGTATGGAGATGGGACGTGAATCGTTAGATATTCTAACACAAACCTATAGGGACAAAGCGCTGGATACATTTATCAGAGGACTTAAAGGTGATTTGCCCCGTCTTCTGGGAATAAGGGAACCCACAGACCTTCCTCAAGCTCTGCATTTGTGTCTCAAATTAGAGAACCAACAATATAGAGCACAGTATGCAAATTCCCATGCAAAAACCGAGAAATCTCAACAGCAACCTCCACCTCGTAAGAACTATAATCCGAAATATATTAATCCAAATCAAGGATTTATTCCACAATCCTTCAATCAAATACCTCAAGGGTATTTTAACCAAAACCAGCCATCAATATCTCAACAACAATTCTTTAACCAGATGCCTCAACGGCAATATTATCAAAATGGCTATGGTTTCGCTCCCCAACGTCCAACGGCACCGAAGCCGCAAGCCAAACCAGAACCAATGGATGTAGATCAATCCATGCGATCGAAAGCGGTCAATTATATGAATAGGCCGGTGCAGGATAACAAGTTTGTAGGAAAAAGACCTACCAATCAATCAGCACAGGTTCATCAACCAGCGAAAATACAAAGGAATTTTCACCTCCAAACAGATGCACCTCAAAACGATTCAAATGAAGAAAACTATGCATCGGAAATGTACAATTATGAAAATGATCAAGAATTACAACCATTAGATGAATATGTTAATGAATATAACACCTTCAATCAAGAGGATGAACAGAATGAAACACAGGAATTCATTGATATTCATTTTTTAGGCTAACAAGCTCGTCCCTACCATATATCGAGTGTAGGACGAGCTCAGGTCAAACACTAAAATTTTTAATTGACACGGGATCAAATAAAAATTATGTCCAACCCGAACTTATCAAAAACCCAATTCCAAATAATGAAACGTTTTACGCGAATTCTGTTGGTGGTAAAACCAAAATTACACACCATACGTTTATAGATCTTTTCCATACAAATTCTAATGGCACTAAATTTTTTCTATTACCAACGTTGAAATCTTTTAACGCTATCCTGGGAAACGATAGCTTAAAGGAATTGAATGCGGTTATCTTTACTTCCGAAAATTATATGTTAATAGATAATAGAACAAAGGTGCTAATAAAGCAACAATACTCCCAATCCGTAAATACGATAAACATCAGGAACAACCATATGACTCAAAAACAAAAAGTCAACCTAGATTTAATTGTGAAGAGGTATGAAAAATTATTTAGTGACCCGAATGAGAAATTAACTGTCACCACGTCGGTCATGGGTGAAATACAAACCAAGGACGAAAATTCGGTATACTCACGGTATTACCCATATCCACTGCACCTAAAAGATGAAGTCGAAAGTCAGATTAAAGAATTATTGGATAACAATATAATACGACCATCTCGGTCACCATATAACTCGCCGATATGGATCGTACCGAAAAAGGCTGACGCCTCAGGGAAAAAGAAATATCGTTTAGTTATCGATTACAGAAAACTAAACGATGTTACTATACCTGACAAGTACCCAATCCCGAATATAAATGATATCTTGCCACAACTATCCAAAAGTAAATGGTTTTCTGTAATCGACTTGAAGAGTGGTTTTCACCAAATACCGCTAAAGGAAAGTGATATGAAAAAAACTGCATTCTCTGTGAACAATGGAAAATATGAGTTCACAAGACTTCCCTTCGGGCTGAAAAATGCCCCTTCAATCTTCCAAAGAGCTCTCGATGATATCTTACGTGAGCATATAGGGAAAATTTGTTTCGTCTACATTGACGATATCATCATTTTCGCAGAGGATGAAGAGACACATCTGAAAAACCTGCAAATAGTCTTTGAGACCCTACAAGGAGCAAATATGAAGGTCCAGTTGGACAAATGTGAGTTCCTAAAAAAAGAAGTAGAATTCTTAGGGTTTATCATATCAGATTCGGGAATTAAGACAAATCCGGAAAGAGTAAAAGCGATTCAAAATTTTCCGATTCCCAACACACTTAAAGATCTCAGATCCTTCCTCGGACTTGCGAACTTTTATAGACGTTTTATCAGGGACTATGCTAAAATAGCAAAACCCCTGACAATACTTTTAAGGGGGGAAAATGGACGCATGTCCAAACATGTTTCGAGTAAAATAAAAGTAGATCTTGACGAAGAGGCTTTAAATGCCTTCAAGAAATTAAAGAATACACTGATATCCGAAGATGTCTTATTAGCTTACCCAGACTTCGAAAAAGAATTCCAATTGACTACGGATGCCTCTAACTTTGCCCTCGGCGCTGTATTATCCCAGGATAATAGACCAATAATTTTTCTATCAAGAACTCTCCATAAGCCCGAAGAGCACTATGCGACGAACGAAAAGGAGATGCTCGCAATAGTATGGGCTCTCAAGTCTCTTAGAAATTATCTTTATGGCGCAGCCAAGATGAAAATCTTCACGGACCATTTACCTTTAACGTATGCGTTAAATAATAAAAACTCGAATTACAAACTGAAAAGGTGGAAGGCCTTTTTGGAAGATTACAAATATGAATTAATGTACAAACCTGGAAACACTAATGTTGTTGCAGATGCACTGTCAAGAATTCCACAGGAGGTAACACATATTAACTCCATGACAGCAACGCAACATAGTGATGAGAGCTCATCACAGAATCTAATCCAGTTTACAAATGCACCTCTAAATGCCTTCAAAAATCAAATCATAATATCTACCGGCAGTACAGCTTCCTACAAGTTTGAGATCGTTTTTCCCACGTACCATAGACATACAGTTTCAGAACAGGTTTTATCAAAGGATATTTTGGTTCATATTCTGAAGAAATATTTAAACCCTTCAGTAACGAACTGCATTAAAACTACAGACAAAATCCTTGGTGTGCTTCAGGAGATATTCGGACAACATTTCAGTCAATATCAAGTGAAATACACTAGGATTATGGTAATAGACCTCATAGGCGAGGAAGACCAGGAAAGGGAAATTATAACAGAGCATAACAGAGCCCATAGAAGCAGTTCGGAGAATAAGTCTCAAATTCTAACAAGATTCTATTTCCCACAAATGCACGCAAAGATTAAACGTTTAACAAAATTATGCAAAGTATGTAAAGAGAACAAATATGACCGCCATCCCAACAAAATTATGCTCCGGGAATCACCAATTCCCCAATTTCCAGGGCAAATTGTTCATATTGATATCTTCATCACCGAAAAGAAACCCATTTTAACGGCAATAGACAAGTTTTCAAAATACGCACAAGCGAGACTGTTGAAATCCAGGGCTACGGAAGATATTAAGCAACCATTAAGCGAAATCCTCTTGGCATTTGGCATGCCAGAAATTGTGGTAATGGACAATGAAAAATCTTTCAACTCAACAGCCATTACGTTTATGCTAGAGAATCAATTTAACGTAAAAATATTTAAAATACCCCCATATGCTAGCTCGGTTAATGGACAGATAGAAAGATTTCATTCCACACTTGCAGAAGTAATGCGGTGCCTTAAGTCGGATGGTGCCCACAACTCCTTATCGGAACTCCTCCATAGATCCTTATACGAGTATAATAACTCCATCCACTCAACTATACGCAAAAAACCAATTGAAGCTTTCTTCGGTAAACGCATTCATTCGGACCCTCAAGACCTAGAAAAAAATAGACTGGAAATTGTTGAAAGATTAAAGGAAAAGCAAGTACGAGATCTGGAGTTTCATAATAAAAAGAAATCACCTAAGAAGGATTACGAAATTGGGCAGAAAATTTATGTAAAAATTAATAAACGGCTAGGGACTAAGTTAAGCAAGACCTATTCTGAGGAAATCATTAAAGAAAATAGGAAAACTACCATTGTTACAGAATCCGGACGGATCGTGCATAAAAATAACATAAGAAACTAATTAAAGATTTCTTTTCAGAATCATACTTGCTCTCACAAGAGCTGAAGTGCAAATTCTTGACTACTCGAATTCACAAATCGTCACCATAAACACCGGTTATGCCAAGCTCCAAACTGGAACGTTCAAACTAATACATGTAATTGAACCAGACAATTATCAAAATCTAATAGACAAAATACAACTGACCCTACACCACAACGTGAGCACATCCCATCCTCTGTACCCCTTCCTATCCCATGAAACCAATCAACTCCAAGCTCATCTCAATAGAATTAAACCCCGAGTAAGGAGATCGCTTAATTTTATAGGGTCTGCATGGAAATGGATTGCTGGTAATCCCGACCATGATGACTTCGAAATAATTAAACAAAAAATGAATAATGTTTTGCGAAATAATGATAGACAAGTAATTGTAAATAAACTATCTATAGATAATATGAATGCTCTAGCTCAAACAACTAATCAAATTGTAAAGTATTTCAATTCTCATGAAATAGTCAATGAATCACAAGTATCAACTCTTAAATACAAAATAAAATTATTAAAAGAAGAACTTTTAAGTATTCAATATGCCATCCACTGGGCAAAAGCTGGAATAGTAAACTCATTCATTCTCACAAACAACGAAATAAATATTGTTAAACAAATTTTTGAAAAGGAAGCCATCCCTTATATTAATTTAGAAGAAGCATTCGAGTTCTCTGAAGTTAAAATAGCCTCCAGCAATAGTCATCTTATTTATATTGTTACCATACCAACTACCGATGTAAATTCATGTAATAAATTAATAGTTAAACCTACTAAATTTGGAAAATACGTTAATAAGATTCTGTATAACGAAGTATTGTTATGTAACAACTCAACTTTTGGCATAAAGTACCCCTGTAAATCATACAATAAATTAACCATCTGTAATAGTATTAATGTTGAAAATATAAATAATGATACCTGCCTAACAAATTTACTGAGAAGTCACACTTCAAATTGCACATTAATAGACAATGCCGACATACCCACTGTTGAAGAAATTGTTCCTGGAATACTCCTACTAAATCAAATCAACGAAACTATTCATATTAACGAAGAACCACGGGATCTGACCGGAACCTACATTCTGCAGTACCATAATGCATCAATAGTTGTCAAAGACAAAACATATAACTATTTCCAAATGATGGATGTTCAACCTTTACCACCTATTTTACAGCCTAGATTACCTGGATCAACGATTGAGAAAACGCTTACCTTACAATCAGTAAAAGAACTTCACCTCAAGAATACCGAAGAAATCGGCCTCCTAGATGTCAAGAACAGATGGACTTCAGGAATTAATTTTGGATTATCCACCATTATCATACTATTCGTAGTGATGCTTGTGAGAGGAAGAAATCAAACAAGCAAAGAAATTGTAACCACTATACCAGCAGTACACCTCTCACTCCCTGAAGTTGCCACCACAAATTTTATGGAATCGCAACAGACCCCAAGATTGTCCCAAATACCATATTTCTAAAATGTCACGATCGAGGACGCTCATAATTAAAAGGGGAGGTGTTAACACCAAAAATGTTTGGTGGGTCAATAACCAATAATGCTGACGCTGTTAAGCGTGCCACAATTGGAGCAACGATCGCAGACGTTGTGCCATAAGTAATATCAAACAATGCTGACGCTGTTAAGCGTGCCACAATTAGAACAACGACCCCAGAGGTAATTTACGTTATGCCAGCAGTCAACGCGACGGTGCACATTTTGCGACGTCATCATTAGTTGGTAAGGTAGTTATCATTAAGAATTTTGTAATTAATTTAAGTCAGTTCATTTTGAATCATTAAATAAAGAAGTCGCTTCTCTAAGCAGCGCAATACAGGAATAAACTTTAATCTTGTTAATTTATATGAGTGAGTCATTATCAACTAGGATTGAGTACTTGCAGGGTGAGCGTTGGGAAAATTTCGAAATGGACGAACATTAACGTTAGTAGGACAATACCGGTGCAATACCCAGCTTAAAATTAACACTTTTTAAATCAGCAACATTAACGTCCTTCTTTACTAATTTAAAGCAAGCCATATGAGCCTTACTGATGTCGGTATGCTTTTCAACATAGGCCATGATTTGATCTTCCGTAATATTTGATTTAAAGGAGGACAAACGTATCCACTTCTTCTTCACAATAACTTCAAGTTCAACATCGTCATTCACCCCAATGACGAAAGATTTACATCCGAAAGATTCACAACATTATTTGTCTGCGCAAGGGGGACAGAAACATTGTTGCCAGTAGAGCAAGGAGCACCATTACCTTCATTAGCAAGCGCAGAAACATAGCTAACACGAAAGTTATCTCTGAGACAGTTCCCAGTTAGCATTTGGAAGATCATAATCAGCCAACTGAGTCTTCTTCGAATACTTTTACTGATTATTTAGCTTCTTAATCAGTTCCGTAAGTGAAAAAGGAGTCGAATATGAGTCATGTTAATGCTTTGTATGTAAGTGTTTTATTGAACATACACTAATAAAATATACAACAATCAGAAATAAATCATGCGGGTGTTTCAAATATGCTGTTTTGAGCGTTGTTATGCAATGATATTTCGCGCAGCAGTCTGATGGTAAAGTGCTGGTTATGTTATAGCGGGACAACTTTCAGGTACTATTAGGAGAAAGTCAATTTGTTATTGAAGCAAGAGTCCAATAGTTGAAAACCAAAAAGAGATTGAATAGTTGGGCGCCTGCAAATACAATAACAATATATACAACAATCAGAAATACAGGAGACGCCCGATTAAACGCACAATTGATTGTCAGGTTGCTCGTTAAATCAAAAGGTTAATTAAATCGAGTATTAAAAAAAGGTTTTTAATTAAAATCATCAATTATAAAAATATTATAAATTCCAGTTGTTTCTTTAAAATATATTTTTTTATAATGGATTTGCTAAAAATACTTTTAAATACTTAAAATACGTCTCAAAACTGAGTCGTAAGTGATTATAAAAACGACTAACAAACGACCCAAATAAGACTCGAATATGAGTACAAAGTCGACTGAGAAATGACTCGAAAATGATTACAAAAACGACTAACAAATGACTCACAAATGATTACATGATGTCTCGAAAGCGACTCGAAAGAGTCTTCAAGAAGAGTCGCGGGTAGGGTACCATTTTCTCCCGACAAAACAGTATTTAATGATCAGAAAGCGAGCGCATTTATGCTTGTATTTATCGCGAAGGGGAGTCATAAAAGACTCATATATGATCAAAAATTTCACAAAATGCTAACTGGGTTATCACTCTCAGAAGCGTGAGTTGCAATAGTGTGCGTATCATCACAACAGTGTAAACTGGCGGGTAAATCAGACGGAGTGCGAGTTTTGGCGACTGAATCAGCATTGGTAGGCAGTATCACTGATGACTTAACAACGGCAGCATGCGACGTCAGAGTTAGCAGCAGAAGTCGAAGGGACGGTTTGAGCAGAACATGAATTAGTGATGTTTTAGATTATGCGCCTTCAGCCTGCGTTAATCGTTAAATTCTCTTTTGAGCACCCTTCGTAAATCATGAGCATTTACATTCTGCGTTCTACCCATGGGTTCTTTGTCGTCTAATCGGCTGTTCTGCGTCTTACTTACATTCGTAATAATTTTTCAAACAAAGATGTCTGATTTTCATGTTGCTGATGTTTAGTAATCCAAATTTCCACAAATTATAATATTTTTATATTTTCTTTAATATTTTTCGAATTATTTCTAATCATATACAAATAATCAGAAAATAATCTACTCAAACGATGTTCTCCCTTCGAAAGCAAAGTGTGAAACAACATGGCAGAAATACGAAAGAGAAACATCAAAAATCCTCTCGAATTCTCGTCTCGTGGGTGTTTGTCTACCCCTCTTGCTTCTTCCCACCTCTCACCCACCAAACACGAAAGTCGTGGGTGAAAGCTGCGGCTGAAACGCATAATCTAAAGGGTGTCTTAGAAATATCGTTAAGTGTTGTTTGCTTATTGAGAAGCTCATGAAGCATTATTTTCAGCTCTCTCACTTCATTGGACAAGTGAGAGACAACAGAAACCAAGTCAGTAGATGCATTAAGGCAGTCATCACAATTATAAATAATTTTTTTAATTTCTTTCAACGACTCAAATAGATTTAAATCAGCAACACCCGTACAAAAGTAATGATATTTGCCATTGCAAATCTTGCACTTTACGTACATATTTCTCGGATTGTAAGGACTTAAAACAGTAAGCAACAGTAAGTGGATCAATTGACATCGCGTCTGTACAAATCAAAAGTCAGAGATCGACTCGACATTCGGTACTTCCAAAATTCGTAATTATCACGACTCAGCTTCGTGAACAGAGGAGTTTGGAATCTGCCATAATTTACCTCTTTCAAATTGACGCAGATAATATACACTCTTATTAGCTTTGTTTCTTTACTTTTTGGGTAAAGTTCGGGTAAAAGAGAGTAAAAGCAAAATTCTCTCTCAAATACGCAATATTACCCAAAAGTAAAGAAACGCAAAAAAAAACACTTTTCTAGCCCGAAAACAGATATCAAAACACAAAACATATGCTTGACAACAAATCTTGCATATCATGTTAATTTTCACTGTTCATTTGCACACTTCCCAAATAAGCACTCTCAAAGCAATCACTTTTCAAAGTAATAAAATTGTAAATTCAATCATTTTTTTGACTTGCGTTATTTTTTTCACAAATAATACAAATATTTTTATGTTGACGTTTCGAACAGCTGATTGTTGGACACTTTGCCCAAACTTACCCGAAGAAAAAGTTTGGGTAAGTTCGGTAAAAAGAGAAACGCATTTTGACGTTAAGAGAAACAAAAAATCGCTCTCATTTGCCCAATTTGTGTGTAAAAAAAACTCGTTTGGGTTCCCGCGGTAAAGTAAAGAAACAAACCTATTATATACATATTTGTAGCCTTGCGATTCTTTCAATATAGGCCCATAACCTATTAGAATAATATCAAGCCGAGAATCGTTTTTATATAAAAGTTTATTAAACGTATGTGTTCAAGTTACAAACTATAATAAAGCTCCCAACAAAATCAAATATGTAGGCAAAATGATTCTAATTGGAAATATAAAACAAAGTACTTTACATATTGTGACAAGAGTTTTCAATAAAAAGTTTTGATAGAACAAGAATCGACGGCCAAAGTTTTAAAGACTTACCAAATTGGAATGCTAATGAAAACATTATTTTTTTTAGAAAAGGGTAATTTTTATTTAACTTAAAACTGTTATATGTTTTCATCGTCATATATATTTTGTTTATTAAATAATTTTGTATTTTTTACAAGCACTTTATATGTTTCACTGTTTTGTTTAATTACACATTATTACATTTATATTAGATGTTTTAAAAAATGTTTTAGACTTTCTTTGAAATTCACATTAAAGTAGCCGCAATTAAATACAATTTCTATTTTTAATTTTACTCGTTTTCTTAAATATTTTTTATAATTTCCCAATTTATGTTGTGTAATTAATTTTTTGTTGTGGTTTGTCATTTTTATAAATATATTTCATATACTATAATATATCATTGATATTGCTACGTCAATTAATTATCAAATAAAAAAATTTTAATTCGGAAATTTTATAAATTACAACTGCGCTAAGGGGATTGATTAAAAAATTGAACACGTTGTTGTTGTTGTTTCTTTATAAATGTTATTTTGGTTTTATTTATTACATATATAGCAGAGCCATTTCATTAAAATACGTAGAATGCTATAATTTATAAAATTTCCTTTCTATAAGTAGATTTCTTTTTGTTTTTTTTTTTTAATGAAGCAAATTATATTAATAATAAATCATATAATTAAATTTGAAATCAGTCATAATTTGTTTGTTGGATTTTTTTTTGTTTTCGTCTGTATATTTGTCTGTTTTTGGGTGGTTAGTAGTTATGAAATTGTCAAGATAACACTAAAACGTATATGATGTATTTTTATTTGTTTTGTATGATGAATAGCAGTTAGATATTAATTTGTATTTAATGTTTACTTTGTTGTTTAATATAATTAATAGATTTTGTTTTATTGGTACGTTATTATTTTGCTGTAGATTACTTAATTTTTGTGTTGCTTGTTGCTGAACGATTAGGTATATAGGTAGTATATGTTGTTAATTACTATAGTATATTATTTCATTATTGCATTCCAAAAACAGATATCTGGCGACTTTTGGCAAAACAACATAACTCAAAATCAACTAAATTTAATCCCTTAAAAAGATATTGAACGGATACCGCCATATGGAAAAAGGAGTGTTGTCTGATTTTAATATAGGTTGTTTATATTTTAAAAGTCGACAGATATTCATACCGTTTAACATATTGTTGTTGTACGCAAAAGACAGAATACTTTGATTTATATTTGTGCACTTTCATGAATATAATTCAATAGAGCCATTAACCAAATTTGAGGCGACTCAATCAATTGTAGCTTTATACTGGATATGACCAACATACCTTAACTCAATGAAAATCTGTTTAAATAACTATTGGTGTAGGCCGAATTTTTCTACCAAGAAATATAATTTTTTAAATGTGTTAAGTAACTCCAAACTTATACAATAAAAAGATACAAAACATCATCGTTTTTTGAAGAATATTGTGTAATTTATCTGTCATTGGCCACTAGGCTTCAAATTACAAGTCAATAAAGCACAAAAAAAAAGAACAAAAAATAAGATCCAATACAAAACTGCCACCATTTTTTTGCTCCCTAATACATTTGCGTTTTCTGTTTATTGCATATCCAAGATGAAGTTGGGCATAAGGCTTATAGTAATTCGAATTGAGATATTCATGTAAAACGGATTGTACATATAGAGTATGGGGTATTTATAACGAATCGTGTGTTTTTCATTCTACTACAATTTTGTATATAATGTGTGCTTGATTCTGTCTTGATTGTTATGTTAAGGTATACGTAAAAATTAATATAATAAATGTGTTGTTACTGAAATGCATTTTCATTTAAATAAATTCTTTAAAAATAAAAAAGTAGTTGTAAATAATTATCAAACTTCACAAAACTGTGAATAATTAATAAACTTTATATATCGATTGTTTGAAATTATGTTTGTACTCTTGATTGTGAAATTTCTGTTGAAACTATACTGATGTCTTACGATGACTCCAATTATTATGTCTTACATAATTAAAATTGAAATGTCAGCAATCGATATATTTTCAAGTTTAGTACTTCATGTACTTGGGCATTTCTACAGAAAGTGCCACCCTATGTCGCATCACGTCACACCCACTAATTGCTTATATTTTAGGATATTGTAATTCGACTGTTTTCTCTTTTTTTTACTAAATACAGAATGTAAGTAGCTCTATTTTTAGTAAAAGAAGAGAAGGCAATCAAACTAACTACTCCTAAAATATAAGCAGTCAACGAGGATGACGTGATGGGACAAAAGGTGGGCCTTTCTGTGGAAATACTCATATGTACTATGTAAAGTATATGCATTCATTTCGTTTTTGAAATACAACTACAGTGTTATTCTAAAAAAATTTTAAATCCACTTAAGACAGTTTACAGAGATAAGCTTATAACATATGAATTTCACGCGTTACATAATGTCTATACATCGAAATTATCTACTCTCAAATGTAGAGTTATGACATCCTTAAATTAAATTAATACATCTTTATTATCTTAATAAATTCTGAAATACAAATTGGCAAATACAAATAAGTAATGTTAAGTTGTCTTGTTTATATTTTTATTTTTAAAAATGTGTAACAACACCACTTTTTCAAAATTGAAAGATAATAAAAAAAAATGTAACAACTGAACGTATCATTTATTTCAAAATATTAAATTAAGTTACGAAACGAAATGTATGAAATCATACATACATATACTTTAGTATGTAATAATTATCAGTTAATATCCATTATTACTGCTGAAATTTTTGGAAAGTAAAACGAGGTTGCTGTTTGTTATTACCTTTTTGGAAAATGTTAATAATTATTGTACTTGGGTAGTTGTAGATAGTTGTTGCGTTTTCTTTAAATTCCGATTTGTTTGGTATCCATTTCTATCCGTAACTAATGTTGTATGTTGTTTTGGGAATAATGATTTCGTTTTGTTAAAGTCAATGTAACTAATGTCTTAATAGTTTTTGCTGATTGTTGTTGATGATGATAATGTTTGATGCAAAGTTATGGTAGGGTTGGGTGTTTTTGTTGTGTTTTATATACGATTTTGCATTGGTGAAGTTTTGAAGCATTTTTCTTGATTAATTTTCATTTAAATTGTAGTTGTGACCATTGTCTGAGGGCACTACCCAAAACAGGTGGGCATCTCTGTCTTTTTGATCTTTATTGCATTTTATTTAGTGTGCAAAGCGAAGTTTAGTTTCATGTATTGGAAGTATGTTGCGTTGAAGGTGTCACATTTTGAAGGTATTAACATAATACTTATTCATATTCGTTTGAAAGAGTCAAGTGATATAATTTCCAAAGGACATGTTAAGCGAAAACTGTATTTTTATGGTTTGCAATCTTGAAGTTAAGCTCGAGAAAACTGTGTTGTTTATTAAGTCATAATTTGTATATTTTTTCTCTTCCAGGAACTGCAAGCAAATTAATTAATTAATTACAATCATTTGCATTTTTAACTGGAACCAGAGTTAAACGACGTTATACATACATATGTGCTGCTTTTCGAGAAAAATGCAGTCTGTAACATAGGTGATTATTGTTTTCATGCAAAACTCTTACAACTTTTCATTTTTAGATAGTAAGTAATTTCAATAAATTTTTGTAATATCTTAAGGAATACTTTTCAGGTCTAAAATTTTCGTTGACAAAAGTTTTCGTTAGTATCCAATTATTTGTAATTTCTGATTTCAAGACAGAATGTACAGCACAGTAACCAAGCAATTGCATTATGCTCTTTGAAAACGATTACCATACGTGTTTAAAACTTCGAAAATAGTTGCGAGACTTAACAAAAATGTGTCATTATTAAAATTACATACCTCCCAATACGAAGCTAAAAATACACTTTGAAACACAATAACTCGGCAACCGTATGAGCTAACAAATGCTGCATGAAATTAAATTATCTTTAAAAAAACTGTTGGTGGTGTGAAAGCGATTCGTGAATGATGGCTGGCGTGAGGTTATGGTACGCACAACATACGTGTAGTGTAGTTAGATGTATAAAGTAAATGCGTATGTTTGAGTTTGCTTTATTTTCTAACGCTTAGTATTGTTGGTTTTTTAGTTTTATTTTCTTCTGTTTTCCCTTGCGGAAAACCACAATCATTTTGATAAGTTTTTGTTTAAATTCCAAGTCTGCAATTTGGTAATAAAAGAGAAAAGTAGCATGGAAAGAAAAGAAATTTATATATTTATATGAAAACAAGTATTGAATAACTAAAATGCAACAATTTTGGCAAGATAACGGTTAATATAATTATAACATGCAATATTCAAAGTTTTATGAATATCTCATATTGCAGTAAATGAAAAGAAAATAGAAAATTAAACAGGTGTTCATGTTGTAAAAGTATAAACAAATTATTTTCTGTTTTTGCCTCTTTCTTAAATTAAAAACTAAGTTTATGTAGAAATATTCAAACATAATCTGATATTTTGAATTCATATAAATCTTACATGCGGGATCCTTTTTGCTGTAGCAATTTTGCTCTGTCATTTAGTTCGACTTCTCGTCCAATCGTTGTACCACATTCCTTGGATACAACACATAGGTATTCATTATTATCAAATGCTCCATAATTTAATTGATACTGTGTGCCCACACTGATGACTTGTTCAAATCTCCAACCATCCGAAAGGGTTGAGATCATCTAAGATGTAGAACAAAACATTTAATTAAATATGATTCTCAATTACATTCTGAATGGTTACTTTATAATATTTTTGATAACTTTGAAATTGAAGAAAATAATACGTGTTACACCGTAGAAAAAATTCTAAGGGCGAGTTTAAACTACATTTAAATGGAGAATTTTCAACTGTGAAACTGGCCATAAGTCTCCCAAAACAATCTAAACGTAATTCATAGTTTTGCTTATACAGAATGATATTTCACACGTGAGAAATATAAATAGTTTTAAAAAAATTTTACAATGTTTTATATACAACTAAATATAAATAGAATAACAAGAATTAAAGTACATTTTCAATACGAATTATTTACTAGTAAAAAAAAATATTATAAATTTTTTGTAATTATGTTTAATCTTTTTCCGGAATATAATATTTGCAGCTTCGTTGAAGCTTCAAATTTTAATAATATATTGTGTCATTCTTAGTTCGAAAAAATATTTAATTTAGGATGATTTTTATTTATTTATTCGGTCTTTTTGTTGGTACTCTTTATTTTAATGTTCAACCTCAAGAAAATTTCTATTAATAGAAATATAGAATGGTCTTGAGCTTGAATATTAAAATAAAAGAGATATTTAATTACCTATGTTTCGTTGAAATTTCTTTATATGTTCCTTATTTATTTTCAGTATAATATTAAATCAATCAAAACATTGAATATACCAACAAAACCAATATATGAATATCCCCCAATAATATCATCATAAATATAAGTACATACATAAAGTGGTGGCCACGAATTTAGCACACACGGTATAAGAAACTCAGATACGTTTATATTTCCTGCAGTTCAATATATCTCCTGGGTAGACTCTCTACAAGGGTCATGCAACGTTCATTTGAAAATGCATACCAAGATCTTTAAATTTCTGCCCACAATTCGGCAATATTTGAAGGTTTGACTACTTGAATATGTCGCTCAACATCATTCCAAAAGTTCTCAATAGGGTTGAGATCAGGCTAATGAGCTGACAACTTCAAACCCTGAATTCCATTCTCCAATAAGCAACTCTTCACTATGCGTAAAGTGTGTTTTGGATCATTATCATGCATGAATCGCCAAATAAGAGGCATATTGTTATCTGCAAATGGCAGTTTTGGAAACGTGTTGATCCATTCGTGTGCCAATTTTATGTATTGGTCCAACTCCGTCCCAAGAAAACGCAGCCCACACCATCACACTGCCACCTCTGTGCTTCACTGTCTTAAATATGTACTTTGGATTGTGCTCCATGTTCGGGGGACGCCATACATACTTCTCACCATCACAATCGAACCGACAAAATTTTTACTCGTCACTCCATACCATATTTTCCCAAAAAGTTGTGGGCTTTTCTAAATATTCATGTGCAGTCAATGCAGTAAATTTTTTTAACACAAGTGGTTTGGGTTGGGCTATGCATTCACGAAGTTTTTTCCATTTAGTCTCCTTCTTATTGTTCTTGAAGAAACATCGTTACCAAATTCTGATAAAATATCTCTTTTAATCGTACTTGAGCTCTTAAATGGGTTTTTTAGTGAAGCTTTAGTAATGACACTGGGACACTGCTGAATGTTGTTGGAGCTCTCATATTTGTATATACGGTTTAAGGCGTTATATACCATCTTTCTGGAACACTTTATTATATTTCCAATCTCACCAACGGAACGTCCACTGTTTTTCATTTGCTGAATTACACCACCTTCCTGTACCCATATGCATTTAATGAATTATTTTTTTTTTTAAATTTTGTTACCATTGACTTCATATTTCCGAATCTCTCCATTTATTTTAATGTTGCGCAAATATAAAACCGAAATTATGAATATTTTAGAATTGCGCTAAATTCGTGACCAGTCAAAATTGGTTATTCTTGCAATTAAAGATTAATAGAAAGTGAAGGAAACTAGAAACAAAACTGGTCATGATCAGCACCTCGTATAGTACAGTAAAGAATAAAAAATGGTGAACAAAATCTAGAACTGGTCGAAATATAAGCGTTGGAATACTACAGGTAGTAAATGTGTTAAATTCGTGGCCACCACTGTATGTACACATGTATAAACACTCTGTATAAATTGAATGCAAAAGTTCAACGAACCTGTGTCAATTCTTGTTCACGGCATTGCAGTACACGATAGACACGCTTTTTATCTGAGTGAGGTCTCTGAAAAAATGCAAAAAAAAGCAGAAAAATAAAAGGTAAATATATAAAAAACAATCAATAAGCCAATCACATTATTGAAGCGAAAACTTTAGGAAAAACATATCCATACTTTACAATTACTTACTTGATCTCTTAGATTGATACATTCCTTAAGCAATGTTATCAGCTGTGTTACATTATAAAATTCAGCCTCTTCTAGAACTCCCTCCTCCGATACGCCATCTAGGACCAATTTCCCATGACGTAAGTAGTTAAGAACCGGTGCAAAGTATTTAGGATCTCTGTCTATTAAATAGGCACCAGTCTCATCCTTGAGATGAAAATAAATTAAATTAGAGGTGAAAATAATTATGAGAATCATTAGTTGTCTTGCAATAAATTATATATTTTTTTTATCATAACTAAAGTACACATGTATGTAACAATAATAACCGCTGATGAAGATCTGTAGCTAGATATGAAATAGCTATACGGTTGGCCAGGAATTATGAGGATGCATTTGCAAAACTATTTTTTGAAAACTACATCTCTATTAACAGAAATATAGAATGTTCTTGAGCTTGAATAATAAAATAATAATAAAATAATAAAAAAAATTACAGCAGACAGTTGTCCGAGGCCTTCGGCCACGGACTGTCCCTGCAGGCTGTGTCAGAGACACGGCCATTAAGTTTAACGTAGAATACGCCATCCGGTAAGAAAGAAAACATATATAACAATAAATTCATTTGCTTATATTATTTATCATTTATTGTTATATATGTTTTCTGTCTTATCGGATGGCGTATTCTACGTTAAACTTAATGGCCGTGTCTCTGACACAGCCTGCAGGGACAGTCCGTGGCCGAAGGCCTCGGACAACTGTCTGCTGTAATTTTTAAATTTACCAACGGCATTTGATTCAAGTCCGTTTAAAAAAAAAATATTATGTTCAATTTTTTTAAACTTAATTTAATTTATGTATTTTAATTAATATTTTTATTGAAATAAGTTCTGCGAATGTTGAGAGGGCCGCCCTAATATTAAAAAAGGTTTACCTTATCGAGTCTTCGCATTAGCATTCGAGCGTTGTGTGAAAGCTTTACGCTTTACAATTCAAAATTAATGTTACAACAGCTTTATTGAAGCTTTCGCAAAAAAGCTTTATTACGTTAGCTTACTGTTTGTTTAACTTTTTACTAGATACATGTTGCCATGTTCCTAAGCAATGTTGAGCAACCAAAAACACTCAACCAAACACCACACATATGTTTGAGTGTATGTGTTTAAACAATTTTCATTTGAGAAATTTAAATATTAGGAAGATATCAACCAATATGAAATGTATATCCAACGAAAGATAACATCTTCATTTACCTACAAAAAAAATTTAAAAAAAAATCATCTAGCCGTTTCCTCAAATTCAATGAAATAAAGATTACAACAATAAAAACCTGACATGACTCCTCATACCGTAAGGTAAGACGTATTCTACGTCAAAAAAATTTTTGGGTAAAACTCGTTATTTTAGCAAAAAATATAAAATAAAAAATCGGTGTGAACCAGAGAATAGCAATAAGTAATCGTTGCAAAAGTATACCCAAGTACGTACACAGAATTTTCATACTTGTGTGTACCCAAATTTTTAACACGCAGAATACATACCACCACATATTTGCTTTGTACAATTTATGTGTGTACTCTATACTTATAAGGAACATTTTCTCTACACATCCACTCCTATTCGCTCTCTTCGCCAGAATACATCTAAAGAATATTGTACAGACATGTACTGAAGTATTTTTTCATAATTTGTATACAGAGTCGTGTTATAAGTATGGGTACACACAAGTACTTATAAGTATACAGCAAGTGCTGTGGAAACGGAAAAATGTAGTTGATTTAGTGAGAAACTGAGAAATGTTGAATGGCTTGAATGGTCCTTAATACCAAACCCATCGAAAATAATAATTTTTTAATTCAATTTTATTTTGTTTGAGGACCAGAATGAGATTAATTTTTGTTGTCGATTTTTTAATAAGGCCACTAAACTACGTCAAAACAAAGCATTGCCAGGTTTTGTTGCATAAGCCCCAATATTCAAATGTTAATTAAAAACCAGTGCGCTAATTTTCAATATTTTCTAGTTCTATTATTCACTTTTCCACACTTTGTAAATGTATATACATACATACATACATACATATTTCCACATAATTTCACCGTACAACAGCGTTCCTTTACACAGCAACCAATTTTTTACTCATACCCAGTGGGTATTAAGTACCTAACAGACACAAGTGTTTTTGTATACTTCTGTATAACCTAACACACACAAGTGATTTTGTATACGTCTGTATAACCTAACACACACAAGTGTTTTCGTTTACTTTCGTTTAACAAGCGCCCAACAACAACCCTAACTCGCAATTGTACTTATGTACTACCCATCGAATGTTAGCACTTGTAGCTACTTAAGTTATCGTTGGCATAAATATGTAGAGTATTGTATGCGTTTCGTCTATTACTTGTATGTATTTGTATTTGTTTTGCGAATAATACTTGTAAGTGTATTCTAAATGGTACTTATCGACATTCTCTGGTGTGAACCCCTATTTTCAGAGTTATGGGCCCCTACATTTTGGGCATATGGGATAGTATTACGAGATGGATTACCAATTTTATATAGAAAAACTCAAAATAAACAAAAAAAAAATTAAATAAATTTTTTCGATAACTGTCTTAGTTATCGAGATATCCGATGTTAAATTTTTAAAAAATATCGATTTATTTTTTCAAAAGTTTCAGGGCGGGAATATGTTTCTTAATAGGAAATCAAAAAATAAGCAACAAAATAAGCAAAATTCTTCGATAACTAGCTTAGTTATCGAGGTATCACATTTATATTTTTTCTCCCAATAGCCAACATTGTATGTTTTTATGTTTTAACAATAAAAGTCAGTGGTTCCCTACCTCCAATAGTAGACTTTTGTAATCCCAGTTTTTTAAAATAATTTTGTATTTTTTGCTTGCGAAGTGTTTTTTTTTAAATAATTTTTTATTTTATTTTGTTATGAAAAATTATTAAAAAAAATCGCGCGATTTTTTCAAACAAATTTTTGTTTGCTTGCGAAGTGCGTTTTTAAATAATTTTTTATTTTTTTGTTGCGAAAAATTATTTTAAAAAAATCGCTCAATTTTTTGATTGCGAAGTGTTTTTGAAAAATCGCGAATAAATGATTTTTTGTATGAACTTTTTCCCCCCAAAAAATTGGGTTATAAAAGTCGACTATTGGAAATAGGCTCGCAATGGGTTAAAGGATCGTGAAATTGTGTATTTTCATAAGCTTTCCAATGATACCCATATTGCCCCAGTCCCTCAATATATATGGAGTATATAAATAAATAAATGGTTTCCCATTACATCCCATGAAGGGACTGGGGAGAACTTCTCACAATCACTGAGCTGTGAGCTTTCCAGTTTTCACTCACTGATGGGACATACAGTTTTACACCGATTCCGAACGGTAATTTGAGAAGCTAAGTCACTATGCGAGGTGACGGCCGTCGAAAGAAATTTTAAAGTGGTCAGAGCCGGGTTCGAACCCAGGATCTCATGTACAAGAGCCGCGCACACTAACCATTGCACCACCGACGGCCACTATATATGGAGTATATGGAGGAGTAAATGTTCAAGCTTCGAAGCCCTGTAATCCGGGAAATATGGGCGAGCCCCATATGACAAGTTCTATGCACTGATGGTATTTTGGACCCGATACGAGATTTGCACATATTCTAGGTTTAAGCCTAATATTATATTTATCAAGGATGTTGTAGACAGTAGAATAGACTCCCCCGAGCTTTTGTAACTAATACTTTTTAATGTGCCTACGAGGAATTTTAGAAACCATACATTTTTTAATGAATATCTTCATAGATTTGTGTCGAGAAGTCTGATTTTAAGTAACTTTCATGCAATCATTTAAATTTGTTAGATATGAGTCGCTCAGTTTTTAAAAAGGTGCTTTTCGAATATATTGCCTTAGAATTTAGTTAATTATTTATTACTATTGTTAGAATTAAGTAAATAGTTGTAAGAATAGATCTGTAAGGGCTCAGTCTAATAGATTGAAACGAATGAAGCCTACTACAAGAAATTGTAAATGGGGTCAAATCGCAGCTCCGAGGCAGCTAATTGACATCGCCAAGACGGTTGATAACACGATTACCGAACTTAGTACGCAAAATATCAACTGTTTGATGAACTGTGTGACATGGAAAATCAAAGATTATTCAAGTTCATATCTTCCATTTGAACACATATAGAGTCCGTAATCATGGCTTTGTAGCGCTTGTCGTTGGCTGAAATGGCGTTTCCAGCAGCATTTTCGAAAAAATGGGCCAATGCTGCCACCACTCCAAAATCAACACCAAACTGTCATTCTCGTTGGTTCAAACCACACGACGACGGGGAACGTAAGTTTTAAACACTAGCAAGCCTGTCTCACGAACTTTTTGCACAAACTTGTATAGCGCGCGCGGTGGGTTCTTCATTTTGGACCAAAAATTATTTTTAACAAACGCACTGTAGCACTCATTTTGGAAATAAGTTTGCAATATTTCCCAACGTTGTTCAAGCGTAAAACGACTCATTTTGGTCCGCGGAGGTATAATACAATAATGCAATATTTCGAACACTAAAAATCGATCAGGTTCAAATAACGTGATTTAAAAAGATGCCTGTATTTGGACCACCTTTTAAGGTATGGTGATGTACATAAATAATAGGAATATATGTATGTTACGAGTATTTGTAATAAAGCCATAATAAACCAAAAGAAATTAAGGGTAGTATTCTAAAAGTCCCGAAAGTGAAAGTAAACGCAGAAGCCAACGCGAACGCCAAAGACAAAAAATGGTAGTTTATATATCACTTCGCGCTTGCGTTCGCTTACGAAAGCTGTCACTGACATTTGTGGTTTATAGAGTTGCCCAACTACAATAAACAATTATAGACTAGTAAAAGTCATTTTGAGTGAAATGTGCAGAATGAAAAAGATTAAAAAATTTAGATCTATTTCAGTAGATCAACAGATATTAAGATTGCTATTATTTATAATACTGCAAATACCAACAATATTCACATAAAATGTGTAAAGAAACCTGTTATTTTGGGTTACAATGTCGAATAAATTTCCCCATCTATATTAAATTAGTTGTCTTTTCAAAAACACGTGCCATTTGACGGTATGTATTGGTTGTAATGCATTGGTTCTTTTGTTTATTATTGTCAACATCAACTGATGTCTATAATTTTTTAAATATAATTCTAATAGATTTCCAAGTCATTGTTTATTTCAACTTTCCATTTCTAATTTTCGTATTATAAATAAGAATTTCAGTGCGTAAACAGTATAATTTGCGAACAGTATATAATGCATTTCAGCCAAAATTGGCAGCTACATACCTCTGACAAATATTTATATGTGCAAAATATTTTTTTTCTTTCCTTCTGCAAACTAACTGTAATTTAATGTCGACCATATACAATTTTTTCGAGAATATCCCTCTCTCTTTATCATATACTTTTTTCTCTTTTGGACTTTATTTGTAGTCCCGTTATCGCTGTAAGTCTGCTATTCAATAGAAAATAATTATATGTGCAGTCGAGTTCCTGACACTTTAAAGTGAACAATTCTATTTTTCTCGGGTGTTTAGTATAAAATATCTTTCTGTACGTGAGTAAAGTGATCGTTATGAATATATTCTAGCAAACTTTATATTCAGTTTTGTTTCTAGTTGAACATGCCACGTGGAAGTGAACTTGCGGATGAGGAGCGCGGAGAAATTGGTGGAATGAGACTTGCAGGTAAACGAATTGGCGAGATTGCAGCTGCAGTAAATCAGCATCGCAATACAGTTTCGAATTTTCTCAAAGACTCCGAAAACTATGGTTGCATTAAGCGCAGAGGACGCATCCCAACTGTAGAACAGAGGACTACGCGCCGCATTCGGCATTTAACAGCTAATGAGGATATGAGTTGTAGGGACATAAAGGTGGAATTGGGTCTAAATGTAACGAGACAGCGTGTCCAGCAACTGCTAAAGGACGATATAGGTCTTCGGTACCAAAGCAAAATGGTCAAACCACGCTTAACCCAGCGCCATAAAAATGCGCGTATTGCTTTTGCAGAAAAGTACAAGTTTTGGGAGGACGAATTTGAAACCGTTATATATTGGAAAGATTTACGACATCCTCGGCAAACGTGCTACAAGCGAAACCACGGTGGTGGATCTGCTGCATTTGGAGCACGAGGGAAGTCAGAAATATGCTTTGTCCCAACTAAAATGAATGCGGAAGCATACGTTGATCTGTTGGACAGCAACTTAATTAACTTTGCTGGCGAATTATATGGAGATAACTGGAATTTTCAACAACACAATGCCCCGATCCACATTGCTCGGCTCACAAGGGATTTTTTTAAGTCCCGAAATATTCCACTACTGGAGTGGCCAGCCATAAGTCCCGACCTTAACCCAATTCAAGACCTCTGGGGGATACTTTCCGCCAAGGTGTTTTCAAAGTCGAAGCAGTATACGACGCTTAAAGAGCTAAAATTAGCAATATTGGCAGAATGGGAGAACATTGACATGTCCACTTTAAGCAACTTAGTGAGTTTTATGCCACGCAGGCTACAACAAGATCTTATACACAAGAGCAACTCAATATCATATTAATTACATATTTTAATTGGATAAGAATAAGAATTAAATTTAAGTTTCATTTTTGCATATATATAAATATTTTCTATGAATAATATATCACACTTTTTTTTTTGTTCTAAAAAAGAAATGAAAAAATATGTGTTCTTATAAATTTAAAGAACAGATAAATATAAACTAATAAATAAAATAAAAATCAAAAAAATTTTAACTATCAAAATTTCCCTTGACCTCAATTTATGACAATACCAGTAAAATAAAATACATGCGGTTCAGAAACTAGTGTGGTAAGATATATCAACACAGCATATACATGTCTCGATAACAGTAAAATATACATGGACCTTCTTTTGATTTCGTATAGGAAAATATGTCAACCGATGTTTTTGCCCAAAGCATATCAAATTCTGGGTCTATACGTCGTAAAATGGTACAGTTTTTTTGGGTGGATTATACCTATATTCTTTATTGTTTTTTCACAAATTTATTTCTCAATGTCTGTTTAAAGTATTAATTTACTGTAAAGTCCTCGTGTAACATAGAAAAGTAGTTTAAAAAATAGTAATTTAACAATAACATCGACAAATAATTCTGATGTATGATAATTGTGAATTCTAATCAAAATATACTTTTGCATGGAATTTCTAATGCCTGAATTGATTTCCAACTAATATTTTCCCTCTGTGTACAATAATATGTGTTCATGATTAATTGTACATCCCTAACCAGAGTAGTTTACCAAATTGAGTTCACATTACAATCTGAAAAAACATCAAGTAGTTCCATCAATACATGATCTATTGAAAACAATTTCTCATTTAGCATTCAAATAAAAATCGGATTCACCTGTATTTTTAATACATAATACGCAATTAATATTCTGAAGCGTCTGGCTATTAAATCGTTTCGTATTTTATTACTTTTTTAATTCAGTATGATTTGTATTCTACAACTAAGAAATTAAAATTGTAAGTACATACAAAAATGATAAATAAATGGGCGTATGTGTATTAGATCGACTCACATTTTATGGTGGTTTCTTTTTCTGATGATTCCCAAAATATTTCATGTCTAGCATTAAGATCCCGTGAGCTGGATCGTTTTAAAAAAGGTATTTTTTAGTTATTCACAGAAATGTATACTTTATCTTAAGAGAATTTATGTAATATACAATGTATATTGTTATCATATGAAAGGGTGTTTTAGGGCGCGTCCAACGATATATAAAACATGCCATAGCACAACTTTTTTTCAGGGATATTCTCCAAAAAAAAATAATTTTTAAGATTTTAGTATGGAGGTTTTTCTGAATTAAATGTCAGATTAGAGTAATTCTAAATATTAAAAATTTGGAACAGATCACCTCGGAAAATGTATTGTCTATACTATACAACAATGTGGTCCTTCTCATAACAAAAGATTTGATACTCATTGTTGGTTAATTTCAAAAAAAAAGCAGAAACATGTATTTACTTACATAAGTCGACTAAAGATAAAAATATGTCAATCTGACATTTAAATCAGAAAAATCTCCGTACTAAAAACTTCAAAATTCTATTTTTTTGCAGAATATCCTAGAAAATAAGATGTGTCATGCTTTGGTATGTTTTATGAACCGTTGGACGCGCCTTAAAAAATCCTTTCATATGACACCAATATTGTATACGTTGTCAATAGTTAATTGACAATAGTTGTATATGTACATTGTCAATAGTTAAATTATCGAACTGGTTGGTGAAATATGTTATCTTCGTTTTGTAAGGCCCCTGGCCCCCCGTGGTTGTTGGAGACCGAATATTTTGTAATAAGGATTTAAAACTTCAACGCAATTAATTAAAAAAGGGAAAAAGAAAATTTATTTAAATTTCAACAGCAACGTTCAAATTATTTTTTCAGACTGACTCAAGAAACAAAAAGAATAAGTATACAATTTAATTTTCCAAGTCATACAACATAAAACCTAGTTGATTGTATTCAAACATAAACAAAGTTCATTCGATTACAAGTACGTATTACAACAGAATAAGTAGGTAAGTCAATAGTTAAATTACAAAATTGTTTGAAAAACGAAAAAAAAACCTCTTTTAAAAATGGTCCAGCTCACGGGATCTTAATGATAGGCACAACATATTTTGGGAATCATCATAAAACAAACCAAACACCATTTTGAGGGTTGGACAAAATCAACTTTTTTTTGTGTGAATCGGTCTAATGTATATAAGCATACGCAAATTCACTATTCAGTTACTGCGTAGAAGAATAAAATTAAGAACAAAAACTATAAAAATACTTTGGATGTACGATAATGTTTCGTATGTGATTTTTACCTCCACCGGTTACTGGATGTAAAACTATTTTTTTCAGTATAATTATAAAAATATGATTTTTTTATTTTAAGTTTAATGGTAAACATTTCACTTTACTTGTGTTAATTTATCTTAAAACGTCGAAAAATGTCTCTTGGTTAGGAGAAGATTGACACTCGCGTTCTCACTCGTGTGTTTTGCACAGAGTCGTGTTAAATAACATCAAGCATTGTACCCATACCGCTATCGAGTCACGTAACTTAATTTATAAAATGGAGGGTTTAAAAGTAGTGCAACATACTAACGATGTCGTCATTTTTGAATACCGTGATCAAAACACATATTTGAATATACCGAGTAAAAGAAATGTCCCTAACCTTGCTATTAAGTGTACCGACGGTAATGCAATGTGATGCCGGTCGTTACAAACATTACAACTAATTCGACTTTTATACGATGACTTATGACCCCGGGACACGAGTCGCGACTTACGATGCTTCTTGGTGCGGGGTGAAGAGAACAATGAGGGGTAGCATAAGAGTCACGAATTGGAAATTCAGGGGGCATTTTGATAATTCTCTTTCATCTCTGTCGTGTTTTTGCATGGCGGTAAAGCAACAGTATACAAAAAATGGTGAAAAATAGTTTTGAAGCAATTTCATAACAATTTAAAACAATACAAGAGCAATTTTATCATATATATGGAGTATATAAATAAATAAATGGTTTCCCATTACATCCCATGAAGGGACTGGGGAGAACTTCTCACAATCACTGAGCTGTGAGCTTTCCAGTTTTCACTCACTGATGGGACATACAGTTTTACACCGATTCCGAACGGTAATTTGAGAAGCTAAGTCACTATGCGAGGTGACGGCCGTCGAAAGAAATTTTAAAGTGGTCAGAGCCGGGTTCGAACCCAGGATCTCATGTACAAGAGCCGCGCACACTAACCATTGCACCACCGACGGCCACTATATATGGAGTATATGGAGGAGTAAATGTTCAAGCTTCGAAGCCCTGTAATCCGGGAAATATGGGCGAGCCCCATATGACAAGTTCTATGCACTGATGGTATTTTGGACCCGATACGAGATTTGCACATATTCTAGGTTTAAGCCTAATATTATATTTATCAAGGATGTTGTAGACAGTAGAATAGACTCCCCCGAGCTTTTGTAACTAATACTTTTTAATGTGCCTACGAGGAATTTTAGAAACCATACATTTTTTAATGAATATCTTCATAGATTTGTGTCGAGAAGTCTGATTTTAAGTAACTTTCATGCAATCATTTAAATTTGTTAGATATGAGTCGCTCAGTTTTTAAAAAGGTGCTTTTCGAATATATTGCCTTAGAATTTAGTTAATTATTTATTACTATTGTTAGAATTAAGTAAATAGTTGTAAGAATAGATCTGTAAGGGCTCAGTCTAATAGATTGAAACGAATGAAGCCTACTACAAGAAATTGTAAATGGGGTCAAATCGCAGCTCCGAGGCAGCTAATTGACATCGCCAAGACGGTTGATAACACGATTACCGAACTTAGTACGCAAAATATCAACTGTTTGATGAACTGTGTGACATGGAAAATCAAAGATTATTCAAGTTCATATCTTCCATTTGAACACATATAGAGTCCGTAATCATGGCTTTGTAGCGCTTGTCGTTGGCTGAAATGGCGTTTCCAGCAGCATTTTCGAAAAAATGGGCCAATGCTGCCACCACTCCAAAATCAACACCAAACTGTCATTCTCGTTGGTTCAAACCACACGACGACGGGGAACGTAAGTTTTAAACACTAGCAAGCCTGTCTCACGAACTTTTTGCACAAACTTGTATAGCGCGCGCGGTGGGTTCTTCATTTTGGACCAAAAATTATTTTTAACAAACGCACTGTAGCACTCATTTTGGAAATAAGTTTGCAATATTTCCCAACGTTGTTCAAGCGTAAAACGACTCATTTTGGTCCGCGGAGGTATAATACAATAATGCAATATTTCGAACACTAAAAATCGATCAGGTTCAAATAACGTGATTTAAAAAGATGCCTGTATTTGGACCACCTTTTAAGGTATGGTGATGTACATAAATAATAGGAATATATGTATGTTACGAGTATTTGTAATAAAGCCATAATAAACCAAAAGAAATTAAGGGTAGTATTCTAAAAGTCCCGAAAGTGAAAGTAAACGCAGAAGCCAACGCGAACGCCAAAGACAAAAAATGGTAGTTTATATATCACTTCGCGCTTGCGTTCGCTTACGAAAGCTGTCACTGACATTTGTGGTTTATAGAGTTGCCCAACTACAATAAACAATTATAGACTAGTAAAAGTCATTTTGAGTGAAATGTGCAGAATGAAAAAGATTAAAAAATTTAGATCTATTTCAGTAGATCAACAGATATTAAGATTGCTATTATTTATAATACTGCAAATACCAACAATATTCACATAAAATGTGTAAAGAAACCTGTTATTTTGGGTTACAATGTCGAATAAATTTCCCCATCTATATTAAATTAGTTGTCTTTTCAAAAACACGTGCCATTTGACGGTATGTATTGGTTGTAATGCATTGGTTCTTTTGTTTATTATTGTCAACATCAACTGATGTCTATAATTTTTTAAATATAATTCTAATAGATTTCCAAGTCATTGTTTATTTCAACTTTCCATTTCTAATTTTCGTATTATAAATAAGAATTTCAGTGCGTAAACAGTATAATTTGCGAACAGTATATAATGCATTTCAGCCAAAATTGGCAGCTACATACCTCTGACAAATATTTATATGTGCAAAATATTTTTTTTCTTTCCTTCTGCAAACTAACTGTAATTTAATGTCGACCATATACAATTTTTTCGAGAATATCCCTCTCTCTTTATCATATACTTTTTTCTCTTTTGGACTTTATTTGTAGTCCCGTTATCGCTGTAAGTCTGCTATTCAATAGAAAATAATTATATGTGCAGTCGAGTTCCTGACACTTTAAAGTGAACAATTCTATTTTTCTCGGGTGTTTAGTATAAAATATCTTTCTGTACGTGAGTAAAGTGATCGTTATGAATATATTCTAGCAAACTTTATATTCAGTTTTGTTTCTAGTTGAACATGCCACGTGGAAGTGAACTTGCGGATGAGGAGCGCGGAGAAATTGGTGGAATGAGACTTGCAGGTAAACGAATTGGCGAGATTGCAGCTGCAGTAAATCAGCATCGCAATACAGTTTCGAATTTTCTCAAAGACTCCGAAAACTATGGTTGCATTAAGCGCAGAGGACGCATCCCAACTGTAGAACAGAGGACTACGCGCCGCATTCGGCATTTAACAGCTAATGAGGATATGAGTTGTAGGGACATAAAGGTGGAATTGGGTCTAAATGTAACGAGACAGCGTGTCCAGCAACTGCTAAAGGACGATATAGGTCTTCGGTACCAAAGCAAAATGGTCAAACCACGCTTAACCCAGCGCCATAAAAATGCGCGTATTGCTTTTGCAGAAAAGTACAAGTTTTGGGAGGACGAATTTGAAACCGTTATATATTGGAAAGATTTACGACATCCTCGGCAAACGTGCTACAAGCGAAACCACGGTGGTGGATCTGCTGCATTTGGAGCACGAGGGAAGTCAGAAATATGCTTTGTCCCAACTAAAATGAATGCGGAAGCATACGTTGATCTGTTGGACAGCAACTTAATTAACTTTGCTGGCGAATTATATGGAGATAACTGGAATTTTCAACAACACAATGCCCCGATCCACATTGCTCGGCTCACAAGGGATTTTTTTAAGTCCCGAAATATTCCACTACTGGAGTGGCCAGCCATAAGTCCCGACCTTAACCCAATTCAAGACCTCTGGGGGATACTTTCCGCCAAGGTGTTTTCAAAGTCGAAGCAGTATACGACGCTTAAAGAGCTAAAATTAGCAATATTGGCAGAATGGGAGAACATTGACATGTCCACTTTAAGCAACTTAGTGAGTTTTATGCCACGCAGGCTACAACAAGATCTTATACACAAGAGCAACTCAATATCATATTAATTACATATTTTAATTGGATAAGAATAAGAATTAAATTTAAGTTTCATTTTTGCATATATATAAATATTTTCTATGAATAATATATCACACTTTTTTTTTGTTCTAAAAAAGAAATGAAAAAATATGTGTTCTTATAAATTTAAAGAACAGATAAATATAAACTAATATATAAAATAAAAATCAAAAAAATTTTAACTATCAAAATTTCCCTTGACCTCAATTTATGACAATACCAGTAAAATAAAATACATGCGGTTCAGAAACTAGTGTGGTAAGATATATCAACACAGCATATACATGTCTCGATAACAGTAAAATATACATGGACCTTCTTTTGATTTCGTATAGGAAAATATGTCAACCGATGTTTTTGCCCAAAGCATATCAAATTCTGGGTCTATACGTCGTAAAATGGTACAGTTTTTTTGGGTGGATTATACCTATATTCTTTATTGTTTTTTCACAAATTTATTTCTCAATGTCTGTTTAAAGTATTAATTTACTGTAAAGTCCTCGTGTAACATAGAAAAGTAGTTTAAAAAATAGTAATTTAACAATAACATCGACAAATAATTCTGATGTATGATAATTGTGAATTCTAATCAAAATATACTTTTGCATGGAATTTCTAATGCCTGAATTGATTTCCAACTAATATTTTCCCTCTGTGTACAATAATATGTGTTCATGATTAATTGTACATCCCTAACCAGAGTAGTTTACCAAATTGAGTTCACATTACAATCTGAAAAAACATCAAGTAGTTCCATCAATACATGATCTATTGAAAACAATTTCTCATTTAGCATTCAAATAAAAATCGGATTCACCTGTATTTTTAATACATAATACGCAATTAATATTCTGAAGCGTCTGGCTATTAAATCGTTTCGTATTTTATTACTTTTTTAATTCAGTATGATTTGTATTCTACAACTAAGAAATTAAAATTGTAAGTACATACAAAAATGATAAATAAATGGGCGTATGTGTATTAGATCGACTCACATTTTATGGTGGTTTCTTTTTCTGATGATTCCCAAAATATTTCATGTCTAGCATTAAGATCCCGTGAGCTGGATCGTTTTAAAAAAGGTATTTTTTAGTTATTCACAGAAATGTATACTTTATCTTAAGAGAATTTATGTAATATACAATGTATATTGTTATCATATGAAAGGGTGTTTTAGGGCGCGTCCAACGATATATAAAACATGCCATAGCACAACTTTTTTTCAGGGATATTCTCCAAAAAAAAATAATTTTTAAGATTTTAGTATGGAGGTTTTTCTGAATTAAATGTCAGATTAGAGTAATTCTAAATATTAAAAATTTGGAACAGATCACCTCGGAAAATGTATTGTCTATACTATACAACAATGTGGTCCTTCTCATAACAAAAGATTTGATACTCATTGTTGGTAAATTTCAAAAAAAAAGCAGAAACATGTATTTACTTACATAAGTCGACTAAAGATAAAAATATGTCAATCTGACATTTAAATCAGAAAAATCTCCGTACTAAAAACTTCAAAATTCTATTTTTTTGCAGAATATCCTAGAAAATAAGATGTGTCATGCTTTGGTATGTTTTATGAACCGTTGGACGCGCCTTAAAAAATCCTTTCATATGACACCAATATTGTATACGTTGTCAATAGTTAATTGACAATAGTTGTATATGTACATTGTCAATAGTTAAATTATCGAACTGGTTGGTGAAATATGTTATCTTCGTTTTGTAAGGCCCCTGGCCCCCCGTGGTTGTTGGAGACCGAATATTTTGTAATAAGGATTTAAAACTTCAACGCAATTAATTAAAAAAGGGAAAAAGAAAATTTATTTAAATTTCAACAGCAACGTTCAAATTATTTTTTCAGACTGACTCAAGAAACAAAAAGAATAAATATACAATTTAATTTTCCAAGTCATACAACATAAAACCTAGTTGATTGTATTCAAACATAAACAAAGTTCATTCGATTACAAGTACGTATTACAACAGAATAAGTAGGTAAGTCAATAGTTAAATTACAAAATTGTTTGAAAAACGAAAAAAAAACCTCTTTTAAAAATGGTCTAGCTCACGGGATCTTAATGATAGGCACAACATATTTTGGGAATCATCATAAAACAAACCAAACACCATTTTGAGGGTTGGACAAAATCAACTTTTTTTTGTGTGAATCGGTCTAATATGTATATAAGCATACGCAAATTCACTATTCAGTTACTGCGTAGAAGAATAAAATTAAGAACAAAAACTATAAAAATACTTTGGATGTACGATAATGTTTCGTATGTGATTTTTACCTCCACCGGTTACTGGATGTAAAACTAATTTTTTCAGTATAATTATAAAAATATGATTTTTTTATTGTAAGTTTAATGGTAAACATTTCACTTTACTTGTGTTAATTTATCTTAAAACGTCGAAAAATGTCTCTTGGTTAGGAGAAGATTGACACTCGCGTTCTCACTCGTGTGTTTTGCACAGAGTCGTGTTAAATAACATCAAGCATTGTACCCATACCGCTATCGAGTCACGTAACTTAATTTATAAAATGGAGGGTTTAAAAGTAGTGCAACATACTAACGATGTCGTCATTTTTGAATACCGTGATCAAAACACATATTTGAATATACCGAGTAAAAGAAATGTCCCTAACCTTGCTATTAAGTGTACCGACGGTAATGCAATGTGATGCCGGTCGTTACAAACATTACAACTAATTCGACTTTTATACGATGACTTATGACCCCGGGACACGAGTCGCGACTTACGATGCTTCTTGGTGGGGGTGAAGAGAACAATGAGGGGTAGCATAAGAGTCACGAATTGGAAATTCAGGGGGCATTTTGATAATTCTCTTTCATCTCTGTCGTGTTTTTGCATGGCGGTAAAGCAACAGTATACAAAAAATGGTGAAAAATAGTTTTGAAGCAATTTCATAACAATTTAAAACAATACAAGAGCAATTTTATCAGCCATTGTTCATTCAAAATGTTGAAATTGAGATTATTATGAATAGATAAATAAAGAAGATTAACCGACAATACGCAACAAAGAGTCACGCATAGCTGAGAGTGTACACGAAGACCGTGGAGCGTCGATTCGGCGCCGTTCGCAGCAACTCGGACTGACGTATGGAACGACTTGGCCCATTTTACTTCCAGATCTTAAATTGAAAGCGTACAAAATACAGCTTGTGCAAGAACTGAAGCCGCCCGACCTTCCCAAGCGACATCGCTTCGCTCTATGGGCTCTTGAAAAGTACCAAGAATATCCGACGTTTTCGAGCCAAATTTTGTTCAGCGATGAGGCCCATTTCTAGCTCAATGGGCATGTAAAGAGCAACCTGAAGAGATTCAACAGCTGCCACTTCACCCAGAAAAAACAACGGTTTGGTGTGGTTTGTGGGCTGGTGGAATCATCGGTCCATATTTCTTCAAAAATGATGCCGATGAGAACGTAACTGTCAATAGCGACCCGTATCGTGCCATAATAACCGACTATTTGATGCCTGAAATTGAAGCTCGTGATCTCGGCGATGGTGCAATGGTTAGTGTGCGCGGCTCTTGTACATGAGATCCTGGGTTCGAACCCGGCTCTGACCACCTTCAAAAAAAAATTCTTTCGGCGGCGGTCACCTCGCATAGTGACGGCGACACTATCGAGTATCTAGCCATGAAAAATCTTCTCAAATTACCGTTCGGAATCGGTGTAAAACTGTAGGTCCCCATCAGTGAGTGAAAACTGGAAAGCGCACAGCTCAGTGATTGTGAGAAGTTCTCCCCAGTCCCTTCATGGGATGTAATGGGAAACCATTTATTTTATTTATCTCGGCGACATTTGGTTTCAACAAGACGGCGCCACTTCCCACACATCGCATCAATCAATGGATTTATTGAGAGAACACTTCGGTGAGCAGATAATTTCACGTTTTGGGCCGGTCGATTGGCCACCAAGATCGTGTGATATCACACCGTTAGACTTTTTCCTGTGGGGATATGTAAAGTCTAAAGTTTATGCGGACAAACCCTCTTCGATTCAGGCCTTGGAGCAAAACATCACGCGTGTCATTCGCCAGTTACCAGTCGAAATGCTCGAACGAGTCATCGAAAATTGGACTCAACGGATGGACCATCTGAGACGTAGCCGCGGCCAACATTTGATAGACATAATCTTCAAAAAATAAATGCCAAAGAATGTTCTTTCAAATGATAATAAACATTCCCCATTCAATTTTAATTTTCTGTGTTTTTTTCTTTAAAAAAGTAGGGAACCTGGAAATGGATCACGCTTTATAACGTGTTTGTAGCTTGTCGAAAATATAGTATACTTGTGTTCAAACACGTTGTGTTTGCTATTCAATATAACATGTTTGAGACCCAATGATTAATAGGCTATAATATATGGTTTTGAGACCCAAATGTGGCTTTTTTGTTGAAAACCAATACGAGACAAACAAAGAAACAAAAAAGGAGCAGATCTTCAATTCATTAAAGCAGTGCTTGCAAACATGTACATGTTTCCTGCAACATGTTGCTGGGGCCGATATTTTTCAGCATGTAGTAGACACGCGTGACGTTGGCAAATGCCAAGGCAGGTTTGTGGTTGGAGTCAGTGGCACGCGATGGGACAGCGGAATACACGGCGATAACTGGACTGATGGCGATAGTATCAGTAGCAGTCGCGATGGTCATGAATAGTGCAGTGCTGCAATTAGGTGTGATTTCGGCCGACGTAGTCGCGATGGCTATGGAAAGTGGCGTAAATGTAGTCCCTATTAGACCGGAACACGAAAAAAATGTCCCAAAGTCGAGGGCAAACGTTAAACATCATCTCGAGATAATTAAACAAAAAATTCAGCCCGTGAAAAATAGACCAAATAGTTGTTTATCGTAGTTTGTTTGTTTTTGGCTCGATCGTAACATAATACTACATTTGTCCTATATATGTATGTCGCTGACGTAGGACATCATTTTGTAATGAAGGCCTCATTTAATGCAGTTTCTATCCCTATTATCAATTATTTCGTCAAGTCGCTGTTTTGTAATTGTAACTGTTATTTTTCTAATTTTATTGTTTCATTAACATTGTAAGTTGTGAGAAGTTAGATGAAATCAAGGCCTGTAACATTTATTAGTGTTCAATAATAAAACCATCAAAACGACAAAAAATAATTGAAAGTATAAAGTGCAAAGTGTAATCTTCTATAAAAATGTGTTTCGCGGAATGTGAATTAACTAAAACAAAGTTACCGACATAACCCGAAGTGGTAGAATATTTGTTGTTTTTAAAGAAGCAAAGTACGCCAGATCTGCCCAAGAATAACAAGCTATTTACTTATCTATCAGTCGTGATTAATGATCTTTGCTTGTTGTGGTGGCATTGTGCTAACCCAATAACCCAAAGTCGGACTCGGATCCGATTCGGATCCGATTTGAGTCCGACAGGTCGGATTTCGCTTTCGCTAATCCGATTCGTAACCGATTTGGGTCCGATATGTCGGATTTCGCTTTCGCTAACCCGATTCGGATCCGATTTGAGTCCGATATATCGGATTTGGCTTTCGCTAATCCGATTCGGATCCGATTTGAGTCCGATATGTCGGATTTCGCTTCCGCTAATCCGATTCGGATCCGATTTGAGTCCGATATGTCGATATGTTCAATATTTACCTGCCAGTACTGCGGCCGACTTTGTAAGGACCTTCTGACGCAGTGTCCTTGATGATGAAGTGATGCAGCAATTGGCTTGGTTTGGGTCCATAGAGAAAAAGGCAGTTAAAGAGTTAATAGTGGCAGCAGCTATCAAAGGTAAGTTAAAAGTAGACCCTAAATGTTTAATATAGATCTTTTAATATAGATTTTTAATTCTATGTTTCAGCGGCATTTGAGCGGAAATATCCAAATGAGCCGTTAGAAACGATGGAAGTAAAAAATACTTCCAATTTGCGAAATACCACCTTACCAAAAAAATTAAATATAATGAAAAAAAATTAGTCTCAGAAATGCATATAAAAATAAACGCAATGTAATTTGATTATTTTATTCTGAAATGAGATCGGAATCAATATCGAAATGATTTCGGACCCCATCGTAATGATTTAAAATCCGAACACATTTCGCTATCAGGTCCGAGTTCATTTCGCTATCGGATCCGAATTCATTTCGCTATCGGGTCCGAATTCATTTCGCTATCGGTTCCGAATTCGTTTCGATATTGGGTCCAAATTCATTTCGCTATCGGATCCGATCTCGTTTCGAGATCAGACACAATTCTCGTTTCGTGAACGAAAGAGGAATTTCTCCCGCTCGCTGATCCGATCACGAACCGAGAACGGATCCGTTCTCGAAGTCATCTCCGAAAAGTCATGTTCCCAATAAGCACAACGGATCCGAATCGGACATACCAATTATTGTGAAATCGTCAGTAAGGAAGCTCTAAGTACAGCTCGTCAAAAAGTATTACGACATTTCAAAACATCCACAAAAATACATTGTAGTAGAATGGAATACGATATTCCTGATTGCAAAATGCAAAGGTGATAGAGAAACAAATTTAAAATCCTCCTACTCTTCAATTAATCAAGTTCGCCTTCATACAAACAAGTTTTTTATTGACCAGTGTGGACAAAGGCTGCTATCGCTGGATCAGGAATTAATTGAAACAATCGAAAAATGTTCTGAATATACCATGAGGTACTTTCCTTGTTCAATAGATGAAGGAAAATTTGAAGCTAGTCATTTATAGGCCTTACCGCACACCGAAACGGATTTGAAAGTATCCGACATTTCTCGTAAAAATTACTCTATGGCTTTAGATCGTTCAGATTCTTCCGACCGCTTTGGCTCTTTATTGGCTATAACCCTGAGGAAGGACTTACGAATTTCGATTCTAGCAAAAGCATGTCAAAATTTTCCCGCTGTTACCGAACGGTTAACGAAATTTTTCGATGGAATCATTATCGACAAAAATAAAATTCAGAGGGTACGTACGAAGTGTAGAGCGGAAGTGAAAAGACAAATAGTAGTAATTCAGTATTGAATTGAAAAAAAAAGACGAAAATAGAAAAAAAACAACATTTTTAACAAGGTATGACTGAACAGTGGTGGAATAGCATATAACATAACATATAACATATATGTACATATATATCGAAATTCATTGGATTTACAACACCAATCGATGGGACCGGCGAAGAAATTCAGAGGGTTAAAACTATTGTATGGCCGTGATGGGGTTGCTGTTAACAAGTAAGGAGCGAATGTATACATAGAACGACATCTACAGCGGTCATTGCAGTGGATTGTATGTCTTTCCCATTTCAACGAATTGCCCATAAAAGTTCTCTCGATTCACTTTTTTGGTGGTAAACAGAAAGGCCATGGAACTTGGCCGGGTGAAATTGGAGACGATATTCCACATGGTGAAAAAAGGCCTGTAAGTTTATTTTATTATTATGATTTCTGTTTTATGATTCTGATAAAATTCTTGCAATTAACGACTAATGGGTCGATTATCGATAGCAACCGAACCTCAGTTGCGTTGCCAGTTGCCGAAAAGTTATTACATATGGCAACTGGCAACTGGTAGTTAGCAACTTCAGTTGCTTGATAGAGATTATATTGGCAACCACAAATTTTTGGTTGCTGTATAGTTTTTAAAACAAAATAAAAGTTTCAGGTGAAAATAAGGAGTCAAAAGCTGTGGTTCTAAAGAAAATCGTAATTTTTTGTTGTCAAATTGTAATGTTTATAAAAATTTGTGCATAATAAATACAATATCATTTATATAAAATAGTTCGGGCAGATCAAAACTTATGAAAAATCCAAATTAAAGCAAAATATAAGAACACGAAAAATATATTTTTGTTGTCGGACAGACCTATGGGGCCCACAGCGTCCAAAATACGCGTCCAGTTAGAGATTGCTAGAAACTGTGGGTACTCAAATGAAATGTATTTTTATCCCAAATTTAATGGTGTATTTATTTTTGTGAAACGGCATCTGTGCATCCATATAACCCCAATTTACCATATTATAGTATGTCTTGACATTTTGTGCGGGTGTTCAAATTAAAGGGAATGATTAATCTGCTTCATTCCTGGTCATTTTAAAAACTTTCAAGAACAATTTTCCAGATTTTAAATAAAAGGTCTGGAATATAGGTCCGTCCGACAAAAAATAACAAATTTTTCGTTTTCTATATTTTTCTCCATTTTTTCTATATTTTTCTGAGCTTCGCCCGAACTCCGGCCATTCAGCCCTTGTAGCCATGTGTTTGTCCTGAAATCAGCAACATGTTGCTTCAGTGGAGTCTTGTTCCAAATGAGGGCATCGTGAGTAGAACCAGGATGTCTGGCGTCAACATACCTGACTCGCATTTCGTAGTCGCACATCTACAATTAGATCATTGTTATGAAAATAATTATTATAGTATTATAATTTACCAGTAAAACATTCAAACTAAACTAGCCTTTCCTATTTATGTATAAATGGCGAACGTCTTCCTTCGCTCCAATGATACGTACGCTCTATACATCCGACAACACCAGGAAACTTCGTTTTATAGTCTTTTCTCCTCCGTCATTTTTGAAATAATCCACATCTTACAAATGTTTTTTTCAATTAGATGCACAACTTCCTTCAAAACCACCAACATCGTAGGCTGAGCGATGCCAAGGTTGAATTTGTTGCCATGGGAATTCCCTCCGCAAAAAACCTTAAAGCTGCACAAACTTTTAAGAGCGGAGGTATTGCTGGCGCCCAATGACTTCGTTTGAAGTCATTTTCCAAAACATCCACTAAATAAACTATTCCTTCTTTTGAAAGGCGAAAATATGCCTTGAACCTAAAACAATGTAGCCGACAATTCTAAAGGATTAGAGTTGTCTCTTTAGTGTCTTCTAATAGATGCCACGTTTTGTACTTTGTCTTCCTCGTCAAAATATAATTCCACTGAAATTATATTTAGTATCAAAAAGTTTTTTCTTTACTTTACTAAAGACATGTTTATTTCTCACACACTTTAGATTTATTGTTTGTTTACATTATTTACAGTTCGCGAAGTGTCAAAACTCTGTTATCGATGGGAAACACTGTTACCTACGGCATCTGGCCAAAGTTGCCATACCTAATACTAATTTTTATTTCAGTGGCGTTGTCAGTTGGCAACGCAACTGAGGTTCGGTTGCTATCGATAATCGACCCATAAATATAATATAACATTTTCAGATCTCACAAGTTCAATGCCTAGTAACATTGACGGCTGGAAGATGCCAAGCGATCAATGTTATCTTTACCGTCCCGTTGTAGTGGTTAATAATGACGCATACGATGAGCTACTAGCCAACGAAAAGCCTGGCCCAGTGAGCACAGCAGGATATTTGACAACCGCATCTAGAATCCTCCGGCCACATATACTTATTTCAAGTAGTCAGCCACATGCTACTTTAAGAATTCTGGTACATTTTATAGTCAAAGTGTACGCTCCATTTTGGTCCCTTGTCAAGAGTCAGCCACAAGCCATATATGCCATTCGAGAAACAAATGCAATTCGAGAAGCAACAATAAAAACCGGCAAAAGTACGGCAACAGTAAACTCTAGGATACCGCCAGACATCCATTCAGGTGCATAACTCCGTTGTCATCGAGCATGGAATTCAAAGAAACAATTTAACTTGCAGAGGGCAAGGGAGAATATTTGGGAAGGCATTTATATTCTTCGCCAAAGAAATACTTCTGAGCTAGGTTCGCTCGTATTTGTTGGGAAGGGCGGGAAATCCCAACACCACTGAATACATACGTATCTAGCATGGTGGGCGGGGTGCGTTCTGTGATAAAATATAAATAAATACATACACAAATACTGATCCGATTGGGACTTTCACAAAGAAATTTCTTGGGCGCCATGAGAAAGATCCCATCCTATATTCTTCGTGAACCTTTTATTTATACTTTTTATTTTTATGTTACATTTTCATTAAATAAATAATTTGGTTAGCAAAAAATTAACCGTATACGCTCACACAATACACCTGAAATAAATAGCATTTTCACATTTTGGTAAATTGTGATATACTTTGGTTACATTTTCAAAAATATTCAGATGGTGAAATAAAGCTTATGTCACGTAGGTACGTACGTCTGTGCACAAAACGATTTTAAGGAAAATATTTGAAGTATGAAATAAATGCAGTAATAAATAAATACTAAATAAGTATTCATATTTTGGTTATCAAATTTAGAAGAATTATGAAAAATACATTTTTAATTGTGTTGAATTTTTGGGTAAACGAATACAAAAAACGGATAAATTGTTGTTGCTTCACGGATTTGATTTTTAATTTTTTACCATGTACAGTGGCTCACATCGAAAGTTGCAAGTTATTTAAAAAATGTTTGCACCTTTTAAAAAAGTTACATAACATTTTCGGAAACCTTTTTCAAGAATTAAATAAATCATTTATTAAAGAACGTAATGAAACGAAAAAGAAATAATCTAGCTTAAATACACTAGAACTAAAAACGAAATATTCAGAAAAATCTTAACAAGTTGTTCACATTGAAAGTCGGGCAGACTTAGGTAAATACACTGAAGGAATAAAGTCAGTAACTATGACCAAAGCAATACTTACATGCTTTTTTAAAGCGAAAGAAAATAAGTTCATTCGTAGAAAAAAATAATATGAAAACATATATTTCAAAGAAGTCATTGTTAATAAAATGGAAAATGAAAAATTGTCAGGAAAAAAGTCGACATACAAGTTGGAAACAATTAAGCCGGTTCTCAGTCACACAAATCTAAATCCAAATTGGTTAGGGATTGCAAGGGTATTCTAAAAAGTGTAGTACCGGGGCATAGTGATGTTGCAAGAAACGTTGAAGCAGACTGCCTTGCTAGATCGAGTCGTACTTCTGCTGATCTGAGCTTGTCTGTCTCTGTTAGTTCATCTATCCATCTGGCCCGCAGGAAAATAGCTCTTTTGACCAAACCTATAGCCGTTGCGACTGACACCATATGGAATTCGGTGGAAGACGATCCTGCCCTGGCTAGTTCGTCTGCCCTTTCGTTCCCAAGGAGACCCTTGTGGCCTGGTATCCAAGTAAGAACTACATTGGCCAGTCGACCTAACTCGACAAGTTTTTCCCTACATTCACTAACGAGTTTAGTGTTGTTAGATTTAAGTAATAGGAGAGTCTCCTGGCTATCTACAAATATTCCAATGCGCTCAGTTGTTCTCCGTTGAAGTATAAGTTCGGCGCAGGTTTCCTTGATGGCCAGTACCTCCGCTTGGAACACGCTGCAATTGTCTAGAAGTTTGAATGATAAATTCAGGCTTGACTCTTGGGAGAAGACACCCGAGCCGATTCCACATTCCATTTTGGATCCGTCCGTAAATACTTTGGTGTTAAAACCTGTCAGTGGTTCCCCTTTATCCCATTCTATTCTTCTGGGAAACATCTTCTGCAAGAGACTACAATTCATCCACAAAAAGTTTGAGGCCGTTATGTGTGGAAGAATGGTGGAAAATTGGCTCTAAAGTATCGATCGGTGCAAGTGCCAGCGGTGGTCATATGAACGAAATAGAATTCCATGCTCATGGTGGTCATATGCACGAAATAGAATTCCATAAATAAATTTAATATGTTGACAAGACCTGGAATAAATTGCAGCCCGATATCTCAATTATTCTGTGTTTTATTTAAGTACAACATTATTATGTCCTTATTGAAAACCCGCCATCTAACTTTTTTTTCAACTAGTGCTTATTTCGTGAATGGTAACACTTAGATCATGTCTGATTTGACAGATAATTAGTTGTATCCTTCCGCTGAACGAATATGGTTGTGTATACGCTTGAACAACGCTGGGAAATATGGGAAAAATGGGCCTGCGATCGACTTACAGAAGATGCCGATTTTGCCAAAAAAAATCATCTTTTCAGATGAAGCTCATTTTGATCTTGGTGGGTATGTAAACAAGCAAAATTGTGGCATTTGGGGCACAGAAAACCCGCAACGCATACATTGAAAAACCGATGCACCCAAAACGAGTCACTGTTTGGTGCGGATTTTGGTCCAGAGGCATAATTGGGCCATTTTTCTTCGAAAATGAGCAAGGAGTGGCCGTTGCAGTCAATGGCGATCGTTGTCGGGCCATGTTGAACGAATTTTTGTTCACAAAAATTGAAGAGGAGGATATTGGCGACATTTGGTTTCAACAGGACGGCGCTACGTGCCACACAGCCGAAGCTACACTCGATGTTTTGCGCCCTGTTTTTGAAGATCGCATTATCAGCCGCAGAGCTGATGTCGTTTGGCCACCTCAGAGCTGCGCTTTGACACCGTTGGACTATTATTTGTGGGGTGCCCTCAAAGATAAGTGTTACGCCGACAAGCCAGAGACAATTGACGCTTTAAAGGACAATATTCGTGAAGCCATTGGTGAAATACAGCTGCACACAATCGATAATGTACTTAAAAATTGGACCGATCGTATAGGCTACTGCATGGCCAGCCGAGGCAGTCATTTGAATAAAATTATTTTCCATTATTAACCGGAAGGATTGTACTTTCAAATAAAAAAAGAAATTTGAGAAAATATTCAGTGGTTTTTTTTTAAAGCATTTTCAAAAAAAAAGTTATTTGGCGGACCCTTTATAGCACGATTAATCGAATGGCGTGAACAAGACCATTGTCCGATCACAGGGGAGATGTGTAAACATCTAGTAATGAAGTTGGAAGTACTTATGCTTTTAGTATATTTTTTTAATTAATCAATTAAAAGTATCAAAACTTTCAATATTGTAAATACATAGGAATTTGCTGGTCTTTGTTTGTTTTATTTAACTTTTTTGGTTAGTAAATGGGCACACTGCAGTATATATGTACTGCATTAAAAATTACAGTAAGCAGTAAATTTACTGATTACTGAAAAAATTCAGTAAATTTTTACTGATAATGAAATTTAATTTGCATTACCAGTAAAATCATAGGCCGCATTCATAATAATCAGTAATCGGGCATTACTGATTACTGAAAATTCAATGCACCTCATCGTAATCATGTAGGCACTTTATAAAAATTGCTGAAAAAAATTTTAGTAATCAGTAAAAATTTACTAGTTAAAGAATTATTTTTACTGAAATTTTAGTAGTACTGCAAAGTGCCCATCTATGGTAAATGCCTTAAGTACAAATAGTTAATATTGGCTTATGGTAACTAAAATAAGATATATAAATTTTTGACTCGATTGTATTTAAAAATCTATGGAAAACTGCATCTGTAGTAGTGGAATTGTTAGTTGTGGGGGTTTGTGGAGAATTGCTCTTATGCAAGTGGAAAACGTCAAATAAAAATTTTGATAAAGCTTGCGACTGTGGGTTTGCACAATTTGTATTAAAATCTCCACCCATAATAATTGGCATGAGATGGAGATTGTTACCCAATTGTCGTGCACCAGTTTCAGTGTAAGGCAACAGTACGTAATGAAGATATGTTATAATCTTAATTTATATTAGAATCTAATAGAAATTTTGTTAGAATTAACATTACCTCCATTCAGCTTTGATACACTTTGTGTTGTTTTATGTTCTGAGTTATAATTTTTTTGGTGTTTTGTAAAACATTTTATTATTTTGTATTTGTTGCGGTTGACAAGTTATTAATCAGCTGTTTGCTGAAATTTAATGTTATTTTACAGCAATGGTCTTCGAAAATTAGCTAGTAGCTAATATTGCACACTAGATGGTGCTTATATGCAGCTGTTAAGTATGAATGACAATCTCAAAGATAAAGAAAACTTTTAGTTTTTAGTTTTCCTTATATTTGACAAGTTTAGTTTTTAGTTTTCCTTATTTTGCTTTGTTTTAGTAAATTTTTATTAAAAGTGCAAAAAATCTTTTTAAAAGTTATTAAAATTAAATGTTTTTGTATTCATTTTATTTATTTGTTTTCATTTGGCTACGATAACATAATGTACGACAATTAGTGAAAATTAGTCGCTACTATTGCACACTAGATGGTGTTGAGTGTATTGTATGCAGCGTATAAGTACACTAATACACTCATACATAGCTCACACCGATTTGATAACGCTTTACGATTGGTTAACGATTACATCGCACATCTTACTCTAAATTTGTGATTGTATTGTGAAAAAGATTTTTACCCCCAGCGTATAGATGTTTACACATCAAAAAGAGTATCTTATATATTTCATTATTGGCAACATAAATATTTGCAAAATAAAAGAACCCGAAATTCATAACGTTAAAATGTGTGACGAAAATAATATATACTCAAATTTTAGCTGCGCAAAACCTAAGGAGTTTTTATTCTCGCACAAAAGTAACGGTTATTTTTCAAGACATGAAGAGTAATTGAAAAGAAGATTTAATTATGCTTCAGTTGTGCTCGATTGTATTTTAAAACAATGAGTCGTAAAATATACGATAGACATTTTAAATTGGTCATGCTGGAGGCATATAATGGAGGTCAGCCACAATGTGAAATAGCCAAAAATTATGGCGTGAACAAGACAATTGTGTCACGATTAATAAAAAAAAATAGAAAATGACGGGATCACTTGATACTACCAACAACGGTGAACGTCCTCGCAAGACGTCTGAGCGAACAGACCGAGAAATTTGCAAGTTGATAAAGCAAGACCCTTTTATCTCCTCTATTTATTTATCTCCTATACATCCTCTTAGGAACCGAACATACACCACAGTACTGTTCGGAGAAGACCCGCGGGAAACGAGTTGAAAAGTTATGCACCATGCAAAAAACCAATGCTTAGAAAAAATCGTTTCGACATACGGTTGGTACAGAGTGTTGTTGGTTCAAAGATCATAAAAAACGTTTTTGGTTCAAATTTTTGTTTATAGAATAGCATTTGCGACCAATTATGTATAAGGACTGGAATGAAAAAAAATGGTCAAGTGTGCTGTTTAGTGACGAATCCAAATCTAATTAAGTGTCACGTTCGCCGCAAAAAATTAAAACGGTTGGATCCACGCTCTTGTAAGAAAACTGTGAAGCATGGAGTAGGAAGTGCGATGGTCTGGACGTATTTCTCTTTAACGGTGTTGTGGTCCTTCATGCCATTGACGGCATTATTGACTGTGTCATGTACAAAAACGTCGTAAAGGCGGTAATAATTCCGTACGCAGAGTGGAACCTGCCACTTCGATTCTTGTTTCAACACGACAATGATCCGAAACACACTTCAAAGTCACAGACTATTTAAAGATGAAAAAGGTTTCAGTCCTTGATTGGCCGGCACAATCGCTAGACTTGAAACAAATTGCAATTCTTTTTGGAATCCTCAAAAACAAAGTTGGTGGAAGGTATTTCAGCAAACGCGAAGATCTTATATAAACCCTATAAACCGAATGGAAATCTTTTACGATAGAAACAATGAACAGTATTCACGAAATCCTTGCCGAAACGTGATGTTTCGACAATAAAAGATTTTATACAAATTATTGAGAAGATGCTTGCTTATTAGGTATTGCGCAACTAAAATGCGAGTACATATTGTTTTCGTCACATATTTTACCGTTATGAATTTCGATGTTTTTATTTTTTGCAAATATTTATGATGCAAATAATGAAATAAATGAAATACTGTCTTTTATTTTTTTATCAATTGATATCTATTTAAAATGTTTTTTACTTTAAGAAATTGCTACAAAAGTTGCTTAGGTTTTGCACAATACTGTACCATAGAGTACATTAGAATAAAGAAACCATTTCTCTCATCTGACGTTCCATTTCAAGCTCTTCGTCATGGATTTGTGCAAATAAGAGATGTTCGATGAAAATTGCATTACATCAGGTGGAGTTACAAGAACTGTTGACTTAACTTTTTCATGTTATTTTGGGATAGAACTTTTGCACTTTTTTGTTGACTTTTATTATTAGTATACATTTGTGTGTTGCCATCGGTGGTGCAATGGATAGTTGTGCGGCTCTTGAACATGAGAACGTGGGACCGATCCCAGTTCAGAGCCCTTAGATTTCTTTCGACGACGGTCACCTCGCTTAGTGATGGCGACACTATCGAGATCTTAGCCATGAAAAAGTTTTTCAAATATCATTTGGAACCGGTGTAAAACCGTAGATCCCAATCAGTTAGTGTGAAAACTAGAAAGCGCACATCTCACGAATTGTGAGAAGCTCTCCTCATCCCTTAATGGGATGTTATGGGACACCATTTTTTATTTTTATTCATTTGTGTTCAACACAAACACGAAATGCCGTTGGTGTTGTTTTGTGGGAAGTTTTGTAATAATTCCTCTATCTGTTAATATTGAACCAATGCATTAACCATTCAACGTTTATATGCAACCATACCTATAAACTTAAAATTATTGAGAGAATAAACTTCTCTATTATGTTTTACTCTACGCTTAAAAGTGTACTGTCTTTATAATTCCCTCGACGCCTACGTTACACAAATAGTTTTCTCTTCTTTTACAACTAATACATATTCTCATTGTCTTGTCTCGTGTAAACGCAATTTCGCTAACGCTCTAATGCTGGATTCTAAAATAATGTGTACAAATTATGAGAATAATTTTTTTTTTTTTTGAAAAGCTTTTACAAATATATTGCTACATCTGTTAGCAACCATAGAAAAAAGCGTCCATACTAAAAAAAAGTTGTTCCACTTGCCATCAGTAGTCTTTTGTGAAGAGTGTCTTAAGGTACTCTTAAGCATTAGAGGGTTAATGTATTTCTTCAATACGTTGTTATAAAAAGTTGCAATTATTTGCGCTGGATAGCGACATAATAGCTTTGTTTCTTTACTTTTTGGGTAAAGTTCGGGTAAAACAGAGTAAAAGCTAAATTCTCTCTCAAATACTCAATATTACCCAAAAGTAAAGAAACGCAAAAAACCACTTTTCTAGCCCGAAAACAAATGTCAAAACACTAAACATATGTTTGGCAACAAATCTTTCATATCATGTTCATTTTCACTGTTCATTTGCACACTTCTCATCGGAAAAGTAAAGAAACAAACCTAATAAGGTAAGAGAATAATCTAGAGAGCTTTACCGGTTAATATTACGTTATAGAGAATAACATTTCCAGCCCTTTTAAGCGTTAGCCTACGTCGAGCTTTGCACAGGGAATGATATAATCCCTATTTCTTGATTTCTACCAGTTTCATATACCATAGAGGTTACTTTGTAATGAATGGAGGAGCTGCACCTTCGAGGAAAGAAAATATTGCATAATTGTGTGGATTATACAATCTGCTATGTAAACGGTGTTGAACGTATGTATGTGCTTAACAAAAAAAAATATTTTTTAAAATAACTCAGTGAAGTATACATTTTCAAAAACAAAAATATATACTTTTATATATCCTCCGGTAGCTGATAGGCAAACAAATAATAAAATTTTTTCCGCTGTAACTTGTTTTTCGAATCGAGATACATAGCAAGAACCTTGGTTTATCTGCAAAGACGAGTGACTGTACGCGACCCCCACAAAAAATAGTCTAGAGACACCAAATCGAACGATCTAGGTGGCCAAATCACTGTGCGAGATAAATTGCTCGCCGAACTAATCACACAATAAGTCAATTGTTTCACGTGATGGATTGCATATATCGTTTGTTCGTTTTTCTCCAAATCAAATGACGGTAACGTTGTGGCCATCGTCATCGTTAAAGAAATTTGGACTGATGATTCTTCCGGCCCACAAACCTCACCAAACATTGAATTTTGCTGAATGAAATAGTAGCTCTCTATTGCCTTGGTTGTTCATCAGATTCAATCCATGGTAAAATTATATATCGGGTAAACGCGTCAGCCCAGCTGTTTTGTGGTTTTTTCATCTTTTCCGTCGGTAAGCTGTTAAATTCGATTTTGTTTCTCTTTGTTTGTTAATAAAATTCAAAGAATTTCAACCAAAATGCAATTTAATAGCATAGACTTTGTATCAAGTAATATAATCTTATACAATTTTTCACATTTTGTGTACATAGTGGTTTTCATTATTCAGCTAATTTTGACAGCTTAACGACGGAATTGCTAATGCGACTACCTAATAGATAATTCTACCATGATTCAATCCGACTATTTTTCTTATTAGCAAACCCATTTAAATGGCATTCGTCTCTGACGATCACAAAGCGGTCGACGAAGTACTCGAAAGATATTTCTTACCGACTGTAAAGTCTTTCCATGATGAAATGGCAATGCGGCGCATGTCTGACTTTGGCACATGTCACAAACCACAAGCGAATTGTCAAAAATTCTAAACCGAAAATCTACGCAGCCTCAAACCCACCATTTAGTTACAAATATTTTTGAATTTTATATAAATTTAGTTGGCTCCACAGCAAATTAAAACGAGTAAGAAATGCAATTGAACAGACAGCCAGCCCTGTTAACTACGAATCTTGAAGTTAGACAAAACATATTTTGGTAAACTGAGTTCTATTTACTACTAGAATAGACTACTTTATTAGACTATGGCTAATTGTATGTAGTCATATTGAAGGAAGATGTTGTTGTTGTAGCTGTTATGTTATTCTTTATTGTTGGTGATGATGGTGGTAGCTACTAAATAACACAAAGTGCAATATGGAAAAAATTTATCATTTAACTGAATGAAAACAATAGCACCCAACTAGCAACGACTGAAGTGGAAGGATACAATGCAAATTGATTAGATTACAATTGACAGTTAACTGACAGTAAATTAACTATTAGCCATTGTTATCACCATTATATTTGTCGTTGTCATACACTACAGAGAGATAGGTAAATGAAGCAAAAAAAAAAATAATCAGAAAACATAATTACTGTTATCAAAGTTTAATTATAGTGTGTGGGAGGATGTGACACAGCAAGAACGAACAAACATATTTACATGCTTTCGCAGACTACATGTAACTACACGGGTGGATGAAATATGTGGGTGGGGGAGTGGTAGGCATTTTCCATACCATGTAATGAAGTCGTGTGGATTATGCATATCAAATGTAGTGTACTTACCTTGTCTGATATTAAATCACAATCCTCTTGAATTAAACGCGATAAAAACGAGTTGGGATCACGAGATAGTGTGGTCTTTGTGGTAAGGAAATATTGGCCACCCACATTTAATTTGATCCACTGATCTGTGCCCTGCTTCTTCAAAACATTAGGACTTTTGCGCGAGTTTATATTAACCGTGGTCATTTTATTAACACTTGAAATGTAATCGTTCTAATAACAAACAATTTTCAGCTTGCAAATAACAAAGAAAATGTTATTTTATTGTTTTCCTATGCTCTGTGCTCTACTTTTGTATTTCTTTAGCAACAAGAAATTTTCTGACCACCACCAGGAAAAAACACGCACAACACCAAAATAAAAATGTTTTATTAGCAATGATTTTTATTACGATATTGTATTACGACCGATCAAACAAGAATTGCTAGATTCATCATTGCAAAAGTAGTTGACCAACTATTTGTTTTCTTGACTAAATGAGTTATTTGTTGTAATAAAAATTAAAATGCTGCAAAATGCTACTTTTTCTATGTAATTCTTTTGTCACTCCTCCTCTATTTACTTCACACTGACTTTCGAGCTGTCTTTTGTGGTAGTAGAAACACACTTGTATTATTTCGTTCTTGGTAAGTGCTGTCAAATTGTTCCCATTATCTTAATCTACATTTCCACTGAACGAGCTTAACCACACAGAAAAGAAACATTGGGTAAAATTTGTTATCTGATATCAGCAATTGCACTGAACAACATAGGATCAGCTATTTAATTGAAAACCATACACAAATTTGCCCTGCACATTTATTTTTTTTAATATATATTGATGTTAAACTTATAATTAAAATGTAAAATACAATCACATGAAAAACTTTTGAAATATAAACTTACTTAAAGCAAATTAACAAAATCACATAAAACTTTAATAGATTTTGTGCATATCTCATATTTTATCAACGGGTTTATTCCGGCGGTTCAAAAATCATCGACTTGTCGTAGACTACATCTACGTTTAATTTAATTTAATTTATTCATTCAATAACCAAGCAGTAATGCCATTTATGGTTAAATGCGCTACAACAATTGAGATACTACATAATAAAATATTTATAACAATAACAATTTAGAACTTATACTTAGAAAAAAATAAATTAAAACTCCCATATCTATCAACGGGTTTATTCCGGCGACTCTAAAAATCATCGACTTGTCGGAAACTACATCAACGTTTGATGTCTTCTAAAGTTTGAGGATCAATACGATTTAATTGCCTGTAGATAATGCAGCTAAAGCATTTTCGTTGATACTTTGGTTTGCTCGCCGGAGGAAAGGTCTATTAGTATTTTGTTTTCTTCCATCTTCGGCAGAACGGACAACATCTGTCCGATTGCCACTGATGCTGCACCTTGTTGCTATTCACCAGATGGGGATATCGTCTAATACAGCATTCGCACTGGCGTCGATTTTCTGATTTTTGGCACTATTGTTGATTTCAAGCAGAAATCAAGAAAACTTGATCGTTTCTCCACACGTTTTGACAGTCGGCAAACCGGATATTTTTCTTATTTGTCTAGTAATCAGGGGAAAAATGTTTGATTTGCTTCAAAAGCGATGTAAATGTAGACAGTCAAAATATCTCTTCATTCAAATGCCAACAAACACAAAGAGTGAAACCCTAGTCATTCTCTGTTCTCTCTCTTACTCTCTTCATTGAATATTTCAATACTCGAGCAGCTTTTTGATAGTGTTATTGTATATAACTATATAAATTCCAACCATGTTGAAGTAAAATTACATAAACTATGCAAAAAGTATGAAATAATCAAGATATGACGCGTGAGAAATGCCTTTGAGTGAATTTCTAGCACTTTTTGCCCCTGGACGGGCAATAAGTCATGGAGTTTTGTCGCGAAATGATAATCTATTTTTGTTGTTCTTAAATTGCATGATATGGATCAAGACGGTGGCAAATTTTATATGTCCCGAGAAACAATTCAATTTGCGAGAATTTTAGAACAGCATTTATTAAGTTAGGCTTGCCTTTCATAAATAAAAAGAAATTCATACTGTAGGTTACCTTGTCCATGAAAAAATTTAACTTTTTTATATGAAACTCATTGCTGTACTTATAAGGCGTTACAGAACCATTATATGTCGTGTCTCTGAAAAGTATAATCTCGAATATTTAATTTAATTCTAAGCCAGAAGGAAATTACTAATAAATAAGTAAGGGATGTTCATATACAAGAGCCTTACAACTTGTATACAAGAATTAACGTAGCCAAACCCAAAAACGATATACAACACATCCACACAGTACCAACACAACAAGTAACTTGAAGGCCATAAGAAGTCACGAACGTCTTAAATCGGTGAGTGGGACATACATAACTCCCATTAAGCGCGTATGATGTACCTTTCCATCCTCATCTTTGTCGTACTGGAATAGAAAAATGTATTAAAAATTAGAAACATAAGTACAAATTTTATTACTTTTTTTATAGAAAAACTAGTTATTGTATGCAATTTCAAAACTGTTTACGTTTACATACTTGTAACAAACATTTATTCAAAAGGAGACATTTTTAAGAATATTTCTCTTAGACCGTTTCGAAACTGATAAATTTCATAGAATACTTTTTATTAAATGTCTTCTATTTGAACAAATTCCAGAAAGCAAGTTAAAGGGATTCTGATTCAATGCTATATGTATTAGTACATTTCTTTACCTGCATCATATATTGTTCACCACCCTCCGGTCCAACGGGAACTATTAAACGACCCCCTTTGGCTAACTGTTCAATTAATGACGTTGGTGTTTCAGGAGCTGCTGCACCCACATGTATGGCATTGAACGGGGCATGCTCAGGAGAACCCTTGCGACCGTCACCCTCTTTAGTTTGAATTTACAGAATAGGTTAGCAAAAAGTCAGCCATAATGTGGTTTAAAATCATTCTTACCCAATATTATAAGTTTACCCGATTTCAACATAGATTCGTCATCATTATTGAGATTTTGCTTACTAAGGCTGACCAGCTCCGGTTGATGTTCAATACCTACAATGCGTGTGTTGTCGTGATCCCCTTGGGACTTAATATAACGCCAGAAGCATGCCGTCAAGTATCCCGAACCAGAGCCAACATCTAAAACATGAACACCTGGTTTTATGTGGTCCCTTAAGTATTCCAAAGCGAACGCATGCTGTCAACATTAAAGAAACATGTAGTAGACTAAAAATAACAACATTTAAGCTACCCTTACCATATGAGGTGCACTTATAGTCACGCCATGTCCAATACCTTGCGGCGCATCCATATAAGGATTGCGAGGTGAATAGAATTTTCGATCTGTTGCTGTCATCGCCTGAGCCACAGCCTCTGTGGCTATTACGCGATAATCTTTTTGCACACGAGAAATTAAATAAATATGCAACAATTATCAAATTTTTATGTACCTCTTAGTTGCCGTATCAAGTCGGCATTGTTGGCCCCCACAGAACGCCAGGCCATGTTAACGTTCACCAATGATAATAAACAAATTACTTTGAGTGTAGTATCCGTTTTCCTTACTTTTTTAACAATATATCGAAAGGTCGAAAGATTTTGTTTGCACAACAAAATATGCGAATTTGTTTTTTTAGATTGCCAGCTGTTTGTTGTTTACGCTGCCAGAATTTGTGGATAGAGTAATACGTTGTAGAGATTTTAATTCGCTCATTATAATAGATAAAGATTTATTCATTCATGTTATATCAGAAGCACAGCTGATTTCATTGTTTTCCTGTTTCATAGTTCGTGCCTAATATGCCAAAATTTGTTTACATTTGTGTTTTTACATGGTAAAATAAGTAAGGTAAACGCACTAGGAATTGTTACAACAAACACAGGCATTTTGTTTTTGTTTGGTGTCCATAATCTGTCAAATTTTCTTCATGTGTGTATCTACTGTAAAAGTAAACAAAAAAGTACACAAACAAAATGCATGTGAATTTGACATAAGAGTAACACCTAAGCAAGAAATATGTTGAAATCAGCTGTTCTAACGAGTTTACCTTACTCATTTTACCATGTGTTTTTACTTACATTATTAGTTTGTACCATAGATAAAGGAAATAAGTAGATTTCGCACAGGCGTTGTCAAGTACTACCACTAGGTGCTGTGTTATCGTTTTGTAACTTTAATTGACGTTTCTCATAACATTCACTGACGTTTATTCAACAGTGTGGGACATTTTTTCAATACAAAAATAGAACAATTTTCCATTTAGTGCTATTCGAACAACTAATATAGCTTTTTTCATGTCGTTGTGTTCCCCACTTTCTAATTCGAATGTATTTTGGTTATGTGCTTTTTTGGTGTACTATTATTGTTGGTATTCGTTTATGTTGACTTGTATAGCATCGGCCCACTAAACAAAATAAAATCCCTGTTGATGTTGCCTACCACACCTTTTGTCAGCACCTGTTCTAAATACATCTTGCAAGGTATATTTTGTTTGGGATCAAACGTTATAATTATTGCATTCAGCTTCATCTAGAAAATATCCCATTGAACAATTTGTGAAAAACAAAGCAAAACATCACATACATACATATAAACATGTATACATTTGAAATTTTCAGAGTACATCAGCTTCATTGTAATTGGAGAAATAGGGCAAAACACATACTTAGCAAACGATCGTAGAAATTGGGAAAATTTAGTTTTATTTGGTGATTTGGAGTTTGATTGAAATATTATTTGGCAACACATACTAGATATAAACATGTATAAATAATATATGTATGTAGCAATCTTCTTTTAGTAAATTAAGATTTCAAGCAAATGTGAAGAAGAGCAAATCAAAATCAGAGCACGAAATTTACAAGAAACAACACTATCGACGGTTGCTTAAAACTGTTCCGGCTTTGTAACTGGCTGGACACATACGTCACACAACAAATTTTTCTCTTTTTGACAACTAATACATATTATCAACTGTCCGGTCTTGAACTGTCCCGTGTAAACGCACCGTATGGTTGGTACACAAAGACTGTAATAAAGTAGATGGGGTTATTTGCGAAAACAATTTGCAAAATATTACAGGGCTTTACAAAAATCGGGTTACATCTTCATTATGAGCACTAAATCTTCATTATGAGCAATTGAAATTAAATTTCACATTTCACATTGTGTTCATATATTAGGCACTATAATTCAAGCTACAGTTACTGCTATAACCTGAATGAATAAATCGTGTAATAGATATGGTTGCAAGCATGGTAAAATAAGGTAGGTAAACTCGTTAGAACAGCTGTTTTTACTTTTTCATTGTGGTTGATCGTTTTAGCTGTCAAATTTATATGTACTTTGTTTATGTACTTTTTTGTATTCCTGTGTTGTTGGTATGCTTACCTGTATAGCCCCGTATTCAGTTCTTGCGAAATTTTCGTAAGAAATTTTGTGATTTATCTCTAAACGGAAAATTGTATTACAAAGAGTTACCACATACCTCGGATTTACCTTGAAAAAATATTTCATTAATAATTTATCTTCGCATTCAATTCTATTTTTAACGCATGTGGTATTACTTTTGTTTACTAAAATAATCGAAATATCAAAATTCCGGTCCCAAACAATTGTCAAACAATTGTTTCCGTACGAAATATCTTTGGCGTAACAACTATGTACTTGATTTTGCCTACGAAATTTTCGCAAAGAGCTGAGTACTAAGCAAATGAAAAGTAAGCGAAATTTTCTGTTCATGAAATTTTCCTTATTTTTTATACACATACTTCTTATGGCAACGAAAATTTCATAAAAACTGAATACCGGGCTTATAGATTGAACACTTAAGCGATTGAAACAAAACAAAATGCCTGCTGTTGCTGCCTACAACAACAACAACGTCTACTGCTACTACTTGGTTAATATACTAGTGGTCTTCATGAAAGCTCGAAAGAACCTCGTAAACTCGAAAACATCGTAAACTTGCACAGCAAACGTCAAAACAAACAAATTTCCCATACAAAGCGACTTGCTCAAAAGTGTAAAGTTTTCGAGGCAAATTTGCTGCGCAAACGTGGGATGGAGAAACGTGTAAACTTTTGACATTTCGTTGTCATCTGACTAGGATGGATAAATAAGGTGATAGCACTAGAACAGTAGAAAAAGTACACATACATAATACATGCAATTGCTACTGCTACCACCTTATGTATCCACCTTGGTCAGCTGATATGTGTTTGAGCACAACTACGCTGAGCAACTTTACCTGGTGCCTCATGCAACGGTGCGAGGGAAACTTGCGCTGAGCAAAAGTTCTCGGCTTTCACGTTTGCATGAATGCCGCTACTATGCTTGCAAGTAAACGTTGGATGATAAGGTTACCTCGCGTTAACACTGGACAGTTATGCTCCGACAGTAGAAATGCATTCACACATTTTTACTACCACACTTACACTTGCTTCGCCACTGTCTCTTATTTTTCAATAGCGGCATTCATGCAAACGTGAAAGCCGAGAACTTTTGCTCAACGCAAGTTTCCCTCGCACCGTTGCATGAGGCACCAAGTAAAGTTGCTCAGCGTATTTGTGCTCAAAACCATATCAGCTGACCAAGATGGATACATAAGGTGGTAGCAGTAACAATTGCATGTATTATGTATGCGTACTTTTTCTACTGTTCTAGTGCTATCACCTTATTTATCCATCCTAGTCAGATGACAACAAAATGTCAAAAGTTTACACGTTTCTCCATCCAATGTTTGCGCAGCAAATCTGACTTGAAGACTTTACACTTTTGTGCAAGACGCTTTTTTATTTTCTTTGTTTTGACGTTTGCCGCGTAAGTTAGCGAGGTTTACGCGTTTACGAGGCTTTTCGAGTTTGCATGAGGACCACTAATGACAGTAACTTCGGCAAGAGATTTGACATAAGCGGCCAGATCATGGATGAACTAGTAAAGGTTGGCGCAAGGGAACAACTGATTTTGCTTTCTTATGACTCCATCTGTTAAATTCAGTGTATTTTGTTGTTGTACTTTTTTGTTTACTGTGTGTTCATATGGATCTGTGTTGAATTTGACGGTTAGAGTCATGAAAAAAATACTAAATGCTTGTTGTTGGTTCACACAATTACAACAAATCCTACTACGTCAACCTCTACTAGTTCAGCCATCGGCCATATCGGTGACGTTTCGTAGTAATGTGAGAAAAAAGCAAAACATAGCAAACGACTTTACAAATTGGGAAATATTTTCGTATTTGAAAATTTTGCTAATTTTTATTGAAGTATTGTTTGGCAATACAAACATATAAACATGAATACATGTCTAATTTTGCAGAGTACATCAGTTCCATTGTAATTTGGAGAAGTAAGATAAAACACAATGGCAAAAGAGCGAAGAAACAAAATATCAGAGCACGAAATTTAACGAAACTTCACTGTCGGCGGTTGCTTAAAACTGTACTGTCTTTATAACTGGCTGGACGCGTACGTCTCACAAACAATTTTTCTCTTTGTGACAACTAATACATATTCTCAACTGTCTTGTCTCAAACTGTCCTGTGTAAACGCACCGTAAGGTTAGATCATCCCTACAAGAACAGTAACAGTCATTTGACCGGTCAATTGACTGTCATTGTTGATGGGTATATCCATCAAAGTTTCTATCACATTCTTAAAGCCGAAATGAAAAAGTTGATGGAAACTTTTGTGTATATCTAATTTTGTATCTCCCTCGAACTCATGAATTCGGTCGCCTATAAAACATATATCTGAGCTGCTCACTCTAATGCTGTTCACTAATCAAAGATTATATGAGTATTAGTCACAGTTGATAGATATATCCATCACAGTTGAATAATCATACTTGAATAATCATACTACATATACCCATCACAGTTGACTAATCAAATTTGATGGATATACCAGTCAAAGGTGATGGGGTATACCTATTATAATAAAAGACGATGTTATTAATGATTTTATGGTATATTTTTATTATTTTTATATATTTTTAATATCTAATTGTATAATAAATGAATGAAGTACAAACAATGAATGACTAAGAATGAGAATGAATGAATAAGAATAATCGATTCAAAATGAATAAAGTAGCAACTGGGCAAAATAAAATACTTATTTACAATTTGTTTTAAATAAATCTTCTGCTTCATCCTATGGTGGCTTCGTTCAATTGTCTTTTCGCACATCTAAAATTTGGAAAGGAGATATATAAATATATTAATAATAATAAATATATATGAATGTATATAAATTAATAATTATTTAATCATTTATAGACAAATATATAAACATACCACGCAGTCTTGTTGAACCACATAAGCTTCCCTATCGCATGCTTTTCCCACCTCTCATCCCAATTGTATATATCAAGCAGGTTATCCGTAAACATTGGGGGGCAGACACTGCTGACATCCTCTGACGCCTCTTTCAGTATATTTTCTGTGAAGAAGTACATATGTATAAATATCAAAATATTAAAATATCGAAAAATAAATTTTAGTTTGTTGATATTGCTAGAGCAAAATCCGGGGTTCCCAATTTCTGCTCTACCTCATGCACCGCTGTAATGGTCAGGAAAAGGAGCATGCTACCGACTTCATCAATGATTTTGTCCTGAGTCTTCCACTACTTTTTGATGGCTTTTAAATGCCTTATTTTTCATAATCATTATCTTTGTTTTTTGGATCACATAAGTTTATTCTTTTCCACTGTTTATTTTTATTCCACGATATTTAACGATAATGAACTTGTAACGAAACTTTTGTCGTTGCACTTTGTCGAGGATTCACAAATTTTACTTTTTAAACGTTAACAAATTTAAGTTTCCATTAACACTGACGGTCGAATGACCGAAACTGTTCTTGTAGGGTTGTTTCACTCTTGCAAATGGAACTCAGTATAAAATCATAGATTAATACTTATAGTAGATCTACTAGTTCTCCCACCAAATTTATGACATTTGGCCTGGTGTGATATTTGCGTTTGATGTTGAAAAGCATTGCTTTTCTAATACCAGATAGAGGCAATGGTTGAAAGCAACGAACAAAATAACAATAACGGCATTTCATTTTGTGTGTTAAAATTATTGTGTTAAATACAACACAAATGTATGCTAACAATAACAGTCAATAAAAAAGTTTAAAACACATTTAAACTTCACAGTTTTTCACCAAAATGGCATGAAAAATTAAAGCAACTTCTTGCAACTTCAACTTCTTGCTTTAATTTTTCATGCCATTTTGGTGAAAAACTGTGAAATTTAAATGCGTTTTAAACTTTTTTATTGACTGTTATTGTTAGCATACATTTGTGTTGTATTTAACACAATAATTTTAACACACAAAACGAAATGCCGTTGTTGTTATTTTGTTCGTTGTTTTGACCCATTGCCTCTATCTGGTATTAGTAAAGCAATTCTTTTCAACATCAAACGTAAATATCACACCAGGCCAAATGTCATAAATTTGGTGGGAGAACTAGTAGATCTACTCTAAGTATTAATCTATGGAGATTACTCTATGTATAAAATAGTTGCAAGTGTATCAGTGCAAAAATATTGTGTTGGTTAGTTTCCACCACTCATTTCTTGTAGGGATGGTACAATAATATGTACATGGTAAAGTCGTTTGAACAGATTTTTTTTTTTTCATGTGATTTTTCGGGTTTGTTCAAAAATTTAATTTTGGCGTAGAATACGTCTTAGCTTACGGTATAGGGAGTCATGTCAAATTGTTATTGTTGTAAACTTTATTTCATTGATTATGAGGAAACGGCGAGATAACTTTTTTTAAAATTTTTTTTGTAGGTAAATGAAGATGTTACCTTTCGTTTGATATACATTTCATATTGGTTGATATCTTCCTAATATTTAAATTTCTCAAATGAAAATTGTTTAAACACATACACTCAAACATATGTGTGGTGTTTGGTTGAGTGTTTGAGCTTGTAGCGTGAACACAAACTATGCTGCTGTTTCAGTGTGGACACAAACCTTCGGCTGTTGTTTTGATTGATGAAATATTGAAATTTCGTATATTTACTTATGTATTTAAGTGAAACAAAATGTTAAATGTGAATTTGAATTTAACATGGATATATAATTATAAAAAAAATATGAAAAAATTAATTCATACATTTTTATGTTAAATGAAAGTGCTGCCAAGTAAGTAAAATAACAATGCTGCTTGATGCTGTTTGACAACAGCTGACTGTTGACGTTTAGTAAATTAAAATAAATAACTTTCAAATAATCAAATTGATTTGCGTCTGTTATTTATCATTTATCCTTACTCTTTTAATTTAAAAACATATTTATCCTATTTTTCCTACCATAAGCTTATGTATATTATCAAAAGTAACTATCAAATAAATAAATTCATTTGCTTATGTTATTTATCATTTATTGTTATATTTGTTTTCTGTCTTATCGGATGGCGTATTCTACGTGGCCGTGTCTCTGACACAGCCTGCAGGGACAGTCCGTGGCCGAAGGCATCGGACAACTGTCTGCTGTTTTTTTTTTTTAAGTTGGCGGCTATTGGTTTTGCCAGTTTTGTACAAATTTGGAATGTTTTTGAAATAACTGAACCTTTAAAATTGAATCAGTGAGTCAAACCGGGCTAGTCGATAACCAAAAAGAACCAAACCGAGCCAAAAAGAGCCATTTATATCGCCGGCGGCTTGAGCTTCAACAATTTTTGGTGGCGGCAATGCGTAGGGAAATTTTCGATGGGCTTCCATCTGTCAAGTTGACGTCGGTGGTGCAATGAATAGTGTGCGTGCCTCTTGTACTTGAGATCCTGGGTTCAATCCCTGCTCTGACCACCTTAAATTTCTTTCGACGGCGGTCACCTCGCATAGTGACGGCGACACTATCGAGTATTTAGCCATGAAAGAGCTTCTCAAAAATACCGTTCGGAACCGATGTAAAACTGTAGGTCCAAATTAGTGAGTATACAACTAGAAAGCGCACAGCTAGCTAGTAATGGGAAACCATTTTGTTCAAATTAGCACAAAGACAACATTTGGCTAACACAGCCTTTATAGAATTTGTTCGTATAAGGTCATAAATGTGAACTAAAATATTAACTGAATTTCATACGTTTCTTAATGGCTTAATAGTTTATAGTTTTTATTAACTATACACCATATGTCATTTATGTTAATATATTTGTACAACACTGAATTTCCAAAATTGTTATATGAAAACTAAGAACAGTTGCAATATGCTGTCTTATCATACTTTAGATCACTTGCATTCTGTACTTCCTACGATAATCATCCAACATTGAAAAATAAAATTCAGGAGTTCTCCACTCTAAAAAAACAGTTCAACATTATTATTATCCAGCACAGCATTTGTGATTTGCAGTGTTGGTCAATACAATAATTTCTCTAATAAAATTCAGGAGTTCTCCAATCTAAAAAACAGGTCAAAATTATTATTATCCAGCACAGCATTTGTGATTTGCAGTGTTGGTCAATACACATTTATTTATTTTCCATCTGTCAAACAGTTGATTTTTTGTGTATGTTTTTATTTTTTCATTTTTTAGTAACTTTAACTTAACTTTTAGTTGCATCAAAATATACACCAGTTTAGAATGATGTTAAAAATTAAACTGAGTAATTTTATGGGTTAGCGCGGGTTAACGGAGATAACCTTCGAAACGCGATAATCTTGTTTGGTGTAAATGCCGTATAAATGTGTTATTAAATTCCGACTTGAGCAATAATAATGTTGCCACATGTTCAATTTCAATGAATGGCAACAACAAATTATCTTGTAGCCTTTTCACACTAGGTCACATCTTATAGCCTTTTCACACTAGCGTACATTGGAAGATGTTGAAAAAATTAAACATGCGTTCCCACTTGCAACATCTTCCATATGTCGTTTTATAAAATTCAATTGTTAACATGCCACATCGCTCTAGCCAAATTTTTGTCATCAAAAATAAACGAAACTAAAATGGTTTAGGAAATATAAGTATGCATGCAATTGCAGTCTATTGGGGCCCCGGAAACGAAACAATGGAGAACAGCATTCACCAAACGTTTATTTTTTAAAATTTCATATTTAATACAATTGGTTTTTTCCTACATTTATTTCATCAAGATGTATTTATATCAGGGTGTGTTATTGCGATTAGACAATAGCTATATTGTATATGTTAATTTTCATTTCAACTATAACAGACTCTCATACAAACTGTCTTGCTTTATGGCGCAGAATCCTGGGTCTATCGCAAGCAGACGAAACATCTGTAGGAGTCTTCGAGAGAAAAATACTCTCAAAAATTTATGGCGCTATAGTGCACAACGGCGAGTATCGGCGACGCATGAACCATGAGCTGTATGAGCTATATCCCGACATTGACATAGTTAAGCGGATCAAAATAACGCGATTGCGCTGGCTAGGCCGTGTCGGTAGAATGGATGAAGACGAATCAGCACGAAGAGTTTTCGAAACCGAACTCGAAGGAAGACGAAAAATAGGAAGACCAAGACTCCGCTGGAAAGATCAGGTTGACGAATCCCTACGTACACTTGGTATTGCCAACTGGAGAGATAAGGCAAAATCTCGAACTGGTTGGCGAAATATGTTGTCTTCGTTTTGTAAGGTCCTTGACCCCTCAGGGTTGTTCGTAAACGGATAAGTAAGTAAGTTCCACAAGCAAATTTGTTATATAATTGCAAAACAAGAACAAAAAAAGTATAAAAACAAAATACATATGAATTTAAAAGTCAATTGAGGCAAAGATTTGAAAATATTTAAATCAGCTGTTCAAATATATCTTGCTGTTGTTTTCGAATTTCTGTAATTTTTTTAATAGTGGTATTCATGCAAACAGGAAAACCTAGAACTTTTGCTCAGCGTAAGTTTGCCCCGAAGCGTTTCATGAGGCACCAAATATAGTTGCTCAGTGTATCTATGCAGCAATTGTCAAAAAAGGGCTGATAAAGTAAATAAACAAAGAAAAATTAAAAGTATATGCTTTACCTATTCCATTATTTTATTTTTTTCACATAAATCAAAAACCTCTCTTTTTTACAATACAAAAATATTGACATTGAAATGTCAAAAGTTTTCACGTTTCTTTTTCCAGGTTTGCTCAGCAAATTTGCCTCGAAAACTTTCCACTTTTGAGCAAGTCGCTTTGTATGGGAAATTTGTTCGTTTTGACGTTTGCTGTGAAAGTTTACGATGTTTTCGAGTTTACGAGGTTCTTTCGAGCTTTCATGAATACCACTAAGTCCCCTTTTCCCCGTGCAAACTTTTGTTTGCATACTTTTTTGATTTTTCTTTTGGAGTTTGCGTTCGCTTTTCCACACGCAAACTTTTGTTTGCAAACTCTTGCGAATGAAAATACAAAATAAAGAAAGAAACGTCAAAAAAAATTGTTTACATTTTAAGCGGTGTAAAAATGGACAAGGAGTGCAAAAATCCATATACAAGCCATTTTTAATTAATCAAATGCTTTACATTATTTAAACAAATCACAAATCAAATTATTTGTCAGAAAACTCGACATAAACAACGAATGCGTTAAAAACGAAATGTCAAAAACATTTATTTCAACGAAGAGAGCAAAGCAGAGTTTGCGTGAACGGCAAACACGTACCGAAACTTCTTTGTTTCTCTTCCTCTCACCCCTCTCGCCTACAAACTCAAGAGCTTGAAAACAAAAGTTTGACGTGGAAAAGGGGACTAATATGATTCTAGGGATGGACTCAAAATTATCGAATGATGTGTGGTGAAACGAAATGGGTTATGAACATTTTTCAAAGAGGTTGAACTCAGAAAGTCACAAATTTTTATGGGGAAATGTTAATATTTTTGGCAAATTGATTGAAGATGTAAGATTTGGTCTAGTGTAAAAAGGCTATTATTAAGCTCTAGCTGGAAAATATCCCATTGAACAAGAAATTTCCTCAACACTTGTGAGATATCTAGTTATTTCATTTATCTATGCTTAATACTACGAAATGTGGCAACATTTGCTGTACTCTGTGAAAAAAATGCGATACGGCACACGTCCGTAACCAGTGCCAACAAATATATGGTAACAGAAACAACAAACATTTTATTTTCGTTCATACGTTTCAGTTGTCCAACTATACACAAATATATACCAACAATACAAGAATACAAAAAAGTATAAAAACAATATACATATGATTTTGACAAGTGAAACGAATAATGACATCGAAAAAATGTAATCATCTGTTTAAACAACTATACCTGATAGATAATTCTACCACGATCAATATGTATACAAATTTACCGCGCTTTGTCTTGAACAATTTAATTCCAATTTTGTTTTCAATCGGAAATAAAAATCTATCCTTCAAATTTAGAGATATTCCAATAAATAAAATAATTTGAATGAACTTACCATGTGTAAGCCATTTTAGAATTTTCTGTTTTTGAGTCTATCCTTCTTGATAACATTTTCATTCACAAGAAATGATAATAAAATTGATCTAAGATAACTTTTATTGTCATTTCTTTAAATTGAACATGTGGCAACATTGTCATTGTTTAAGTCCTAATTTAAGTGGGAAATTGAAATGACACTTATTATCGCTTATCTGCCCCTACAAATTAAGCTGTAATAAGCTATAAGCAGTAAACTGAAATGAAATAAATAAATTTATTGCTGTCATTGCAAAAAAATATCAACAAAAAAATAAATCACATGAGGTGGCAGGGGAGACCCGGTTGGAACGAAGTTCCTTTCGCTATATATTATGTACTAGTTAGTTCCAACACGCCTAAGGCGCTCGTTGAAAAATACAATAATTTAAATGGATCTTTAAGAAAATATACTTTTTGTAAAATCATAAACTTCTTTAAGAACATTTTTTCCGTTTTGTAAGAATATGTATTATATTTTCCCGAAAAGGTAATTTTTTAAAGAGAGGTACTTCTTTTATTAAAACTAATGTGTTCTGTTAGAAAAAGTCATAATAGTACGCATTGTTTTTACAAAGAAGACTAAAAACGAAAGAATGAGAATGAAAAATTAAATATTTTCTGTTAATAAACAAAAAAAGTAAAACTGGACAAAATAAAATACTTATTTACAATTTGTTTTTAATAAATCTTTCTGCTTCATCCTATGGTGGCCTCGTTCAACTGTCTTTGACACTTTTGTCAAACTCCACAGCTCCTTGGAGTTAAAAAATATCTAAAATTTAAAAAGGAGATATATGCATGTACATATACTATATATATTAAATTAATAATTATTTAATCATTTATAGACAAAAATATGTACATACATCGCAGAGTCTTGTTGAACCACATAAGCTTCCCTATCGCATGCTTTGCCCACCTCCCATCCCTATTGTATTTCTCAAGCAGGTTATCCGCGAACATTGCGGGGCTAACACTTCTGACATCCTCTGATATATAATATAAATTTGAGTTTGTTTCACTGCTTGAGCAAAATATGGTGTGCACAACTTCTGCTTTACCTCTTGCACGGCTGTAATGGTTAGGAAAGGGAGCAAGCTGCCGACTTCGTCAATTATTTTGTCCTTTTTTTCATAATCACATTTTTTCATAATCATAATCTTTGTTTTTTTTTTGGGTCACATAAATTTATTCTTTTACACTTTTTAGTCCACGATAATTCACTTTGTAAGGAAACTAAATATTTTGCACTTTTGTCGAGGATTCAACAGTATTACTTTTTAAACGTCAGCAAATTCAACTGTCCATCAACACTGACCGTCAAATGACTGTAACTATTCTTGTAGGGTAGTTTCACTCTTGCACATACATTCCTTACTATTAGCGCACTCCTACGCAACAATGGCAACGTCAGTAGCATAGAGTAATCTCATACTAGAGATAATATTTTGCTCATCTGATCTTTCCTTTCACACTCTTCGTGATGCGGTCTGTGTGATAGAGAGATGTTAGACGAAAAGTGACTTACACCAGGTGGAATTACAATAATTTCTGGCTTTAATTTTTCATGTCGTTTTGGTGCAAAGCTGTGAAATTTAAATGTGTTTTACACTTTTGATGTGTTAACATCTATACGCGCGCCTCTAGGGCAGTAAACTATAAATTTAATACATACGCAAGTGTTAGGTTTGTAAGAGTAAATCATCGTTTGTTTGTTCGTTGCTTGGCAGTCGGTATTGAAAGTGATTATTGGGCGATTTTCATATAATTTTCCCACGCGATTTTCTCCGGAAATTCATAGCCGATTTTATTAATTTTTGGATTAAAAAGCTAGTGCGGGTTTCGGCGAAGAGTTTAGGCCAAAAATTAAGGCGATCCGAAATCGGCGAGCCGAGATTTAAGTGTTTTAATTTGGAGTATTAATTTGGAGTAATATTAAAAAAGTATTTTATGTTGATCTTCGGTTATATCGTACGAATATAACAATGTATGTATGTATGTACAAGTGTCTGTTGCTTTGCATTCTTTGACTTTTGTGGGAATAAAACATAAAGTATTGAGCAAGAAAATAATGACACATGTGCTTGCACTGGGTCTTTAAATAATTTTAAGTATTAATATTATTTAACTGTAACGTCATCATATGATTGAACGCTGTTTTTTATTTTCCAATGTAACATTTACGAATGTGTTCATAGAAATCGAACAGGTACCGTGTAGCAAAAAGGTGTTAACACATCGCCCGTGAGTTCGAACACTCATTGGATTTTTTTTTATTGACTGGTACTGTTAGCATACATTTGTGTTGTATTTAACACAATAATTTTAACACACAAAACGAAATTCCGTTGTTGTTATTTTGTTCGTTGTTTTGAAGCATTGCCTCTATCTGGTATTAGTAAAGCAATTCCTTTCAACATCGAACGTAAATATAACACCCATAGACGAATATAGAATATACATTTTTATTCTCTCAACAAATATTGCCCCTATTTTTCATACCCCTAAATGATAAGGGTGACCCACCCCTATATACACAGAATATAATATTGGCCTGTAAATTTCAATTAAAAATATAATAGAATTGTTTCAAAAAATTCAATTAAAATTTAATTTAATCAATCAAATTTTTAATCATATTTACAATTTATTTTTTGAGTTTACAACAGAACTTGGAGTTGGCCAGGCGCAACTCTACGGCGCTAAAAACGTTTAATTTTTGAGTGCATTATTCAATTTTTTCTGTGAATCTTTCTCAATTAATATAAATATGCACGATATGTTCTTAACAAACTTTAAAATAAACAAAAATTGTCGTGATGAAGTATTTTACAGAGGCAAATTGTGGCCGTCGGTGGTGCAATGGTAGTGTGCGCGGCTCTTGTGCATGAGGACGTGGGTTCGATCCCTACTCTGACCACCTTAAATTTCTTTCGACGACGGTCACCTCGCTTAGTGATGGCTACACTATCGAGTATTTAGCCATGAAAAGGCTTCTCAAAATACCGTTCGGAATCGGTGTAAAACTGTAGGTCCCAATCAGTGAGTTTAAAACTAGAACGCGCAAAGCTCATTGATTGTGAGAAACCAATTATTAAATTATTAATATGTGTCGAGGTAGAGCACCAGCCGTCGTCGTCACTTTTCGTACGGCTCTAGTCTTTATATACAACACTGTTGTTATTTGTAATTCGTTTATTGTTGATTAAAACATTTTATTTTGTGCACTTAACGAATAATAGTGTTGAATTATCTTGTTTCGTGATTAAAACTGCGTTTTTTGTAATTGTCTCAAAAACGATGTACAAGTATGCAGTCAATATTTCTCTTCACTCAAAAGCCAACAAACACAACGAGTGAACCCCTAGTCATTCTCTATTCGCTCTCTTACTCTCTTCATTAAATATTTCAATACACGAGCAGCTTTTTGATAGTGTTATTGTATCTAACTATACAAATTTCAACCATGTTGAAGTAAAATTACATAAACTATGCAAAAAGTATGAAATAATCAAGATATGACGCGTTAGAGAAATGCCTTTGAGTGAATTTCTGGCACTTTTTGGTTTTCTTTAACCAAAGTTGCCAAATTGCGCACGTCTTTTGGTCGTCTAATTGTAGATCGTCTTTGATTGTCTTTAATTTGAACGTTTGAACGTTTAAAACAAGAGTGTCCTAAATTGGATAAAAGCAATACATTTCTCCAACAAAGCTGTGAATATACAGAAGAGATGGAGTGCGACAATGGAGTGACTGTTGCTGCAGAAGGAGCAGATAAATAGAATGCTTCTTGTTGCGAAACCCCTTTCCAATACTGCACAAATTTTCCACAATACACAGCAGATCATATTATATTTGTCATATTTGGTTTAATATTTATAACTTTTGGATGAGGTCAATAATTACCCTCCCAATACTTAAAGAATGACAACCAATGACAACCAAATGGCAAGGACATAAAATAGAAAATTAAAATCATGAAAGGTACATTGATGGAGCCTCAAAATTGTTCGACCTGCACACAGAGAAGAAATTCGTTGTCACAACTACATATGTATATTTACAGCCAACTAAAATTTGGTGGTTCATTGGACTATCACATTATTCTGTTGTGATTACCAATAATTGTGTTCAGTATCACCAAATGTTGTGCATATCTATTGTTTTGTAATTCAGTTATGGTTGCAAGAACTGAAATATTTAGTTGAAGCCACAGCAACAAGAAATAAGTGTGATCTGTCAATCGAGTTTTAGTTCTAGCAATCAAATTATCCTGTGTGGTGAATATTATTTTAGTTGGATGAACGAAAAATGTAAAAACTACTTCGGTTGTACCAAATAATATATTGCTGTGCTAAACTAAAGTAATTACTTGAATTTGATGGCTGTCACAACCATTTGGTGATGCTTTAACCCCTTATGAATTTAATAGGAAAAAAGTAAAAAATAACTTTTTATTAAAATTGTGTATTTTACATTTGCATATAAACAAAATTATTATTATTTGTAATCAGGGTTCGTATTTCGTGCCCATTTTTTTTATCGAAAATATGAAACAATTTCTATATCTCGAAAACCGAGCGTCCAATCGAAAAACAAAAACAGATTATCTTTCTAAATTTTTCATATTTTCGATCAAAAATGGGGATGGGTTACCCTGGGTATCATATGTACATATGTTTATGTTAACTTGTGTCATCCACAATAATAGTTCCTCCAGTAAAGTGTCCACAATTGTCTGCATGTGTTTGTGAAGGCGACAATAGTGGCGGCATATTCAACAATTACGTTTAAAAGTCTCACTTCACCTCAATTTATGATATGTATTCTTCGCTGGCTGATCTCTATACACTTTATTGTTTTTTCACAACTTTGTTTATCACTTTCTGTTTAAAATATTAGTTTTTCTGTAAAGTCCTCGTGTAACATTCCAATATATGTACGTAGTTTCTCTTTAACAACAAAGCCTCTTGTGAAAAATCGAATACATACTCGTAACTGTGCAACAAGCATTTTTGTAACAGAAACTAAATTATGATTACAGTAACTAATATTTGAACACGAATTCTAATATACTTTTTATTAGTTGTATCTTCCATTTCAGATGAATGAGGTTTCAGAAATACTCAAATTGGTTAATACAACTAAAGTTCGGTAGAAGCAACTTGTATTTAGTAAGACCTATTTTTAATCTATCAATAACATCGACAAATAATTCTGATGTTTGACAATTATGAATTGTAATCAAAAAATAGGCTTTATCATGGAATTTCCAATGTCTGAATTGATTTCCAACTAATCTAATGTGTGAGCATGTGGCATGGAAGATTTTGGTTTTTTTCTTTGGCTCGCTGTACTACAGTTAGACCCCTTTCACACTCGGCAAGTTACTTGCGCAAGTCAGTTTTTCAACTTTCCGAGTACAAGCAAGTTTGTACTCAAAATTTATTCCCCTATCCCGACCTTACCTCTGTCATCAACAAACTAAGACTTGGGCAAGAGACTTGCGCAAGTAACTTGCCGAGTGTGAAAGGGGTCTTAGTACCGGCAATTTTGATTGCATTACCATCGTGCTGGCGAAGTTAATTAATTCGTCGAATAACCACATGCTCATGAAGAACAACTTTGAGGTTCGTTAGCCAGAAACAAACATACCACACAGGAACATCAGTAGCCTTGGTCCCAACTACCCATGTAGCCAGTATGTTTGTAGAGTGGGACCTCAATAACATCACCCAGAATTGTGCATTGACACAAATTTGTATTCCAAATGATAGTCAGAGAGCGAGTATTTTGGCAGTTTGATCTACGAGATCGTCCAAATTTTGGTTGGTGAAATTTTAGCCAACAAAAATTTGCACAAATGTACACCAATAAAAATAAAAAAAATTAATAACAGCAGAAATAAGTACTGAGGTAGTTTTTGATATTTTATGTAATATATCACCGAAATTTAGAAAGAAAATGAAATGCAATAATCTGCAGTTGCATTCAGCAAATTCTGCTGAACCGACGACGTGACAATTGGGCAACTGAGGCAGTAGATATGAAATGTAACTACTGGCCAAAATGTATGTAGCAAGGATAATGTAGTTTTCTTGCAAAATTTTTCCCGGAAGTCGTTCGCGTATTTTCTGTGCAAATTTTTAGAAAGAGAGTAAAATCGTTCTTTGTCTCTCAAAAGTAGATTCTTATTTTCACCATGAAAGTAAACAAACATGGCTAATGTACGTGCCTATTTAGCTCTCCTACCTTACATTTGGAGAATATATTTTATTTGCTACTGCTAGTGAAAATAAAGTAAGGGCACTTTTCATCTATTAAGTAAATACTTAGTATAATATACTAAGCATTATACATTTTGCATGGAGCGATTCTAACTTTTCATTCGTCATTCCATTGACTGTTGAAAGTGTTCGTTTCCGTGATAATTTATATAAAACACTTGCCAACATTTTCCAGCGATTATACAAAATAAAAATACGGGAAGTCGATGGAAAAAGAACTTCGATAATGGTATTTTACATTCACTATTGTAAAATAAAAGTGGAGTGAAACGAAATGATAGTGAAAGCTGGCAGATGGGTTTATATGTAGAAAGATAGGTATAAATTAAGGTTGTATTTTGAAACATTGTCTTCGTTGGATATATAAAAATACCATATAAAATACTGACGTTTACTTTCACAACAAGAGTTAGTATTTTAATAACATACTGGGAAATTTAAGCTTCTTTTCGTTGTTGGAAAAGCTGCTCAATTTAGTTTGTTACTCGTAACATACACTCTCAGTATTCCATCTCAGGCATCATCAACATTCTCCAGAACTACCAGAGCAGTTCCACTCTTTCAGTTATAAAAACAAAATGAAAATAATTTGTGACAATGCAATGGAATTTATTGTTATTATTTATTTATTATTATCAGAATTTATTGAATTAATCAGAATTTATTCGAACTGTTTTTTGTGATGTATTTATTTTGTATTTAATACAAACCGTTTAAACATTAAATGTTTAATATATAATTATAGTTTAAGAGAACCGGATATTAGTTCCGATTATGAATCCAAATTCTAAACAATTTAATTTTTTATAGATACATATAAGTACATGTATATCTGCGAAACATTGAATAAAATCGCTATAAAAATATAACATTTTAGTTTCTTCTAGAGTCGTCGCAAGGGGTGGGGGTTTCATGCTGAAAAGGCAATAGCGGTTTTAATTGATTCAAAATTTAATCAAAAATCGCGAAAAAATCAAAAATTTTTTTAATTAACTTGATTACATACTTAATCAATATTTTTGAAAAAATTCAATAAATGTTTTAATCAAATTTACAAATTTTTTAATTGAAGTTTCTTTTTGACAAATTTACAAATACCTTTAATTAATATTATCATTTTCGTGATTACACCAAAATCAATTAAAAAATTAATCGAATAAACAAATTTTTAATTGAAATTGATTTTTTTTGTATACACCATGGATAAGTTGATGTCAACTTGAAGTCGCTGCAACTTATCCACAGGTCTAAGGGCCCCTTTAGTGCCATCAAATTCCGCTTTTCTATCCATTGTGTCCAATTTAGCAACTCTCCTAAAAGAAAACCAAAAAGTCGACACGATTCACTCAAACTCATCTCTCTCTAGCGTCATATCTTGATTAGTTCATACTTTTTACAGACGTTATGTAATGTTACTCAAAAAGGATGTACAAGTAGAGAAGAAAAAACCACTGAACTGTGGCGACGCTCTTAGAAGAGAACCAAAAAAGTCGACGAGATTCATTCAAACGAATTTCTCTCTCGCGTGATAACTTGATTATTTCATACTTTATGTAATTTTATTTAAACATTTCTATAGTTGGATACTGTAACATCATCAGAAAACTGCTCGTGTATTGAAATATTAAACGAAGAGAGTAAGGAAGAGAGCAGAGAAACGAAGCGATTCATTCGTTTTCATTGTTGGCATTCCACTCCATGAGTAAATGATCTTCCCTATTTAAAATTCCATACTCTTTAACTTATAAAACATGGGTGGAATTTCTATTTAATTATTGCATTATTATGTGCTAAGACATAATGCAATTATTGTATAGAGAAGAAAATTTACTCAGGAAGTGGAATGCCAACAAAGAAAACGAGTGAAGCGCGTGTTTCTCTGCGCTCTCTCTTACTCTCTTCGTTGAATATTTCAATACACGAGCAGTTTTCGGATTATTTTATTGTATCTAACTATAGAAATTCCAACCAAATTTAAATAAAATTACATAAAGTATGTAAAAAGCATGAAACAATCAAGTTATGACGCGGGGAAGAAATGAGTTTGAGTGAATCGCGACGACTTTTTGGGTTCTCTTCTACTAGGGTTGCCAAATTGTACCGTTTTTTCTTCTCTACTGCCTTCTTCATGCTGCCACGAAATTGACAATTTCGGATTGAAATTGTCGAACGAAATTGAAGTCGTTCACACCATAGAATAATACATACCATACTAGTTGCTAGTTCAACTAGTTGCTTTCATAGATTAATACTTATAGTAGATCTACTAGTTCTCCCACCAAATTTATGACATTTGGCCTGGTGTGATATTTACCTTTGATGTTGAAAAGAATTGCTTTACTAATACCAGATAGAGACAATGGTTCAAAACAACGAACAAAATAACTACACCGGCATTTCGTTTTGTGTGTTAAAATTATTGTGTTCAATACAACACAAATGTATGCTAACAATAACAGTCAATAAAAAAGTTTAAAACACATTTAAATTTCACAGTTTTCCACCAAAATGGCATGAAAATTTAAAGCAAGAAGTTATTGTAATTCCACCTGGTGTATATCACTTTTCGTCAAACATCTCGGTGTGACCGCATCACGAAGAGTGTGAAAGGAAATATTATCTCTAGTCTGAGATTACTCTATGGTTGCTTTCAACTCAGAATGTTTGACTAATACACTCACACATTTTAAAGTTGAAAGACTGTTGCTTGCGATTTTCTCTTTCAACCAGCGTTTCAACCAGTTGTTCAACTAAACAACTGATTTGTAACATCTGTAAAGCGTGTGTGTTTTTAAAATAAAAATTAAAGTGATTTTTAAACTAAAATATATGTATATTTATATATATATAAATAAAGTTGATCAACTTATTGCGTGCAGCCTACGTCACAGCTGTCAGTTTTAACGAATTCTGAAACGCAGTATGTGTAAAAGCCTTTCAACCAAAAGTTGAAAGTGTAAACCCGGTGATAGAAACTTTTATTCTCTCAATAAATTAAACGTCATAGGTACGGTGGAACATAGAATAATACTTACCATAGAAGCTTTTATTCGCTCAATAAATTAAACGTCATAGGTACGATGGAAAGTAAACATTGGATGGTGGAAAATATGGGTTCAATAATACCAGATAGTGGCAATAGTATACAGCGATCAACAAAGGAACAACAACCGAATTTCGTGTTTTTGTGGCAAACAAGTTGTGTTAAATACAATACAAATGTATACCAACGATAAAAATCAACAAAAAAGTGCAAAATACATTTAAATTTTTCAGTTCTATGCCAAAACGACATGAAAAAGTTAAGTGAACATATTTTGTAACTCCACCTGGTGTATGTAAATTTTTAATTTAATTGCTCTCATTTCCCCAAACCAACGATGAGAGTGTGAAATGAAACGTCAGATGAGAGAATAAGTTTATCTACGTATGTATTATTCTATGCGGTGGAAAATAAACATTGGATGGCGCAAAACATGGGTTCAAACATGGTACAATAATATCCTCAAGGTAATAGCAGCGCGTGTTGTTGTTGTTGTAGGCAGCAACAACAGGCATTTTGTTCTTGTTCTATTCGCTTCAGCTGTCAAACTGTACACAAATAAATACCAACAACACAAGAATACAAAAGAGTACAAAAACAAAATACATGTGAGTGTGACAGCCGAAGCGAAGAACCTCATGAAAAAAATTAAAACAGCTGTTCTTACGACTTTACCATGAACATATTATTGTACCATGGGTTCAAAAATACCAGATAGTGGCAATAGTATACAATGATCAACAAAGGTACAACAACCGAATTTCGTGTTTTTGTGGGAAACTAAAAAAAAAATAAATGGTTTCCCATTACATCCCATGAAGGGACTGGGGAGAACTTCTCACAATCACTGAGCTGTGCGCTTTCCAGTTTCCACTCACTGATTGGGACCTACAGTTTTACACCGATTCCGAACGGTAAGTTGAGAAGCTTTTTCATGGCTAGATACTCGATAGTGTCGCCGTCACTATGCGAGGTGACCGCCGCCGAAATAAATTTTAAGGTGGTCAGAGCCGGGTTCGAACCCAGGATCTCATGTACAAGAGCCGCGCACACTAACCATTGCACCGGGAAACTAGTGGTGTTAAATATAATACAAATGTATACCAACGATAAAAGTCAACAAAAAAGTGCAAAATACATTTAAATTTGTAAGTTCTACACCAAAACGACATGAAAAAGTTAAGTGAACATATTTTGTAACTCCACCTGGTGTAAGTTAATTTTAAATTTAATTAACCTACGATGAAGAGTGTGAAATGAAACGTCAAATGAGAGAATAAGTTTATCTATGTAAGTATTATTCTATGGTTCATACTGGCATTTGAGCAATTTCGTTGAAAAATGACAACTGTTTGCTTACAACATAGAATAACACATACTATAGAAGAACTTATTCTCTCATCTGACGTTTCATTTCACACTCTCTCGGTAGGTCTGTGGAAATGAGAGCAAATTAAATTTAAAATTTACATACACCAGGTGGAGTTACAAAATATGTTCACTTAACTATTTCCTGTCGTTTTGGTGTAGAACTGAAAAATTTAAATGTATTTTGCACTTTTTTGTTGACTTTTAACGTTGGTATTCATTTGTATTGTATTTAACTCAACTAGTTTGCCACAAAAACACGAAATTCGGGTGTAGTTCCTTTGTGGATCGCTGTATACTATTGCCACCATCTGGTATTATTGAACCCATATTTTCCACCCTCCACTGTGTAATTTCCATCGTACCTATGACGTTTAATTTATTGAGCGAATAAAACCTTCTACGTATGAGTTATTCTATGGCTTACAAACATTGCCATTAGTAAAATTTTAGTGCCTGGACACAATAACCAAAATTCTGTTGGGAAATGATTGAAAACAATAAAATAAGTGAATGGTACATTAACTTTAACACGAAGCACTGATTCAATAAGGTTTATAGTTTATTTTCACTACTCTATGTCGATGAAAACATACAATTTAAATTTTGTGAGTGAGGCGGCATACAATTGTTTTGTTTTTTGTTGTAATTTTAGTAACCACGAGTTCGATGAACGAAGTCCCATAATTAATTATCAGACTTATAATTATCGACGGCGTTGGAGCAACAAAAAACTTAATCGACGGCGGCAACTGAGTTTTTATTAGATGTTATTTTTCGGCAGACGTTACTTTTAGCCTCATCTCGTTGGTTGTGTAAAAAGATTAGATCTAGTTATTCGGGACTTTAAAAGCGGCTTAGGCGATAATATCGGCCAAGATTTTGAGTCGAAGCGTGCCTTATGACGGTGATGTGAACTTCAAAAAATTATCTAGGCCGACGGCACACCGGAATACGGCTTCGTTCTCATAAATATAAGCGAAATTGAGCAATTTCAACTCAATTTCAGCCCAAATTGCGAAAGACTTTAATTTCGCGGCAGCGTGAACAAGGCATAATTGTATATCCCTTTGGCGAAGATAAATTGAGTGCCTACTTTACTTTAGTCCCGCTCATGATGAAATTAATCAGGTGATAGCAGGAGAATTGTGTATGTATTAGTAATACAGAGTTCTGTCAAACTCAGTTGATTTTTCTATTTTTTTCTTTCTTTAATTGTACAAACAACTTTTCATTTAATTAACTAAATTAGTATGTGGTCAAAATGGATTTATATCGAATTTCTTGAAATCTGTTAAGTATTTATTAAATAAACAAACAAATTAGATAAAATTTGACAGAACTCTGTATAACGACATGAAAAAACTCCGATCAGCTGTTCTTATAACACAACCTCATATTTCAACCATGGTCCCGCTTATTGGCATAGAATAATACATACCATAGATAAACTTATTCTCTCATCTGACGTTTCATTTCACACTCTCATCGTAGGTTTGTGGAAATGATATGTTCACTTAAGTGAACATATTTTGTAGCTCCACCTGGTGTAAGATAATTTTAAATTTAATTGCTCTCATTTCCACAAACCTACGATGAGAGTGTGAAATGAAACGTCAGATGAGAGAATAAGTTTATCTAGGTATGCATTAGTCTATGGCCAAAACAAACAAATGCCAAAACGGCACAAATTATGGCAACATGGTAACACTGTGCCAATGATATTTTGTTTTTCTGTTTATAGTCGAATCGTCCGGCCGTATTGATTTGGAAATTCGCTAAACTTATAATTTTCTAATAAAGTTTAAAGAATTAAGAAAATGGAATCAAGAGTTACTGTTCTGACACCAAATGGCCGTAGACAAACTGTAAAAGTTACTCCAAATACAACACTCTTAAAAATATTGGAAGAGGTTTGTTCGAAGCGTGAGTTCGACAGTGATGACTACACCTTAAAGCATCACAACAAGGAAGTGTCCTTATCGCAAACCTTCCGCTTTAGTGGGTTACCAAACAATTGCCTACTGGAGATGTCAGAGACTGATAAGAAACGTGTCGAGTGTCCAGTAGATATATGTGTTCAAATGGAAGATGGCTCACGCCAACAAGCCCAGTTTAAGACGGCGGATAATTTATGGAACGTTGTTAAGCAATTAGCTGGCACGACTTTGGACGGATACGAAAGCCCCGTAGTCATATATATGCGCCAGGAAATTATGGGACAAGAAGAAATGGCTAACGTAACATTGAAATCATTGGGTATATTGGAGGGCAGAGCTTTACTGCGTCTGCTAAATAAGAGCAAAGAGGAATTGAAGACGTAAGTACAGTTGCATATGCATACGTAAAGCTCAAACATGTTATTTGCATTCATTCAACATCAGACAAAATCGTATATGCTTCTCGAGGAAAAAACAAATTGTATAGTAAGCGAGGACGGCATCTGGCCGATATTAAACATTTATCCTTTGTGTAGGTCCAACACCGGCTTCGGAATAGTTTTTGTGTAATAAAACTTTCTCCATCCTCGGCATTTGGGTGTTATTAAGAATATTCGGCAAAAATTCAGGACCAGGGGCAGGCAAAAAATTTTGGCTGAAGTTCAGGACCTGGGGCAGGCAAAAAAAAAATTAAAAAAAAAAAAAAAAAAAAAAAAATTAAAGAAATATTAAAGAATGTGAGAAAATTGAAAACTAGCCGTCGCACGGACCTATGGGGCCCACAGGGTCCAAAAAACCGTCACACCCACGGACATTTGGGTATGGATTAGTCTGGGTACTTCAGCGAAAGGTATTTGTGTCACAAATTCCGTGGTGTCATTTTTTTTTTCGTGGGATGTCTGTAAGTCCATATAAGTCCTCTTTTGTGCGTACAGTAACCATACGATTGGTTATGGTAACCATCCAGAAAAATAAATTTTTTTTAAAAGTATCGAGTGATTTTTCCGATTTTGCCAGACATAAGGGAATTTTAACCCCCCTGCCTGAGCCTGGCCGGGCGGCTTAGTGCAATATAAATTTAACGATTTTCCAAAAGTTCTACCACACGGTACGAGCAACATAGGTCCCTGCGAGGGCTACTTTTCCATTTTCTCACATTCTTTACCTTTTCTTTAATTTTGGTTTATATTAAAAAAAAAAAGTTTACCTGCCCCATGTCCTGAGTTTTTGCCAAAGTTTTTTTTTTTTTAAATAAACCAAAGTTAAAGAAGAAGAAAAGAATATGAGAAAATGGAAAAGTAGCACTCGCAGGGACCTATGTTGCTCGTATCGTGTGGCAGAACTTTAGGAAAATCGTTAAATTTATATTGCATTTAGTCCGGCCGGGCTCAGGCAGGGGGTTAAAATTCCCTCTGTACCTAAAGTCGATGTGTGGCAAAATCGGAAAAATCACTCGATAATAAATTTATTTTTCTGGATGGTTACCATAACCAATCTCATGGTTACTGTACGCACAAAAGTGGACTTATATGGACTTACAGACATCCCACGAAAAAAAGAATGACATCACGGAATTCGTGACACAAATGCCTTTCGTTGAAGTACCCACACTAATCCATACCCAAATGTCCCTGGGTGTGACAGTTTTTTGGACCCTGTGTGCCCCATAGGTCCGTCCGACGGCTAGTTTTCAATTTTCTCACATTCTTTAATATTTCTTTAATTTTGTTTTTTTTTTTTTTAATTTTTTGCCTGCCAACACCGGCAAGTGGACAGCGCTCGGCAGGTTTTAAGAATTTTCTTCAGTGGGGAGGTTTCAACACCGGCTTCGCTGTTTCGAAATTTGAAACAGATCTTTTTTACGGCTTAAACTTCAAAGTGGAACCACTTTTTGATGGGGGGTAGAACACGATATTTTAAAAAAGTAAAATAACATAATCGGAACAAATGCATAGTTTCTCAGTTATGGAGCCCGAAATTTCGGTTATGTGACGGGGTAATGGGGTTAGGGTACCGTGTAAAGCTATTGATATCACCACTTTTTTGTATAAAACAAGTCAAATCGTCCGATTTTTTTTTAAATAATGCGTGTTTTTGAGAAAAGTAAAAAAAATATTCGATAATTTTTCAAAATTTTGTTTTGTAGAAAAAATTCCAAAATTGCCGACTGCAAGCAATGACGATAAAAACAACCAAATTAGGTTATTTTGAGCACATTGATGTATCTTTTTTTATACATTCCAGGTGAAACATTAATTAATATATATACTTTATTTACTAATTTTTCCGAAAAGTCTCTATTCAAATACTCAGGATCAATGTCTTCAATTACCTCCAACTCTTTGCTGGCCCCCAGATCCTACTAAATTTCTTTAACAGATTTTTCATAAAAAAGCGCAACATGAGCTATTCTTTTAAATTTCCGCTTAATGTTTTTAGCACGGTTTCTACACTTACAGAAAATTTTCCAACTATCCGAAGTTTTTTCTCGCAAATAAACTCTATATTCCAAATCCCTAAGAGAATCGAAATATAAAATGTTAGAATGTTGATACCAGTCGTCATAGGTAGAAAACCTAGATACATGCACTTTCCGCGGTACAATAGAATGATTGTAGTGTAAATTATTATTTAAAATGATTGGTTGTTCACGGTAACATACATCTCAGAAAAGTCGCAATCATTAACAATACTATGAAGTGTTTCATTATTTAGTATAGTGTAGTATTCATAATCAGGCTTTTTAATATCTACAGAAACAAATATTACTGAGTGATGAGATATACCAGGGCTCTGAAATTGGTTTGACAATTTTAATTGAAGTAGAATTGTGAGCAATATCGTAATGAGTAGGAACACTATTATGAACAATCGAAAGATTCATATTACTACAAATATTTCTTACAGAGTACAACTTATTCAAATCAAACAAATTATTGTTGAAATCTCCCATAACAATGACATCAGAGTATTTAACCACCAAGTTCGAAATTTGCTCCTCTAAAATATTAAAATTACCATGCGGAAGATAAACCACACCAGCCAATACTTTAACGCCACCAACAATTAACTCAACAAAAATACACTCATCATCCCCATAACGCTCACCTGAAAACAAAACTTTATGCTTGATTCCCTAGACACATAAATGCCACACCACCACATCTTGCATCTGGACGATCATTTCTATGGCAAACGTATCCAGAAACTTCTACGGCCTTTGTAGATATATGCGGTTTCAGCCATGTCTCACTAACCCCAAATAACACTCAAATAACCTCCTTCCAAAATATTTCTAAAAAATTTGAAATTTACAAAATTTCGAAATTTAAAAAAAATTGTGGAAAGCTTAACCCTCTAATGCTGGATTCTAAAATAATGTGTAAAAATTATGGGAATAATTTTTTTTTTGGGTAAATTTGGGCCTCTGATTTCAAAAAATGATTTGCAAGTCAGTACGAACAACCGTTTACCTTCCATGCGACAAAATATAAATAAGTACCTTAGGCACTCTTGGGGCTTTAGTGGCAAAAAATATAGTAAATATTTAATGAATACTGTAAGTTAGGTTTCATTGAGAAGATTTGAAATTAATTACAAGACCATTTGAGAATTGAGAAACACATTGTTTATTTTCGGTTATGATAATCAAACAAACAATTTTTATGATTCGAGCAGTATAAATGAAGTTTATCGCAAATCCATGTGCCTAGCACAAAGCGAGGAAAAACTGATAAAGGGGAGCGTTCAAGAGCTTGAAAAGCTTTTACAAATATATTTCTACATCTGTTAGCAACTGTAAAAAAAGCTTCCTTACCAAAAAAGTTGATCCATTTGCTATTAGTATGTCTTTTGTGAAGAGTGCCTTAAGGCACTCTTAGGCATTAGAGGGTTAATTAATTCTTATTCAAATCATTTTGAAATTTGAATAAAAAAAATTGTTTGAAAATGTCATATAGAACTTATTGTAGCGTAAAATCATAGTTGAAAATAGAAATCATGTTTCATTTATTTATTTATTTTGAAAATATTTTATAAATAAATTTATAATATATAATTTAAAAGGCGCTGGATAGCATAGATCATATGCGCCTGTTAACACACAAGAAACGTTTATAATTAGAATATTAGTGTTAGAAAATTTTTACAGGGAATGGATACAATATGATGCAACTAATTTAATGATTTTATTAATAAGTACGGTGAAATTAAAGGATAGATTTGAAAAAAGAAAAAACAATATGAAAAAGATGAAATAAAGAATTTATGAGTATTTGAAGTAGAGAAGAAGGAAATAGAAAAATATAATCGGCCTTATTCCCGTTGTCGTCGTCGACGTCGTCATCAGATTTTTGTCAACTTTAGAACGTTATAAATTTATTATCACATCGACTACAACAAAGTTTTTGATGTCTATGATCCAAAAACAACCCTCTTAAAACATTACGCAAAATTTTTTTTCCAAATGCCTTCAAGTCGCCAATAAAAATGGTGTCGATATTGTATTGACGTCGACGACGACAACGGGAATAAGGGCGAATCTCTGGTCTACACTTTATCCTAAAGATTGTGAACCCTTAGTGATGATAGAATCATAGGAAGCATATTCAACGTTGAGCAGACCAATATATTACCAATGTGATCTTCAATTTTAGAAGACAAACATTCTCTTAAAACGTGGTTGACTGTGAGAGTGCTCTGACAAAATGAACAAGTCAATGGGTTTGTATTTTCGTAGTAATGTGCGGTGTTAAAAATAGCTTTGTTAACTCTAAGTCCTGATAAAAGTATGCACTCTGGTCTGCTAAAGTTGATGTTGTATCGGTGTCTACTTATAGAAGGATTCACCTGCCTGAGGAAGGTGCTACTACGGTTCCATATGTCAGAGTCTCGTTTCCTGCGTATTGTCTTGTAAGGATAAACAATGGCTCCAGGAAAAGATGGTGGCTGTGCGAAAATAGGGCAACTTAATGCATCTTTTGCGATGGAATCGGCAAATTCATTACCCGGTATTCCGATGTGGGATGGTAACCAAAATATTGTAAGGTCATCGTTATGTCTGATGGAATGTACGGCATTGAAAATGCCCTTTTTGTTGTTCTTTAGCGCTCTTAGCACGCTAAGGCTGTCCGTGCAAATGAGAGTTTTCCTTCGAGACTCAGACCCATAAGAAACTGCTGCTCTCAAGGCAGCCAACTCAGCTGAGAAAAATGCCAGAATTATCCGATAAACGGCATTGGGTGACAATATCGTGTGACGAGTCATTATTTTGTGATACTACAGAAAAGGCTGTACGTACCCCATCAAAAGAACCGTCTGTGAAGAGAACTAATTGGGGTTGCAAAGATTCGATCTCGTGTGCTAGTAGAGCCTTAAAGCAATTGGGGTTAGTGGGTTCTTTTTGAAGACAACTCAGCTTATCGTTAAATTTAATTACATCGGTGGGATTAGTAATCCCAACCGCCCTTGCAGGGATGTCGATTTGAAAATTGGAGAGTAGTTTGAGAATGCTGGTGATTGCAGGCGGTGGTGCCTTATCCTGAGCCTCGATGTGGTCCCAAACGGTCTTATGAAGCCCATCCGTAGGCATGGTTATAGCCCTAGAGGCTAAACTTACCGAGTATTTTTCCACTAGGTTTGAGAAATTGGAGAATCTACCTTCGACTCTCAGAGATTCAATAGGGTTGATGGCAAAAGTACAGTAGCTGTTCTGAAGCATATGTTGGTGACTGTATTTACTCTGGATATATTCGATTTAGTTGTCCAGCCATAAATAGAAATCCCATGAGAGAGTGAACCCATTACCAATGATCGGCAGATGTCAACTCCGGTGTCCATGTGGGGCCCTTTGCCCTCGGAGCAAATCAGTCTAAGTAAATTGTTGATTTTACCGAGTTTGGTGGTAATGTGCCTAACCTGTTCGTTCCTTGAAAGGGTTTTAGAAAATATTAACCCTAGAATCCTCATGTGGGATAGGGTACTAATAGATTCGCTACCTAAGTTAAAATAAATGCCAGGACATCTTTTCTTTCTGCACACATGTAGAAGTTCTATTTTATTGATCGGTATTGATGCACCAGTTGTCTTTGCCCACTCTTGGATTTTTGAATTGAAATTATTTAGGCTATTTTCAACCTCTTCAGTTTTGCCTGAAGATATGGCAAAAATGTTGTCGGCGAAAATTCCGACATAGTCAACGTCTGGAGTATTACTAATCGCCCTTGATAGCGAGTTAGCATATATATTGTATAGTACTACTGAAAGGGGGGATCCCAGTGGAATGCCATTTTCAAGAGGAAACGAAGAAGAGAAATGGCCATCGACCCTAACTAGAAACTGTCGGTTTTTAAGAAATGAGAGAATAAGTCTCGATAGTGGTGTGCCTACTCCCCAGCTATTGAGTTCAGCGATTATGTGACTTGATACTACTCAATCGAAAGTCTTTTCCAAATCAGCCGACAGGACTATGCTATGTCTAAATTTAGAAAGATTTGCACGTAACTGAGCTTCAATTTGATGGCAAATACTGTGTACCCCGCGACCTGGAAGAAAAGCATGTTGAAGAGTTAGGAATTTGTGTGAAGCGAAACGGAAAAAACGTTTAGATATAATCTTCTCAAAAGTTTTCGACAGTACGGACAACAAGGATACTGGGCAATATCCTTCCAATTGATTTGTGTTTTTACCCTGTTTAGAAATTGGTACTAATAGGGCGGTTTTCCAGTCGTGTGGGTAGGTGCCCGATTCCAAAATCATGTTATACAATTTGCAAATCCTTAGTCTGCTAATGAGGGGGGCATTTTTCAACATGTTGTATGTTAATTTATCCATTGATGGAGTAGATCCCTTTAAGGTTTGTAGTGTCTCGTCGAATTCGCTAATTTCTATAATGTCAGTCAATTCAGGGAATAGATTTATTAGAATTGAAAGTGCATCCATTGTTATTTGATATTTATAGGCTATAATCTGGTCGTCAAAAGCTCTATCTGAATTCTTGGGCAATTTTCCTAGGGTGTGAAATAACGTCATTGTTCAACGTTATATTGGCGAAGGATGTGATCCGATTTGTTCTTAGTTTTGTCACCCTGTGCCATAGCACCCGAATATCCAGCAATGGGTTAAGAGAATTTAGAAACGCTGTCCACGTCCGTCTTTTAACAAGTTTGCATTCCCTTTTAACAAGAGCGCATGGCCTCTTGTATGATAAAAGGTTTGTCATATTGCGTCTACGTTTGAACTTCTTCCATTCCTTTTGTCTTGTACGAATTAATCCGGCAATTACACTACTGAACTGCTGCGATTCGGAGGTTTTCGGCTTAAGGGAAAGCATTCATTTGCTGATTTTCTAAGAAGACGTTTGAGTTGTGCAGCCTCTCTGTTTACATTTGACGATTCTTTGAATTGACAATTGAATGTGGCGCATTTATTTTGGAATAATGACCAATCAGCCCTTTTGTCCAAAAAACGAGGTCTAAAAATCCTACGTGGGATCCCAGCGTTGTTAGAGATTATGATGGGAAAATGGTCAGCAGTTCCTGGAAGCTCCAAAACAGTCCATGTTAAGTGGGGTGCAAGATCTGTACTACACATTGCAACATCAACAGCAGTGAGAGTTGGCGAGTATTGAGTAGCGTTGGTGAACCATCATTGAGAATCACAAAATTGTGGTCATTAGCAATCTCTTCCCAGAGTCTACCCTCTTGGGAAATATAGGCTGATCCCCAGAGGGTGTTTTGGGCATTAAAGTCCCCTATAAGGAGATGATGCCCGCTATCTGCTACGCTAATACGATCGAGAATCCAGGACTCCAAAGTAAGGCTACATTCTTTGTAAATATTAGTAATTGTAATGGGTTGATCACAGTCAACCGTTAAGGACTGATACAAAAGATCTCCAGAACTCGTAAAGTGGGTGGACGCGTTCATGTTGTTACTCACAAAAATGGCAATGCCTGCTTTCGCGTGTACATAATCATCATTATGATGAAATATTCTGTATCCCGGAAGATGAAATAAGCGAATATTGTTTTTCGTGATGTGCGTCTCCTGAAGAGCTATGACATTGGGTTTATGTAAAGCTGCAATAAGTTCCAGGGAATGCTTGTTATTTAAGAAACCCTGTATGTTCCATTGGAGAAGTGTAAAATTAAAACCAGCAGTCATAAGGAAGAGAAAAAAAAAGGAGTAAAAGAATAACAAAATTTCATCATAATACGAAAGTCATATTATTTATTAGTAAACCTTTTAAGGATATTTAAAACAAAATGAGTAAAAACCCGTTAACCGACGTCAAACAACCGGTTGTCGGTATGTTCTAAAATTAGGATTTTAAAAAACCGGTACATGGTTAATGGCTATAAGAAAAGAATATCTATATGCTTTTGATAAGACTAGATCAAAAATATTTGATTTGCAAAATTTTGTACTTACAGACAAGCAATGGTGTATGCACCTCCCGCTCCAAAAACTGAAATCAAGAGAGATGAAAATGACAACAACAAACCCAAACCATCAAAATCCGTAGTTGGGGGAAGTGGCGGCTTTGCTATTACAAAAGATATGGTTAAATCTCTTAAAAAAGCTGCAGAAACCAAAGAAACAGAAAAGGATGATGAGGAAGCAGTAGACAATTCAGATACACCGCCACAAGTATCCGAAAAACCAAAATATGATTGGGGTAATGCTCCGGGCAGATCGATGCAGACAGCTGAAACTAATATTAATACACAAGAATATGAAAAAACAGAACTGGAAGTGGAAAGAGAATATCATATCGTAAGTGTAAAGAAATTAGTAAAATAATATTAATGTAAAACATTATTCTCTCGTTATTACAGATTGGGGAACGCAATGCTATTATTTATTGCTTAGATTCGGCCCAAAGCCAAATTGAAGATTTGCCCGACTCATTTTATGATTTAACTGTACACGATCTCAAATTGGTATTAAAAGATTTAAAGAAAATTGTGACTGGCAATGAAGATGCCCCATTGCTCACCGAAAAATTACGGGAATTAGAAAATAACAATACAATGTTGAGGAAAATATCACAATACAAAAATTGTGTTATACGTATACAATTCCAAGATCGGCATGTTCTGCAGGGCATGTTTAAACCAATTGATAAAATTTCCGATGTTATGGATTTCACAAAGAAGTTCTTAATAAACCCTAACCAGCCATGTTTCTTATGTATGTTGTACTTGTTTAATAATTAAAAACAACTAACGCATTAGTTAATGGTCTGGATCTTTTTTCCTCTAGTTACAATACCTCGAAAGACAAAGTTGGCTTTAAATAAAACATTATTAGAGTTAGATTTTGTTCCTAACGCTTTAATACACTTTTCTCTGGAAGATGAAACACTTGATTCTGGTCCTCTTATTAAAGAAGAATTTTTAAACCAGTTGACCGTTCCGGAAGGGGCTCTATACGCAGCTAATAAATTTAGGTATGCAGTAGAGAAGAATGAAAACAAAACCATAGACAAAATACTTTTCTTGCGAATTTGAGTCTAAAGACAGATTTTTATAAAAATCAGCAAAAAAAATATGCAATAAATTACTTTCGAAAAATATTTCAAGGTTACTTAGAAAAATCTTTTGTCCTGGTAAAACTAATCAATTTAAATACTTGTTTTTAGTGATGATCATAAATATGTAGTTCTTATTACCGTTGTCAAACGTTTTTAATTTATTTTAGAAAGCAGCATCACAAACTTACCGAGGAGAATAATAGTAAGCAGTCGAAATCGTTAAGCCCCTCCACAGGAGCCATACCAAAGCGTCCACGCAATGACAACGTAAACAAAACATGATTAAATCGTTGATTATTTCGTCAACTCTGCTGATTAATACCTACCACAAAACTGTAATAAATCGAATTTTCCAGTTTTTTTTTGTTTAAAAAGTTTAAAAACTTGTTTTTATTTATTTATTTGTTCTGGTACATAAGTTTGCTAAGCAAATTTGCCGACTGCTGTTTTTAATTAATAATTTAACATGCATTTGTAGTTTTAATTTTCTATTTCTTATTTAAAGTAAAAATATTTATTATAAACAACAAAAAGAAACACACCAGAAAAACAATTACAAAGTTATTTATATATAACATAATAATAATGTAAAGCATTGGGATTATTAAAGGGGTTTGGTTTACTTTTTAATTGAAAATAAAAAAAAAAACCTATGTTAAAAATATCAAATATTTGTTTGTAGTAAACTTAATATATATTTTTTTGTTGTATACGATTAGGTAATTAGGGATTTATACAATTTATTTTTGTGTCTGTGTATATATGTATTATGTATGTATAGGTATAGATATTTCAGAAAAAGTACGTGTAAAAACAGGCACTTTTTTGTTTTGCTTGAATTTGTTAAAATTCACACATATTTGGGAGTAACTGCTTTAAATATTTACTCAATATTTGTGTGATGATTATCAAAAGATATTTTGTTAACAAGCATAATGATATACAACTTTTTTATATCTCGTAATTTTCCCACGAAAATTACATAAAAGCAATTAGTTTGAAGGGCGGACTCGCAATAAATAACAAAAGGCCTTTTATGCACGTGGAGATCGAAACTTTATTTAGAATTCACGAATCGGAAATCTTAGGGCCATAAATAGTCCAGTCAAATAATCCAAATTAACGGCAATCAGCTGGCAAGCTGTAGCACAGCTCTTGATTTTCTTTTAAAGAAACTGAATTATGTATGAAATTAAAGACTGTCTTCAAACCCCATCGAATGAATTTTCTGTAGTTCACTTTGCAGTGCTAAAATGCTATCACTTTAAATTGCTGTTCGAGTTTGTCGTTTACGTTTTAATAGAAAGGCCAGCAAAATTATTGTAACGTTTTCTTTATCTTTTTAAGGAATATAATGAATGAATTCCTCTTTTTGTGTCTCCAATCTATATTATTTTATTTTGCAAACGGTTGAGGTGGAAAAACCCGTTGGTTCACACATTCACTTCAATCTATAAAAATGTTTATTTTTTTTTTTAAATTTAACCAAAATATTGTTGTACAAAAACAACTGTTGTACATCATTTCGTTATGTTATACATGGTTCAATATGCAACTCCTCACTCAAATCAATAATTGAAAGCAAAACATTAATATTTCTTTATATCAAAATGTGCACTTTATATATATACATATGTATATATATTTATATACTTATGTATATAAATACATTATAATATTGCTCTTGACCTTTGCAAATCATATTAGTATAAAAAATATTCTCAATTCTCTCAACATTTTTACAAAATATAATATCAATACAAACAAATTTTGTACTTTTAAACAAAATGTTCATGTTAAAACTTCTAAACATAAAAATATCTTTAAAAATTCATGCATACTATGTCTCTTAAGGATTTAACAAACACAATTAATTGGCATTTGATGCTTAAATGACGAATCATTGTTCTGATATAAATGTGGATGCAGCCGTCAGTAACCAATTTTAAGCATTACTACACATTGTTCCTGTGCTATTGCTGCCAATTCCTTAAGCCATTCATCTAATAACACCGCACATAATGCTAAATCTCGGGTTCGTTCAGTACCGCCACCCATTGTTGAGGAGAGTGAATCTAAAGAAGCCGGCTCGGAACCTTGACCTCCACCAACACTACTCAACAAAGTACTGCCCATGGCTGTTGACGCCGACAATGTTGATGATGAGCCCCCTCGATCGCCCAGTGAAGATAATGTGGCAGCTGATAAATTGTGTTGATATTGTTGCGCTGATGAATTATTTGATTGCATTGTGGCTGTGCTACTTACACTGCCACTGCGCTCAGTTGTGCGTTCCATGGAAGTTGTGGCGACTGATGCGACTGATTTTGGAACAGCGGATGGAGGAGTTGTTAAACTTGTTTCTCGGGTTGATGATGTACTATTCGTTATCTGTATAGATGGATTTTGCGTTTGATTACTGCCGTTTGCTGCATTCAGTGCTGCAGCACCACCTGTAAATGACGATGTTGAACCTACAATTTAGTTGGTTATTGTATCATTTCAAACAGCATTTATATTTACAGGCATATTCAAATAAACAAAACATTATTGAAATATTAAAAATTGGGATACTTATAGGAAGTTGGAGCAGAAACAAGTTGTTAAATAATATGTATATGCATGCTACAAGTATTAAAAAGAGGTAAGTGCAATTTACAACATTCCATCTACCGATATTTAATGTGATGTTGCGATTTTGTTGTGTAGTGTAAGGCAGTGTGTATTGGATGTAAAGATAGAGAAGATAAGGTGTAATTTGCAAAGGTTATATTAGACAGTCTTGATGCAAAGTGGTGTATAGCATTGTAAGCTGGAGTTTTTCTTAATACCAAATATTTTCCAGAATTTAGATATAGAGCTGAGTTCCAAATAGAAAGTGGAACTCACATAAACAAAAATACTAATGGCCAGTTTCACAGTTGAAAATTCTTCATTTAATTGTACTTTAAATGCCCCATGTTTGTCATTTAAATGTCATTTAATATGAAAATTTTCTGGGAGCTTTTAATGGATCTATTATTGATAGCAACCGAACCTCAGTTGCGTTGCCAGTTGCCGAAAAGTTATTACATATGGCAACTAACAGCTAGCAACTTCAGTTGCTTGATTGGTGTTATATTGGCAACCACGAATTTTTGGTTGCTGTATAGTTTTGAAAACAAAACCTTCAGTTGAATGATAAGGAGTCAAAAGCTGTGGTTCTAAAGAAAATCATAATTTTTTGTTGTTAAATTGTAATGTTTATAAAAATTTGTGCATAATAAATACAATATTATTTATATAAAATACAACCCAGTAGCGGCAAAATTGGCGTAGCTCGGGCAGCTCAAAACTTATGCAAAAACAAAATGAAAGAAAAATATTAAATCACGAAAAATATATTTTTGTTGTCGGACAGACCTATGGAACCCACAGGGTTCAAAAAATGAGTCCAGTTAGAGACTGCTAGAAAGCAACTGTGGATACTCAAATGAAAGGTATTTTTATCCCAAATTTAATGGTGTCTATATTTTTGTGGAACGGCATCTGTGCACCCACATAACCCCAATTTACCATATTATAGTATGTCGACGTTTAGTGTGGGTGTTCAAATTAAAGGGAATGATGAATCTGCTTCATTGGTAGTCATTTTAAAAACTTTGAAGAACAATTTTCCAGACTTTAAATAAAAGGTCTTGAACATAGGTCCGTCCGACAAAAAAATTACATATTTTTCGTTTTCTCCAATTGCTGCCTTTTTTTTTATCAAGTAGTAGCCATGTGTTTGCCCTGAAATCAGCAACCTGTTGCTTCAGCGGACTTTTGGTCCAAATGAGGGCATCCTGAGTAGAACCAGGATGTATGGCGTCAACATACCTGATTCGCATTTCGGTCTTTTCTTCCTCCGTCATTTTTGAAATAATTCACATCTTACAAATGTTTTTTCAATTAGATGCACAACTTCCTTCAGAACAACCGACAATGTAGGTTGAGCCATGCCAAGGTTTTTTGTTTGTTTACATTATTTACAGTTGGCGAAGTGTCAAAACTCCGTTATCGACGGGAAACACTGTTACCTACGGCAACTGGCCAAAGTTGCCATACATAATACAAATTTTTATTTCAGCGGCGTTGTCAGTTGACAACGCAACTGAGGTTCGGTTGCTATCGATAATCGACCCATAAATTGAGCTTTTAAATGTTCTAAGTTCATTTCGAAAACGGCAAGTATCACGATTTTGAGACATTAGGTCGGATCGATCTCAGTGTAAAAAAAAAAATTGTGTGAGTCATCCCCTATATTAGAAGCTTATGATAGATAGGAGCATCTCAGAAATACAAAACTTTTTTTGTGTACCCTACATACCGAAAAAAATTTTTTGTTTACCCTACATAAAGCAAAAATGTTTTTTTGTTACTGCTTCTTTGTTTGAGTGCTTCAAGATGATGATGCTTCAAAATTAGGGAGTGACTCCCACATCTTATTTTAATAGATAAAAGAAATTGCGGTATATCACATGTAAACGTATAGACTGTTTACTTGTACTTACTCAAAAATTATGAATCAGTATTTAAACGGAAAAATATATTACAAAATTTAATAGAAAATACGTCATATAGATACATAAACACTTAGCTACATATACATACTAATTAATATCAAAAAGGACAAAATCTACAGAAGGAAACAGCAAAATACAATGAAATAGAAGAAGAAAAAGTCATCGCTAATAGATAGACAATAACATTTTGAGCGAAAACAAAATGATACCAAGTAAAGTGAAATATTTACCGGTGAAGAATGCATAAATTTGTGATAAGCCAGATGTTGCTAAGAATCGTATCGTAAAGAAAAAAAAAATAAAAATAAAAACAAAACATTAAAATATGAATAATGGCATTATTTTATCAAATATAATCTTTAACAATTTGATAATAGTGTATTTTGGTAGATTAAATGAATTTTTTTTGATGTTGGTGTGTAAGAATTAGTGTTGAAATTAAGAAATAACATTTGAGAGACTTATAAAACCCATTTAATTTTAAAATTAAACAAACAAATCACCTTATATCCCATCATAAAAAAGGAGTCAGTGTATTAATAAAAGGTAAGTGTACTTTTGTAAAAAAAAGACTTACAAAGTTTTATCATCATCTTACCATTTGGTTTACGGCTAAACATACTCGTTATAGATTTACTTATACTTTTCCGTTTAGTGTCATTGCGCCTGAAAGGGTCATATGACGATGATGGTGTAACTTGTACGGGAGAGGCAGCAGATAGATGGGCATAGGTAGACTGCTGTGATGTCAAAGCTTTGGCTACATGTAGGGGAGAACTTTCTGAGGTTTTGCGGGCATTCATTAAACGAAATTCGCGATCTATTAGATATGAACGTGCCACATCAATAATTTCCAACGAATCTTCTACAACTGGAAGTTCGGCGTCGATTTGCTGTTTGAGAATTCGTAGGACTTGATGAAATGATGGTGTATCGGAGGTAATAACAATATCTGGACGCAAAAGAATGGAGTGTAATAAAGGCAATGGATACCAGGCGAGACGGGTAATAAGACCAGTTAAATGGAGATTTACATAAAGTGTATTACTGGTGAATGTCTGAAGTTTGCCCCAAATAGCATTTAGAAAAGGACCTGAAAATATATATTTTTTTTAAATAAATACATTTTAAAGATAAATACTTTAAAACCTACCCAATGAAACAGTCCCTTGAGCAAAAAGGTCTTCGGAAAAATCCAAATCTGTCAAATGTAACTCACTTCGATTTTTCGAAACTCTCCAATTGTCTTTTTTCCCAGAACCCATTTTGCTACTACAATTACTTGAGTCCATATCAAAATCACCTGTAATGCAAGGCAAACCCCCACCTGTAGTGGCATGGGGTATATCATCACTGTGACCCTCATCATCGGCTGGCCTCCATTTAAATGACTCATATCCACTTGATTCTCCAATTGATTGTAAACTATCCAATTGTTTTTTATCATCATATGCCATTAGTTGAGTAGTTGACGTAGAGGTGGATGATACAACATTTGATTGTTCAGCCGCTACAAACTCATGAAAGAATTGTTTAACCATTTCCAGTGTTTGATTGTTGATCTTCGTTGATTTTCTTGGCCATTTTTGGTATTTATAATCGTGTGTCCACGCTGAGCATGCGTTCAAGCACTGTAATATGCGAAGATGAGCCTCAAACAAATATGCATGATAATTGGCATATAGGCTATCGCCTGTGTGCAAGCCATAATAATTCCAATTAGCGCCTATAGTTTTACTCAGCGTCGATGTGGGCGAGGGCATAGTCGGATGCGCATGATCGGCAGTATCGCCTAAATGTTTGTGTTTTGTTAAATCTCGAACCCTCTTCATAACGTCTGGTGTTAATTCCAAAAAGAATTCTGCTCCATTTGTGTACGGATCCATTTTATTGATTTTGTGACGATATGATATGGGCACATGCTTGCCCGGCAGTAAATATTTTAGCAATAGTTCCAACATTAAATCTTCACATTGCAAACCCAACAAAGTATCGAATAAGGCCATTGTAACCATACACAAATTTGGGTCTGTTGAACTTAACCGGTCGACAAGGGTGTCCAATATGCGTTCTCCATCGAACTTTTCCGTATCCAAAAGGAACTTAACAAATAGTTTCATTAAGTCTGGTTCGGTTACAGAGCGTAGTATCAGATCCAGATATGACATAGCGGATATTTGGGAGTCGACATTGGTCTGGAAATGTTTGCCCTTTAATGTCTGTGAAAATTATGGGAAAAAAGAAAATTGTTTCGATTTTTCTGTTACCATTGGTGTGGTTTGAACAAAGGTGTGAAGAATAGATCGATCTGTTTAGGAGAGGATAAGCTGTGGCATGACAGAGAACAGTAACCAGTTAATGATAAAGAATAATGTGCAGAGAGAGATGAATTGACAGATGAATTGATATATATTTTTCTAAAAAGAATAATGTAAACATATAATTAAAACTTCGATAATACTTGCTTTAAATTAATGAGGTATACTAAGCTTCAATATTATATTTCAAAATTTTGTAATATTGGAAATGCTTCTTACGCATCTTTATATGTTGGATACTTCAATATGGGCATATTACGGAAAATTTAGTTCAACACATACCATTCCCTCTTTAAACCGGAACTAGTTCCAAAATAATATATATCCGTGTTTTAAATCGTCACATACAAAACACATGTCGCAAAAATATAGTTCTTATATTACCAACACCACATATAAAATCGAAGACAATTTTCCATATAAGACATACAAAATTTGCATAAGACAGCCAAGAACAAACTCACATACAAATAAGGAAAATGGTTTTAAATTCACATCATTATATTGTTACGATGTATGTGAGTTTTTCTAAGGTATCTAGGAAGCTTTACATACCTGTAGTAATGCTGGTCCCAAAACTGGAACTATGAAACCCTGATACATAAAATCTAGTAGCTGAGTTTTGATCATTTCATGAGCAACCTGTACCACAGCATTACAAAATTCCAATGCATTCATAAAGAGGGTTAATTCAGGAATTTCCGTAACGTCATCGGGTGTAATGCGATGCCAATCAATTGAACTGATTTCAATAGAATTAGGAAGTCGAGAATACAGGCCTCCAAGACCAGTGACCAAAAGAGGACACATAGAGGAATACTGCGCTATATACGTCCCTATATTAGAATTCTTTTGTGATAAGGCCATGCAAAGTAAAAGGGCATCTCTGGCCTGGTGACCCAGACTACCTTCACGATGTACATATGGTATGAGGAGTGAAAATATGATAAAGCTGGAAAAAAATAAACGATCGATGCTTAAATGTGCATAGTTTAATAAAATAATAAAATGCTTACTTGCTTGGACTTTGGGTCTCTTGGGCTGACGTAAAGAAAAATAGATCCAACAAGTGTACATTTTGCATCAAAACTACACACAGTTGATTGAGTAATATCACCAATCGCTTCTCCAGATCAGGAGGAAATATTTCTCCCTGACTGGAGGCTAAAATTTTTAGCAGGGGCCTCAAAAACGGCTCGTGACATAGCAACTGATGCCTCGAATGACTAACCAAAAGTTCATAGAGTTTCAGTTGCTCCAATCGCACAGCGTTTGCATAACGACCCGTCGTACAACCCCACTCGTATAGTTTGTCTAAGAGATTCTCACTCAATAAATATTCCAAACAGGGAGCAGGTGGTGTATTCGCGACATCTGGTATAGTTATTTTATTACAGTGGTGTAATTCCACCAAAAGCAGTGTAACCATGAAATCTAAATGTGAGACCACAGTTAAAACATCATCGTGCGTCGGTGGCTTGTTGGGACCATCAGATTTTAATATGATATCATAGGCCTGTTGCCAATGTTTGCAGAAGCTATCGTAGCATGCCCGTGGATCACAATCTGTAGCTGTGTCTATCGGTCGCTGCCGAAGAGCTGCGGTTTGTGCGGAAATTGAATTGCTCGAACTGGAACCATTAATGTGTGTGCGTGTTAAACTTTGACGCAAAGGACTCGAACGTAACCAACTCATAGTGAATCCTTTGAATATGAAATTTCTCAATTTGATGTTGTTTATTTAATGTAAGTGATTCTCGTTGCCGGAGTGGAGACTACACTAATGTTTCCTCCTTAGACTATAACAACAACACGAAGGCAAAATTATGTTAATTTAACATATAGTAGATACAATTATGAACTTTTTTATTACGAATTTGGTGTTGATTGTTCTTTTTTATCCCTATATGTATGTAGTGTTTGTATGCGAATTGTTTGGTGTATTTTCTTTTATAATCTCTATGCCGAAGGCGATGGTATTTCCATTGTAAAACGAGGGAATTGTGATGCACTAAGGGTTTGATTTGTAGTCCTTAATATTTTATACTATTCTAGTTTATTTAGTTTGTTCGTTGTTCTTTTGTTTGGCTGCTTTTTGTGAATACTTTCGTCCAACGCTCCCGTCTATGTTGACGTCATGCAAATTTAAAAATAATTCTAAAATAAAAAAATATAAGAATTTGTTAATAGAAGTGGGAAATGAATTGAATGTTAAGCTGTAAAGAGATCAACCAAAGACAATACAAAATAAAATGATCATTGCACAGGGGGTTAAACTGATGAAAGTAAGAATAATTATGTTTACTTTAAACTAATGCTTTAATAATGTGTAATAGCTGAGAGGTATTCAATAAAAATGTATCGATTTGGGTATGAAGACATTTTTGGATATTCTAGGTTAGCGTATCAATGATACTACAGTGCTGTCTGGGTAGAGTTAACCCCCGATGCAATGAACACCCCGTTGGAGTGAACACCAGAATGATTACATTGACTACTCTGTAGAGTGAACAGTCATGAACCTCGATTGAGTCAACATACTTTATAGCATAAGGGTATCGAATGGGCAGAGGCTAATACAACAAATTTCGCGAATATACAAGCACTACATTGCCTTCGCGATCAAGCAGTCCAAATATCGGTACGGAACCCAAAAAAACAAACAAATATTACCAATTTTTTCCAGGCTGAAATTTAAACTTCAATATTACATACAAATAAATAAAATGTATAACCTATAAATGAATTTAAAATGCATTTTTAAATAAAAAAAATTGAACTTTGATTTAGTGAACAACCTGGGTATTATGAAATCGCCCTGCAAAAATTAGTTCACTCTACCCAGACAGCACTGTATAAGTACACTCGGTGGTGTATTGTCCCATTGCGATGTGTTGAGATGATAAGATTGGCATAACTAAAGAAAGAGTAGTTTGGAAGCCAGAGAATTGATTTTTTGGGTGTGCCGTTTAAAATATTTATTAAAATGCGTATTCTGCAAACTTTTTATAAAATAATTTCCAGTGGCGTACCAAGATTACTTCGTGGTATGTTTCAATTTACGATATCCACTCGTAACCCTCAGCTACTTCTGCCTCGTATGTTATTCTCTATATTTGAGCGATCATTTGTTGTTCGTGCAGCAAGAATTTGGAATCGGCTTCCTATTGGCCTGCGAAGTTTTTCATACTCCAATGATTCTTTCAAACATAAATATTTGGCGTATGTCTAGCCACCGTCATAAATTGGAATGCATCTATACTTTGCATTTGTATACCAATGTAGCATTCATACTATACTTATTTTCGATGTTGTTGCCACAATTGTTACCATGGATTCTGTATTTACAATCTTTTCCTTTTTGTTATTTATTTTGGCTGGGGAGCCGTTACATTGTTACATATATTATTTATTGATATTGTTTCCTTTATTTGCAAACTACATTTTATGCTGCTTATAATTTTTAAGTTGAAAATCCTAATTTATAAGAATTTATTGAAAGTTTTGTATGTCATATGTAATATAGCTTAATTGGCCTGTAAGGCTTTTTATATTACAATCAAATATATGAAATAAATAGTGGGAGGCATAAAACAGACACTCAAAAATTAAACACCATATACCCCAATATAACCATCTCTGGTTATCCTACAGTTAGAACAAACTAACAATTATGGATGCCAATATGTATTGAATTTGACATTTAATATAATTTATTTATTCATTCAATAGTGATAATGACCCTATAGATTTAGTCGAAGACCATCTTATATTCGGCTTCACAGATACCCAATGTGGAATGAATAAATTTCATGTGGAATGAGTTCACTTTTTACCAATCCTGAAGGTACAAAGGAAATTCATTCCCGGGGAAATTGCAGTCATGATATGGGGGGAGAATTGTTAATTTTAATCTTTGCTCTATTACTTACAAGGAATTAAAAAAAAACAAATCTTTTGTCTTTATATTTTGTGTTTTGAAGGAGATACGAACCTTATGTTCTACTATCTGAAATAAATAATAGATGTGAGTCCGTTTTTGATTTCATTATTCAATGCGGGCTCAAGATTTGTAATAGGGGAAATAGGGTCACCTTTCGTAATAATTTGAGTGAGAGTGTCATTGGCATAACCCTATCTTCTGAGGAATTGCTTGTAAAGGATTGGAGGGTATCTGATGACTTGTCCTTTTCTGACCATAGTACAATTCTTTTTACTATAGACTTCGTGGCGTGATCGCTGGGCCCGAACTGACCGGACTGATTGAACTCCAATGCCTGCACCACAAGGGACGATGTTAATGGGAAGTTTACAAAGTCACGGATCCTCTCTAAAAATGTTTTATTGATACATGCCCTCTTACGTTCCCGAGCAAAAGGAGGCAGCCTGTGGTGTGGACCCAAGACTTGTGTGCTCTGCGTAAACCCACCAGGAGATAAGCAATAAGCTCTAGAAATCGAAAAGGCAATCGGACTGAAAACACTTTTAATCGGTTTAAGAGGAACGCTTGGATCAGCTTCTGCGAGTCCATAACCGGCGTAAATGACGCTGCTCGATTTCGTCGTGTGTTGGCCAAGGAACGTAAATATTTTTCTTTTGCGCGCATATGGTCTCAGATACCCTGCCCCTTTCTTTTTTGTACTTTATAAATTTGTTTATAAAATATGTATTCAATAAATAAATATATTCTGCGAACAGGAATCACCTGGATTCTACTCTACTCCAGATATCTCGCAACTGAGAGTTATTGAGTCTTTGTCCGAAAATCGTGCATTGGGGAACAGCTACCAGTTGAAAATGTTCAGTAAGGTTCAGCGCACTGCGTCGATGTTCATCAGTGGGGCGAGGAGAGGTACTTCGCAGGCGGCGCTGGATATCATCCTGAATCTGACCACTCTTGATGTCTATGCGAGACGGTGTGCTGTTAGAAGCGCCCTTCGCATGAGATAATTGAGTATCTGGAGACATGTCCATGACGCCAACATTCTCCAGGAGTTGATTGAGAATCACCCGGACGAATGTTTGAGTCAGGCGACTGATTACATGCGGCCGACTGTAGACTTTGAGATCTTGATGCCAGATAGGAGTGACTGGGTGGGAGGTATACATTCCTCACTCTCTGGTCATCTGATCTTTACATATGGCTCCAAAACGAAATCGGGCACAGGACCGGCGATCTTTAGTGATGACTTTCAACTCGGGCTTTCGATGAGATGGGGTACGAACTGCAGAGAGATGGCGAGATAATGGACTCGTGCTTATATCCATCGTGTTGATTTCGTCATCTGTTGTTAGGGATTGCAAGAGAATTTTGCACAGTGTAGTGCCCGGCAAGCTAAGGCTCTGGTGGGTTCCGGGACATAGTGTTGTCGCAAGGAACATTGAAGCAGACTGTCTTGCTATAACAGAATGTACTTCTACTGATTTTAGACTGATTGCCCCTGCAAATCCACCGATCTGTTACTTGTATGGCTTGATCGATCGCTGGTGCCTCGCTGGTGGATCGTAAGTGGCCGGCAGTGGACTCGGGGAGGACTAATTCGCTTCTATGATTGGGCAAGGCTGACTTGCAGCTTTTCATTGGGGTTGTCAAGTGTCACTGTGATGGTGGAGACTTCACTCGCAACTGGATTACCAACGGGATTGATTACTGCCGAGCTTGTGGTGATGAAGAGGAGGTGGAGACTATTGAGCACATTCTCTGTTAATGCCCACCCCTCCAGCGAAGACGTCGCCGTTGCTTTGGATGGTTTCTGGCACATGGTCCGGCCTCTATGCCCGATGTGGTCATTGTAGATTTCTGTCATGGATCCGGGTAGGCGAAACTATCATCTGATGGTTTGCCTAATAGCCCCCTGCCCTAATGGTAATCTGGAATGGTAATCGTTGACCTGCATATGGGGATTCTCATCTTGAGTGGTAAAGTGCTTATTATTTGGGGATATATGTTTGTCCTACGTTTATCTATCCATTGAAATATCCACTATTACTGAGACTCGTCCCCTTAACATTTCTCCCTTCTCTTTCTTTGCTTTTCAGATATATGGCCAATCCCAATGGGTCAACTGACCGCCGAGTGCAGTGAGGATAAGGCAGTTGTAAACTGTCTCTTCTTGTCACGTGTCCTAAACCAAACCAATCCTAACATCAAATTTGTAAATAACCGATTACAAACCTCACAACAACGAAGAACCTGCGCCTTTATTTTTTGAAGTTGCACCAAATAGAACAATTACCCGTCGAAAACCCATTGAATTACTTGGAGAAAACTAACAATTATCTCGGATGCATTTCACAAAGTATAATGTATTCATAAAATTCATAGTCATAGCTCACTGTAAGAGTTAGTTGTAGTGATAAGAAACAATGTATGGAATCTTAATTTGTTTCAATAAATAAAGATGTCTTTCTTATGACTCTCCAATTTTATTTACTCTCCAAATTTATTTTTTCTAAGTATAAGTTCTAAATTGTTAATGTTTAAATATTTTATTATGTAGTAGCTCAATTGTTGTAGCACATTTAACCATAAATGGCATTACTGCTTGGTTATTGAATGAATAAATTAAATTAAAAAAAAAAAAAATATATTATTCACCTTATAAACCCTGATTAGTCTTAGAAGAATAGTTTGATTATCTTCGTAAAATTATATTATGTATCTCGTATTATATAGTCCTCGATTTTGATCTAAAGTACGGCCTTTGATTAGCACTTACTTAAGATGCTACAGATGGAAATTTTTGCTGTAGATTGAGTATTAAAACCATTGACTGTTCCACTATGTGCGCCACTATTACGGATTTATTAAAAATCGTCTAGAGAACTTTTAGTATTATGCATTTTTATTTGAACGCTGAATAAAAAAATAAAATAAAAAATAAATCATTCGATTTATAATACCCAAAACGATTACGTACATTTTCTTAAAATTTGGTATTTGGCTTAAAATTTGGTATATAAGTGTAAGCGATAGCACTTTCCAAAGTTGACAGTAAAATTATCTTTCCCGATAGCGTAAAAAATGGTATCTAACATTAACAAAACACCTTTCCACTAATATGCTTAAACAATAGTGCACAACGTTTCAAACAGTGCTCGTGTGAGAATGTTTGCACTTGTGCAATATTCCCATCTTTACGGCCATGATGATCAATAGACCAACAGCAGCAGAAGTGGCAACATCAGCAGGTAGTGATTTCTCGTTTATAAATAACGTTACATTTTTTTTTTTTGTTTGCTTTGTTTTCAGAAAAACCAATGAAAATTTTTCAGCACTTAAATTGACTACAGAAAATCCCAACATATGTATATCTACATGTGATTGTATGAGTAGTACAATGCAAAGTTGTTTTGTATGTGGTCTATGGCGTCAAGAAAACAGAGATCCACAAGCAAAATGCTACAGTAGATGATTCCTAAAGTTATAAAAGCAAAGTACTTGCAAACGAAAACAACTCAAGATAATAAATATTAGGTGTTGAATAAGTGCAACTTGAAAACTCATAAATGTAAATGTTACTAATTTTTGAAATGGATCAAATAATGCGCCTTGCTCGGATTTTGGTCAGCGAATACTACCAATCAATTTTCAAAATCCGTTGGATTCGTTTCTTTAGTCCTTTGACGACCACAGGCAAGTATGTTTGCCACCTATAATAGTACAGGTAGCAGATAGATAAAATGTATCCGTGGGTGATTTATAGAAGACGGTAGGGGCAACAATAGTGTAGTAGGAGTCAATTATCTAGGACCTAGATTCTAGGTGATCCGATTTTACCCCTGTGCCAGCAAAGTGGATCAAAGGGATGCAGCGGGTCTAAAAAGGAGAGCTCGTGGGGGAAACGTCAGGTACGTTTTGAGTTCATACCCTAAATTTAAAATAATTAAGGTCGAATTATAACGTACTTACATGGGCCGAACATATGTGTGGCAAATGGGGAAAATATTACCAACAAAAAAGAATTTGTTGGTCCCATTTCTTACGGCACAGGTATTATTAGGTCATAGATCACGAATATAATAAAACAAAATTAAATCGCCCCGGCCGAAAATGTATGTTCGTCAAAGGGTTAAAGGACCCTAATTACACCGGTTCCGAACGGTATTTTGAGAAGCTTTTTCATGTGTCGTATCGCCGTCACTAAGCGAGGTGACCGCCGTCGAAAGAAATTTAAGGTGGTCAGAGCAGGGATCGAACCCACGTTCACATGCACAAGAGCCGCGCACACTACCATTGCACCGCCGTCGGCCAGCTATTAGACGTTGAATTATGACACTATCGATGCCTGTAACTTTTTTGGCATTCTTCTATGTAATTGTCTTGTATGTTATTGATTTTAATACAAAATTTCATAATTCCTTTGCTGGGGTTGGTCCAACGTCGCAGAGGTCAGTCTTTAGCTAATATTTATTTCAGAGTGGTCTATTATCGGATGGACTCAGGAATTTCCTGCTTTGGAGTACGTTTAATACCGACTTCGGGGATTCGCCATAGATTTACGTGCAACTAAGCTTTAGTTTGTGGAGTTTATGTCTTTGACATAGATTTTTAAATTGTCGAGATATCGGGCATGAAATACAGGGGCCGATTATCGATATCAACCGAACCTCAGTTGCGTTGCCGATAAGTTATTACATACGGCAACTGACAGCTAGCAACTTCAGTTGCTTGATAGTGTTTATATTGGCAACCACGAATTTTTGGTTTCTGTATAGTTTTTAAAACAAAACAAAACGTTAAGCTGAACAATAAGGAGGTAAAAGCTATGGTACTAAAGGAAATCCTAATTTGTTAAATTGTAATGTTTATAAAAATTTGTGCATAATAAATACAATATTATTTATATAAAATAGAAATTAGTAGCGGCAAAATTGGCGGTTCTCGTGTGCAGTTGAAACATTTTTAAGGAAAAAAAACAAATTAAAAAAAAATAAAGGAAGACGAAAAATACATTTTTTTATAGGTCACACAGGGTCGGTAATATGGAACCAGTTAGAGAAACATCTAAATGTGGGTACTCAAATAAAAGGTATTTTGATCACAAATTTAATGGTGTATTTATTTTTGTGACCCAGATAACACCAGTTTACCATATTATAGTGGGTCTGAATGAATTGCAAAAGACCAAACACTTAGTGTGGGTATGCAAATTATGAGCCTACTTCATTGGTAGTCATTTTGAAAACTTCTTATATTTTTATTTAATCAAGATCAAGAGATCAAGTTTTAAGCTGCGCCCGAACTCCGGTAATTCAGCCCCATATACAGCTGCAGTCAAAATAATAGCACCAAGGTTAAGAAAAATATTTGTCGATTATTATTGTGTGATAGCATTATCTGATTTAATTCAAAATGTAATATAAGACGCTTAGGAAACTGTAAAACTATATGAAATAAATACATTAAATTTGCTTTTTATTTTGTTATAAAATTTTAACTTCTTTTCTAAAGAACTTAGAAAATAATCGGTCAAAAAAATAGCACTTCAGTTCAATTTTTGCCAATATTATATACTTAACTTAAAAAAAAGTATATACATATTATGAATTCATTACTTATAAATATAATTAATACTTCATTGCATGCCCCTTATTTGCAACAACCTCTGTACAACGTTTTGGCATCGAATTCACAAGATTTTGGCATCGTTCTATCGGAATTTTATTCCAGATATGCTAACTGCCGTCCAAAGCGCTTCATTGCTCGTTGGTTGCAATTGAGAAACTCCCTTTTTTATATCCGTCCATAAAATCTCAATCGGGTTGAGATCTGGGCTCTGAGCGGGCCACTCCATCACATTAATCTTATTATCCCCAAACCACATTGTTGCAAGTTTGCTGGTGTGTTTAGGCTTGAAGACCCACACCAGCGGCATTTCTTCTGAAGCATAAGGTAGCATTACTTCCTGCATTATATTAATATAAATGCTCTTATCCATGTTGCTTCTTATCCAATGTATGGGTCCTATACCATAGTATGAGAAACATTTCCATACCATTATGCTGGACACAGCATGTTTAATGGTTATTGTCGTATATTTTGGGTCGTATTCGGCATTAGGGGGTCTTCTATCATAATACCGTGATCCCTTGCCACCGAATAAAAAAATTTTGGACACATCCGTCCAAAGCACATTTCTCCACTTTTCTGCTGTCCAGTTCAAATGATATTATGCTTACTTCAAACGTTTAGCAACGTGCTTACGTGACAGTAGCGGCACTTTTCGAGGACTACATGTATTGAAGTTGTTGTCTCGCAATCTCCGAGGAATGGTTTCGTCACTTGCTGCTACATTTAGTTCCTTTTTAAGCTCCGAAGCTGGCTAGAATAGGTCCTTCTTGAAGTGTCTGACCAACCCTTTAACCATTGATGGCGACAAGACTGGGTTTCGTCCATGTTTTTCAGTTTCTAACGAATAAATAATAAAATAGTTAATAGATTTTATAAATTGCACTATGAAATTACCGTACCTATAATTTTTTTCACTTTTATTTTAATTATTAAAACAGTATTTATTTTTTTAACCAATTTTTCTTTTTGGTGCTATTTTTATGACTGCACTGAAGCAAAGCTTTTGTTAAAAGATCGATCATTTGTAAAGAGCCCTGAACTGTTTTGGGGGAAATAATTCTCTTAAAGAGAATAGACTGCGTACAACGATATCGCGCAGTTTTGTTCAAATAATAACATAGCATTTATTTTTTCATTGGAATGAAATTTGATTTCAACGTTGGTGCTATTTTTTTGACCTATACTGTACCTACACGTATTTTTATTTCATGTTTAATTAAAATCCCCCAACATGCAGTACAATCCCGCAAAAAGCGGGATGGTCGGTCAGGTTATTCATACCCCATATAAAAAAGTTTGGGAACCCCTACATCTGATGTTGAAATCTGTATCATATTATTTTAATGGCACACAGATTGATGGCTGCAGTGTAGCGGCTAAATTTTTCATGCGTTTGACTTTATTGATTCGATGCTCTTGCTGCTGCTTTAAAAGCTCAGAAAAACAGTGGTTAATACAAAACAACAAAAAAAGAACAATAGCGAAGCTGGATAGATTGTTTTTTGCAGTTTAGCAAAGGTAACCCATTACCATACACAAACACATCTTCAGTTACATAAACACCACATACAACACCTGTGCATGGAACTGCCTTTGAACGCAACACAACAACACAATTTAATAACTGTAAGTGGAAAACTGTAAAACCCCAGGTAATTACCTGTAAATGAAAAACTAGTCCACAACAATGGATAACAATTGTGACCAATATAGCAAGTAGCGAAAATTAACACTTTCGGCCTTGTGACGAATTTGTATCGTCGATTTGGCTACTATTATCGTCTCGCCCCCATTCTCCACCATCTTTACTTACATACCCTACATTTCATCGATTGACACACAAGAAATACATATGTACATAGTACAAGCCAACCAAAAATAAAACAAAAAATAAACATTTGATAATAAAACAACTCCACACGTACGTGCATAAATACGTATGATCGCTTGTTATTGTCTGATGACAAATTTGCAAGAATTGAATTAGAAATACATACGTTGCTTTTGTTATTTGTTTCTTAATTTTGTTTTATGTATTTTGTGTAATATTCTGTGTGTGTGCGCTGGCTGCCACTATTATTGCTGGATATCATTTTTTGCACCTTCTTCTCTGCGTTTTAGTTATATATATAAATTTTTTTTTGTTAATTCTTGTTTTAATGCCGAATTCGTTTCAAGTTAGGTTTGAAAAACACAACCTTTTATATATACACACACACACATGCTCACAAATCAAACACAATTTTGTATAACTTAACGTCGTATTGCGTTGTTGTTGTATTCGACTTCCGCAGCTTCAAAAACATTGAATTTTCCTTTGTAAACTTCGCGAAGTCAAAAAAAATTCATATCACATTTGTTAATTATACTGTATATTACACAGTTTATACGTGTTTACATTTTTTAGACCGATAATGTTGGAAATATTTGCATTGCAAAAATTATAAAAAGCAGAGAGAAACACACAGAAAAGAAAGTAATGACGAAAAATAACTAACTATTCACAATAACGTTTGACAACAGCATGACAGTTCCCACTCAAGATTTATCCATTCAGGTTATATCAGTAGCACATCAGTATTTTCATTTTGTTCGTGCCTAACATGTCAAAGTTTGTTTACCTCTGTTTTTGTTTACGTTATTAGTTAGTTCACAAAGTTTCAAATAATTTTTATTAACGTATTTTTGCAAAAATCGATCTAAACCTTCAGTATGAGCATTAAATTTAACACATTCAGCTGGGTCCTAAGATCAAAATTTCACGTGAAAATTTAACAAATCTTCATACAAAACAATGCTCGTAAAATATTGGTAAAAATTATAAATATGTCAATTCTCATTCAATTTATAGAAAAGTTCGATTTTTTGTGTTAACAAAATGTTAGGAACTCAGTAAAGATGTCCACAGTTAGGAACACAAAAGGACAGTATTTTCGGTAGCTCCCAAAAAAATTTTCTTATATATAGCATATCAACAAAGAGAGAACATCTCCCTCAGCAAATTGATGACATTAGGCTTGGTTCGATATAAATGATGGGTGTTGATAAGTATTGCTTTAATTATATTAGGGGCTTTCGATGACACAGCTGATCGACCTCCTAGCTGTAAATTTTATACAGGATAGAAGTTCAAAGAGAATGAGCGATAGGCGAATTGAAAAACTGACGTTTTATTTGATATTATTGGCACTCATGGCATTTAAAATCACTTTATATGCAATAAATTGGTTTTGATTTGAGGAATGCAATAATTTTTTTTAATTTTTATTTGTATTACGTCCACATTCTGGCAGAAAAAATTTAGCAAAACTGTCGTTAGCCCAGTGTCTTTCGACGAGAATTTTATGAAACTGAAATACGCATGCACACTCTTTATATCTTACTTAGCAATTTGCCAAAGATGTTAACATTTCCCCATACAAATTTGACACTTCTCTTCTCAACATCTTTGAAAACTGTTCCTCTCTCATTACGTTTCACCCCACATCATTCGATAATTTTGAGAATGAGCGATAGGCGAATTGAAAAACTGACGTTTTATTTGATATTATTGGCACTCATGGCATTTAAAATCACTTTATATGCAATAAATTGGTTTTGATTTGAGGAATGCAATAATTTTTTTTAATTTTTATTTGTATTACGTCCACATTCTGGCAGAAAAAATTGAGCAAAACTGTCGTTAGCCCAGTGTCTTTCGACGAGAATTTTATGAAACTGAAACACGCATGCACACTCTTTATATCTTACATACTTATCAATTTGCCAAAGATGTTAATATTTCCCCATACAAATTTGACACTTCTCTTCTCAACATCTTTGAAAACTGTTCCTCTCTCATTACGTTTCACCCCACATCATTCGATAATTTTGAGTCCATCACTAGAAAAAAAATTTAATTTCTAGGAAAGCTGAGAGAAATTCAAACTATAATATAACTATAAGGGTAGTATTCTAAAAGAACCGAAAGTAACGTAAACGCAAAAGCTTATGCGATAATTTTGAGTCCATCACTAGAAAAAAATTTAATTTCTAGGAAAGCTGAGAGAAATTCAAACTATAATATAACTATAAGGGTTGTATTCTAAAAGTCCCGAAAGTAAACGTAAACGCAAAATCTAACGCGAACGCCAAAGTCAAAAAAGTCACTTCGCACTTGCGTTTGTTTTCGAAAGCTGCCACTGACATATGCGTTTTATAGAGTTGCCCAACTAAAAAGTTATCTTGAGTGAAATGCTCAGAATGAAAAAGATTCAAAAATTTATCTCTATTTCAGTAGACCAACAGATTGCTATTATTTATAATACTGTAAATACCAACAATAGTCACATAAAATGTTTAAAAACCTATGTTATTTTGGGGTTCAATGTCTAATAAATTTACTCATCTATATTAAAAGTCCCGAAAGTTAACGTAAACCCAAAAGCTAACGCGAACGCCAAAGTCAAAAAATGGTAATTTATATATTACTTCGCGCTTGGGTTTGTTTACGAATGCTGTCACTGACATATGCGGTGTATAGATTTGCCAAACTAAAATAAACAATTATATATCAGAAAAAGTTATCTTGAGTGAAATGCTCAGAATGAAAAGATTAAAAAATGTAGCTCTATTTCACTAGATCAACAGATTTTAAGATTGCTATTATATGTCCATGTCCAATAAATTTCCCCATCTATATTAAATTAGTTGTCTTTTCAAAAACACGTGCCATTTGGCGGTATGTATTGATTGTAATGTATTGGTTCTTTTGTTTATTATTGTCAACATCAACTGATGTCTATAATTTGTAAATATAATTATAATAGTTTTGCAACGCATTATTTATTTGAACGTTCCATTTCTAATTTATTATTGTAAATAAAAATTTCAGTGCGTAAACAATATAATTTTGAATTATTAAAAAAAATGTTTGAGCTCTATCCATCGAATGTATTTCAGCCAAAATTGGCAACAATGTACTTGTAAGCAATGAAATGCAAAATACTTCCATCTGCCTATCCTTGATCGAAATTTTTCTTTAAATTTGTAATTTCTCCGACTAACTGTGGCGTGTTCAATTTGACAGCTAAAGTTATCAAAGACGTTGCACTGCGTTTTATAAACTACCCATTAACTAGCGTAACTCAACGCTCACCGAACAGATGTAACGTTTTATAAACTACGAAATTAACAAAAGTAACGCGAAGTGACTGATTCACGACTTATAGAATACTACCCTTTGTATTTCATGACATCATTAACCATAGACCATAGAATAACACATACTATAGAAGTTTTTATTCGCTCAATAAATTAAACGTCATAGGTACGATGGAAATTACACAGTGGAGGGTGGAAAATATGGGTTCAATAATACCAGATGGTGGCAATAGTATACAGCGATCCGCAAATGAACTACACCCGAATTTCGTGTTTTTGTGGCAAACTAGTTGTGTTAAATACAATACAAATGAATACCAACGTTAAAAGTCAACAAAAAAGTGCAAAATACATTTAAATTTTTCAGTTCTACACCAAAACGACAGGATATAGTTAAGTGAACATATTTTGTAACTCCACCTGGTGTATGTAAATTTTAAATTTAATTTGCTCTCATTTCCACAGACCTACCGAGAGAGTGTGAAATGAAACGTCAGATGAGAGAATAAGTTCTTCTATAGTATGTGTTATTCTATGCCATAGACGAATACATATATAGATATGTACATTTATTCTCTCATCTGACGTTTCATTTTACACTCTTCGTCGTACGTTTGTGGAAATGAGAGAAATTACATTTAAAATTAACTTACACCAGGTGGAGTTACACAATATGTTCACTTAACTTTTTCATGTCGTTTTTCCACCATCCAATGTTTCTATGACGTATCTATGACGTTTAATTTAGTGAGAGAATAAACGTATCTATGTATGTATTCGTCTATGACACCAGGTGGAGTTACAAAATATTTTCACTTAACTTTTTCATGTCGTTCAGGTCCGTTTGAGTTTATATTATTCGATCTTTCAATTGTTATGTTTTTAATAATTGTTCAACTATTAAAAAATTAACTATTAACTATTAAAATTTCTACACTATTTCTCTCGGAAATATAAAATACCCGCATTTGAACTGCCGTCAGTTAATGGGGTGCAATTACAGTTCACGGAAAAGGTCAAGTACCTGGGAATAATTTTCGACAGAAAACTGTCTTGGAAACCGATTGTGGAGGAGAGGGTGAAAAAGGCGTCTATTGCTCTTTACTGCTGTAAAGGGGCGATATGAAAGCGCTGGGGACTGTCTCCTAAGATCACCATGTGGATTTATACGGCAATAGTCAGACCAATACTTATATATGGCATCGTAGTTTGGTGGAGGTCCCTCCAAAAGAAGTATATTCTGAATTCCTTGATGAAAATTCAGCGTTAGTGGGGCAATGGGCACGACGTCAGGTACTGCACTTAGTGCTATCCTGAACATCTGTACTCCTGATATCATGGCCGACTCGGCAGCCGCTACATCTCTGGTGAGAATCAGAGATTGTGGCGTTTTGATATCGAGGCATTCCGGACACGCTGAATTACTACACCAGATCAACTCTATTCCCGTAAAAACGGACTACTGTATCCCCTACCTTCTACTAAGTACTTCTATTCCGAAGAGGAATACCTGGGAAAAGACACTGGAAGGAGATACCAGTAGTATCAGATTTTTCACGGATGGATCAAAGTTGGACGAGCAAGTAGGCTATGGGGTCCATTCACCGGACATACATATAAATATCTCCTTCAAGCTGCCTGATCATTGTAGTGTATTTCAGGCGGAAATTACAGCCATACTGGAGGTTGCTGAACTACTGAAAAGTAGTCTCACAACCCTCCGGAGAATATGTATCTACACAGACAGCCAGGCTGCCATAAAATCCCTGGAAGCCATGTTTGCTACGTCCCTGACGGTGAAAGAATGCCACTCATCACTTAGGGTGATGGCAGAGTATTTTGACATAAGGCTCATCTGGGTACCGGGACACAGCGACTTCCCAGGCAATTGAGTAGCGGATGCGTTAGCTAGACTGGGCACTACGGCACAGGTTCTTCCGGCAAAAAAAGGTGTTGGTATGCCGATCTCTACCTGCCGTTTGCAGATCAGGCAGTGGGCCGATACTTGTTCAAGGACAAGTGGAGACTTACTTCAACTTGCACACAAGCCAGGGTCCTCTGGCCACAGGTGGACAGGAAGAGGACTAGGCAACTACTTAACTTGTCGAGAGGCAGGTTATCCACAATGATAGGAACACTTACGGGACATTGTCTTGTAGGAAAACACGCCCTAAGATTGGGACATAGAAACTCTACTCTCTGTAGATGCTGTATGGAAGAGGACGAGGAAACGACGAAACACCTTCTCTTGGATTGCCCTGCTCTGGCAGGACTGAGAAGTAGGATATTCGGTACACATTTAGTTAGCACCGTAGCCCTACAGGATATTCGTGTCAAATTTATTGAAAAGGCAAAGGGCTAGACGACTAGTCAATAGTTGCTATGGAGGAAACTGCAGGTATCACAATGAGCTTCTTTAGCCTAAGTGTGCTAGACAGCGTGCTGTCTTGCAGCCTTTTCAACCAAATAACACCAAAACGACATGAAAAAGATAAGTGAACATGTTGTGTAACTCCACGTGGTGTAAGTTAATTTTAAATTTAATTTTTCTCATTTCCACATGGTCAAATAAATGTATCTGTGTATGTATTCGTCTATGGGAATAGGTCTTGTCATGGTACAATAATATCCTCATGGTAATAGCACCGCGTGTTGTTGTTGTTGTAGGCAGCTACAACAGGCATTTTGTTTTTTTTCTATTCGCTTCAGCTGTCAAACCCTACACGAAGGCATACCAACAACACAAGTATGCAAAAGAGTACAAAAACAAAATACATGTGAGTGTGACAGCCGAAAAAAATTAAAACTGCTGTTCTTACGACTTTACCATGGTACAATAATATGTTCATGGTAAAGTCGTAAGAACAGCTGTTGTAATTTTTTTCATGAGGTTCTTCGCTTCGGCTGTCACACTCAAATGTATTTTGTTTTTATATTTTTTTGCATTCTTGTGTTATTGGTATGAATTTGTGTAGAGTTTGACAGCTGAAGCGAATAGAACAAAAACATAATGCCTGTTGTTGCTGCCTACAACAACAACAACATGCGCTGCTATTACCATGAAGATATTATTGTACCATGGAGTTTACCATGAACATATTATTGTACCATGGGTCCATGGTTGAAAGACAAGGTTGTATCGTTAGAACAGCTGATTTGATATTTTTCATATGACGCACTTGGGAAATGTCAAATTTGATTACATTTGTTGGTTATAAGTTGTTTACAGACGCGGAATTAAACAACAGACGCGAATACGAGTTAGAGTTTCACACCGGGAAAAACCAATTCAACTGCAGCATCAAACAATTTCAATTATTAATTTCAATCTTCATTAATTTTGGAAATATTTCTTTAAAATTATATCACAACTGATTCAAAAATGCACATTTTGTTTACATTTTTATCAGCTGAGTTTGACAGAAGCCAAGTGCGATTTTGCACATGATTACACACATATTTACTGCTACTACCGTGATTAGCACGTGACAAAGAAATGGTAGAAGCACTAGCCCAGCTGATTTGAACTTTTTTCTGGACTGAGTGTGAGTAAGTTTTTCTCTTATGTCAAAGTTTGTTTACAGTTGTTTGTCTGCAACCCCCGTTCGCCAGCAACTGCTGTTTTTGAAATATTTCTCTGCAAAAATTGCATAGAAACGTTTTAATTTTCACACATAAACACTTTCAATATATCAAATAACACTCAATCATTTTCTAAATGGCACTTTTTGCAAATTTGTTTACATTTTCATCATTTTTCTATCAGCTGACTTGACACAACACAGACACTGAGCAAAAACAAAATGCCTGTTGTTTTTGGCTTGTTGTATTTGTTGTCGTACTGCATCTACCATTATATTTCTACCATGCGTGATTAGTGAGCCCTGCATGCATAGAATAACACATACTATAGAAGAACTTATTCTCTCATCTGACGTTTCATTTCACACTCTCTCGGTAGGTCTGTGGAAATGTTAACATACACCAGGTGGAGTTACAAAATATGTTCACTTAACTATTTCCTGTCGTTTTGGTGTAGAACTGAAAAATTTAAATGTATTTTGCACTTTTTTGTTTACTTTTAACGTTGGTATTCATTTGTATTGTATTTAACACAACTAGTTTGCCACAAAAACACGAAATTCGGGTGTAGTTCCTTTGTGGATCGCTGTATACTATTGCCACCATCTGGTATTATTGAACCCATATTTTCCACCCTCCACTGTGTAATTTCCATCGTACCTATGACGTTTAATTTATTGAGCGAATAAAACCTTCTACGTATGTGTTATTCTATGCCTGCATGGGTCTTATGTCGATATACTGACAGCCCTGGCTTTCAGTGTTGAAAAATGTAAATTAAATTAACAACAGCTGTTTTGTAATTTGCAAATTGTTCACTATTTGAGGGTGTATATTTTTTAACCATCTTTAGAAAACTAATTCGTTGAGTGACTCAAAATATGTCCAATCCTTTTGGAGACGATTTTGTTGCTGATGATGGCGAAATCCTGGAAGGTTTCATATGTCCAATTTGTCGCGAAGACCTTAATTCGGTGGAGTTCCTGGTGTCTCATTTTGAAAAAGCACATCCTGAGGATGATGACCTAAAGACAACTTTTAAGGAAATTTTCAGTAAAGCCAAAAAGAAATTTAAGTCCAACTTCGAAGATACCTTTGATCTATCACGTAATCTTGAGAGAAATGCCTCCATTTCATCTAAAGGTTCCAATAACACATCCATCATAAGGGAAACAAGTAATTCGCACTCTCGTATGAATTGTTTCAATTTCATGGGCTATCAGGACGTCGGAGCGGAACAACAGCTATTGGAATATTTTCAATCGGTAAGAAATCCACGGCTGGAACGTTATGCTAGTGAGACCAACAAATTGATTATACGGTTGCATAAGCTTCTCAATGATATGCCTACCGATGCTGTTTTGAGGAAGCAACATGAACAAAACGTATGGAATTTTCAAATCCATACATGGAAGAAGTTACTAACTCACGAAGCATTTCTTATTTACAGATTGTACCCTGGCTTGATGGTAGCTCAGTAAAGTTATGTCCCAACTGTGCCAAAAGTTTTAATATAACAAGGCGGAAACATCATTGTCGCTTGTGTGGTAGTATTATGTGCCACGATTGCTCCAAGTTTTTAGCTATTGAAAATGCCTGTAAGTAAAATAGTAAAAATATCCTTTCCTTGTAGAAGCATTTCAGATAAAATAATATATTTGAAATATTGTTTTCAAAAAAAAGAACGACATTTTTTTAAGAGAGGATTGTTCTAAAATCAGATCTTTTCCTTCCTATATGTTTTTCTATCTTATATCTTATATTTAGAGTTGTCAAATCCGGGTTCTGAATTATTCAAACCATTTTTTTTTTTTGCTAAATTTTCGGTTTTTTAAACCGGTGTTTTCGGCACTTTTAAGTAACCATATTTCACCATGGGCAGAAAATTTAGGTGTTATCTTGTTTTAACATGTACCCATTACATCCAATGAAAGGATAGAAGAGAGCTTTCCAAATTATTAGGAATCTTCTCACGAAGATTCTTCTTTGTTCAACATTTTTGAAAATAATTGTTTTGCAATTCGTTTTGTAATACAGAAAGAAGCCTTTAAGGCCAATATAACATATCACAATTAATAATTCGTGAATAGATTTATACTCAATAAACAAATTATGTAAAAATTCAAATATCTATATAAAAAAATAATACCAATCTACACATAATCATAGGTAATGAAAAAAATTTGTAAAAAACACCGAGTAATAAAACTTTCAAAAAGCAACATACCAAACAATAACATTTAGTTTTTATGAAGAAACTCACAAAAAATTTTAATTTTTTTTGTTAAAATTACAAATAAAACGTTTTATTATTATTTTGTTAATAACCGAAAACTCAGGATTTAATTGAAAATCCCGAAAATCTGCTTTTCGAAAACAGCGGTATTTGTAACTATCGAAAATTAGGTTTATATTGATACGTAAACACCTCTTTTTATTATCTATTTTTTTATTTAAACAAAATAACAATATAAAACTATATTACAGTACAAAGTTGAAATAAAACGGTCACGAACAACATAGGTCGTCAACTTGGTTATGTTTATGATTTACTTCACTTTTATATATTCTTTTTAAAGTGGAACTGGCCAGCCTCGCAATGTCAAACAGTGAACCAATAAAACAGTCCCAAGACAAGTCCGCCACATTCACAAATCATCAACAAACTGGTATTCGTTCATGTGATCACTGTCTCTGGCTATTAGAGACGCGACAGGAAATGCAAGAAAGTCGCACTTGTCGTCCGCCTGTTATACAAATTTACAATGACGTTCAACAATTTCAAAAGAATGTAATGCCGGACATTGAAATGTATTTAAAAATCATCAATAGTCTGTATGAAGGTGAATCTATATTCACACTAAACGATGCTAGTGCTTTACGTGGTAAAATTGGGCAAGTAGCCGAAGCTATAGATATTCTTAGTAAACGTATATTGGCTTTACCTTGTGAACAAGGTACCAGGGAGGAAAGTCTTAAGAAATCTATACGATTATCTTGTATACAATTGATAAAGGATAAAATGCTTTCACTGCCACCGTTACCAAAAGAGGAGGAGATACGTCAGATACAGGACCGAAAACGTATGGAAACAGAAATGAGAATTGCTACCGAGAGAAGGCAAGCTATGGAGGCATATGAAAGATATGAGTTAACCACGGCTGCAAATACCGAACAAAGTCTGAGATCTGGAGATTATGCACAAGGAGTAAGTCGTATAACAAATATAATTAAATATAGACATTGATTGTATTGTTCATGTAACTCTGATTCCAGTCTGATTTACGTTCCTTGGATAATTGGACAGCCCATCAAATTCACACCGCCGATCTAGTACAAAGTGATGATCCTTTAATTGAACAAATTAATATAATCAAAGGCTACATTAAGCAAGCCAGACAAGATTTAAATTTCGATGTCGTCGAAACATTAGAAATTAATCTGAGGGAATTACAAAAGGAATTCTACGAACGACAAAGATCATTGAGCCAGACTGCAAATACACCAAATAACGAGAGCTCGCCGCCAACGATGGAAGCGGAAAGAAAAATAAATTAAATATTTATTACATTAACATTCCCGGAATTTCTCACCCTATATGTGTATATATCCGAACACAAAAGCTTTTCTATAAATACTGTGTTAAGATTTAATATTAAATATTTAATATGCCTTCATATGTAGAATAGTTTTTAATTTAATTGAAAAATACTTCAGCTTTTTTAGGAAATGCAAAAAATATGGTGATTCACTTTATTTCTTTATAAGATACATAATGTAAAATTGTGCATTACATTTATTTTTTTTGTTTGTTTTTTAATTTTTCTAATTATAATAAATGCCAGTATATTGGTTTTATCTAATACAATGTACTGTTAATATATAAAAGCATATTCGTTGTTGGTGCCGCAGCATTTATATTTATTTATGCTTTTAGTCCAACTGATTCAATCAAGGACTTAGCTTTTTGAACATAAGCATTTATAGCATCGGTATTAGACATGCCTTTGCGATTGTTCCAAGCTTCCCATTTAGCTTTCCCTTTGAAATCCAAGAAACCAGGTTTATCTGAAACAATTAGAAGCAATTTTATGAGCAAAATAGTTAATTATAATATGTTGTTAGGAATATTAAACGATAACGGCCCCAAACATTTATAGACTACAATGAAATGTTGGCGGTGACTATTATTATTCACCCAAACTTAAGCCCTGAATACACTGCAATCCAATAATTGATCATATAATTGATACGAATAATTAATACGATTTGACTATTTCGCATAATTCCTAATATTGGGGAACAAATATTTTATATATACATAATGTCAGAAAAACAGGAATGAAACTGCTTGGGTCTATCTGCAACGAAGTAGGTAGATAATTATACTAATCGAAGAACCCAACCATATCTTTCTATAGCCATAACCATTATTGCTACGTTATAATCTATGAATATCTTACAGACAATTGGAAACAGCAGATTGGCCCTTTTTACGCAACACCATCGATATATTAGTTGATATTCACTATTCGCATAAAACAAATCGTATTTGATTTAAATCGATCGATTTCCATTACATACCGGAGTATGTTATTAGGAATATTTAACGATAACGGCCCTAAACATTAATATATCGCAAAGAAATGTTGTAAGTGAATATTATTTATTCAAACTTAACCCCTGAACACATTGCAATCCAAACTTAACCCCTGAATACACTGCAATCGAATAATAAGCTGTTAATTTCCAAAATGATAGCGTTCCGCTGCAGTGTGAATGCAGTATTAGATTGAGATTGAAAATGGGATTTATGACCATGCCTCATCAATACAACTTTTTTTGTTTCTTTCTTGATTAGCTTCAAGTCAGGTATCGGTTAATAATCAGTACGATTTTCGAGGTTAATAATCAGTACAACCTCGAAAATCGGCGAGGTTGTCACACACATTTTAGTACCTCCAACACAAAAACTGGGCGGCCATTACGATAAATCGCGTAAAAACTCAATTTTGTCAAGCGATACTGATTTTGGCACACTCATTATGGTACCTCCCATACAAAATTTGTCGACTAGCCGAAAGATGACTCGTAAAACAAAATTGGTATTGGACTATATTGTCAAACGCCTCTACTATGGAAAATGGGTGATTTTGCTCCTCCCATACAAAAAATGGGCGATTGTCCGTTTTGTACTGGGTACTGTTGTATTAAAAGCTAAGTTATAACTAACGTAGGAAGGCCAATTTTCGTGCCTTCCATACAATGTTGGTTGTTTCAAAAAATTATCAACGATTGCCATGAGATTGGCGTTCAGAGTACCGTCTTGTGTGTTAAATAGGCAAGAGTACGATATCCGTGACCCCTCATTTGTATAACTTTTCTTTAGAACACCCCAAAATAAGCAGAAAAAATTAAATAAAAGTTATCGATAACTCGCTTTGTTATCGAGATATTTAGGGTTAAAGTTTTAAAAAACCGATAATTTTTTTTTAAAGTTTTAGTCAAAAAGATAACTTTTTCTGTAGAACGTTGAAAATTATTCGGAAAATTGAATTAAAATTTATCGATAGCTGTAGTAGTTATCGAGATATTGCCAAGAGTACCATTTCCGTGGTCCTCATTTCGATAAAATTTATTTTTATAATATTCGAAAGCCAAAAAATAAATAAAAGTTACCGATAACTCGCTTAGTTATCGAAATATTGAGGGTTAAGTTTTAAAAAATCGATAACTTTGTTTCACCGTTTTGAAAAAAGATATTTTTTTTCTGTAGAACTTTCAAAATTATTCGGAAAATTTAAATAAAATTTATCGATAACTGTAGTAGTTATCGAGATATTTAATATCGGTTCGGTAAAATTGTGATTTGGCAAGAAATACTGAAATTGAAAAATTATGAAATTAAACGTAGGGATTATTTGCATTATATTTGAAGTTTGTGCAGTTGCAGATTATTATTTATTTTTATTATTACTTTAAATTTTGTTTCGTCTTTTTAATCATTGGTTCATTGTAATAGAAAGCACCGCAGGCGAAAAATTATTTTAAAAAAATTCGCGCGACATTTTTGAAATAATTTTAAATTTTTTTTTGGCACCAACAACAGGGATTTTGTTTTATGACTAAATCAGTGTCGGGCAGTTTCGCAAAATCCAATCACGCGTGGTTGGATTGAAATATTCTGCCGACGCACTGCTTGCACACATACAGTATAAGCTAAGCAGTTCTCGGAAACGATCGTCTTCGTTCAAGTCTAATGCTGCCCTCAGACGTACCAACAGTTGATTCAACCTGTCATAAGTTGAATCAACTGTTGGTACGTTTGAGGGCTAGTTGAAGTTAGTTGGTCGTCAGTTGAATGAAAAATCAAAATTTTTTGATAATTTGGTGAAGTTGAATCAACTGTTGGTACGTGTGAGGGCAAGCTGATCAACTTCATTGTTTTTCTTAATTTTTTCTTGATGTTGATCAAGCAAACACATACGCTGTGAGCGCAAGAACGTTGATCGAAAGAAATAAATAATAAGAAATAAATAAATGAATAATAATAAATAAATAATAAGAAATAAATAATAATAATAAATAAATAAGCATTGATTGTTTCATCTGACATTCGCATATAATTTTTGCCTAACTGTCTTCCAATGTTTTTAAAATTTTTATGTTTGAAAATGTATTTCAATTTTTTAACCAAATTTTTTTCTTTAGTTTTTTATTTTTCTGTAATTATTTCTTCTTCTTCCTCTAAAATTACATCAATCCTTTGTAGCGCAAGGTCATCCGAATTCATGTTGACGCTTCAAAAATAATTTTTAAATGAAGTTGATTCAAAAGTTGAAACGTGTGAGGAGAATGACCAACTTTCTTATTCAACTCAAACGTCAAAAGTTGAATCAACTGTTGGTACGTCTGAGGGCAGCATAAGATTGCATATCGGCATTTGTTTTCTACACTGTACAACAAAAATATGTTTCCGGAAGAGTGGGGAAATGATTTTTTGTTTATTGAAAATTTAGAGGGGAAAGCACAATGTATGATTTGTTCAAAATTGTGAAGCCCCCTAAATTGTTGCAACTGTTATAAATCCTCCCTTGTTTGAACTTTATGCAAGATATGCATATGTAAGACAAAATTAGTCGTTATACTGCGCTCTCATTATGACATAAGGAAAACAAGAATGCAGTCAAGTAACATATTTTTTGTGCATGAATAGAAATCAGCACTAATATTTTCTGTTTTTGTAAGGGAACAAAAGTTCAAATCAGTTTTTGTTTCATAGTGTAATGTGCGGCGCAGTCGCTCTCTGTGGCACTTCACAAATATGATGTTCTCTGAGTTAGTGTGCCCATCACTGCTCTAAATGTCAAATTCAACCCAAATACATATGACCAAACAAAGTAAACAAAAAAGTACAATAACAAAATACACTGAATTTGACAGAATCATAAAAAGCAAAATCAGCTGTTCTAATGCGTTAACCTCTAGTACATCAGCCTTATATAAAACGTTACAGCCGCAGATATGTCGATAACTAAACAAATTATCGATAACTTTTATTTAATATTTGGGCTTATTTTGAAGAGTTGTACCACTCTGGATGAGTAAATTTATTAATTTTGTACAAGTTATTAATTTTGTACAACTTTAACCCACGATATCTCGATAACTAAGCGAGTTATCGAAAAATTTTATTTAATTTTTTCGTCTTATTTTGGGGCCTATTATCGAAAAACATTGTCGGATCGAGGGGCAACGGATATCATCTAGGGAATGGCTTTCGATGAAAGCATGCATAGAAAGAAAATGTGAATATTGATGGTTATGGCAAAGTATTTGTTGTGGATGTTTTCGCACAAGTAGAAGTGTTGTGTTCCCGCTAAGTTGAGTTTTGTTTATCTCTATAATAGCTTTGTTCCTTTACTTTTCGGGTAAAGTTCGGGTAAATGAGAGTAAAGCAAAATTCACTGTCAACTACTCAAATTTACCCAAAAGTAAAGGAACGGAAAAAACCACTTTTCTAGCCCGAAAACAAATGTCACAACACAAAACATATGCTTGACAACAAATCTTGCATATCATGTTAATTTTCACTGTTCATTTGCACACTTCCCATCTTCTTTAAATAAGCACTCTCAAAGCAATCACTTTTCAGGTTAATAAAATTGTAAATTCAATAATTTTTTTTCACTTGTGTTATTTTTTTCACAAATATTACATATGTTTTTATGTTGACGTTTCGAACAGCTGATTGTTTGACACTGTGCCCAAACTTACCCGAAGAAAATGTTTGGGTAACTTTGGGAAAAAGAGAAACGCATTTTGACATTAAGAGAAACAAAAAGTCGCTCTCATTTACCCAATTTTTGCGTACGGGAACGCTTTTGGGTAAATTTGGGTTCCCGCGGTAAAGTAAAGGAATAAAGCTAATGTGTGATGATATAGTACCTAAATACGTACTTGTGGAGAAAGGAGCTGATGATATCGCTCATTTGCCGGAATGTTGTATTAACTCAAAATTCTTCATTTTTGGACTAAGTACTATAAAATATTCTCCTGACCGAGTTCTTTCAGATGGATTAATTCCTATATCTAAATCTGTGTTAAATTCGTTAGGAGAGCATTTGGAAGTTAGCATTTTGTGTACATTCATATACAAAATAAAACTTTCAAAGTCGATTTACTCGAAACTATGTTTTTTGAGTTAATACAACATTCCGGCAAATGAGCGATATGTCTTGGTGGGCATTGAAATAGCTATATTCCCAATCATCACCATAATAATCAATTTCACATATTTCTTTTTGAATATTTTCTATTAAAATTTACTTTTTCATAGACAAATTACTTTAATCTTGAATCGGACAATTATTGGGGAACATGACAACTGGGAGATCGAATAATATAAACTTGAACGGGTCTTACATAATAAAATATCGCCGAAGATTATAATAGATAATTGAAATAATACGCAAAAATTAGAAATGAGTCGATGCGTACGGAAAAATTTCCCCAAAACTGGAGAGAAACATTGATTATTCCAATAGAAAAAGATGATAGATGTTGACAACAACCGAGAATATTTTGGAATAAGTTGTAAAAGAACAGTTGGAAGCTTACATTGAAAACAATTCATTATTAACTAAATTTCAGTCCCGTTTTAGGAAGAAATTCCCGTGTGAGACCACAGTGAACAATGAATAAATGGAAAAACAGAAAAAAAACAAGAAAAGTATGGCAACATCTTTGGACTTCTGAAGAGCATTTGAGACAATAGATCGGGAAATCTTACTTCACAATTTAATAGATATGTAGATATTTAAAATACAATAATAAAAGTACGCTAAATTTGGTTCGACTATATTATACTCATGCTGTAATGAAACACAACCAGAAAGGAATCAGAAACTACAGAATAAGCGATGGCTGAATATTAAACAAAGATTAGCACTTAATACAACAATGCACCTAAATATTTGTGTGAACAAGTACAATACGTAAATGAAATGCAGTTCGCGTGTCACACAAAAAAAAGTGTCATAAAGTCCATGGACCTTTACCTTGTCATAAGGTCCACAAGCATTGCGACGTAAAATCTATTGACACTGGCGACATCTGACGTATGATTCAAAACGTATTACTCTCTTTTTGTCATAACTTGGTCCATTTATAATTTTGATATGAAACATTGATGCCTTTTGGAACTTTTATGCTTTTTGTATTGTTTTATGTAATAACATTGTCGAAATGGTGCTTTTGTATTAAATTTTTATGCACTTTTTCTCAGACTCTCTCTACATAGGAGCGGAAAAAAGAGTGCAATAAGTTCTCTATACTATTCAATACTTTTTGTCGTCGCTGTTTATGACAAAACAAAAACAATTATTTCAGTTAGCTAAATATTGATTTTTATTCAGTTGTATGGCAGCATTCAAACAAGCAGGCCGTCGTCGCTCTGTTTATGACAAAATAAAAACAATTATTTCAGTTAGCTAAATATTGATTTATTTATTTTAACAATATTTCATCTATTGTTAAAGCAGATAGATGTAAGAAAAAAGAAAGTGCAATAGCAAAAGATCCTTCAGCACAAAAACTATTCTTTTTCTTATTTTCCAATGTAACATTTACTAATGTGTTCATAGAAATCGAACTGGTACCGTGTAACAAAAAGGTGTTAACACATCGCCCATGAGTTCGAACACTCATTGATTTTTTTCAAAAGTCGTTTTATACAGTAATCGTGCACATTTTTTTATGATTTTTGCATATTTCAAAAAAAAAGTCTATGTATGATATGACTTAAAAATAAGCCAAAAAAATATATAACTCGATAACTTATCGGAAAATTTTATTTTGTGGATAAAGTCAATAGATTTGATAATAAATACTTTTGATATTATTTGTTCGTTTTTCGAACAATAAAACCTAATCAAACAAAAAAATATACAACTCAATTATCGAGATTTAAAATTTGGTAAATATAAATTTGGTTTTTCTGTATGTTTTTCAAACCAATTTAAAATATAGTAGTTGGAAAAAACTAAATTAAATTTTTTGAAAACTCACTTAATTACCGCGACATCGAAAATTAAAATGTATAAAAGTTAAAATAATTTTGAACTAAACACAGACTTGTTGACGTTGATGTTTATTGTTGGTCATTTGATACCAAATGAGAATGTAATCGGAGTTGTTCACACCATAGATAGAGGAAATAATAGATATAGCGGGACCGTAGTCAACTTTGTTCACTAGATGCTGTTCTGTACTACTGTCATATTCACTGAAGTTTCCCATAATTCTCATTGACGTTTATTCAAAATTGTGGGTATTTTTTTTAAAAGTAATTTAAACACTGAAAATGTGACAAAATGTATGTGATTTTACATAATAGCATTTGTTTCTTATATAAAAAAAACTATTTCAAAGCCGTGAGGCCGGTGTTGGGATATCAATAGGAGAAAACCCGTAAGACCACCCTAAAATGATTAAAAACCAAAAACTTCCCCGCCCAAAAACTGTAGCAACTGTCGCAGATGCCAAAACCATTAGAGGACTCTCAGCAAGAAATGGTAGCTGAACCGGAGGAAGAACTAATCTATTAGGACATAGACGGTGGTGACATACGTTTGCAATTCGATGGCCATCAGATATTATACTTTAAGTAACCTGTTGTATTCTTGTTTCGAAGTGAAATTTTTGTTGAAAATTATTTTTCCTTTTGATGTGAAATTTTAGATTTTTAATGTCATATTTTTTTACGTTGTTTTTTGGGAATAAAAAATCCAATTACCCATTACATTAAAATTTTCCCAACACTTGTTCTTCGTCTACATGTTTACTTTATCTATGGTCACACCACTGTCATGTTCACTAAATATTTTGGTAATATTTTTTTTCAAATTCATTAGATAAAAAGTTTCTACTCAAAACTCTGGACAGAATTGTGGACGTCATGGTGAAAAGTACTCAAGTTTAAGCAACACGCACATGTCGAAGGCAGATCAGTGGAAACCGCACTTCATGAGGTAACCCACTACATAGAGGAATCTCTCAATGACAAACTGTATACACTCTGTATGAATAGATATTGAGGGAGCGTTCAATAATGTCCGGGCCGAAACACTCATTCAATTCTTAGACCAGTTTATGGTGGACCGGGCATTAAGACTGGATCAATCATATGCTAAGGAATAGATGGATAAATTGCGGTTCCCATGATATAAATATTAGAGACAGGGTACAACGTGGAACTCCACAGAGGGATTTTATCACCACTCTTATGGATCCTCACAATACACAGGCTTGCCGAAGGGCTTAAACCAGACTAAGCAGACGACGTTATAATACTTCTTAGGGAAAAGGATCCTAGTTAATTATGCAGAGAGGCCAAGAGGGCACTGAATATAGCGTATAGATGTTGCATTTACAAACATACTGTGCGTCAGATGCAGCCCAGGCCCGTAATCTTATATCTTAATCTTATATATTAATATTAAACGCTAGCTGTGGAAATAAATATGAGTGTACCTGTATTACAATCACCTACAGTGGCCTGCTTATACAGACTGTACAATTCCAACAAATCTGTATCAGATGGTGTCGCGTTCAAATTCTTGACATCTTCGGCGGCCTTATTGAATTCCTGTAATAGCAAATATGTTTAAAGATAAAATATAATAAACACGTGTAATTATAAAAGCTTTAAATCAAAGTACATACAATATGTATGATGAGAAGGAATTAGGTTATACAAATCGAACATAACATATGCACTACTTATACTAAGCTAATCCCAAGGAATTTACACATTTCTGCACACACTTACCTCTTGAGTAGACATTATTGGTCTTGTTGTTACTTTGTGCGTTGTTGATTTAATACTAAAATAGATAAGCAAATGTTACTAAACAATTTATTCTCAATTAGTAAATTTTAAAACAATTTTCCATTGCAGTTCATATGTACATAAAATACACTTTGTGGGTCACCCCACCACAGTCATTCATACTTATTAATGCCACTCCCTCTCCTTAAAAAGTTTTCCACAATATATTGTGTTACTTTTAACCACATGTTATAGACGGGGGAATGTTGGTGTGGAATTTCATTTAATTTGTATAATATAATTTTACCAAACATTAAATTCACCTACGTTAAATCTACCTTGCTTGTTCTTACCTAGAGAATATTCAATAACTGTGTGAAGACGACTGACTGGCTGACCGGCACTAGACAGGCACTAGATATGCGCGATATTTGTGGAGTGACTATTTAAACATACGTGAGTGAAAAATCACGGGTAAAGTCCGTTATTCAGTTTTTATGAACTTTTCATTGCCATAAGAAGTACGAGTATAAAAAATATATCTGCGAAAATTTTGTAGCCTAAATCAATTCCAGGGTTGTTACGGCAAAATTATATCGTACGAAAATAATTGTTTGATAATCGTTTGCGACCGGTATTTCGATAATTATAACAACCAGAAGTAACACCACGTGTTTTAAAAATAACATGGAGTGCATAGAGGAATTATAAAAGAAATATTTCCATGGTAAATCCCGTTATTCAGTTTTTATGAAATTGTCGTTGCCATAAGAAGTACGTGTATAAAAAATAACGAAAATTTCTTTGACAAAAATTTCGTAGCCAAACTCAGAAAATCAATTCCAGGGTTGTTACGGCAAAATTATTTCCTACGAAAATAATTGTTTGATAATCGTTTGCGACGGGAATTTTGAAATTTCGATAATTATAACAACCAGAAGTAACACCACGTATTTTAGAAATAAAATGGAGTGCGTAGAGGAATTATAAAGGAAATATTTGACAAAAATTTCGTAGCCAAACTCAGAAAATCAATTGCAGGGTTGTTACGGCAAAATTATTTCGTACGAAAATAATTGTTTGATAATCGTTTGCGACCGGAATTTTGAAATTTCGATAATTATAACAACCAGAAGTAACACCACGTGTTTTAAAAATAAAATGGAGTGCGTAGAGGAATTATAAAGGAAATATTTGCACGTTAAATCAAAGACAGATGGTAACTATCCGCAACAAAATTTTTAACGCGTGTGTTATTGCTTTTGTTTACTAAAATAATCGAAATGTCAAAATTCCGGTCCCAAACAATTGTTTTCGTACGAAATAACTTGGCGTAGCAACCCTGCCTATGAAATTTTCGCAAAGAGCTGAGTACCAAGAAAATGAAATGTGAAAGAAATTTTAGGTTCATAAAATTTTCGTTATTTTTTATACACATACTTATTATGGCAACGAAAATGTCATAAAAACTGACTACCTGGCTTTAAAGATAATACAGCATTCGCACTGGCATCGATTTTCTTGATTTTGCCACTTTTGTTGATTTCAGGCAGAAATCAAGAAAATTTGCTTGATTTCCTATACGTTTTGACAGACAACAAATCGGGTATTTTTTCTTATTTGTCTATGATTCGGGAAAAAATGCTTGATTTGCTTTATGCAACGCTGTGTTATCTCACACTATGTACTTGAGATCCTGGTTTCGATCCCTGCCCTGACCACCTTAAAAATTTCTTTCGACGGCGGTCACCTCGCATAGTGATGACGACACTATCGAGTATTTAGCCATGAAAATGCTTCTCCAAAATACCGTTCGGAACCGGTGTAAAACTGTAGGTCCCAATCAGTGAGTACAAAACTAGGAAGCGCACAGCTCACTGGTTGTGAGAAGCTCTCCCCGATTCCTTCATGGAATGTAATGGGAAACCATTTTTTTTATGAACGAATATTTCGTAGTAATACTACCCGTCAATGCGTCTTGACTTTCAATCAAATCAGGAAAAATCCCAATGCGAACACATCGGAAATCCCACAAATTCTCCTTTTCTCCTCTTTGTTTGTTCTCTCCGACATTTTATCTCTCGCTCTCTATTCTCTCTCACAGAAATCCCTTGGTTTTCAAAATGTTTTAGTTAAGTTAATTTTAAATTTAATTGTTCTCATTTTCACAAACCTACGACGAAGAGTGTGAAATGAAACGTCAGATGAGAGAATAAGTTTATCTATGTATGTATTATTCTATGGCCAAATCCGTCTGATAATAGCTTTGTTCCTTTACTTTACCGCGGGATCCCGCGGGAACCCAAATTTACCCAAACTTACCCAAAAGCGTTCCCGTACGCAAAAATTGGGTAAATGAGCGATTTTTTGTTTCTCTTAACGTCAAAATGCGTTTCTCTTACCCAGACTTTTTCTTCGGGTAAGTTTGGGAAAAGTGTCAAACAATCAGCTGTTCGAAACGTCAACATAAAAACATATGTATTATTTGTGAAAAAAATAACACAAGTGAAAAAAAATTATTGAATTTACAATTATATTAACTTGAAAAGTGATTACTTTGAGAGTGCCTAATTAAAGAAGATGGGAAGTGTGCAAATGAACAGTGAAAGTTAACATGATATGCAAGATTTGTTGTCAAGCATATGTTTTCTGTTTTGACATTTGTTTTCGGGTAAGAAAAGTGGTTTTTTGCGTTCCTTTACTTTTGGGTAAATTTGAGTATTTGACAGTGAATTTTGCTTTTACTCTCATTTACCCGAACTTTACCCGAAAGTAAAGGAACAAAGCTAATATGAACTCCACTTTAGACAGAGATCAGAGAAACGTAACGTTTCACTCGCTTTCTTTGGTGGCAATCCACTCAAGAGTTTTTTTTTACCGTCTACGTAGTAAATGGGTTTTAATTCGTGTTTTGATTTTTTGGTTTTGATTCAATTGTTTGTTGTGTGCGCCAATACTATTTATTTATTTATTTGACTAAACACTATGGTAAGTATCATTAGTAACATTATTTGAATGCCTTAAAACTGAAGCTCGCGTTATCGAAAGGTATTAATAGGCGAATCCAATGGCAGCTCCAGTGAAAATGAAGAGGAACCAACAGTGGGCTCACAAGGAACGCACAATACAAGCGAACAACAACCTGAAACAAATCGCTGTAGCACCGGTAGCAGTAATATCGCCACGGACGAAAATCCAGAAATCTTAATGAAAATGCTTCTAGAAGCTGCTAAAAGATTATGTGGGTATATATTAATTTTGTATGTCATCTTCCTCACGGACCATACATTTTTGATGTAGGTCAATGCTCACAACTCGTAACGAGCGGCAGTAATTTTAAGCAACTGCTAAATCTTTATGGGGTGCAAGTGGGGCCCGATGAAATCATGACTCACAAAATTCAATTTTTTATATGGTAATGGTCTTTAACAAATATTCGTCTTTCAGGGCTACAAATAAAGAGTACATCGAACTTTGTTATGGTAGACTTAGGCGGCTATCAATTGTTTGATAGCTTAGCCCAATGGTGTGTGCGGCATCCGCAAATTGCTATGTGTTTGCTAGCAGCCGGGCTTGTAACCTTTTTACCTTTCCTGCTTTTAGTGGGTTTTGGCTTATCTACCATACTTATGACATTTACTGGATTCTTGGTTTTAGAGGGCAAGTTCTTTCTATTGTTTCATTTTTCTATTACTAATATTGCTACTCTATACCCACACAGGAACTTTACTTACCATACTTTCAATGATGTTATTCGGTCTTTTGGGTGCTTTGGTAATTGTGCTGTTGTTCTTTGCCGTTGTGACAGTTGCTACATACTTTGGTTTTGCTCGCATTTACGATCTATATGGAAATGTTGAATCTCATAAATCGGCTTTAAGAAGTTTTTTACAACGAGAAAATTTACGTGGTGGACATGTAATGATGGGTGGAACAAATCTTATGGAAAATTCAGGCGATGGTACTGTAAACTAGACACGGTTTCATAATGAAATGTGTTTATTTTAGAGACGGGAATAAAAATAACCTTTTTTTATATATTACCTTTATTAAATTTATAAAAGATTTTGTGGTGAAAGGTTTAGTTCTAAAAGAAAACGTATTCAACCAGGGGTCGAATGATCGCATCCGCCTCGTATCGTAATTTAGGTTGCGAGAGTGATTTTGAAGAGGCAATTTGATAAAAATTTCTAGAAATCTAGTATTGATGAAATAAAAGAAAAGGTTTATTCAATTCAAAGGTTTAACAAGAATGAGAGATTTTCTAACATTGTCAATTCCTCAAAATACTAAGAATGGAAATGTTCTTAGATTAAAATATTAAACGAGTAAAATAATTACAAGTATTTCCCTGCAACATCTCCCTTTCTTTTAAGAAATGTCATAAACATTCAAATTTTGAGGTTTATGATGTGTTGTTGGTCTGGAAATTGCAGCAATATTAAGTGGAGTTCGATCACTGGTTTCTATTGCCCCTTCATCCGAGTGTGATGATGAATTCATTTCCACTTCAGGTGTTCGGTTAGGTTCCTCTTCAGGCATCATATTTGTTTCCAGTGATATGCCTTGACTTGGTTCCCAATTGTTCAGCCTGAACATTTCCAATTGTAGATGAGTGGAATTCAAACTTTCATAATTTTTGTCGAATCTTTTCTTTAATTGATTTGCATAAATAATTGAGCATATACATGCTCTACTCTTGCAATAGTTCTGGATTTTGTCCTATGTTTCATATTAAGCATCACTTCTTGCTTTAAGTTGCGGTACTTTGATACATGGTTTCGACTCGGTTTAAGAAGATCTAATGTAGTTCTAATTTGACGACTTAAAACCAACTCTGCAGGTGTCTTGGCTTCGGCATTAATTTACTTTTCCCTTCGAGTAAGGAGTAATTCCTCTCACCGTCACAAAACTTTTGAATTGCGCACTTTCAAATGATATCAAGGTCTCCATATCTGGCAATTTTTCAGTTAATTTTGAAATTATAGTTGCCAAGAAAATATTCGAAAAAGAGTTGACTATAACGAAATAGTATAGGTCATTATAGGTCCTGCTATATCAATCAATCGTATGCGAAGTCATTACGCATTGTTGACAATTACGAACATGATTGACAATATCCTCATCAATTCCAGGACAGTAAACACGGCTTCTTGCTAAAGCCTTCATTCCTTCTTTTACCGGATGAACATGATGCCGTTGCTTTAAAATGCAATGTCGTAGCTTTGTGGGTACAACCATTCTGTCATTGAACATAATAAAGCCTTGTACTACAGATAATTGATATCATCTCGCGAAGTGTGCTGACAATTCAGGATCCAATTTATGTTCCCATCGAAGTTTGAGTGAAGATATAACGATTTGAATTATTTTGCATTTTTCACAGGAAGTTCTGTAAAATTATAGTTTAATGCTGTTGTACATTGTTCTTCAGTGTTGTTCTATCACGACATCTTCATCCGGTTGCAAATTTGTGTCGATAAATCTGTTATCAAGACTGAATTCACCTAAACTCACGAAGACTAAAAATATAAAGGAGCATAACAACGTTAATTACACTTCAAGTTGTAAAATGATACAAACGTGAAAACCATATGGTTGTGTTTGGATGAGCCCCCTGAGTACTAATCCATCGATGAAAGTGCCTACTTGGCTCATTGGGAAAATTTTATGGCGTTTTGTTTGAATTTCGGTCAATTATTTATTTATTCACACTTGTAATTTTAAGCCTCTCGGCCAATTCAAATAAATTACAAAAGAACTACTCCATTTATAACACACATTATATGTTTTCATTAAATAAGAAATTACATAACAATTATATCCTTTAATTAAGTAGCAAGATCAAAAAACTAGTTGATAACAAAATTAAATTAGAGATTATATTATTCATGACTAATAATAATTTTTGTACATTATTTAATCAGTTGAATGAATCAGAAATTTCCAAAGGCAAAAATAAAATATAAAAAAAAAAATATCAAAGGAACATTGTAAAAAAAAAAACAAAAAGAAACATTGTCAACTACTGCGTTATTTCTCCAAAGTGTTGAAGAAGCTTTTTGCGATACGTAGCGCTAGTGAAGTTAAATACTCGTAGTGTAGAAGGAAGCAAGTTGAACAATCTGGTGAATTTTTTACCATTTAAGTCGCTATTCCTGTATACAAAATTTCTTTCGTTATTTTTATACGGCTCGCAATTACTATTTCTACCATTAGAACGCACATTTCAACTGAGAAAATCAAATTTTTTAGCCTATTTTCATGATTTTTGCCCATTTTTCATCGATTTTCCCCATTTATTGCTGTTTTTATGCGCTTTTTTGAAATTCTTGGGCAAACTTTTCGACATAGTTCTTACAGTTTTTCCTTTTTACAATATACTATGCAATATTATTGCCATTTCAAGCAACTCAACACACTTTTTAAATACAGAAACCATCCTTTTTACGCTTTTTCGGATGATTTTCGCGTTTTTTTATTGATTTAAATAAATTTTTTGAATACATTTTTTCGGTATAAAAATGAATGGAAATGCGTGTCTCTCCGTATTAATGTAATTAATTTTAAATTGGCAATTGAAATATAGAATTATTCAATGGAATATCATTCGTTATCCTCCAATTCCATTAACAAATTCCAGCAAAGATCTGCCAAAAGTGAATCTAATTTTTTTCCACTGTACCAGTGTTCCAACTGTGCTGATACCTGGTGGAAACGTTCACCATGCTCGTCTGATTCAGACGGCAACTGACGCTCAAAGTGATCTTGGTGGTGATGCATGAAATGCACTTTCAACGACATTCTAACACCGATGTTTTCGAAAGATTGCAGCATATCTTCAACAATGGCACGCCAATTTTCCACCCGATGAATGCCGAGAACTTTTTCGATCACTGCTTTCAGGCTATCCCAAGCGATGAGTTCCGTCTCTTGAAGGACATTGTTGAAGTATTCATCCTTCATCAGTTTGCGAATGTCTGGGCCATTCAACACACCTGAATTCAATATATGATTTTATATAAAAACTTTTAAGAATGCTTCATCTTCTTTTGGCGGAAAAAGAATGCCAAATATTTATTTACCTGCTTTAATTTTCGCTTCACTCAAGCGTGGAAAGATGTACTGCAATCGTTCAAACGCCAATCTATTTCCACGCACCAGTAACGCTTTGATGAAATTCTTCACTACACCAAGTTTAATGTGCAGTGGTGGCAGCAATACCTTATCCATCGGCACCAACTCCTCGTGGATAACGTTCTGATGTCCAATTAGACGATTTGTTCTCGGTAACCAATCTCGTTTTTGATACTGTGGTGTATATCGCGAATCCCACGTACACAAGTAGCACATATTTTTAGTGTAACCAGTTTGAAGGCCACAGATAAGTGCAACCACTTTCAAATCAGCGCATATTTTCCAACAATGTTCATGGTATTTCACAGAATCCAAGATTAGTTTCATCGAATCATACGTTTCCTTCGTATTCACATCAAGCGCAATTGGTACAGGGTTTTTTGTATTATCGAAATACAGCAGCACAGCCTTGAGACTGCTCTTCGATCCATCGATGAACAAGCGCCATTGGTCCGCATTGTACGTGTAATTCATGGCCGACATCAAACCATTGATATCATTACAGTACGCAAATGAATTGTTTTCGTTACGAGTGAAAAACGGTATAAATTCATGCTGTCGGCCACGCGAACCGTTCACTTTAACTTCTGGTGCCAGGATGTTTACAGCTTTAAGATGTTGAGCAAGAATTATGGTTTTATTTTGTGACAACTTTAGTTGTTGTGACATTATGTTCAAGCGCTGTTGTGTAACTTCAATGTGTTGGCATGGTTGTGTAATGTTTGATGGCTGATACAAAGAAAAATTCGATTCAGGCTGGGAAAATCTTGGGATTGGCACTGACGGAGAATGTGGAAGAGTCGTTTGAGCTGACGGAACACTTTGGTAAATATATTGCATCGCCTTTCTTCTGTTCATACCCACAACATAATTTTTACATACGTAGCACATGTTTTTTTCGTGGTCGATTGGCTCTGACCAAATCATCGGTATTCCATATGGCATTCTTTCCCGACTACCTGCTCGCCAATCAGACAAACGTGCTACACACGATGCACAAGCCATTTTAGGCACCCACTCAACATTACGAATCACTGGAATATTGAAGTACTGCTCGTACAATGTTGCAATTTCATCAGTAATTGTTTTCTTCATAGTGGTCCACTTTCCGCACATATAACAATAACGATCGAAGTTTTTAATGCATTCATCCATTCTTTACTCACTTTTTAGCTTTTTGGGTTTCCTGAATGTTTTACGTGCTTCTTTATCTGATCAACTTCGTGTGTGTAGTACTTATCTAATTTTATTTTCAACTTATCTAATTTTATTTTACAGCGTTGTATATTTTAATAACAATTATGACTACTTATTACATATGTACATTGTTGCATTCCATTTGTATAATGCTAGGGATGCCACAACATTGTAAAAATGAAAATCGGTAAGAATTATATCGATAAGTTTGCGCAAGAACTACAAAAAAGCGCATAAAAACAGCAAAAAATGGGGAAAATCGATGAAAAATGGACAAAAATCATGAAAATAGGCTAAAAAATTTGATTTTCTCAGTTGAAATGTGCGTTCTAATGGTAGAACTAGTAATTGCGAGCCGTATAAAAATAACGAAAGATATTTTGAATACAGGAATAGCGACTTAAATGGGCTTAAATGGTAAAAAATGCACTAATTGACCGAAATTCAAACAAAACGCCATAAAATTTTCCCAATGAGCCAAGTTGGCACTTTCATCGATGGAGTAGTACTCAGGGGGCTCATCCAAACACAACCATATGGTTTTCACGTTTGTACCAGAAATTTCGTGTCAAAAACTTGAACAGTGTTATTTACAAATTTATTCAAGCTCAAGACCTTTTTAAATAATATAAAGCTTATTATCTTTATATTACTTTCAAAAAAGTCGAGCATAAAAATGTTCCAATGATGCTCGACGTTTTTGAAAGTAATATAAAGATAATAAGCTTTATATTATTTAAAAAGGTCTTGAGCTTGAATAAATTTGTAAGGTTTAGAAAACAGACCGAATAAAAATTCCCGTAAGGGAAATGATGGAATTTTTGATTATATGGATTTGGGTATTGTTTTTGATGTTAAATTAACATTCATTTGCCATCTTAATTATATTATTCCAAAATCGTATTCCTTTTTGTATTTCATCAGAAGAAATATTTCTGCGTCTTCAGATCCATACACAAAAAAAGTTTTATTCTCTTCTTTTGTGCGTTCCAAGTTGGAATATGCTTCTTTTGTTTGGAATCCAACTGCTGCAACTCATGCTAAACGTATTGAAAAGATTCAGAAGTCTTTTCTAAACTTTGCCTTGTTTTCTCTCAACTTTAATCTTCCGTTGCCTTCATATGAAAGTCGCTGTCTACTTATTTCTCTGAAGTCATTAGCATCCAGGAGGGACATGTCATCGGTTATGTTCCTATATGGAATTGTTTCTGGAACTGTTGATTGTCCTGAGTTGTTGTTCCTTATTCGTTTTAATGCGCCATCACGATCTCTGCGCCATTTCCAAACTTTTAATATTGATACACACTTAAGTAATTATGCTATAAATGAGCCCATTAATCGATCTATGATTATTTTAAACAGTATTTGTTATCACATTGATCTTAGTCTTCCAAAAGTAAAGTTTAAAAAATTGTTATTGAATTTAATTAACTGAATTACATATGTATATAAGTTTGTTAATAGTTAAGAATATTGCTAGTCTGTAAGGAGTATTTCCATAGACTTAAATAAAGAAATTGAAATTGAAATAAAAAAATCGGCGGCGACTCATATCTTCGGAGTTTTGGATTTCCAAAATTTGAGCGTGCTGGAGGGCGTTACATTTGTGGAACTATCTTAAGTGCACAAGGTAAAGTATTTTTTTTAAGTAGATACGTCAAAATAAGCCACACAATTCAATAACAATTTCTAAAAAATTTCTTTAGAAAATAAAAATTAACCTACAAGTTATAATAAAGTTTTTGTTGAAAAGCTGTCTGTGTGGCTGGACTTAGGGATATTCTCCTCTGGAGCTTCGCGGCTTCGGCATAGTATTGTTTGTGTTATAAGCTTCGCATGGCTCAACTTACGTTGTCGGTGTTTTTGAAGAAGTGGTGCATCTACATACATAATTAAAAAACATTTGTAAATTCTATGTTATGTAAAAAACGACAGAGGAAGAATAGTCCCAAAATAAAAACTGGTTTTAGTCGAAAGCGAAATTTCCTGGTGTTGTCGGATGGAAAAAATTAATAAATGGTTTCCCATTACATCCCATGAAGGAATTAGAGAGAGCTTCTCACAACCAGCGAGCGATACTCACTGATTGAGACCTACAGTTTTACACCGGTTCCGAACGGTATTTTGAGAAGCTTTTTTATGGGTAAATACTCGATAGTGTCGCCGTCACTATACGAGGTGACCTCCGCCGAAAGAAATTTAAGGTGGTCAGAGCAGGGATCGAACCCAGAATCTCATGTACAAGAGAACGCACACTAACAGCAGCCCATTGAAGCAACAGGTTGCTGATTTCAGGGCAATTTATTGTTTGAGTTCGGACGCAGCTCAAAACTTGATGAAAAAACCGAAGTTAGAGAAAACAGTACAGAAATTTCGGTGGGTGAACCGACTTAAACATACCCTCACCCGAAGTCATCATCAATTAGGATCGTAATTATTAATCGGAAGTGTTTCACGCGACTTATCTCATTGACAACCCGGACAACCATCAAGCTTTTGTATGGGAGGTACCAGAATGGGCGTTGCAAAACGACTCATTTTCGGTAGAAGAGTGGCATTTGACAAATTTCATAAAGATTGGTTCGGTTTTGCGGGAGTTATCTTGCCGAACAACTTATATGTATATGGGAGGCACCAACATGGGGGTGCCAAAATCACCCTTGTCATACTTGATGACTCGCGTTTGATGACGTGAAGTCTATTACCTAATTTCATTGATATCGGAAGGCTTTCAATAACCAATGTTTGAGTTGAAGCGAATCACATCTACCAGAAAAGAGTTTTAGGAGAAATGATTTTGTACTAAATGTGTCGATTTGTATGGGAGGTACCAGAAGGAGCGTGGCCAAAACGCCCATTTTCAACCCCGACCTATGTTTGAACAAATAATGGTCACTAACAAAATATTCTGATCGGCAAAGATTTACGGGAGTTATCTGGCTGAACAGCCAGCCGGCCGAACAACTTTTGTATGGGAGGTACTAAAATGGGCGTATCAAAACCAGCTTTGTCTTAATCGGTGACTGGCGGACATGAAGCCTAGTACCTAATTTCATTAAGATCGGAAGTGTGTAACGGGACTTATCGCATTGACAACACGGACGACCACCAAGCTTTTGCCTGGGAGTTACCAGAATGGGCGTGGCGACTTCGCCTATTTTCTCCAATTAAGTAAATATTTACAGATTATTAACCAGTGTTTGAAAAAGGTTTTAGAAGAAACATGATTTCGTACTAAATGTGTCGATTTGTATGGGAGGTACCAGAGGGTGCGTGGCCACAATGCACATTTTCAATCCCAAACTAACCATGCACAAATAATAGTCACTGACAAAATTTCGCTGTGATCGATAAATATTTACGGCAGTTATCGTGTTGACCAGCCAGCCAGACAGACGGACATGGCTCAATCGTCTACCATTGCACCACCGACAGCCATATAAGGTATAAATATAAGAACACGAAAAATATGTTCTTTATTTTTTGTCGGACGGACCTATGGAGCCCACAGGGTCTGTGGAGCGACAAAATAACAACGAAAGAAAAAAGATAATAAAAAGAGCGAAAGATAAAAAAGAGCGAAAGATAAAAAAAGAGCGAAAGATAAAAATAGCGAAAGTTCCATAAATTTGATAATATATTAAATACACAAAAAATTATACAAATTATCAAAAGTATAATAATTTTCTAATTAACCAACGATAAATTTAATTTTCGCATTTTAAATAAACCACAATATTAACTACTTGAATAAAACCTTTTTGGCTTCTCGTATATTCAAGCGACATTTTTTAAAAATTTATTACAAATATTTATTATAAATATCTTGCACGAAATTATATTTATGAAAAAAATATTTTTAATATTACCAAATTTGCATATGATTCATGGCAAACTTGTTAAATTTATAAAAACAACAAGTATTAACATTATAATTATTGTACAGTGCTTTTAAATATTCAAAATAATATTCAAAAAAATCGCGCGATTTTCTTAATTTCATAAGTCGGATTTCACTAATTTTATTCGCTCATTTTTTATTCGCTCTTATTTTTTCGCTGTTTTTGTTTTCGCACTTACACAGCCTTTACACGATGCCATTTTTTAACCATGCAATTTGCGTTTGTTGATAAGGGGTGTAGAGAAGCAAGAATGGAGGAAAAAATGGCATGAAGTGCCACCGCACTGGGTTTCATGCAATTTTATTGCATTCTCTTGTGCTCTTTCCGCATTTGTTATGATTTTGACATTTGATGTTACTGTTTCTTTCATTCTAGTTTTTCGTGTGTTGAAATAATTTAACAGAAGTTAAAAAAAATAAAGTTAAACATAAAAATTAATTAAAAATAATAAAGAAAATATAGACCAGACAATTTATTAGAATTATGTAGAACAAAATTTACTTACTTACTTACTTATCCGGTCTCGGACAACCCCGGGGGGTCAGGGACCTTACAAAACGAAGATAACATATTTCGCCAACCATTTCGATCTTTAGAGAACAAAATTTGACCGCTTACAAAAATGAACAACACATACAAGAACACTCACTAAAGAGAAATGTCAGAAAAAATGGCAAGCACTAATATCATGAGGTGGCAACGTGTAAAGGCACGAAGATTTACGCTGCAATTTCAAAACAGAATTGTTAAAAATGGCAGCTAAAAATGGCATCGTGTAAAGATGGTGTTATTGGGTGGAACCACTCCAATGAAAGGTATTTTTATTACAAATTATTTTGTGGAGTTCCCACAGTTGGTTGTTTCCAGCCGTCTCTAACTGGACTCGTTTTTTTTTTGCCAATACTAGGTTCTATTTTATATAAATACATAATATTGTATTATACACAAACTTTTATAAACATTACAATTTAACAACAACAAAATTGGAATTCCTTTAGAACCACAGGTTTTGTTTTGTTTTAAAAACTACACAGCAAACAAAAATTCCAAGATAACCACTATCAAGCAACTGAAGTTGTCAGCTGTCAGTTGCAATATTTAATAACTTTTCAGCAACTGGCAACGCAACTGAGGTTCGGTTGCTATTGATAATCGTTATTGGCAATGCCATGGTTATTTCATCAGCAACATATCTGACGTCAGCATCGATTTGAATACACGCTATGATAATGTATTCATTAGATTTAACTGTTTGTCCTATTAGACGTGATTAAGTATTGGCCACTCAGAAATTATATTCAAAATCAAAGTTATACGACATAAATGTTAGTGCCTTATTATTTCCGAATATTGCCAGCAATGGCTTACGGTCGGTTTGTAATATACTTACATTGTCTACCGGACGCGAATCCTTCTTTTTCAGTCTATGCATAATTTTTTCTGCAGATATAATAAATCTTGCATAGTGGTAAATAACCTTCTCACTACCATCGGGATATATGTGACAAATGTATGCATGCTCCATAGTTTATTACTAACAACTAATTACACACTGATCTCAAAATTCTTACGGTTAAAGGAGAAATCCAGGCTTGTATGTTCAAATATAAATCTCGAATATAAAGAAAGTCATCCAAATCCTATAGGGGCAGATTTGATGTCAAGTATCGTATCCTCAAGATCTCTTAGTATAAAGATTGTTGAATGTTTTTCGTATTGTTGTAGTTGTAGGCAGCAACAACAGACATTTTATTTTCGTTCATTCGTTTCAGTCGTCAAACTCTACACAAAAATATATAAATATATATAGAATACTAAAAAGTATAAAAACAAAATACGTATGATTTTGACAAGTGAAACCAAAAATTACATTGAAAAATTTCATCTCCTGTTTAAACGTTGTTGTGAACAATTAAATTCCAATTTTGTTTTCAATCGAAAATAAAAATCTATCCTTCAAATTTAGAGATATATAAGTATCGTAGTCTTCCATTAAATAAAATAAATTTAATGAACTTAAAATGTGTAAGCATGAAGGTATTAGAGAGGGCTTCTCACAAACATGTGAGCTGTGCGCGTTCTAGTTTTACACTCACTGATTGGGACCTACAATTATTCACCGGATTCGAACGGTATTTTGAGAAGCTTTTTCATGGCTAAATACTCCATAGTGTCGCCGTCACTAAGTGAGGTGACCGCCGTCAACAAATTTAGGGTGGTCAGAACAAATTTAAGGTGGTCAGAGCATTGCACCACCGACGAGATATCTACCCGACAAGAAATGAATGATGGAAACTAACACACAACATTTTTCCTCTACCGCATTTGCAAATATTATATACTGAGTTGTTGCTATGAGTTGTTGTAAGTATGGAATGCATGTGCAAGAGTGAAACAACCCCACAATAATAGTAACGGTCATTTCACCGGTCTTTTGACCTGCAGAGTTGACTTTGTTTAAGTTTGTTGAAATAAAGTGCATCGTTAAATAATAAAAACCTAACCAAAAAAAAAGTGTAATAAAAAGATAAGTCAATAAAATCATAATTTGTTTTGGAAAAGAATACGTTTTTATGATCCGAAAAAATAAGATAACTTACTAAGAGCAACGAGCAGAATTCGATTGTGGCCAATCAACAGGAAATTGCAACTAAGTTGGAGAACACCGAAGCAAGTGTAAGTATCGCAGTTTCCCTCTTGCCTTCTATTTTTATTCCGATATTAATAAACTTTTTCACCAGATTGTGTCAAAACTCTCCTAAATTTATCTCCTGTTAAAATTTTAGATGTTTTTCAACTCCAAGGAGCTATGGAGTTTGAGAAAGTGTGAAAAAGGCAGTTGAACGATGCCACCACAGGATGAAGCAGAAGATTTATTTAAAAAAAATGTAAACAAGTATTTAATTTTTTGTCAAGTTAATCTTTTTTTATTTATTTACAGACAATTTTTAATTTACCACTTTATTCAGTCTTTCTTATTCACATATTCCTATTCATTCAATGTTATTCATTCGTTCTTATTCATTCATTGTTATGTACTTCCTTCATTCATTAATTATATAATAAATTACTAAAAGTATATAAAAATAATAAAAATATATAATAAAATCATTAAATAACATCGTCTTTTATTATAAAAGGTATACTCATCACTTTTGATTCTGAAATTTAACTAGTCAACTATGATGGATATATACATCAAGTATGATTAGACGACTGTGACGAATATATCCATCAACTGTGACTAATACCCATATAATCATTGATTACTTAAGGCCCTGACTCACTATCCTAGATGGTGGTGCGATTTATTCAAAAAATAATCTGACAGAATCTTATCACACTTGAAGAAAATCGCATCACACTTGAAAAAATCCGATCCAAGTGAGTTGTGGATGCCAGACCACACAAAAATGATGCAAATCCATATGTTTTCACATAATGTAAGGTTGGATGCCAATACATCACGTTGGTTCTTTGGATTGCTTTTGACCATATTTTGATTTCGTTTGTATTTACAACATACTCACTTTAATATTTTTGGACATATTCATTTATTTATTCTTTTGCACAACTATTATTTATTCTTTTGCACAACTACCTCACGAAAACTGAAATAATTTTAACAGAATAATAGCGCGTCTATTTTTGTATCAGCTGGCATTGGTGTAATTCTTATCAGCTGTCTCCCAAAACACAACCCTGATCGCAGAGAAAATATTAATTTTTTGCAACTTTTCAAAACATGAGCAAATCTAACAGACCTGTCAAAATTATTTTCGTTCCTCTTTCATACTTATTCGCATACAATCCAGACTATCCTATTTTTTCAGCACACATACGATTTTTGACAGATCCAAAGACTAAATCTGATAGTGAGTCCTGGCCTTTAACGGCATTCATAAGTTCGAGGGAGATGCAAAGTCACTCGTACACAAAAGTTTCCATCAACATTTTCATATTGCCTTTAAGAATGTGGTAGAAATTATGATGGATATTTCCATCAACACTGACAGTCAAATGACCGCCACTGTTCTTGTATGGTTGGTATTTCCTTCATCTATGGTATATTTTTTGGGATCAAACACATCCATGGTCTGATATCAGGCAATGCACTGGGCAACATAGAGTCTGCTTCTTAATTGGCAATATTACCAATAACCGTGGGCAATATTACCAATAACCGTGGGCAATTTTACGTTCACCAACAATACGAAAATTTGCTTTGTATTCTGGTAGATTTACCCAATGCAAAAAGGGCAATTTACAGAATTTATTGTAGGTGAATTAGATTCATTTTAATCTACAATTTTATCAAAGGTATAGCCCATTGTTTCATATTTACAGAAACAAATTTTGTTTTTCTCTTCAATTAAAGAATTATTTATTGCATACTCAGTAGTTGCTTACAATAATATCATTTAAATAAATGATATAACAACGAATAATATGTACTACTTCTCGTGTGTCACAGCCGAAGACTCCAGTCACGTTCCATGTGAAGATATTTATTAACCATTAGATAAAAGTATCAGGCATTTTGGTATCAAATTTTAGTTTCTACAAAGGTCATACATTCCTATTCTTTAAGTGGCTAAGAAATTTACATTTTACTGCCGCTTATTAAAACAGTTTCTACACTTTCCCATTGATCAATATGTGAAAAGATAAAAGCAACACAACACACATTTTATTTACAAAAGTTCTACAATATAGACTTTGGCCAATAGAAATGTATTCTTTGATAATTGCAGAATAAATTGTTACTTACGTTTCTTTATGAAATTGTAAATTCACACATCTTTTTTAAGCAATTAAATAAAAATTACTCTTAGAAAATTTGGCAAAATTCCGAATTTGTTTTTCTTTTCACAATTTAATGGTTGTCGCTATAGCACACGGTGTCTAGTCAGAATGCTGCTGTCTCGTCGCAGTTCTTGACATAAAAATAAGAAACGGGGAATTTACTAACATTTAAGGTGGGTACTATGCTGACTTTCCACGGTGAAAATCCATATAAAAAAAAAGGTCGTGAAATTCGAGCTAAATTTTTCCACCAGACAGTACTATGTTCTTTTCACGAGGAAAAGTTGTTGTTTTTTACAACACTGGTTTGCAAGCAGATTTCTTAGAAGAAAAATGACAGCGGCAACTGTTTGAAACAAAAATAAATAATATTTATAACATTCGCCTGTTTAAAAAACATACCAACTTATAATTGGAAATTGGATCTTCCAAAAACTGTAATTGTTTCAGAGAAAATTATCTGCGAAGTTTTTGCTAAGATTATCGATGATACATATATTCGATGGAGATTTATATGCTGATATCGAAACGGATAAACATAAACATTGTTACGGGACGTGCCCCTTTTAATAGGAATCGCTTATCCACATCATTATCGTCGTTAAACTATGGCCAATCAACACAACTGCTGTAGCAACAACAATTATTGGCTTTGCCTCAATCCCAGAAGGATGTCAAATACTACAATAAAGCCACAACAGCAGATGCCGCCATTGCTGCCTTCCATGCATCACCACCATCGTCATCGGCAACAAGCTGCCTTAAAACCATCACCATAGCATCAGCAGCAAATGCAGGCACTTAAAAATACCTTTCATGTGTAAATACAATAATGGCGAATAAATTCTACAAAAGTATTCGTTAAGTTGTGGCATACCCAGCTGGAAAAAATACTAGTTCAGAACTTGTATTTTTGAACCATAGAACTAGTACTCGTCCATACAAACTACAGTACAAATTAACATTGCGATGTCCTAGGATTGGGAGAAATTATCTATCGAGTGTCGCTTGTAAACTAGTGGTGCAGCAGTTTAACAGTACTAGGTCAGAGTCAAATTGAGTAGTTCTAAATGATAGGTTTTGAACTAGTTCTGTATAAAAATTAATGTTCGCCCACAATAGTCAGCACTATTATCTGTGTCCCTCCATCACTTAGATAAAACAACCATTAACAACAAAATATATCTGAGTCCAGTATTAATATTTGGCCTGTGCCCTGATGGATATATTCGAGAGTCCTCCACAAGGCCGTCAAATATGGTCAAAAAGGGATAACGCTAAAATGTATATTTCTTCTTCCCTCCGATCATTTGGAAGAAAAGATTGGTATAAATGGACTCTATTGGAGTCCCACATACACATCTGATAGGTGGTACTTTTGGCATATTCCAGAGTCCTTATCCACAAGGCCGTCAAAAAGGATAACGCTAAAATTTATATTTCATCTTCCCTCCGATCATTTGGAAGAAAAGATTGGTATAAATGGACTCTATTGGAGTCCCACATACACATCTGATAGGTGGTACTTGGGGCATATTCCAGAGTCCTTATCCACAAGGCCGTCAAGTATGGTCAAAAAAGGATAACGCTAAAGTTTATATTTCTTCTTCCCTCAGATCATTTGGAAGAAAATATTGGTATAAATGGACTCTATTGGAGTGCCACATACACATCTGATAGGTGATACTTTTGGCATATTCCAGAGTCCTTATCCACAAGGCCGTCAAATATGGTCAAAAAAGGCTAACGCTAAAATTTATATTTCTTCTTCCCTCCGATCATTTGGAAGATCGGACTCTGGAAGATATTGATATACCCCAAGTACCACCTATCAGATGTGTATGTGGGACTCCCAATAGAGTCCATTTATACCAATCTTTTCTTCCAAATGATCGGAGGGAAGAAGAAATATAAATTTTAGCATTATCCTTTTTTGACCATATTTGACGGCCTTGTGGATAAGGACTCGGGAATATGCCAAAAGTACCACCTATCAGATGTGTATGTGGGACTCCAATAGAGTCCATTTATACCAATCTTTTCTTCCAAATGATCGGAGGGAAGAAGAAATATAAACTTTAGCGTTATCCTTTTTTGACCATTCTTGACGGCCTTGTGGATAAGGACTCTGTAATATGCCCCAAGTACCACCTATCAGATGTGTATGTGGGACTCCCAATAGAGTCCATTTATACCAATCTTTTCTTCCAAATGATCGGAGGGAAGAAGAAATATAAATTTTGGCATTATCCTTTTTTGACCATATTTGACGGCCTTGTGGATAAGGACTCTGGAATATGCCAAAAGTACCACCTATCAGATGTGTATGTGGGACTCCAATAGAGTCCATTTATACCAATCTTTTCTTCCAAATGATCGGAGGGAAGAAGAAATATAAATTTTAGCGTTATGCCTTTTGACCATATTTGACGGCCTTGTGGAGGACTCTCGAATATATCCATCAGGGCACAGGCCAAATATTAATACTGGACTCAGATATATTTTGTTGTTAATGGTTGTTTTATCTAAGTGATGGAGGGACACAGAAAATAGTGCTGAATGTTCGCCCACAATAGTCACATTTGTGTTAGTAAATACTAATAATCAAATACAAATCGCATTTTATTAAAAATATTTTTTGTGTTAAGATTTAGTTATTTTGTGAACAGATTGTTGCTGCAATGGTGAATGTTGAACGTTTTGAAAAATTAGTTACGTTCCACATACATATCACAGACATGTTCCACAAAATTCTATGGATGGAATACTGTGGATAACTTCACACACATGTAGACTAAGCATCGCCTGTCCCTCTGCAACGTTGGTATTGCGCCATTAACACAATGTGTGATTTTCACACTATTTAAATTTTTTTTCTTTAGTAGGGACGTCTTCCTCCGAACTGTCTAAATCGGGTCTCGTTGTTTGTGCTGAGTAAGTCAGCAGCTGCCGTCCTTTCGTTTCCGTCTGTTGGTTAATCTGCAACAATGGTAGACATCTGCAGCATTGGTGGCAATTCCAACCAGATCGGGAATCTGTAGAAGTACAAGGGGGTTTCAGCGAAAGTACAGTAGACTGTTTATGAGTGTGCTTACCTGAAAAGTTGGTCAAACCAACACAGTTGGCAAGATACTGAGCACCACAGGTGGAACACAAGTACAAACCTTGGTGGAGCACGTAAACAAATAAATGTCAAAATGTCTAACAAAATAAAAATATTGTGTCGATTTATGTGTTGAAAAGCGGCAAAAAACACGTCGATTCTGTGTTGGAAACAGTCAAAAACACGTAGTCAACTTTCTTTTCGGCTTCACAACACTAGTAGTGTTTTCACGAGGAAAAAATGGTTGGGCTTATTTTTTCCTCGTGAAAAAACATAGTACCCACCTTTATATGCAAAATCAGCGTTGTTTTTGGTAGTGTGGTTTGCACTTTGATTTAGGCCTAATGTTTGAGTGGAAAATCATCTTTGATCAACGATCAAACATAATTTAAACTGAATTCATCTTTTAGGTTAATAGTTGATTGTTGTTTAAACAGTCAAAATTGGGCATTTAAACTATGATCACATGACCATATGATTTTGACAGAAAATAACAAGAAGAACTAACATAAATCTTCTTGAATTGTTAATGTGAACAATTATAATCACCATCCTAGTTGAGATAACAATAAAAAATTATCATTTAACTCGTAGTGCAGTTAGAACTTTATTTCTGCTCAAATATTTTCCAATTTCATTATATATTTTTTATTTTATCACTTCACTTTTTTTGCAAATGGCGTCAGTTTGATGCATTGTAACGATTAGGCGATAACTGTATGAATACCGGTTATTTTTCGTAGCATTTGCCACTGTTGCCACATGGTATTTAAAGTCAAATCACACATAAATCAAAATCAACTGATTATCAATTTAAATAACCAGTCAGAAATTGGGCCTTAGGCAATAATGCCACCTTTTCTTATTTTCATAAAAAAAATCACCAAACCCAAACTTGTCAAAATTACAGATTGTTATTTTTTCTGTGTAAATGGATATTTTGGGAATGACAATTTTGTAAGAACTGAATACGGGGCACATTGCCGGTTAATCATTTTTAGTTAGATGGCCACACCGAAACAAAACAGCCCTGTTTTTGAGAGTAACACAGTGTTGCCATGAGCTTAAAGAAAATGTAACTAGTAAAAAATAAAACAATTTTTTCGGAAAGTAATAGCGACAACGACAATTATTTGGAAACAAGTTTTTTAATAATTTAAATATTTAGTAGCGTGATTTTTTTAAGTACTAGTTAATAATTTTTTTTCAAGTTCAAGACCATTTCCAAAGAGGAAGTTTTGCAAAATGCTTCATTATGATTGCTGTCAAAATCGTATAGCTATTGCCACGGATCGCATCAATGATAAATTACAGTCAATTTTTAAAAATAATTTCTAGATTAAGTTTCAGTCAAACTTTCTACAAGTATTTTGATTATGTCATTAAATCGGAATTAAAAAAAATATAATTACAAATCAGTAAAGCTTAACGATTTCAAAAAACAATTGATATTAACTATTCAGTTTTATTAACAGCTTTGATAAATAGTGTAAGGTTATTGAAAGCTGCCAGATTTTAAGTGGTTTTCTTCTAATTCATATGTATATTTATTAAAATCTGAATATTGATGGCTTCAGTGATATATGTGAAATAAGCGCACAGCTCACTTATTTTGAGAAGCTCTTCCCCATCTCTTCGTGGGGTTAATGGAAATATATAAGTATGTTAAATACAGAATATATAAATCAGTAAAATAGTGGATTAAATAAACTAATCTTCAACATGTGTTTGTTTTTGAAAACTTGAGAAGTCAATTCTTTTTTTGTCAAAAAGTAAAATGATAATTGATTGAAACTGAAAAATAGTTGTGTGAAATTTGTATAGATTTGTACAAATAGTTATGTTCAACTGGTATTTACCATATCTATACTACCCTTGAGTTCGAAAATAGAAGCAAAAACTGACGTCAAGATCATTTGAATTAGTGTATTCTAAAATATTGTCAAATGTGGCAAAAATATTTTTAGCAAAAAGGTGCCAAAAAAGTTGACAAAGAAATCACCTAAAATTGTGTCATGGCAACACTGCAGCAAGATAGCATTCGTCAATTCGTTTTGTGTTCGTCTTCGACTCGTTGTTGTCTTTCGCAATTGTCTGTGAAAATTATTAATTTTTCCAACTTTAAAGTGTTTAAAAATAAAATATATTTTGTATAATTGTAATTTCCAACATTCTGTGCGGTAAGTAATTAAAGTTTACTTCAAAAATCTATAATATTTATGCGAAAATGGGAATTGAAAAAGATAGTCTGTCAATTGGGGTCCCTGGCATATGTGTGTGTATTTATTGTGTAGTGCATGGGAGTGTGTGTTATAGGTGAGTGAAATGTGAAGGGGTGTGGTGAATTGTGTTCACTTGGTATTGTATGTATTTGTTTTGTGTTTATGGAATTTGTGGTAAAATGTCTTTTCCATTTGTTAAAAGAAAGAAATATAGCGAATATAAATTTATTATAAACAACTATCATATCTAGTACAGCTAGCTGTATGTGCAGATTTTAAATACTTTTAACGTGGTTACTCCTGCTGAAAAAAACCTGTTATTTAGTACATCGTTTAGTGTAATTAATTACAAAGGCTATTAAAACCTGGCTAAATGAATATTCTTTTTACGGTTCACCAAACAAATTTCATAGACTGCAGTACAGTACAGGGTGCTTTTTGACACACGACGCAACATAACGTCTTTGAGCCTGTTCATACGAGGCGTTTGCCCCATGCTGACGACAAGTTTGTGAACGAAGGGTGTAGAGAAGCGAGAGTGGTGACAAAAGTCGCATGAAATTAACGTTCATGCGACTATTTCACATTTCTCTATTACATCTTTCGTATTTTTGCCCAGGGATGAAAAACTCAAATTTCGGGATAAATTGGTACTTTTTGATATTTTCACAATTTTGGGTAGGATTAAGACACAATTTTTTAAATGCAATGTATTTTATGTAACAAAAGAAACCTATTTTACCTCCTATTTATGTAGGAAATTGTTGAGGAGTGGTGAAAAGGCTGCTACAGCTGTTCCTTGCTCCACAAGTCCGTGGAACACTTGGAGGAAAACTTATAGTGAATGAAAGAAATCTTTAATTTTAACAATTTGTGTGTTAAGTGGGATCTACACAAATAATTTTACTCTAACACTCCATTACAGTTTGATTTTTTTCACTGAATATCCCTTTTTTTAATCGATTTACAGCCAAAGTCACGATCTCGACAGAAAACCTAAGCGAACGAAAGCCAGTCACTCACTTTCGTTCTTATCCCAGTAAATGTTATTATGTGATTGTGTGTTTTTAAAATCGGAAGCCACTAAATATTTTCCCTGTCATCTATGCGAACGAAAATGTCAAAACCAGTCACTTCTCTTTTGGCTGTCGCATAGCTGGAAATCAAATAAAAGCTTGAACCAAACACAATTTATATAGAATTCAATGGAAGAAACACAATGGACAGAAAATAATGTCATTATAATAAATTTGTTATTAAAATATATATCCATTCCAGCACAAAACCGCCAACTTTGCGTAACCTGCAGATACTGGTTCTTCGTACTCTTCTCTCTCGCTCCGAAATTAAATGGCGAACGTCAAAAGATAGTGACTCGCTCTTTGAAACGAAAGTGAGCAACTGACTTCGTTCGCTTGGATTTTGTAGGAGAGTGTAAGTGGGGTCCGATTGTGTACTGAATTGTATATGTTTTCGTTCGCTTGTTAGTGACTCCCAAATCAGCTGTTTGTTGCATAGAAAGAAAGCGAATGTTAACGTTCGACATCGTGACTTTGGCTGTTAATTTTCAAAATGTACTCCCAGTTGATGTGTTGCGTACTTTTGTTTTGCTACGTGGCTGCAAAAGTATGAAAATCGCACAACGCAACCCGAATTCTTCCAGTCACCTATATATCACCGTTTCTTCTTTGAAAGTATATTGTCTATAAGTTCTCCAAGTACTTTCTTGATCAGCTGTCTCATCGGTACCAACAGTCTTAAGCACGAAATGTAAAACACAAAACTGGGTACCTTCCTTTCTTTTTGGTGTTATTGGTCCCCAAAGATTGGATATATGGAAGGGTATTATGTTTAAAGAACCATCTTAATTTGGCGTTTACACGAGACAGTTTTTTTTGCTGTGACAATAGCAATACATTCAAACTTTTTTCTAGAGATAACATTTCTCTCAGTAAATTATGAAATATGGCTTGGTGTGATAAGGTGTGATACAGCCCTGTTCTGATATCACTTCACGTCTATATGGTTTTAAATCACCGGAATGGTGTTCTGCCAGCAACGATTTTGAAAATCACGTGATATAAAATCGCTCAGGAAAATGACGATGAACACAGATTGTTATATGCAAAAAAAAGTATTGTAAATGTTTTTATAAATTCTTAGAAAACAATTTGAGATGTTTTTTTTTTCTTTTCTAGTATTAAAATAACTTATTCTAAAAGAAAAACACACAAGTTTCACAATTTCTAAAAATTAATATGTTTATTTTGGTTCACATTTGTTCAGTATTACTCTTTTGCTTTTCGTGATTTTCTGTTCCTCTTTGCCTGTCGCGTGCTTTACTTTTCGAGAATGAAAATATGAAAATAATTTAAATTAACCCTGCACCGTCATCCTGCGTCAAAACGACGACGCGCGATTTTATTTTCGAGCTGAACTATGTTTTTTCCGTTTGGTTTGACCTCGTTTTTCGTATAGCGTTAGTCGGTTGCAAACTGAATTTTTGTTGAATATTAATTAAAAATCAAATAAATATCAAAATAACATTAATTTTGGTTCCCATGTTTGCTCAAGATATTATTTATAGCGTCTTGAAATAGGTCGTAGTCATAATTACGAAGGATGACGTTAGTGAACAAAAAATAAGGATGACGTTTTAGGGTTAAGAAAACTCAACAATAAAGCTCCAGGCAATTCAAATTTTACAAATGTCTCAAAAATTTGTACTAAATATGACCACAAACATATGTTGGGACGCAAAGTAAATGAGAAAAAGTGCAAAGCAAACAACAAAACCAGCTGTTCGCTTGGTGATTTCGAAAAAATAAAATAACGCCGAAAAATATAAAATCACGTGATTTTCAGAACACCTACAAATCACCGGCGTTATCTTACAATCGTTCGTGGTTTAAAATTGTCGTGATATATAATATCAGATAGAGACAATGGTTCGGCATTTCGATTTGTGTTTTAAAATTATTGTGTTAACTACAACACAAATGTATACTACTTAACAATAAAAGATATCAAAAAAGTCCAAATTACGTTTAAATTTCACAGCTCTCAACCAAAACGACATGATAAATATAAGTTAACAGTTCTTGTAACTCCACCTGGTGTAAGCCGAATAGCTCTCTATCACACCGACCTCATCACGAAGAGTTTGAAAGGAAATGTCAGATGAGACAAATTTTCTCTCTATATATAAGCTCTCATTGTCTTCGTTACTATCTCTGAGTTTTCAAAGACAGTAAATTCGGAAAATGATTTGATGAAGCGGACAATTAGGTTAAGTTTCGTTGTAATTTGCAAAAAAAAAAAACAATCGAAGAATACACAATTTGGAAAGATGTATTTTTATTTGCAGATTTGGTAAATGATATTCAATTCACACGAAACGAATCTGCTTAAGAGTGTATTGTCTTTATACTTGTCTGGATGCCTAAGTTACACAAAATGTTTTCTATTCTTTGACAACTAATACATATTCCCAGGGTAAGATACATTTTTAAAATTTTAATGTTCATATAAATTAACTATAACGGAACAGACTTATTTTCGCTTCCATTGGCCTAGGACAAAATGGTATCGAGCAGAAAATGTGAAATCTAAAACTTAGTGCCAACCCCTCTTTTCGGGGTTATGGACCCCCAATATCGTTTATTCGGGAGTGTACTCTGTTTGAGACATAGTTTATGTGAGGCGATTCTCACATGCGACAATATCCAGGAGACATGAGCTAGTGGTCGAAGGCGGTAGAGAAGCAAGAGGAGTATAGAATGTACTTTTGCGTATTTCGTATTTTTGCCCAGGAATGAAAAATCCTTTTTAACCCAGATATTACACCTTAGTGTGAAAATCAACGAAACACTTAGTGTGTACTCCCACATCGCATTTCAAGCATCTTGTAGTAGTTTTTTAATGGCAGAATGCACATCGAGTTTGACGATCTTGAACTATATATAATAAGGTCGTCAAGGCGGTCATAGCGTAGATCAGGCACCAGTGAGGAACTCTGACGGCCTTTTTAATAATTTGAACTCTTACAATTTTGCTGCAGTAGCGTTGTAGCAATTACTCGCCTAAAACTTAGCTGATCAAGTTGTCTTCCTTGTTGGCAATGTAAATGCCAGCTGTTTTGAAGAGCCATATCGATGCAATGGACCAGCAGTGGAGTGTACCATTTTTTTCCTCTAATTGAAGATCTATAGAGGCTTATGTTTTGATCTGAACGCTCCACACCCCCCATATTCGAGTTATACAAATAAATAAGATGAGGTTGTTCAACTTGTACATTTTTCTTTTCCTTTTGAGAATAACGTTGAACTAAGTGAATAGGCGAAACTCCAGCAATATTTGAAATAAGGCAAACTACATTATTATCATTCCATTTTACAGAAATAATATTTTGATTGGTGATTTTGGCATAGTCGATACTACCCCGGCTCTTCTTTTTCATATCTTTTGTGCTTATAAGAGGTGCTCCTTTCAAACGATTTTCTCTGATTGTTCCAGTTGCGTTGAGATTCCATTCAGAAAGTTTCTCGACCAGATGGATAGACCTGAAGAAGTTGTCAAAAAACAAAGGAAACCTTTCTTCTGGCCACTTAGCATGCACAGCCTGAGCATATTCCAGCACTACTCCTGCACCGACACCAAGGTCTGCGTAGTCTTTGCTAATATTAGTTGACGCCCCTTGATAAGGATCAAACCAGTTTATGTATCCCAGACGAGTAGTGCCAACCCAAAGCTTATACCCATAACGAATCGGCTTAGCATGAATATACTGTTTGCATCCATGACGACCGTAGTAAGGAACCATAGCTTCGTCCACAGCATGCATTTCCTCTAGAGGGGCATATTCCATAAACTTTTTGCTTAGCAGACTAAATAATGGTCTCACTTTTGCAAACTTGTCTCCGGTATCCAGCATTTCATTATCGCACACGTGGCAATTGGGAAAAAATAAAATCAAAACGATTTCTGGTAATTGCTTCAGCAACCAAAACATTGTGCGCATCCTGTCCCAATACATTTTGCGCATTGGCACCTGAATATAACCGCTGAGGATTATAACTCCAACAAACGCCATGATTTCAAATTTTTCAATGTCTCCGGGACGATTTTGGTTTAATGCATACTTATTGGTTTCAGCCAAAATCAGTTCAATTACTTCATCGTCGAAAAATTTAGAAAAAATTTCCATTGCAGTTTCACAAACTTCAAAACACTCTCGACTTTGAAAGTTACTTTCTGCTGACGGTAAATCTTCTTTTACCCAACTTAACGTTTTTTACTTTTTGGCTGATGTTTGCTTGTTTTTTTTCTCTTGTTTGGTGCCAACTTTGCTTGTAGTACGCTTAACGGCAAATCGTCGTCGGAATCATCTGATGAAATACCTTCTCTATTCTTTCGGACTTGTAGTCTTATTTCCGCTGGAGCTTGTAGTTGTAAAGGCGGCAAATTATTGATATTGACTGAATCCTCAGCACCACTATCTTCATCAGTTATATGAGCACATGCATTTTTTTGGAGGAAATATTGTGATTTCATCAGCCAAATTCACTATTTCTTCGTCGTCTTCCAACAAAGTAAGAGCTTCATGAAGCGATAGCCCTCTAAAATATAATAACATGAAAGACATATAAGTTACTAATGTCGTATATATAGGACACTAATTTTCAATCGCTCAAATATTGAGTAAGTTTCAAAATAATATAATTTTAAAAATATTCTCATTTAACTTTAATTTTAGAATAATACTTAAATATTTATTGCACTTTAATATATTTAAATGTTCTTACCTTTCAAAGTGCACATTATAATTTTGCATTTTGGAAATTTCACATTATTCAACGTAAATAAGCACACGCTTTGACTGCAAAAATAACAATGACTACTTTCTAACACGATTACGCACTCTCTACTGAACAAAAAAAGAAGTTTGCTGTCAGCGTTGGCATTCGCGCGTGTGCATGTAGGACAATAGTAACATCTGGGTTAAAATGAATTCCAATGATTGAATTGCATTTCATTTGATTTAATTCAAAATCAATTCAATGCAAATGAATTGCAATTCATTTTGCCATTTCGAATTGAAATTGGAAATTAATTGCAATTAATTTTTCTAATTTATTTGAATTAATTCAAAACCAATTTAATTCAACTCAAATGAATTAGAAGAGAATTGCAATTCATTTTGCCAATTCAAATTTGAATTGGAAATGATTTGCAATTCATTTTGCAAATTCATGTGAATTGATTCAAATTCCATTCAATTCTTTCGTTTCGTGAAAAGAATTAATTCAAGATGTTGCTAATTCAGTGCATGAATGATTCGCGAATTAATTCAAAAAAGACCTTCAGCCGAACTAATCACTAGAGTACAATCAAAAAGAATGATTCGCTTGCAGCTCTGATGAGAACTCAGAATTATAATTAGTCATAAAATATATGATCTTTGATCTTGTTATTTAATAAAAAGATATAATTGCAATAAAATTTCTTATTTAATGAAAAGATATAATATGTTTTATAAATGGAGTAGTTCTTTTGTAATTTATTTGAATTGGCCGAAAGGCTTAAAATTACAAGTGTGAATAAATAAATAAAACACTACAATGTGGTTCTCGAAACATTCATTAGAATATCAAAGGCACATGAAAATTAACAGTTTTGTTTTAAATTTCGATAAAGTAATCAACACTTCACATTTTGTACGTATAAGCTAGCATATTTGGAAAATCAGATCCATTATAATTATTAGATAAAGTAGGGACGTCTTTTTACCTTTTTTTAAGTGTTCAGTAATTCAAAAAACAAAACAAAAAATTAAAAAAAAGCTAAATAAAAACAAAACCTAAACAAAATTGCAAGATCTAAACCTACACTTTTTCCCGACAGCGAAAACACAATTTGTGTGACCAATCCATGCAAATATGAGCTTTGCATTCGAGACGATTCTTATCAAAATAATTCTTCCTACTGGATCCGGATCGCAGTTTAGATATAGGCATATCATCTTCAGAGGAAAATTCTTCCTTATCATTTTAGACTTCCGCCATCTCTGCACATTCTGAGTCGGATTCACAACTTCCACAACATAGCTACATTCATCCTTTGGTATAATTCCATCATTTAACATGTAATCAGCCAACCACCTTACGATTTTTGCGTCATAAAAAGGCATTTTAAGCTAATACTTAAAAAATACACGAATGAGGAAAAGTAACACAACCACCTAACTGGGGTCTCTCAGACTCCTGGCGACAATTTTTCACTTACCGGAGACAAACCCGCACATGTCTGACTACGACGATCGATTGCATAGCATTGAGTGGCGTGAGGAAAAGTACAAAAACGATAAAGTTCATATGAAGATCGAGAGCAGAAATATTCAAGAACATAAATTCGTCGGGTCTGTGAGACCAGTAGTACTTAAAATATGATGTAATATTTGAATAAAGGAACATAATTTTTGGGTCTGTCCACTTCAATATAATTCAAAAATTTTCCCACGTCTCGGTAGAAAAGTCTGCGCAAATATATTGCACGCCACATACTCACACGAACCACATGACCACTGAGTACAGTGGTTACCATAGAGACGCCATCTCTCTCAGTATTTTGATGACATTTAGTGTGTTGCATATGGGCGGTTGCATGTTGGAAAGTATTGCTTTTATAATTCTGAGTTCTCATCAGAGCTGTAAACGAATCATTCTTTTTGATTGTACTCTAGTGATTAGTTCGGCTGAAGGTCTTTTTTGAATTAATTCGCGAATCATTCATGCACTGATTTAGCAACATTTTGAATTAATTCTTTTCACGAAATAAAAGAATTGAATGGAATTTGAATCAATTCACATGCATTTTTCAATTCAAATGAATTTGCAAAATGAATTGCAATTCATTTCCAATTCAAATTTGAATTGGCAAAATGAATTGCAATTCTTTTCCAATTCATTTGAGTTGAATTAAATTGGTGGTTTTGAATTAATTCAAATAAATTAGAAAAATTAATTGCAATTAATTTCCAATTCCAATTCGAAATGACAAAATGAATTGCAATTCATTTGCATTGAATTGATTTTGAATTAAATCAAATGAAATGCAATTCAATCATTTGAATTCATTTTAAAAAAAGACTAGTATAAGTACTCGTAAATCTGGAGAGAACAATACTCTCGTTTTGTTATCCAACTAATTTTTTTAAATCAAAGACAGGAAGCATTACTCTCGTTTTGCATGTCACCTAGTATAGTTGTCCAAAGACAGACAATTTTAAAACAACAACAAGAAATTTGCCGTTCTTATAATTTCAAATGAATTGCAATTAATTCAAAATCAATTCGATTTAAATGAATTGCAATTAATTTTTCTAATTCATTTGAATTAATTCAAAATGGATTCAATTCAAATGATTTGGAAATGAATTGCAATTCATTTTGCCAATTCAAATTAGAATTCGAAATGAATTGCAATTCATTTTGCAAATTCATTTGGTTTCGTATTTAATTGGAATTCATTTGAATTGATTCAAATTATGTACATTCAATTCTTTTTTTTGTGAAAAGAAATAATTCAAAATTTTGCTAATTCGTAATGAATTGAAATCAAAAAATAGAATGATTCATTTACAGCTCTGTTTCTCATAGGTGTTTTATTCGAATTCAAATAGAAAACAACTCATGGTCTATTAAAAATATTACAGATATAATTTAATCAATTGAATGCTCTAATAGAATTATCATGAAATGAACTCCGTTTAACAATTTCCAGAGGCAAAAATAAAATAAAAAATATATCAAAGGAACATTGTAAAAAAAGAAACACTGCGTTATTACTCCAGTGTTGACGCTTTTTGCGATACGTAGCGCTATTATTATTTTCGGCCGATTTTTTTAAAAGAATTATTCAAAAAAAAATAATTATTTGGAGAAAATCGCGCGATTTATTTCAAATGTTTGATTTTTTTGGGAAAACTTGGGAAAAATATTCGATAATTTCAAATTGGTAAAATACTACAAATGTAAAGTATTCGTACATTTTGTTCTCAAAAATCGGCAATTCTTATTACAATTTGAAAAGTTATTATTCATAAATACCAAGCATACCAAGCTTTTTGTATTTCTTCCCATGGTTGGTTGGTTGGTTGGTTGGTCGTCCAGCCAATTTGCCCTTTCAATAAATTTGTCTATAAGACCTACAGGAATATCCTGTAGGGCTACGGTGCTAACTAGATGTGTTCCGAATATCCTACTTCTCAGTCCTGCCAGAGCATGGCAATCCAAGAGAAGGTGTTTCGTCGTTTCCACGTCCTCTTCCATGCAGCATCTACAGAGAGTGGAGTTTCTATGTCCCAATCTTAGGGCGTGTTTTCCTACAAGACAATGTCCCGTAAGTGTTCCTATCATTGTGGATAACCTGCCTCTCGGCAAGTTAAGTAGTTGCCTAGTCCTCTTCCTGTCCACCTGAGGCCAGAGGACCTTGGCTTGTTTGCAAGTTGAAGTAAGTCTCCACTTGTCCTTGAACATATTAAAGGCCCACTGCCTGATTTGCAAACGGCCGGTAGAGATTGGCATACTAACACCTTCTTTTGCCGGAAGAACCCGTGCCGTAGTGCCCTGTCTAGCTAACGCATCCGCTACACAATTGCCTGGAATGTCGCTGTGTCCCGGTACCTAGATGAGCCTGATGTCAAAATACTCTGCCATCACCCTAAGTGGTGGGTGGCATTCTTTCACCGTCAGGGACGTAGCAAACATGGCTTCCAGGGATTTTATGGCAGCCTGGCTGTCTGTGTAGTTACATATTCTCCGGAGGGTTGTGACACTACTTTTCAGTAATTCAGCAACCTCCAGGATGGCGGTAATTTCCGCCTGAAATACACTACAGTGATCCGGTGAATGGACCCCATAGCCTACTTGCTCGTTCAACTTTGATCAATCCGTGAAAAATCTGATACTACTGGTATCCCCTTTCAGTGACTTTTCCCAGGTATTCCTGTTCGGAATAGAAGTACTTAGATTTGTCGCTGGTAGAAGGTAGGGGATACAGTAGTCCGTTTTTACGGGAATAGAGTTGATCCGGATTCAGCGTGTCCGGAATGCCCCGATATCAAAACGCCACAATCTCTGATTCTCACCAGGGATGTAGCGGCTGCCGATTCGGCCATGATATCAGGAGTACAGATGTTCAGGATAGCACTAAGTGCAGTACTTGACGTCGTGCCCATTGCCCCACTAACGCTAATCAGTACTGATCTTTAAATTTTCATCAAGGAATTCCGAATATATTTCTTTTGGAGGGACCTCCACCAAACTACGATCCCATAGAGAAGTATTGGTCTGACTATTGCCGAATAAATCCGCATGGTGATCTTAGGAGACAGTCCCCAGCGCTTTCCTATCGCCCCTTTACAGCAGTAAAGAGCAACATACGCCTTTTTCACCCTCTCCTCCACTTTCGGTTTCCAAGACAGTTTTCTGTCTAGATTTATCCCCAGATATTTGACCTTTTCCGTCAACTGTAATTGCACCCCATTAACTGACGGCAGTTCAAATGCGGGTATTTTATATTTCCGAGAGAACAAGATAAGCTCGGTTTTAAGTGGGTTAAGTGATAGTCCGTTGTTAGCGGTCCAGTTCGAAGTCAGACTAAGTAGGCTGGTTGTACGAAGGCTAAGTAAATTGAGGTTTCTATCCGTACAGATGATATCAATATCATCGGCATAGGTAAAGACCTGTCATTCGGCCCTGTCCAATTCAAGAAGCAGTTCATAGACATAAGTTAACCATAATAGTGGAGACAGAACTCCCCCCTGCGGTGTCCCCCTGTTAACGTTCCTAGCAATTGTAACACCACCCCATTCAGCTTTGACGGATCTATCCACCAGAAACTTCCAAATTAGGCGTGTCACTAAGCTGTCGACTCCTAGATTCTGTAACGACCTAAGAATCGCCGAAGGTTAAATGTTATTGTAGGCTCCCTCGATGTCCAGGAAGGTTCCTAGAGCGCAGACCTTATTCTCAAGAGAGTTCTCTATTATGCTGACTATAGAGTGGAGAGCCGTCTCAATTGACCTGCCCTTGATATAGGCATGCTGAGAACTCGATAGTAGTTTCTGTGGAAGATTACTTCGAGCGTGAATGTCCAGTAATCTTTCAAATGTCTTAAGAACAAAGGATGATAGACTGATTGAGCTAAAGTCCTTTGGTTTGACATAAGAGCATTTGCCCGCTTTCGGGACGAAAACCACTTTGGTTTGCTTCCAAATGCTAGGAATGACTCCCAGCATAAGGCTGCCCCTGAAGATTGCCTGCAACCAACTACAAGATAGGTGTAGTGCTTCCTGTAGTTGCGCGGAGATTATCCCGTCAGGTCCGGCTGATTTATAGGGCTTCAAGCATCTAATGGCCCATATCAGATTTTTTCTGCTCACTATTGAGCGAACTTTTTCTAAGCTAGGTGAGTTTCCGCCTAGCTCTTCTGGCTGATGACCAGCATTCCGGTCATCGTTGGGAAAGTCGGTATCCAGGAGAATCCCAAGAGACTTCAGACGAATACGTCCACGTTCCATCGTCTTTCATTAAGAACCCCGCACACGGTGGGTTTTTAGCGAGCACGCATCTTAAGCGTGTAGTCTGGTTGGTTCCCGCAATGGATTCACAGAAGTTTCGCCAGGTTTTCTGTTTGGCCTTCTTGATTTCACCTTTATATATATTAAGACTAATCTTGTAACCTTGTTAAAAAGCCGCCTAATGGACGATCTTAGATCCTGAAGCTAGCTCAGCGTTCCACCAATGAGGTTTTTTGTTACCCTTGGCAGCATTATAACCACTGGTCTTACAGGACTCATTGAGCGCGTTCCTGCACTATCAGTAAATTTGCCAACTAGTTCTTCCAGCTCTGGCACATTAGTCGGAATATTCGAATGGTTACCTAAGAGTTTCCTTCCAGTTCGTTTTCCTATAATTTTTAAAAACTTCCTTTTTCAGAGGCTCGATATTTTTGTGGAACTGTAGATATCTATGATCAGAAAATGAGTGATCAGAAAGTACGCTCCAATCGGATACAGTTACATAGTCGTAGCCAAGCAGTAAAGTTACGTCTAGTACTTTCCTCCTAACCGAAGTTATGAAGGTCGGTTCCTCGCCTCTATTACATATAGTCAAGGTTTCGCTTATAATGAAATTAAAAAGAGACACCTCGATCATTGGTGCCGGTACTCGCCCATATTGTGTGGTGCGCGTTGGCATCGGTACCTATAATGACGCTGCAATTCCGTCTTTTTGCCTCCGATACAAAATCCCTGACGCACTTCGGAGGGGGTGATTCAGTATGGTCGTGCGCAATGTACGGTGAAACTAGCCAGATGTCCCGCTGGCCGTTTTCCAGCGAGAGGCTGATGGCGGTTGTATCGCTATCACTAAAATTCTGCAATAAAAGAGCATTAAATTTGTTCTTAATGAGTATGCAAGATCTTGGCCTACCTGGGGTTGATAGGACGAAGGTCTTGTATCCATTGCACCTGATAACCCATATACGATCATTGACCGTCCATGGTTCTTGTATCAGGGCCACATCGGCTCCACCCTTCGCAAGAAGGAGAATGAGGTTGGCAGATGCTGCCTTACTGCGATGAAGATTTTTCTGGAGGACTTCCATCATCTACAGGATCTTCAACTCTGGGTACCTTGATCACGGTTGTCTCGTGATCACCCTTGCTAGTGATGGACAGGTCGATGATGCTGCCACTGTCGTCATCCAGTAGTGCTTCTTCATCATCTACCGCCGTTTCAGAATGCTTTCCAGCATTTACATCTTTGACTTCCGACTTCGACTCGGCCAGTTTGCCACTCAGCGTATCCACTTTGTATACCATGAGGTGTACACTCATGAACCCAAACCGAATTTGGCCTTTGGACTCCTCTAGGGGTTTTAAGGAATCCCGGTTCAGGACCAAAACTACCTGCCGGTAGGTTCCTACAGGATCCTCAATCTTGACAACCCTCCAATCCTTTGCAGGAATGGAGGAATTGCAGTGGCTTATGATCTTTAGGATCTCCTGTGGGTCAGTAGGTGAGTTTGACGGGACCCAAACCCTAGCCCTTGGTCTAGAAGGTATATCCTTCCTATCCACGGCTTTGAGTTTGACCCCCGGCCAAACCTCACCTACCCTTCTCATGGCTGACCTATACAATCGAGCTTCTCGTTCATTGCGTCTTTGCAGATTGGCACAGGACCAGGGTTGCCGTTTACGATGTCCATGAACACCGTAAGAAGGGCTCCTTCTACAAGGCGCCATTTATCCTTGGGGATACGTCCATCCTGAGAACCTTCATCAAAGGCGCCAATGATTAGGCGACTGGTCGTGCAGAGAGTTGACTAACCAATCTGGTGGCCAGTCGAAGATCAGCTCTCCGCTTCCGGGAGGGGCAGAGATTTTTGGTGTTGCCCGTAGTTGGGGAGGGTTGACCACCGCACGTGCTCGAGGAAGAGCCCGTAGGCTCGGAGGAAGTCACAGGTTTTCCTGTGGCCGAAGACTTTTTAATATTAATCTTCATGTTGATTGGGCCTCAACTTGTAGCCGCTATCTACGTCCATAAAGATGCAATGTGTTCAAAAAGAAGGGCCCCGTGGTTGTCTATGAAGCAGGGAGTTCCACGCGAGGGTTGACACTCCGCCTTATGGGGCAAAGTGTTCAGATCCAGGCCGAACCAAAGAGGGAGTCATCTCAACCACACCATTACCACCAACTTAACGGTGACGGATTTCGAACGTACTACAAGACTTGCCAACGAACGAACGGTACCTTAGCCACGAGCCATTTCGACAGAGTGTCACCTCTGCCTACTCAGGTCGCAGAGCACAGGACGACAGCTCGAGAGCAGAAAATCAAATAGTTACGAAAATTTAATTTAAAGCGTAAACGTTGTATCAGACGATGTGATTCTATTTTTCACATTTTTTTGTGTACACCATGTGTTGTATTATTTTTTTGACATCTTAAGGACATGTGGCTACCTGATAGTATTTGTATCATGATGAAGAAATTTTTCTTCGACAAGACTTACTTCATAATAAAACACCATACAACAATCAGTTTGATGAAAAAAAAAATAGAATTGATCTAACTTACACCGCACTATGAGAAAATTTAAATTCGTATGGTTCAAAATTCGTATGGTTTAAGGCTTGTGACCATTGCAATATGTCGTCGTTAGAGTAATTGTGTGTCGGTGTGATGGAGAAACTGGTTAGAAAGAAGATTATGTAGTAGCGGGTTAAAAAAAAATTTAAATTACGTTTTGGACTTCTGTCGATTTTAATATAGAACTACTTCGTGCTTCATATAATTGCTTATAAACAGAGAGGTTTTAAATATGGCAATATTAAGATATTTTATTCTTATGAATCTGAAAATTATTAAATTTTGCAGGTATATCAATTGGCATCTGAGTAGCTCATATGTGTGTATCTGTCCCATCTTACATGTACATATTACTACTTACATATCTGTTCCAATTGTTTCCGTTAAGATATTGAAACTCCGCAACAGATCTTCACAATGCAAAACAAATATGAATCTCTTGGGCTCTAGGGCAAAAGAGTAATCACCACATCATAAAAATCTCACATGTACGTTGGTTTCTTGTGTTGTTTATTTCTTGTGCATGTTTGCGAAGTCTGTTCTGCTCTAAACAAAAGTTTGCAGTAAAAAAGGCAAAACTCTCTCTCTCTCTGTTTGTCTGCCAGTACCTTCATTCTTGTATAAACGACTCTCTCTCATGACTTAGTAAAGGACTAACAAAGATTTTACGGTGATGTTAGTATTATGCACCACTCTACGTACACACTCTCCCCCAACACCACTGTTTGATTGGGAAATGTGATGTGACAAAATAGTAGGTACCATATTGTACAACATGTACTATTGAACTACGCTGTACCAAAAATGGTACATAACATATTTTCGATTTTATGGTTTTAGTGATAAATATTAAAGTAAATTGACTAAAATGTTTAAAAATCCCTTGGCTGCCATTTACCAAAGTTTGTTGAAATCAGTTAATATTTATGGTTTTTCGACCTGATAGGTGATACGCCATTTACACACAACTGGATTATCGCAATATTGCATTAAAGGAGTTTTCAGCATTTGTTATCCTCTTAAAGTTTTAATCTCCGTCTGTGTAAACGCCGTATAACGCGATCGTTATTTAGATTTGTACGAGAGCTATAACAAAATGCCGATCAATAGGTATGACCTGTTTTCGAAAGCAATTATCATTAGACTGACAAAACACATTGGCCTCATGAGAACACCTTTGTTAATCATGAGGATCGGTTATCGTTGACATTTATAGTCGTTTTACTGTTCTTCTTGATACTAAATAAGAGTGTAATCGAATTTGTTCGCATTACTTTCATGCTTGGAAAATTGTTTGGTAATATTTTTTAAAATTCATCAGTCAGATAAAAAGTTATCGACCAAGCTCATGCTCATGTATGATCAAGACTGTGGTCTGCTTAAGACAAACTTATTTACTACAGCATTTCGTTGAGATCGGTTAATATTTGTAAAGTGAAGTTCACATTATCAGATTAATCTCACGGAATTATCGATAATATATCGGGGTTTCGTTCACACATAAGGTTTTATCTGACACTCAATTTGAAGCAAGATGCCGCTGAGTAAACAATTGCGGCTGCCCTCGTAACAATTATTTTATTCTTCACGTAAAGCGAAAGGAAGATACACACAAAAACACAATTTTTTCGTCTTTTCATATTAACATTCGAATAATTTGTACTTATTCTTCTCTCCATTTATTGTCCAAAATTCATTGGCTTTTATCGGTAATAGCTAAACAAACAGTTTTAAATGCCAAACGATTTACATATCTGACGACTCAAATTTCTGTCAAGTCAGATTTTTCTTCAGTTGAATGTGAAAATGTGAACTTCGCAGTCGATAGTACTAAGTTTGGAAGGTAAATGTGTATGTGAGCTACAGCTCAATATTGATTGATATAATAGCGGACACCTCAAAATTCAGATATACATATATGTATAATTAGACATACTCGTACTTATCTTCGTAATATATTATCGGATAAGAATAAAATACATAGCCATGGATAAACTTACGAAAATATCTTCTACTATTGGACTCAGCACTAGAAGTTCTACAGTGGCGAGCAGATGTTGTTACATCATAATCATATTTCACTTTGTCCAGTTGTAAAACCCGTAAAAATACAAAAATTTATTTTTATTCTTTATTAATTCTAGAAAAATAAAACATAACTGGATTCTCCAATATTTAATGAAAAAATAACATTTGGAACTTAAACCGAAAAAACCAATGTATCCACTTATACTCGTTCGAAAATTAAATGTTTTTAATCACGTTGTTTAGTATTTTGTCCAACGATCTTTGGCACATTTTATTCGTTCGACCATTATTTTAACCAGTTTCACGATGTGTTCCTTTGGAATATTGACCCACTCCGCATGTACCCGAGATCATTGTTCGTTCAAGTTCTGTGGTGCATTTTCGTATGTAGCCAGAAGTTTTTCAACAAAACCCATAAATTTTCGATCGGCTTAAGATCCCAGCTTTGAGCTGGCCACTGCATTGTGTTACATTTTTGACTAGCGAGCCGTTGCTGGACGATTTTGTCCGTATGAATAGGATATCTATCCTCCTGAAATATAACTTCATCCTCGGAATACGCGCTTTTGTCCACAAAATGTAAAAAATTATGCTCCAAAATACAAAGATATCTTCCTTTTTCATTAGTTCGTCGATTTTTACCAATGGGCCGATATGCAACTAAAACAACGCCACACCATCAAGTTACCTCCTCCATGCTTCATTGTTTCTTTGACTTGGTGCTTCTTCAACGTTTCATATGGGCGGTGCCAGATATATTGCTTACCATCCGACTACAAGCGATTGATTTTGGTTTGGTCCAACCATATTACCCTCTTCCGGACGTCGACGCTCCAATTTTTGTGCTCTTTGGAAAACTTGAGACGCGCCGATACAGTTTTCGCGGATAATGCTGGTTTCTTCCGGTTTTTTGCCGTTGTCAGCCGAATTCGCCGAAGCGTTCCACCTACTAACGGGTTTGTTTATGGCTGCTGCAGTTTCTTTAGGTGTTGTCACATGCTTGGTCGGTATTACCCGTTCCATAGCTCGAGAATCTCTATTGGTAAGCAATCTTGGTCGCGATTTCCTGGCTTCTGCCGGCTGTACATTAGGTCTTGTTCTAACTTGCAGCACAGTTCGATGGCAAACATCCACTTCTTTAGCAATTCTACGGGTTGAAACACCGTTTTTTGTCATTTCAATAATTCGGTTTAATTTTGTCACTAAGTGAATATTTTTGCGAAAAATTTTGTATCCAACTAATGAAACTATCGACAGTGGCACAAAAAGTATTTACTCTGTTGAATTTCACAATAATTCAAATAATGGTAAATATTGCGTGTGGTATTTTGTGTTACCAGACACCGAAAACCAAAACGGGCATAAGTGGATACATTGAATTTTCCGGCATAAGCTCAAAAAAATTATTTTTTGCATTAAATATTGCAAAATCTAGTTATGTTTTCGTTTTTTAGGATTAATAAAGAATACTAATAAAGAAGAATGATAGGAATTGTGGTGGTTTTACGGGTATTACGGCAATTCAAACTCAAATGTGATTAGAAAATATCCACATCGCTCGCCACTGTATTTCCGTGGGTCTCACAAACAATCTGTTATGTCCAATTTTATTGATTGACGTTAAATTGATTTATTCTTTGAGCTCTATTCCATGCGTTATTTTTTTTTAAATTATGTACCGTAGTAATTTTTTTAATGCAAGTACATAACAGCATGAGTTAAATATTTTTCAAAAACTAATGAACTAATGAATTATGTAGACTAGGCTGTTGTTTTTGAAAATAAAATTATTGTCTGGTAATTCTTTGTTGATAACCGCCCATGTGCCGTGGTGTGGTTCTTCATATCTTCATGATTTGTTACAATTGTCACTATGTTTCTTCATAGAAGCTACTTGTGTGCAGAAATTTTTTTATTTCTGCACATTTCTTTACGAGTTAAAAGCAGGATGTAGGATTCTGCAAAATCTTATCCTTTTTGTATTTTTGTCTGAAAATTTTTTATTAATATTATAACACCACTATCTAAACGACCATTAAGTAAAAAATACTACAAATCTTTTACCGGACCCGCAATTTGTAGCTCTCCTGAAAAGTATTGTTTTGAGAGATAAACGATTGTTTGTGAAAAACACAGATTTATGGTAACAATTTTAGATAGATCTGAGACGTAAACATAATACAGAGTTTAGAGCTTTTCAAATTGTACCTTTGCCGATTTCATCTCATCTCTGCAAAGACTGGACGGATTAATGTTGAATGTTAACAAGCCTAAAACCAGCAACAATAAGACCATCGGCTGAAGTGGAGAAATAAATAACAAGAGGAACGAACAGCAAGAACACAACCAGACCAGCAGCAAGAACGACGGCAACAACACAATCACGTTCCATCATTAAAACTACAACAACGTCAACGAACAACATGGCTGGCATTTCTTCTGCCTACCTCTGCTGGGTTACTTGATGATGATGACTTGCTGACTGGTTTTGCCTGCCTGGCTGGCTGCCTTTAATGCCTTTGGTTCACAGTCAGCTAGTCTCTTGTGCATAGTAGTGTACTCATTTGCAGAGCTCGAGTCAGCTCCACACCATTTCATTTGTGTATACCACTCACTGTTACGTTTCGGCTTTTATCGTGTAATGGCTGCGTTTTTCTCCGTTCTCCGCTGAAATATAAATTTCAAAACAAAATTTATTTACTTTAATATTACAACAACGAAACTGTAGATTAAATACAAAAGAAAATTAATCAAAACACTTTAATAAAGTTTTAAAAAACTGTGGAAAAGGTGAATGAAATTTGTAAAACTACGTAGATAAAGAAAGCATAGTAATTTTTATTAAATGTAAAAAGCTTCAACCACAAAAGCAAAGAGATGGGATGATTTCCCCCAACAACTAAGAAGTTCTACTCCACCATTATATCTCATTCGTGCCTGTGTGTTTGTGTTTTTCCCTTTGTGTCTGTTAACCTCAACACATTTCGCTCGTTATGTTGTAGTAGTTTTGTGTAAAATAATATCAGAATATTATCCAGCCGTCCAACATTTAAACGGAAATGTTTAGGGAATGACTAATGATTTGTTTGTTTGTTTGTTTATTTATTTATTTGTGTCTGTTCATTCGACAGTCTCTTACTGTTTATATGCTTTTGTGTGTTTCTGTATTTCTGTTGTTTGTTTGTTTTAATTTCAAACTGTAAAACGGGTGAAAATAGAACCGACAAAAAATTCCCTCCATTTTAATTATGTATTATTTAAAATTGTTTAACTTTTTTATACCAACAAAAACAATTGTCATTGCACTTTCTAATTTGGGTTTCTTGTCGTTTTCGCCATTCATCTTATTACCGGTGGTGTCGGAACCCAACCTAATCTGTATATTATTTATTGTTTACATTCGCTTAAATTGATACTATATTACATCCAACGAATGCATTAGGGTGAGCTGCATTATATTACTAAAGTGTGAACATTATATTTGTTAGACTCATCTGAAGTTTTACACCGTTTCCGAATCGTTATGTTTTAAAAAGACAATTCATTGTGGCAGCGATGGAACACGTCGAAATAAGATGGAAGAAATAGTATTTACCGCATAGAAGAAATAGTATTTACCGCCACATCATCAAAATTTATGAATCTGTACGTGTATACGCTAAGTTAAGTAAATATTAAATTTTGTAACACGGACGCCATATGGAGTGGGCGTGGCATCAGTATTCTAAGTTCTGCCGAAAGTTTTCCACACAAAAACCGGTGCCGAAACCATTTTCAAACTTAAGCGAACCACAGACTGGTGATTCATGAGCTTGGTCGATAACTTTTTATCTGACTGATGAATTTGAAAAAATATTACCAAAAAAATTTGTGAACATGATAGTGAGTGATTTCAAGAAGGACGGTACACCGGATGAATTTTAAACTTAAATTTAAACAGAATTTTCAAATTGCAATTGATATATTTCAAAATTAAATTGATACTTTGTGAATTTCAATTGGAAATGGTGTAGAATGTTTTTTGGGCTGAGTAACTCTTTAATCAGCAGTTGGTTCATAACAGTTTTCTATCTATTGCCCAAGGCTAAAATGTTTTTGGCCAAATGCAACCGTGATTCGTTGTTGGGAACACTACAGTGGTTCGTCAATTATTCGTCCTCTTTGCTGAACTGCAATGAAGTGCGACTATTGTATAAAGTCATCTAATGGCAAATTTTATGTTTCATAACTAATTGTCTGATTAGATAATAATGATAAGATGTTAACAAGAGATTAATCATGCGACGAGTTTTTCGGTGGTTTTATTAATTATTACACAATCATTTGTACTAATATCATGGAAACAATTGCAAATACCGGAAAGGAAATAGGAAAACAGTTGATTACCAAGCAGAATTAGTAAACAAAACAAACATTCGATCAAATTGAAAAATAACTTATGTATATTGCAAAAGTAAATAATGACAAATGTCAAGATAGATCCAAAATTATATTCTTTGTCGCGTTTAGTGGTAAAATACCTCAAAGAACACTAGACCTGAGGATATGTATGTACAGTGGCGAGCAGATGTGGATACAAGTAATACCCATAAAACCACAACAATTCCTATCATGCTTCTTTATTAATATTCTTTATTAATCCTAACAAACGAAAACATAACTAGATTTTGCAATATTTATTGCAAAAAATAATATTTTGAGTTTAAGGCGTAAAATACAATGTATCCACTTATGCCCGTTTTGGTTTTTGGTGTCTGGTAATACTAGCACATGAGTCAAAAGCAAACGCAATATTTACCATTAGTATTTGAATTATTGTGAAATTCAACAGAGTAAATACTTTTTGTGCCACCTTTGATAGTTTCATTATCTGGATACTAAATTTTTCGCAAAAATATTCACTTCGTGACAAAATTAAACCGAATCATTGAAATGACAAAAAACGGTGTTCCAACCCGTAGAATTGCTAAAGAAGTGGGTCTTTGCCATCGAACAGTGCTGCAAGTTAGAACAAGACCTAATGTAGATCCGCCAGAATACCAATAGAGATGCCCGAGCTATGGAACCAGTAATACCGACCAAGTATGTGACAACACCTAAAGAAACTGCAGCAGCCATAAACAAACCCGTTAGTAGGTGAAAAGCACGTATAACGCTTCGGCGAATTCGGCTGACAACGGCAGAAAATCGGAAGAAATCAGCATTATCCGCGAAAAATGTATCGGCGCGCCTCAAGTTTTCCAAAGAGCACAAAAATTGGCGGGTCGACGGCCGAGGGTAAGAGGATAATATGGTTGGACCAGACCAAAATAAATCGCTTTCAGTCGGATGGTAAGCAATATTTCTGGCACCACCATATGAAACGTTGAAGAAGCACCAAGTCAAAAAAAACAATGAAGCATGGCATATCGGCCCATTGGTAAAAATCGACGAACTAATGAAAAACTAAGATATCTTCGTATTGTGGGGCATAATTGGTGGACAAAAGCGCGTATTCCGAGGATGAAGTTATATTTCAGCAGGATGGAGATCCTAATCATACGGACAAAATTGTCAAGCAATGGCTCGCTAGTCAAAAATGTAACACAATGTAGTGGCCAGCTCAAAGTTCGGATCTTAACCCGATCGCAAATTTATGGGATACTACGAAAATGCATCACAGAACTTGAACGAACAATGGTCTCAGGAACATGCGAACAATGGTCTCAGGAAAAATATTGTAAAACAACACATCGAGAAACTGGTTAAAAGCACGGTCAAACGAATAAAAAGTGTCATTAAAGCCAAAGGCCGTTGGACAAAATACTAAACAACGTGATTAAAAACATTTAATTTTCGAACGAGTATAAGTGGATACATTGGTTTTTTCGGCGTAAGTTCCAAATGTTACTTTTTTCATTAAATATTAGAGAATCCAGTTATGTTTCCTTTTTCCAGAATTAATAAAGAATAAAAATAAAAAAAACTTGGTAGAAATTGTTGTATTTTTACATCTGCTCGCTACTGTATGTATGTATGTAAAAATATGAGAATATGAGAATCAGTGATGGGACTACAAACATTTTTATTTGTACAAAAAGCTTGGCTTAGTCCTAGTTTGTCTTCCACTGTCCTAGCAAAATAAAAATATTTAAATAAACAATATAAAAATTTAATAGGAATCGACAACTATAGGCAATTATAGTTATAGTCCCCCAAAGTTCGGAAATACGGGAGGTTATTCCATTTAAGGAACCGTTTTAAGTGATTGAGCTGACCGCTTATATGTTCTTGTAAAAGAAGTCGAAATAAATGCAAATTTTCCATAACTCGATATTTTATGTTGTAATTTTGAACAATTTTCGAATATTTTTAAATTATTTTTTGCGAACAAATATTTTAAAAATTATTAATTTATTTCTTATATAAACACGTAAAGGGTTTTGTTGACAAGAAGCCGATGTTGACAAGAGCACCCATGTTCTGTAACTCTCACATCGAGAAAGTTCTCGCTTGGAACATGTGAAATAAAAGAGAAACATGGTGAATTAGCACAAAAAATAATTTTTCACATTAAACTGTGTCTGTAACTTTATTTTGTGAAAACTTTTTGTCATCTGTCAATTTTTCTCGCCTCACTGGAAAAATGCGAGAAAATCTGTTTCAAATTTACTCCCAAATCAAAACATTGAGAGAACGAAAAAATTTAATAAACCAAAATTGAAAATTCCAAAAAAGGAATAAATTGCTAAAAAAAAGTTCTTTAGTAAAGAAACCACTATTGTCATAATTTTTTATATATCTCGAGATGCCTAGCTTCCATTTTCATTTTAAAATTCTGCAATCGGTTACAAATTGCAAAAGATACAGGCTGCAGAAAATGGAATTTTTAGTGCCTTTAAATAAGTGAACCGGAGTGTACTTACATACGATATATGATGGTAATGCAGAAAATTTTATATCGTCGCAAAATATTTCTTGTTGAACTATAAAACTGAACAAAAATGTGTTAAACAAAATACAGTTGAATTCGACAAGGTCGAACCACAACGCCAAGAAAAAAATTAAATCGGCTGTTCTAACGCTTCCACCCGCACTCAATACATCTTTGCTTGATGCATTTGTAATTCTCAAAGTTAAAAATATGCCGACTGGCGCAATAGCTTCTGAGACTATAGTTTTGGCCAAGTTTTGGTCCGAATCGTGCGTTAAACTCGTCTAGACTTGGAATCCTCAGCTCATGACTATTGCAGAAGCTGTGGGGATGAAGAGGAGACCGAGAGCGTCCAACACCTCATATGCTACTGCCAGGTTTTTGTATGGGTAGGAGAAAATATATAGGATTTCAGGAAGACATTCAGGAAGTTAAAATGAATGAAAAATTAAAACCTTTATGGAGACTACTAATTGGCTCTTCATCCACATCCTGGAATATCGGATTGAGGTATCACATGGCTTGAACGGCCCATAACAATACCAGGACGATAGTGACAGCCACTTCTACCTAACCGAACTGGAATACCCATTGGCATCTAACTGTGTTCTTGCCATTTTAAAGCTTTGCCTATATTCGTTGCTTGCGGCTTTTTAATTTAGAATATTTGACTTTCACATCGTCAATCCACAGATCACGATCTGGATTTGGTAACACCAAAACAACTTGTCACGTATTTGGAACATCATTATAACTGTTTACTGCATTTGTAGTCATTTCGTTGTAATATACACATAATACAGCCCAATTCTCAATAGCAATTCCCTGGGAGTTTTTTCCCTATTCCCTTATTCTTAATCAAATCTCCCTGGGAGTTTTTTCCCTATTTCCTTATTCTAAACGAACTTCGAAAAAGGGAAATTTTTCCCCGGGAAAAAAGTAGGTATTCTAAATGTCAATAAAATGGAGAATGTGAAAACAAATTTTGGGAGTAATTCCGCCAACAAATTCTGTTTCATTTGGTTCTGTTCATTATTCAAGAAGAGACACTCTCTTCAAACCCCATGTTCCTGCTGATGATTTTTTGCTGTCTTCTTTCAAAGTTCGGCAACTTTTAGCATTTTTGCAATAGCGTCCTAAATTTCCTTCAATTACAACTTTATTCAGTTTTCCCCGTTTGCATTTGGAATTTGGCAACGGCTTTACAAGCAGAAACTCGTATCATACTTAAGTAAGGTTTCCTGTCATACCATATGGAATACGGAATTTTGTTAATAGTCGTGATTGCCAGTCGATTTAAAATATAATTAGCAGCTCATTCATATTTAGCCCGTAAAATATTAGGTAAATTTTGGGTTGCCTGTCTTATCTGTTCCCATTTTTCATTTCTGCTGCTCCGATTTATAGCATAATCCCTCAGTAAGGCTTTCATTTCAGAATTTACAATGTCGTCACCATTATCCCAACGAATAAGTATTATTTATTCATTCGTTTCATAGTGCACGAATAGAAAATAGTCAGAAGTTGGCAGGTAACTTTAACATGAATAGGGACTACTTTCATTATATTGGACAAATTTCGATGTCCTAAGTGGCGATGTCACAACTGATTACATTTAGGGAATTTTCAAAATATAAATTTATTTTCCCAAAATCACAATTAGAATAGTTCGTTCTATAAATAGAACTTTCAAAACTTCTGCATCAGTGCGTGTAAGTAGGAAAGCAATGTGTAAGTAGCGACAACCAATCACTCTGCACAATCGATAAATGTCGTCGGTTAGTGACTTGTGTAAATACACACCGCAGTGGCTTAACGGGCTAGACGCTGCTGAAGTGATGCTTCACAAACATCGAAAGGATCATCCAGCGAATGTGAGTTCGAATCCCACCCGCGGCATTTACATTTTTTTCACTAACCGGAGAAAACATGATCCCTTATAGCCTTAAAGGAAATTACAACTTTAAACATAACGAGGATCTAAGATAACTAAATTTGAAACATATGGTAGGGCCAAACCAAAACAGAACGAGACAACTACAATTAGAATAGTTCGTTCTATAAATAGAACTTTCAAAACTTCTGCATCAGTGCGTGTAAGTAGGAAAGCAATGTGTAAGTAGCGACAACCAATCACTCTGCACAATCGATAAATGTCTTCGGTTAGTGACTTGTGTAAATACACACCGCAGTGGCTTAACGGGCTAGACGCTGCTGAAGTGATGCTTCACAAACATCGAAACGATCGTCCAGCGAATGTGAGTTCGAATCCCACCCGCGGCATTTACATTTTTTTCACTAACCGAAGAAAACATGATCTCTTAAAGCCTTAAAGGAAATTACAACTTTAAACATAACGAGGATGTAAGATAACTAAATTTTAAAATTGAATTGAATAATTTTGAATGTGGATTTAAAATTACATTTTAACTTTGAAGACGTACATCTACTCTATTTAATATTTATAGACTGTCGTTCATTGTACTATAAGAAATTTCGAAACAATGTCTTAAATGTCAACCACTCCTTGATAAACTTTTAATTGAAACCTTTAATATAGTTTGTTAATTTAAATTACCACTATTTTCGGAAAACCCCTTTTATGATTTTATGAGACTCCTTTAATATTGAATATTTTTAAAAACAAATTACAACTTGTACCTTAAATATTCAATAAACAATTTTCAACAGTTCCTCCAGCTTACACCCAATTTGTTTCTTTCCCTATTAATGCTAATTATATGTTTAATATTCGTTTAGTTCACCCCACTAATTTAATAATTTTGTTTCTTTACAGGTGTGGTGTACAACGCCTAAATCACCAAAATGAGTTTCATGCAAGCGCAAAATCGTACAAGTAAGTATATAAACCAGAAAAAATATCTCAAATATATAATTTTTTTTTATAAATCTGTGCATATATAAGTACTTATACATATATATATAAACACACATTTTGTTGTCTGTATGTACTTCAATTTCAAACGAAGCCACAAAAGGACTAAACCTCTATTTAAGACAAATTGCTAATAAATCATAACCATCATCGTCATCATTGAGTGAGAACGCTCCTTCCAATTAGAGGAGCAACATCAATAGGATAGGGGACATGCATATTGTAATAAGAGGCAACAAGACAAGACCAACTGCAGCAACAACACAAACGCGTACAAGTCTAAATCAGTTGAATCATAAGTTAGTTCACAGTAAATTAGAACTCTGTATAATGGAGACTTTTATGAATTCAAACGACACAGATGTTAAAATGAGAATATACAATTGCAATTGTTACATAAAAAAGGAGGGTAAACCGTTACATTAGTTCATTAAAACAAAATTATATTTCGTTAATTTTGATTACAAACTTGTTATGTAGCTTCGTGAATTATTACTTAAACTGTCCTAGAATTTAGTGATTGAGATAATATAATTTCCTGAATCTGGTAAACGCTTCTTTCTGTTGTTCAATTCCTGTATTTTAAATGCTAAAAAATTGGAATAAATTATTTTTTATAAATTTACAATTTTTTTAATCATAAATACTGTAAAAATACTGTAAATACAGAAAAAATCGCTAGTGTTTTGAAATATATCCTACTAACAACCTCGGCGGACTTCGTCCTGTATTGTAGTAGGGGGAAAACTATATCCTATAGCACTCAGTGATAACATAGCATTCTATTGGTAAAATAATTTTTAAAATCGGATGAGTAGTTTAGAAGATTACCCCCTACATATAAACTCACAAACACTTTCTTTCTAATATTAGTATACATAGATGACAGACTCTTTTTAAGATTCTGAAGTTGTCTTCATATTAAATTATATACATACAAACCACAACCAAACCATCAACTTAGGCCAGCTATCTTAATTATCATTGATTAAAAAAAGGCTAATGAAACACTAGATCAAACTGATATCCATCGAAAATAGAGGGACAGACAGATGACCACACCGAATTTTGAACGTATTCATAACGAAAAGTTACGAAAAGTTAATTTAACTAATCTGTGTTTCACGAGTGGCTACAAAGCAAAATATATGAAATAAATGCTATCTTTTGACGAACAGCAGTCTTCTTACTAGCTACAAGCATGACTTTCAGGTTTGTATTTTGCTAAGACAGGCATGTTGATATTACAGTTAGACAGAAGATCGAAACCGTTGTGAATTAACTTTAGACTAACGAGTGACTAAGCCTAAAAACATTATAGTTGTACGATGCGAACATCCAGTGACTAACTTTTCGTTATTGATAGGGGGAGATAGTCGGTTTAGTTGAAGTCTTACAACATTACTCATAAAAAGTTGTTGTTTGTTCAAGGTTTAAGAAGGTAAAGCCCAAAAATTGTATTCATAATCGAAAAATTCCTCTGTTAAGAGTTATCTAACGTCGCCATTTTTGTTGAATGTTTAAGCATCGTTTTTGGCTATTTTACCCGTATTGATACACAAAAGAAATATTTTTTTTAACATTTTACGCGTGTCAAACTTATATATTTATAGGATATAAACACGTGTACTTATTTTGTGTATATGTATTTGCAGCGTCACATTAGGTTTGTTTCTTTACTCACAAATTGGGCAAATGAGAGCGATTTTTTGTTTCTCTTAACGTCAAAATGCGTTTCTCTTTTTACCGAACTTACCCAGACTTTTTCTTGGGGTAAGTTTGGGCAAAGTGTCAAACAATCAGCTGATCGAAACGACAACATAAAAACATGTATTATTTGTGAAAAAAAATAACACAAGTGAAAAAAAATTATTGTATTTACAATTTTATTAATTTGATTTGTTAATTTGATTTTATTAATTTGATTGCTTTGAGAGTGCTTATTTAAAAAAGATGGGAAGTGTGCAAATGAACAGTGAAAATTAACATGATATGCAAGATTTGTTGTCAAGCATATGTTTTGTGTTTTGACATTTGTTTTCGGGCTAGAAAAGTGGTTTTTGCGTTTCTTTACTTTTGGGTAATATTGAGTATTTACCCGAATTTTACCCAAAAAGTAAAGAAACAAAGCTATTATACTGCTATGCCACCAAACAGTTTCGTTTCAATTTTTAAAATGTTTAACCAAAATTAACTTTTGTTTACATAGTGATGTATATAAAATCAAAACATTGAAACTACAACCTATTATCCGGTTTTATATTCGATTACCCAAAACTGAAATCCAATTCAATATGATTTTTTGACACTTGTTCCAAATTTATGGATATAGCAAATATTAATTGATCTTTTTATTGCATAGTTCTTTCCATTAATGTTTAAAATTTTGCAAAAATGCATTGACGCATTTAAATAAAAAAAAATTATTCGGTCTATCGGTTATTGCTCATCTTGTTTTTACATCACAAGCACTGTGAGAATACATAAAACGGGGTTGTCCAAGATTTATTCGTGCCTAATATGTCAAAGTTTGTTTACATTACAGTTTATTCACAAAGTTTCAAAGAATTTGTAATAAAGTAGATGGATTTGTTTGCGAAAATAATTTGTTATTAAAAGGCTTTACACAAATCGACTTGAATCTTTATTATAAACACTAAATTTAACACATTTGCAATTAAATTGCAATTTTCACATTGTGTTTACATCAGCTGACTTTGACATATTAGGCTGTTTAATTTCATCAACAGCTGCTGCTATAACCTGAATTAATAAATCTTGGGGTTGTCAGTCAATTATCTGTTCCCTAGTTAAAATACTCATTAAGCGAACCACAGACTTGTCATTCATGATCATGAGCTTACATTATAAGTTTTTATCTAGCTGATGTATTTGAAAAAATATTACCAACATTTTTCGAAGCAACCAAAATCAATCAATCAAGAACATAACCTAAATTATGAGGATTATCGGTGTTTGACATTTGTAATCCTAATCCTCTAGTCTCCGGCTGTGTAAACTCGGGAGAAAAATTGTTTAATTTTATTTTAAAAAAAACTATTTTAATTGTATTTTGAATTTTATGACCGATTTTTGTTTATTTTCAGTTAATGTATGAGAAATTCATACTACAAGCTTAAAAGGTCATTAACATTTTTCTAATTGAAAAATGGTTGGTTTTTGTTGGAAAATAATAGAGAATTCAGTTAAGCACACTCACTGGCATGACTAGTTTCGAACTCCGTGACAAGTTCAATCGTATATATACAAACTCAATTCTGCAATTTACATGTGCGAATTAGTATCAATCGAATATCCCTAAGTATCACACACTGAAAGGCCTGTAATTCCAACACAAGAACACAGCTTTTTTCCACAATGTTCTTCTATTCCACATGCGTTCTCGCATTGTTGCAGTGTTTTGTAGTTTAAGCGTTATAGTTGTTTAAAAATAAGAGTTCAAGTTAATTAAAAATTCTATACACCGAATCCGTTAGTTTTGCGGCTTAGTTATTTCTCATTTAATGCTGTTCAGAACTGAAATTATTTTCCGATTTTTTAACAAAGTGTTTTATCATTTCTATCTAGGTCCTAGTTGTGACTAACTCTTTAATCCGTTCTTAAAATACAGTTTTATCTCCAGTGCCAGTGTCACAGACAATGATAGGAACTAAATTATATACTTTTTTAAATTGCTATTTCTATATTATTTGTCGTTTCAAATATCATTGTGGTTACCATAGTAAAAAATGCAAAATATGTAATCCCCATCAAATCACCAGATCCCCTAACCAAAAAATGTGTCCCTATTTTTATAACAAAATCCCCAAATCGGGGATAAATCCCCAAACTGGCAACACTGATCAAGCTCAGAGCATAAATTGGCTCGACACTGAAGTCTAATTTAAACGAATTGCTCTGCGTTCTCTGTCGTCGCGAGGAGGGCTTGTGTGAAATGCTCCTTATCTGACAAAGAGCGGAGCTACACTGTTCTCGACATGAGACTGGGGAAAATTATGGGGATATTTCCGAGTTATTCAAACGGGGTCGTACTACTATTCTGGGCAGAATTCAACGTTATGATGATGATGGTATAGTGGAAGATAAGATTAGGAAGGACAAAGGGGCACGGACTATATATTGTTCGGAGAGTGGGAGCAGATCCAGGAATAAGTGCCCCAAAATTGCCGGTTGCTTGCAACTTCACTACAGTACATGTATTGAAAAAAAGCAAATGTCTTGACTAACCTTTCAAGACGTCTTGTGCAGATGTCTAATACATACGTGGAGGAGACAGTATAGTGTAACAGTCTTATTCATAAAAAGTTGTCATGGGTTTGTTAAAGGTTTAAGAAGGTAAAACCCAAAAATTGTATTCATAATCGAAAAATTCCTCTGTTAAGAGTTCTCTAACGTCGCCATTTTTGTTGAACGTTTAACCCTTCTTTAAGGCTTTTTTATCCGTATTAATACACAAAAGAAATAATTTTTTTTACATTCCACGCGTGCCGTAGTTAAATTTTCATACGATATAAACAATTGGAATTATATTGTGTATATTTGCAGCGTTTATTTTATAGTGTCACATTATCCTGTTAAGTTCCAATTTTTATCATTTTTAACCAAAACGAACATTTGTTTACATAGTGATGTATATAAAATCAAAACATTGAAACTACAACATATTAACCGGTTTTATATTCGACTACCCAAAACTGAAATCCAATTCAATATGATTTTTTGACACTGCTTCCAAATTTATGACTATAGTTCTTTCCATTAATGTATAAAATTTTGGGAAAATGCATTGACGCATTCAAATAAAAAAAATTAATTCTGTCTATCGGTTATTTTTCATCTTGTTTTTACATCACAAGCACTGTGAGTATACATAAAACAGGGTTGTCTGTCAATTATATGTTCCCTAGTTAAAATACTCATGAATACGGTTCTAATAAAACATTCGCCAAATCTTAAAGCTTTTAATAACTGATGAATGCTTTAGAGCTACATTAATATTTTTTTATGAATAAGCCAGTACGACTTTTGTGGAACACGAACATATATTGCAATTTTAGAGACATCAATTGAAATTTAAAAGACATCAATTGAAATATAAAATTCGTCAGTTAAAATTCAAAAATTATTAACCGATTTAAATTGATGTCTTTTAACATTTAATTGATGTACGTATATTAAATTTCAACTGATATCTTTTAAATTAGAAATGACGGATTTTAAATGTCAACTGATGTCTTTTGCATTAGAATTGATGGTTTTTACATTTCAAGTTATATACAGTGATTAAATAATGAATTATATTTTCCAAACTGAACATAGCTATAATTTAAGCTGGATATTTATGTAGCAAAATAAGCAAAATTTTTTTTATTTTTGAATTTGAAGTTTATAAATTAAATTAGTTAATGTGTGTTTTTTATTTATATTTATTTACATGTAATAATTAAAGGCTTTTGATTGCATCACATGAATAAGGGAAAGTGAAAAATTAGATCAAATTATTTTTTTTGTCAAACTTGCGACTAAGAATAATAAAACAAATAGATTTAGTAATGGGTGCTACTACCAGCCTTATAAGAAATAACTTCAAATTAAAAAAAAATGGTTTCCCATTACATCCCACGAAGGGATGGGAGAGAGCTTCTCACAGGCAGTGAACTGTGCGCGCTCTAGTTTTACACTCACTGATTGGGACGTACAGTTTTACACCCTCTTCGAAAGGAATTTTTGAAAGGCTTTTTCATGGCTAAATACTCGATAGTGTCGCCGTCACTAAGCGAGGTAACCGTCGTCGAAAGATATGTTAGATGGTCTGAGCAGAGACCGAACCAACGTACTCATGTACCAGAGTCGCGCACACTATAATTGCACTATCGACGACCACAAGGCCATTAGTTGGAAAAGTGCCCCTATATAATTCAAAGAAATGGAGACCCATATATCTTTTATCGCGTCTTTTAATGACTCTTTTTCTTTCATATTGCTTTCCGTCATCGTATACTTTTCGTACAAGCCACCCCAGATATGTTCCTTTAAATTTAGATCGGGTGAATATGGGGGCCAATCCACATGTTGTTCCTGAATCCATAGTTTTATAGCTCTGGCAGTATGAGTTGGTTGGTATGTGTCCTAACAAAAAAAATTGATTCAATTGATTTTTGTTAAATTTCAATTGGAAATGGTGTAGTAATTACATAGGAGAATCAAACATTTTCTTGAAATTATGTTTTTATTTTTTTGCATACACAAGTACAGCAAACAACGCTTGATTGCAACAAAAAAGCCAACAACAGTCGTGTAATATACAAACGACAGAATAAAAAAGTTTGAACTACTTTAAACACAACAAACACAAACCAAAAAGGCAGCACAGCAGAGTTTTTTAGACTAGTACGCTGAAGTGTACTTTACTCATAGACATGCTACACAACAGGGAGACAGGGAGCGCCGCCGACAAGTATTAAACCAAACATATGCCCGCCCGGTCCACAGTACATACATACTTATTGTACGTACATATGTGCGACGACAAGTATGCCATGTGAGAACAACTAAACAAAAAAAAATGGCAAATAAGAGCCGCCAACGTCACGTTGCTCTGTTGCAATGTAACTTTGGGTGTGAGAGTGTATTTCATACGCATTTTCAAGATTTAACACGCGCTGGCATATGGCGGTTACTCCCACCACCGACGATTTTAAAGTCACCATATTTCATTCGTTTTGGTCGAATCAGTTGTGTGAACTACGCTAAATGTTGAGAATGTTGGAAAAACATACATATGTATTTTATTTGTAAAAATGGGATATTTAGTACTGTTGTACAACGAACATAAAATACTCTATTCTATGTACATATGTATATATTTTAATTGAATTAAAGTTTTCTATGGAAAATGCTAATATTTTATTTCGTGAAGTACAGTTGGATTATTTTAAGATCACCAGACATAATAGTGAGCTTTGCGATAATTCATTCACGTTAAGTAGTACAAGTTTAAACATTTCCATTCATATTACTCTCAACATACTTATGCATATGAACATGAAAAAATTCCATAGAGTAATGTCATATAGAGCTGTCATTCTTCTCATCTGACATTTCCTTTCCGACTAATCGTGGTGTGGTCGGTGCAATAGAGTTTGTATTTGACGTAAATTGACTTACACCAGGTGGAGTTACAAAAATTGTTGACTTAGATTGTTTATATAGTTTTGATGAAAAACTGTGAAATTTAACGTTTCATTCCCGCTATGAAAATGTGTTCATCAACTGCAAATTGTTCGTTACTGTGGTGAAAGTATGTTTGTTGCTGCAATGAATTTGCTTCATTATTGCAACGAATTTGTTTCGTTGCTGCAATGAACTTGTTTCATTGTTGCAATGAATAAGTATCGTTCTTGCAAGGAATTTGCTTCATTGCTGCAATGAATTTGTTCATTGCTGCTATGAATTTGTTTCATTGGTGCAACAAATTTGGGTCAGTGTTGCAATGAATTTGTTTCATTATTACAATGATTTTGTTTCATTACTGCAATGAATGTTTTGAAGTGTGTTTGAAATTATTTATTGAAAATTATACATAAATACACTGTTAGTATTACATTGCAGGTGTTTTGATAACAATTTTTTGAATTTTTGTTTTCGAAAATCTATTTGCTAAATAGATTATATTCATTCCATGTTGAAACACCCGTCTGGAGAAGATTGTGGTAGTCGAGGGGTTGAGTGTTATTGTGGCCGTCGTATTCACGTTCTGCAATTAAAAACAAATATAACGAATTTATTATTAAGATTTCTTAATAAAATAAGTACATATATGGCTGTACTTACCATGAACATAAACACTACTCCCCTATGCTCTACTCCTTTAGCATAGAACAACATCATTGTTTTGTTAAATCATGCAATTGTTGTTGTGTTGAGGGTTTTGATATTCAATTGTAGCGCCAAATCTCCCTTGCATTCTCTTTATTTATCTATTTAATTTATAGATTCGCAAGTTACACTAACGGTCACAGCAAACACATAAAATCACACAATTTTGTTTTCACAATAATATATTATTACTAAGTATAAGTAATTAATATGTTTTTAACAAGTGTATTTAAATTATTCCTGCGGAGAAATATGTCTACACCACTTTCGACTGTTGCAATGGAACTGATTTAAGATGTGTACGTGACCCACCATTCACGCTCACCATTTTCTCTTGCTGGCTTTTTTTTACGCTCGCTCATTTTTTCGACTGCTTCTCTCTCTATATCATCATGAAAATTAATTTCGTTACAATAACGAAATTGTTTCGTCAACTAAAAATTTTGACAAACCTATAAAATAAATAAATAATAAAAGTAAACTATAAAAATTTTCAACCCATCTTTCAACCCATTTTTCTATAACATTCAAGTTAAATAAAATTGTTGCACGAACCACAAGTAAGTTGTTGCAGCAACGAAATGAAAAATTATCAAAGAAGTCAAGTATGAAATTTTTCATTGCAGCGACCACCAAATTGTCGGATATACGACACTTTTCACTATAACAACGCAAAAAACATTAACGAAAATGTTTCATCCATGCGACGAAGCGTTTTTCTTTCAGTGTACGAACTTCCCTCGTAGTTATATGAAATGTAACACTGCTCCCATCAAGTACCGCCTGTTAATAGATTGCAAGAGCAAGTTTGGTCATTTACTTTGCGGCATTTCATATGGCGGTGTGGTTTCGACTTTAAATGATCAGTTGGGTTTAAGAAAGCTGTCTGCAAGATGGGTGCCGCGTTTGCTCTCAATTGACCATAAGCGTGTGACAACTTCAAAAGATTGTTTGGAGTTGTTTAACTGCAATTCGAAGGAGTTTTTGGGGCGTTTTGTAACTTTGGGTGAAACGTGGATCCATTACAACACTCCGGAGACCATGCAGCAGTCTAAATAATGGGATTCTCCGGGTAAACCGGCTCCGAAGAAGGCCAAGGTGAATTTTTGGCCAATAAGGTGATAACAACAGTTTTTGGGGATGCACGCGGGATAATCCACATCGATTACCTTCTATTATCTAGAGTATCGCTCTATGAAAAACAATAAACGGCGAAAATTATGCCAACTTATTGGATCGATTTAACGAGGATTACAAAAAAAAACGACCCCATATGGCCAAGAAAAAAGTTATTTTTCATCAAGATAATACACGTGTGTAGTCTCAATGGCAAAATTCCATGATTTGGTCTACGAATTGGTACCTCATCCGTCATATTCACCGGATTTAGCCCCCAGTCACTATTTCCTACTTCCAAACCTAAAGAAATGTCTCGAAGAGATTTAGCTCCAACGATGAAATTATTGATCAAACAAATGCCTATGTTATGGACCTCGAAAAATCCTATTTTTTGGAAGGGATACACAAATTGGAGAAACGTTGGACTAAGTGTATTGAGCTAAAAAGAGATTATATTGAAAAATAATTTTTTATTTTGCAAAAAAAAATCTGTCATTCAAAAAGTCACGGACTTTTGATCCGCCCTCGTAGTATGTTTTTTTTGGTGTATTTACACTAGGGTATCCAATTATTCGGGTTTTTGACTTACTCGAGTAATCGAGTTATTTGAAATCTGGATTTTTGACTTACTCGATTAATCGAGTAAATTTTAAAAATTATTCGAGTTATTCGAGTAAATTTTTTTTGTATATGTATATGTGTTTTTTTGTAAATGTATATTATGCTCCTTTCGTAAATGATAAATAAGAGATGATGTTGAAGAACCAGCTCGCTTGTAAACTTTAGGGTATCTTTTACAACTCGCTTCATCCTTAGATTTAGAGAAATATTTCCACACTTGGCTCATTCTAATCTATTGAGAAACATGAGCTTTGTTAAAATACGTTGAAACTTATTTTTATTTATAGTTAACTCACTTTTGTATGTTTTTTTGGTGTAGGTATTGTTTATTTCACTATTTAAACAAATTTTTGAGAACCATATAAAAAATCCACGCTTTGACTTTAAACGTTTAACTCAAATAAACGTAAACAACTGATGTGCATAAAAAACAGCTGTAAAATGTAAACATTCTTTGTCCCCATTCACACTAGACGATTCTCTAGTGCAAACGGGAACTATTCAAACACAATGGAAGCAATAAGCGAATGTCGAATAACTGCCATATAAACGAAACAATAGATAAATTGCATATTGTTCGTCTTTGGAAAAAATTAAAAAAATTGTTGCAAGTAAAAAATTATGTGATATTACGAACTTACTCGATTAATCGATACATTTTGCTCGAATAATTTCTTAATCGCAAATGTTGATTTTGAATTACTCGAGCAAAATTTCGATTATAATTATTCGATTAATCGAACAAACATTATTCGGTTGGATACCCTAATTTACACAAAAAATGTAACGCACAAAACATAAAGCCGTTGTTGATTTATTGTTGGTTGGTGTGAGCCAGTGGCTCTATCTGGTAGTATTAACCTTCGGGTTACTTCCCAACATTCAACCGCATATCTGCAACACAACAAATGTCATCAATTTACGGAGAGAGAGGCTACTCTATACGTCAATACTCTATGAAAAATACAATACAATTTTACAAAACTAATTTGAAACGTAATGAGCTGAAACTTGTGTATTACATTTGATATTATATTATATTATATTGAGCTAACGCTGTTCAGTATATACAGTTTTTTTTTGTACTTTAATTTTCATATTTTATGTCAAGACGTACAAAATTCTATAACACATACGTTTTTTTTGATTTAGGGTTGATTTGGATAGATGGATGAATGTATATTCATTCAAAATATGTACATATATAATGCACATACATATATATATATATCAGTATTTTTTTCTTCAATAAAGTTGTAAGCCTTTTTGTTATGCCGGAGTGTGGTCGTCCTTAGAAAAATTTAAGGCGTGATGTATGTATATTCCTTGTTATGCTTTTTTTTCTCGTAAGCATGATATTCACTGAAGTGTATTTCATTCAATGCATCTCAAAAAAGGGAAATTGAATATTGCTGGTTTAGCATTTATTACTCTTTTTACCACTTCAATTAAAATTAATGCATTCTCATAAACCTTTTAACAAAAAGGGAAAAAAAGGAATATGAATGGGGTTTTTTGTGTAACGACTGTTGACAATGGAAAACTAAGAAAGGGGAAGGATCCCAGGGGATAAATGCATGGTGTGAACAAATTCTGCTTGTTCAAACGTTCGTCTTTCATATGTAAATTGAATATATAGGAAAGATAATGAGAGTTGACTTGTTTAGAGGACGTACAAATATTTACATGGTTTGCTTTTAATAAGTTCAGACAAAAATACAAAATAAGTTTATGTTAAAAACTGTTTTTGTTTTTTAAAAAAGAGATGATTTATTCTTTTAAATGTACTATTTTTACAGACTCAACTTGCACCAAGAGAAATATAACATTGTGTAATGTTAACAAATGAATTCTTACTCTCAGAATGAGAGTAATAATTGTACTTCAACCAAAAAAAAAAACAATTGGATGACAAATGTCAATAATGCAGTGCTTTTAAAAAACCTTTGTAAGATATTTTTTAGGCAAAAAAAACTCGTTTTGCTCGATACTTCTTTATTCCTATCCAACAGCTGTGATTTGCTGGCGATACGTTTTTACCCTTTTCAAGGTAGTAGATGTGCGCATGCATCCCAAAAAACTGTTGCCATGACTATGTCTTGTCTTTCTTTGGTACACTTTCCCCCGAAGAAGTCTACTGCTTTTACTGTACTTTGGTCTATGGAGTGTTGTGATGGATCCGTGTTTCGTCCACGGTTACGTAACAGTGCATAAACTCCTTCGGATTTCGTTCAACATCGTCAAACACTCCTGGTCACAGAGTTGCGTTATGGTCGAGTGTGTGTAATCGCGGCACTCATCGTGCGCATAGCTTTTTCATGACCAAATATTTATGTAAAATGTGATATACCCACTAGAGCTCGACCGAAGGTGGTTTTTTGGCCCGAAGCCGAACTTCGGAAAACATCTTAATCTATACGGCCAAGCCTAAGCCGATTCTGTTGAAATTTTAAATAAGTAATTAAAAGTGATTGCCGATGGTGAAATAGTTAGTGTGCGCGGCTCTTGTACATGAGAACATGGGTTTGATCCCTGCTCTGACCACTTTACATTTCTTTAGACGACGGTCTCCTCGCTTATTGATGGCGACACTATCAAGAACTTATCCATGAAACAACTTCTCAACATACCGTTCGGAACCGGTGTGAAGCTGTAGGTTCCAATCAGTGAGTGTAAAACCAGAAAGCGCACAGTTCTGTGAATGTTGAGAAGCTGTCCACAATTCCTTCATAGGATGTAATGGCAAAAAGTTCGCAAAGTTTTCATTAGCCTGGTACTCAGCTCTGCGAATTTCTTAGGAAAATCAATAACAGGGCTGTGGAACCGAAATTTTGACATTTGGAGAATTTTAACAAAAAAACGAGTTAAAAATAAAATGAATAATGGAAACAAAATTTTTCATGTCATCGAATGTGAAATTTCTCGAAGTACAACACTATTTCGGTTTTTGTAGTTTAGCTACTGTACGGATTTTATGTCCTCATGTATATTTTGGCGAAAACTTAATTTTTCCGAAGACCATGCATGCAATTTTTCTAATGGCTATATCTCGGAAACCAATTGCAATTTTGTTTTCCTGTCTTCGACACAATTGTAGCTATAGACTAGGAGAAGAAAAGTGTAAAACAAACTAATCCCCAAAAAAAACTGCATCTAGTGCCTCAAAATTGCAAATATGTCGACAAATTTTAATTTGTAAACTCTGGTTTCACAATCACGTAGAGTCAGTCCTTCATCAAATAGTTCTTCCGTAACTATTCTGGAAATTATAGGTGTTGCCGATGAACCCATAGGAAGTCCCCGTGTTGGTCGACAGAACTTAGTCATACTTAGTAGGGACATAAATCTGTGGTCACAAACAATATCAGCCTAACTCGAGTTAGGACAAAATTGAAAAAAAAATTTTGAGAAGTCACCGTGCTCAAATAAGCAACTCTTTTTTGTTAAGGTGTAAATAAAAGAATTCGTTTCCTTGTTATCTGTAACAAAGTTATCACAAAAACTCAGACTCCTGATTTCCAGTAAAGATATTAAACTTTAAACTGCTCTCCCTGAAAAATTTTAGAATCGACTTAGGCTGTTATTGTTTGTGACCACAGAAATACTGTTATTTATATTTTGTGCTATAAAACAAAACTAATGAACGTTTTTGGACCAATTTTTTTTTCATATATTTATTGATATGTATTGTATACAAAAAGCCAAGTTTCATTCAAAATGTCCGCCTTTGGCCTTAACGAACGACTTAAGTCGCATTGGCCATTGGAAAATTGGCTACAGCACGAACCAGAGCTGTCTTAAGAGAAACAATGTTGGGGTATCTTGTGTGGCATACCACGTCCTCTAAAACGGTCCACAATTTGTAATCCATAGGGTTCAGATGAGGGCTGCCAGTGGACCATTGTTCAGAGCATATAAAAGCTGACAAACTGTTTCGAAGCCAGGTTTGTGTCATGTTTAGCTAGTGCTGAATCTTGCTGGAAAGTCCACGGCTGGTTTTGGAACAGGGAATTGTTATGCGGCTTCACAACTGCTTCCGAAACGGTTTCTTGGTAAACTTTGGCCGATGTTTTGACCCCTTGTTCCCAGAATTGCGTGCGTGTAAAAGCAAATTGCAATTCCAAAAGAGAATCATGAAGAATTGCAGCAATTATAATTGCACGTCTAGAACCAGACTAAACAAGATTTTTCTATGCAAGTTATCAGCGTACTTCACCAAAAGACTTGGACTTTTCAATCCTATATTTTTTTTAAGTTGCAGTCAACAAATGTCCTGTACGCCGTCCCAAGTCTTTTTTTAATAATTCGACTCATGGACTTTTGCGTGATTTTCATCTCACGGTTATGATTTTCTGTTTCCGGAGAGTATTTCGTTGAATTCTTGCTTTGACGGCTTTGATGACTTGCTGTGTCCGAACGGTACATGAGCGGCCCGACCGGAGGCAGTCTTTTATACCTCCAGTCTCCTCGAAAAATTGTATGCACCTGTAGACGAACAAGCGACTAATGCCGAGCGGGCGGAGCGTTTTGAAAATGTCGTTTTTTTCTTTCCACACTTAAAAAGTGCTATAACTGCGATACGGGTTTCCTTGTCTGACCACTCCATGGTAAAAGTTGACACAATTTCATTCCCGTAACTGACTAACTCAATAGAGGTTAACTTTCAAAAACCATATGATAATAAAAGGGTATGTTCAATTTAACTATTCTAATGGGTATGTTAAATTTAATACTTATGTCCCTACTAAGTATATTGCAAAACCGTAATTGTTTAAAGACTGGTTTTCGGTTTGTTTGAAAAATCAGTTTTTCAAGAAACCGGGTTTCGGGTTTTTATTTTTTTTTGTAAATGGCGTGGGGGGGATGGGGTTCCCAAAAAATGCCACATTTTTCGACTTTTTTTTTTTTATAAATTGCTCAAAAAAGTTCTTTAGTTAAGAAACCACTATTGTCATTATTTTTTTATATCTCAAGATGTCTAGCTTCTCTTTCCATTTTAAAATTCTGCAATCGGTTACAAATTGCAAAAGAGACAGGCTGCTGAATATGGAGTTTTTTAGTGCCTTTAAATTAGTGATCCGGAGTGTAAATGCCTAAGAAATGCGTTAGATGTTCGGAATATATTTGTAACTCGTACAATAAATCAAAAACAGCAACCCCCAAGTAGAGTTAATATTCTTAAATTTCAAAATGAGTATCTCTTATCGTTTACATTTATTTTCGTATAAGCCGCAAAAGGGGATATTTCCCAAACCATTATCGAATTATTTACATTAAATGTGATTAAAAAAATAATAATAAAACCATCTAAGCAGACGATACGGAGGACATTTTAGATATATCTTGTATAAAAAATCCGGTGTATACTTTGCAAACATTTCTACAACAAAAGGCCGAAGGGAAAAATAAACGAGAAAAAAAGAATGCATTAAAGTTATTGAAAAAAAAAATGAAAACCTTAACACATAAAAGCAAAAACAAACGAAGCAGCAGCAGTAAATTCTTTAAATGTTCAGCGTTTTGTAGCCAGAACGTTAGAACTAGAGGAGGAAATACGGAAAAATCTACTTAGAATTTAAAATAACATTGAGGAGGAAGCGACGACCAATGACATTAGACCGTATTCGTATCAGGTGCATTATATGAAGTACGGGAAAATCAATATAAAATTGAGATTGAAATATTCATAAACTAAAGGTATATCAAAGGAGCGAAAAAATCGCAAATATTAAAAATATGTAAATTTTAGGGGCAAAAGAAAGAATGAAAACAATTTCACGTAAAAACATAGACAACACGGATAGATTAAAACTTTGCCGCCAAAGGCCAGCAATAATACTCCTCTCATACATAGACTACGTCTATATGTGCATGTATATGATTGTAGTGAGCGTGAATATAGACCGGACATTCGGTACTACGGCTAGCGCGATAGTCTAAGCCATATCCATCCACCATTACCACTCCGCCAACAGAATAAGTCAACATTACTGAAAACAAAATGAGCAACACATCCTCATCCACATCATCATCATATTCCTCCTCATTGTCATCATCATCGGCAGTAATAACAGCAACAATAGTTAAAAAATACTAATTGCATGGTGGTATAGAATCAGCAGGATTAAAAATTATACAAAGTAAAGTACATAAGCACCATGTTGTACTCCTCTTCTTCCGTCGGTCGCTTTTGCACACATCATAATGAGAGTACTGAAGTCGAACAAGAAGACCATCCGTAACAACATCATCTCATTTACAAGTGCTAAACCATAAAGTCATACGATACGTGAACAGAACAACAAAACCCACCACTATCACCATCAACACGACTCACTTCTTCCGTGTGTCATCATCAGCATGCGTCAAGACAAATAACCACTGTGTTGATGATTGCAGTACAAAGGGTTGATATTTTTTTAACTTTAAATGAAAACAGATGACAGGTTGGTAACTGAACTGAGCCGAAATTCTACAACCGTACATCTAGAGTTCCCGTGGCAAGTAGACAAGTATTAAATTTAGCAAACGCTTAACGAATAAGGGCTAAAAAGTAATTTAACTTATTTTTTTATGGAGATTTTGTCATTGAAATTAAAAACCTTCGTTAAAATCTCTGGAATGGAATTTTCTAAGTGTATTTTTTTTTGGTAAACCCCCATTATCGTGGCCGTCGGTGGTATAATGGTAGTGTGCGCGGCTCTTGTACATGAGTACGTGGGTTCGATCGCTACTCTGACCACCTTATATTTCTTTCGACGGCGGTCACCACGCTTAGTGTCGCCAACACCATCGAGTATTTAGCCACGAAAAGTTTCTAAAAAATACGGTTCGGAACCGGTGTAAAACTGTAGGTCCCAATCAGTGATTGTAAAAGTAGAACGCACATAGCTCACTGGTTGTGAGATGCTCTCCCCAATCCCTTCATGGGATGTAATGGGAAACTATTTAATTTTTGATCTATAGACACGGGTAGGGCAATCTATCAAAGTGAACACATGCATACAACACACAGCGTTAGCATCACATACATACGTGGTTGTTGTACAACAATAGACTCTGCCTGAAAATAAGTAAGGTGGTATTGATGCAGCGGCAGCGAACAAACAAGCAGGTCGTCGTCGCCAAAGAGTATTGAATAGTATAGAGAACTCATGGAACGAATTGTATGACTCAAAAGCACTGGCGACATCTGGCGAATGATTCAAAACGTATTAATATCTTTTTGTCATAACTTGGTCCATTCATAATTTTGATGTGAAACATTGATACATTTTGAAACATTTATGCTGTTTGTTTTGTTTTATGTAATACGTAACATTTTCTAAATGGTGCATTTATATTGGTGCATATATAAAGAGAATAAGACTCGTTTATGCACTTTTACTCAGACTCTCTACGTAAGAGCGGAAAAAGAGTGCAATAAGTTCTCTATACTATTCAATAGTTTTAGCTCTGTTTATGACAAAACAAAAACAATTATTTCAGTGAGCTAAATATTGCTTTATTTATTTTAACAATATTACTTCTAATGTTAAAGTAGATGTAAGAATAAAGAAAGTGCATAGCAAAAGAGCCTTCAGAACAAAAACTATTCTTTTTTTTATTTTTCAATATAACATTTACTAATGTGTTCATACAAATCAAACAGGTACCGTGTAACAAAAAGGTGTTAACACATCGCCCGTGAGTTCGAACACTCATTGATTTTTTTATCCCCATTATCACCGTAAATTAATTAATATCCATTATTTGCAAAAAAAAAAAAACATATTTAAATCGATCGATTTCCATAACCGGATAGTTTTTAACCAAAATCGAACAAAAAATAACTGACAAAAACGTAGCTGACACTAGCCCGGTCATCAAAAAATGCAACACAGAAAAATTCAACTCTGTGATATAGTAAAAACTCACCTCAAAGCACTGCAATAATGTGAGTATGCAAGAGGAAAAGAAAGAAGAACATGGTGGAAAAAGCCGTCCGTTATTATGTTGGAATTATAGACCTTGCACTGTATGTTGATACTCGTACTAAGGGATCTGCGATGGATACTAATTTGCATATGTAAATTGCATAATTCACTTTGTATACTTATGTATATATTCGATTGATGATCAACCGACGGTATCAATTCAGGCACAGTAGTTAGGCATTTGATGATGAACTTCGAAACTAGTCATGCCAGTGAGTGTGCTTAACTGAATTGTCTATTATTCCAACAAAACCCAACCATTTTTCAATTAGAAAAATGTTTCTGACCTTGTAAGCTTGTAGTACAAATTTTTCATACATTAACTAAAAACATTTTGTTTCAAAGATTTAATTTCAAATTCAAATTTATAATCAATTTTTTTAAACTCTTTTTTTAAAAGATCTGCTCCAAAGGAGCCTAACAATAAGTGTTTGAATCGTATATTCTAATCGGGGTTAATCCAATTATTTATAAGTAGATTGATGTTGAAACGGGCCTCTGTATCGTTGCCTTTGGAATTTCTTGGTTAATTACAGTGATGGGAAATCTCTCCTTCGTAGACGGGATTAACTTGTTGTTATTCTTAGATTCCTTGTTAGAGCGTTTGTGTGTTGTGAAAGTTTTTGTTGGTGAATTTGTTTGATGCGGTGGATTTCGTCCTTTATCACAAGTATTTTTAAATCTCTTAGTATATTCTCATTTCGTATATACCATGGTGCGCCGGTAATTACTCGTAGTAGTTTTGACTGAACTCTCTGGATAACTTCGATGTTACTTTTAATAGCATTGCCCTATAGTTGAGAGCCGTATGCCCAAACTGGCTTAATTACACAGTTGTATATTTGAACTTTGTAGTCCAGTTTAAGTTTTGAGTTCGAATTGAGCTGCAAATGCCGTTGATGAGTCTTCATTTTAATCTGTGTTTTCTTAAATTCAAGATGTCTTCTCCACGTCATCCCGCGATCTATGTGTATACCTAAGTAAAAAAAAATTGTGTCCCTTAACATTCCATGAAGGGATTGGGGAGAGCTTCTCACAATCAGTGAGATGTGCGCTTTATAGTTTTACACTCACTGATTGGGACCTACAGTTTCACACCGATTTCGAACGGTATTTTGAGAAGCATTTTCATGGCTAAGTACTCGATAGTGTCGAGGGATCGAACCCACGTTCTCATGTACAAGAGCAGCGCACACTAGCCATTGCACCACCGACGTATGGATGTTACCTAAGTATGTATGTAATTTCGTCACATAAAGGAATCGGTATGTCTTTTAGTTTTATTTGTGGACAGGCTTTTGTGTTCAGAGTAAACGTAACTTGTTTGCTCGTTGTTTCATTTACTCTTATTCTCCAGTTTGCAATCCAAGTTTCTATTGTTTGGAAATGGTCGCTAAGAAATTTTGCGGCTGTAACTTAATCTTTATGACAGCTCAGTATTGCAGCATCATCTGAAAAAGTGGACGTGAGCAAGTCCCTACTAGTTGGGATGTCAGCTGGCAATCAAGGAAATAAGCTTATAGGTCTGTAAGACGATGGGAGCGTTCTATCTTTTCCATGCTTCAATATCATTTTCACTAAGGTCATTTTCCGCGCTTTAGGGAAGTAACTAAGTTTTATTAAAATGTAGCCTCAAGTGGCTTACTTATATTTCTTATGTGTCGCCCTTTCTGAGGGCAGCTCTTAGACCGTTCGTTGCAACTGTAAGTAGAAGGCTTGCAGCTGGTGATCTATATCTTTGCCAATCCTGCCGAGCTTTTCTCTTCTCATTTACTAGATATCCGTGAGAGTGTACACATCTAGCCGCTCGTTCGGAGATAGCCTTGTGTAGCAAGCTGCATCATAAAGCAACGAATTAAAATTAGTGACATGTTCTCAATATCAAGTTCATTGACAATTATTTTGTTCAAAACTGGAACATGACTGTTTATAAATTCTTTATATTTCAACCAATTTGTAATTTTGGATGTTAGCCTCCTAGGGGCTTCTATCTCGTGATGCTCATTATTTGAAAATATGACTGGGGATGGTCCGAAGACAGTCCTAGGCACGTATTCGCGAAAGCGTTTGACCTTGCAATTCCCCTAATTATGGGTGTACCACATAATCCCCAAAATCAAAATCCCCAAATCAAAATCCCCAAATCAAAATCCCCAAACTCAAAATCCCCAAACACAAAATCCCCAAACACAAAATCCCCAAACACAAAATCCCCAAACACAAAATACCCATTTTCTGTGTGAAATACATTCAAATTAGGTTAAAAATCGCCGCGATTTTAAACCTAATTTGAATGTATTTCACACAGAAAATGGGTATTTTGTGTTTGGAATTTTTTCTGAAATTAAAATTCAAAACAAATTGTAAATATTTATTCACAAATATTTATTGGGTATGTCATGAATAGTAGTAGTAAACTAAAATATATAATATATGTATATAACAATAAGGGGAAAACAACAATATTTCGTTATAAAAATAGTTCAGTTAGAAATTAAAATTTTAAACATATTATATAATGAATTCACAAATGTTTCATAATGGGATAAAAACAATAATTTTTCTTTATCAAAAGAGTTTACACATAAGATGAAATTTATAACATGTTATAAAGCTTTTAGGTACACAGTGAAATATTATGAGATTTACAAGGCAAATGAGTTATTTTATCTAAATCAGTTCGAGATTCAACCACTTTTTTAATTTTCGTAAGACGCTCAACATTTATTTTATTTTTTTTCGGTAATATCGTAAAAATTTGGGGATTTTGTGTTTGGGGATTTTGTGACAATATCTCTGAAAAAGTGTGGGGATTTTGTGTTTGGGGATTCTGTATTTGGGGATTTTGATTTGGGGATTTTTTTTTCGTCTGGGGATTTTGTGTTTGGGGATTTTGATTTTGGGGATTATGTGGCACTCCCTATACCGAAATCAATTAGATCAGGCTGTTTGTTGCGATCATGCGGCCAGTACGTAGGCTGGCAGGGCGATACGTAATCGAGTCCATTTTGCCGAGACATGATGCAATTGTACAACTGTTTGTCTTTTGGGTTCACGAGACGGGAGCCCCAATGAGTATGTTTCCAATGAGTATGCCCTCTAGGACATCATGCCTCATTCTGTTGGGTATAGGAATACCTGTACCTCCATAGGTCCCACCATCAGGATGATTGGTGCCGTAAAACTTGCAATTGGGAATACTGCAATTATATCTATCTGTAAGGTGAGTCTCCGATAAGAGCATTATGTCTACATATATCCTCCTGAGCAAGGTAATTAACTATTTCAAGTCTGTGTTTATTAACACCGTACGCATTCCATGCACAGATTTTAAGGAAAGTGCCTGCTACCAATAAGCCTGTATCTTGATTCTCACTCTTCATAAAGTCCTCCATCATCGACTGCATTGTCGACATCAACATGTTCATACTCTGATTAAGTTGCTGAATCATTGATTCCGGGCCACTAATTGGTTGCTCTGAGGGTAGCTCAGGGGTCGGTTTAAGAACACTGGTGTAAGACATTGTTCCAAAAGGAACTGAAATATTGTTGTTCTGTTGCGGTACAGGGACAGAATGTATTTCTAGGGTGGGTACTGCGTAGTCACGAGCACGAACTGGTTTCAACTTTTCATCAAGTTTCTTCTTCAGATCCTTATATATTGGGCAACCTCTGTAGTACGCAGTGTGGTTTCCACAACATTACTACACTTTTTCTCTTGTGTCTTTACCGGGCAGTCAGGCAATTGGTGAAGATCACCACAGACAACACAAACTGTCTGTAAAACATAATATTTCTTAGTATGCCCGTATTCCTGGCATTTTTGATACTGAATGGGGCCCCATCTTGTATGTGTCTCTTCCACAGAAATTTGTCGATGCAGCAAGTATTGCAATTTGTAAATAGGGTGGATCTCATTTCTTATCAGCTTTCGCGCGCCTGGCTCTAGCCCGACCTGGTATTTCTGTTAAAAATATTCACAACTCAGCGAACACTGAACTGATCCTTAATTTCTTTCGATTCCACTTCCGACTCAATGTACTGCTCTGTTGCTGGTATGTGTAAAAATTTTTCTTCGATAAGGTGAAATAATTAGATATTTCCCTAAAACTTTTCTCATTATACGTTTGGACCTTCGTTTCATATATTCTACCTTTCAGTAGAGGAGTAATTCTTTAAGGAGAGAATATTTGGCTCATCTGACGTTTCCTTTCACACTCTTCGTGATGCGGTCGGTGTGATAGAGAAATGTTTGACGAAAAGTGATATACACCAGGTGGAATTACAATAACTTCGTGCTTTAATTTTGCATGCCATTTTGGTGAAAAACTGTGAAATTTAAATGTGTTTTAAACTTTTTTATTGACTGTTATTGTTAGCATACATTTGTGTTGTATTCAACACCATAATTTTAACACACAAAATGAAATGCCGCTGTTATTATTTTGATCGTTGTTTTGAACCATTTCATCTATCTGGTATTAGTAAAGTAATTCTATTCAACATCCAACGTTCATATCACACCAGTTCAAATGTCTGAAATTTGCTGAGCGAAAGAAAAACTCTAGTTATAATAATTACTCTATGGGAGGACCAATGTTAAATGTGTTAGTGCCAATAATTTTCTCAATATTATATTATAAACCTTTCGAGCTTGGTTCTCGTAAGAATATTGGATTTTGCACTTCTGCTGTCTTTTCTACTATTTCCCTTGCACTTCCCTCCTTATCGTTGCAGGTGTTACCCGACTTTTCATTTGCATTAGCAATAAAAAGAGGAACACACTTCCTCTATCGGTTGCATTTTTGTGGTAGTGGTAGTTGACCTAACATTTTCTTCGAGTGTAGACATCATCAATGTCTAGTCATATGTAAGTTTGTTTTTTTACTTTACCGCGGGATCCCAAACATACCCAAACGCGTTTCTTTACTCACAAATTGGGCAAATGAGAGCGATTTTTGTTTCTCTTAACGTCAAAATGCGTTTCTCTTTTTACCGAACTTACCCAGACATTTTCTTCGGGTAAGTTTGGACAAAGTGTCAAACAATCAGCTGCTCGAAACGTCAACATAAAAATATATGTTTTATTTGTGAGAAAATAACACAAGTGAAAACAATTATTGAATTTACAATTTTATTAACTTGAAAAGTGATGCTTTGAGAGTGCTTTTTTAAATAAGATGGGAAGTGTGCAAATGAACAGAGAAAATGAACATGATATGCAAGATTTGTTGTCAAGCATATGTTTTGTGTTTTGACATTTGTTTTCGGGCTAGAAAAGTAGTTTTTTGCGTTTCTGTACTTGTACCAAAAGTAAGAATGTCATTTTGAAAATAATTGTATTTGTAATTGTTTTGGGTCACTGATTCAGGAGTTATTTTGACTTTATGTGTAAAATGAAAAAATGTGTGATTTAACGAAAGAAGAAATAATTGAAGAACTTTTGGATGTAACTGAACTGATCAAAAAAAGAATTTGATCGTTTAGATCGATCCGTATATAAAGGATGGCGTACATCATATAAATGTTGGTGCTGTTGAAATTTATTTATTAACAATTTTTTATATTTTTAATTATTTATTAATTTAGTTCGTGCAACACAAAACAAAGGCAATACAATTTGGCCAGCAAAAAAAAATAACTGTTTAATTTTCATACATTACATACATGTTGTTTTTATTTCAATTTCTTCCTTTACCATGTTCCTTTCGTTGTTGATGGAAAAAAATTAAAAGTACCAAATATATCGCAAAATACATATTTAGTACTTTGAAAACATTATTTTCCATCCCTGACCAAACAAAGCGAATAGATGTAAGAGAAATGTCAAATAATCGCAAGAAATCTAATTTTCAGAGATTTTTGCTACCCCTCTAGCAACTCTACGTCTCTCGGGTACAAACTCCAGTCGCAGAGACCAGTCTCAGCGACCAGTCTCTACGTCTAAAAGGCCTCATAGATATACGGCCCTGTTCTGTAAACAGAATCTAGACAAACACAACGTTTCAGAATAATTGGGTTTCTGCAAAAGAATTCAGAAGGAAAATATCAACTTTGAATTAGAATGCATTTTAAAGTTCGAAAAAACAATAATGTTTTAAGAACATCACAATTATAAACTTTCTATTATGAAAGAAAATTCTGATTCAAAATTATTCTGTATGCAGAACAGGACCGACAATATGGTTAGCTTTTAAATTTCACTATCGGATCTTCATAGTTAAGAATATTCTTACAAATATGCGAACATCTTTAGATTCTTCAAGCAAATACGACATTCTTGACTCTATTCTTTTTTGTTGAAGCCGCATGGAAAAAAGTCTCCATTGGAACAATTCAAACCAGTTTTCGACCAGCTGGTTTTGATGAAAGACATCTACAATTACTATTCCTTTAAGATGAAGAAACTGAGAAATCTGATTTTGAAGCCTAAATTCATTTGTAATTATTAATCTTTAAAATTTTTAAATTCACATTTAGACTTCAAATAAAATGTTGAGAAACATACATATTTATAAAATGTTAAACTCCATTCTAGCGTAATTTTAAGACAACATAATTTGGCATCATCAATAATTCTGTGCCAATGAACTGCGCTACAGTGTTATGTTTTCGAAATACAAAATTTATCATTTGCGTGATGGTTACTAAAATGTTGTTTATCATGTTGCCACTTCTTGGTTGTAGTAATATCCCTGTTTAATCATGGCTGTCTACACCCATAAAATCCTATTCTCACACGACACTGAAACCCCTACAAAGTTGTAAAAATATATGTATGGATGTATGTATATAGGTTGGGTACAGAGTCCATTCATTCATTCAGTCAATACAACTGGGGCAAAAAACGGAATTTGCACATAATGGCGATGATGGTGATTATGTTGTACCGATGATTACAACAATATTAAATGTCAACAAATCATCAACAGAGCATGTCCATGCAAATACAATATACAACATAAAATAACAACAGCAACAAAAACTACCACCATCTACTACTCTGCATCTTCATCCAATGAAATGAACACATAATCATTTATGCAAAATAGCAAATACATAACAAATTTCAAACCGAAAGACGAACATCAGTCTAGGGGGAGTAGATTTCTCGTTATTTAAGGACTAAGCTGATTTCGACATGTTTGCTCACAAGATATCCTGCTGGGAATTTAGCCAGTCGATAGAAAAGGAAGAGGGAAAGAAAATTGGGGGATATCAAAAACTCATTGAATAACAATAAGATATCAATCAAATCATGCTGTGAGTTCGCATAAGAGGAATAAATGAAATAAAGTCGAAATATGAATAAAAATACTGTTGGAAAAGCATAAATCCCCAATGTGTTTTGAACAACATTTCATGTATTTAAAGTTCAAAGGATATTTATTTCGAATTTATTTTTAGTTTCGAGTTTCTGTGGACTTAGTAGTGTAGCTTGTAAGTCTAATCTCATTAATAACAAAGACCCATCATCGCCTTGCGTCTGCCCACCGGTTGACCTTGACGTATTTCCAACTACTCGTCTATTACAGGCTCAAAAAATAAAATTTGGTATACCCACTTTTAAAAATTGGACATAAAGTATTTTTTTTATAGTTCTTAGAACTCAAAGATGGTCTTTTTCCAATTTTAAATATTGGCATTGTTGAAAATATTTTATATACAGTAGAATCTCGAAAAAGTTAAGTCGCGAAAAAGTTAATCACTCGGATAGGTTAACCGATTTTCGTATGCATTTTTCAAAAAACCATTTTTTTCTACTACATTTAAGTGGCAATTTGGTCAGTTTTTAATAATTCTCAGTGGCAACGCTGAGCTCTAATTTTTTTTATACATATTCGGGTATTCACAGAATTTCTTTTCTGCTTTGAGCTGCGAAAACCTGTGGTCGTCTACATCATCAAACAAAATTGATTTAGTCAGTCGGGAACATTTGAATTTGTGAGTTGTGTATTGTTTACTTAAAAAAATGTCAACAAAGCAGAAGAAATCATAGCAGATCAGATTAGATTTACAGCAGAAAGTGGAGATTTAAAAAAAAAAGTGATCAGGGTATTCACGGAAAAAGATTGGCGTTGGATTATGGTGTATCTGAAGCAGCCATCTCCAAAATAAAGAAAAAACGTCATGAAATTTTGGAGGCTGTGGCGAACACATACATATGAAAAAGCTCAGAAGAAAACACTACATAAACCGGAATATGCTGATCTTGAGGAAAGCTTATATAAATGGTTCTTGGACCAACGACAGCGTAATTGTGCAATGTCTGGTCCAATTTTAAAATCAAGAGCTAAGCACGAATTCGCATTACTGCACCCTGAAACAAATTTAATGCCAGTGTTGGATGGCTGGCAAATTTCAAGAAAAGACACGGTATTCGCCATCTCGAAATTTGTGGGGAAATTCTTTCAAGCGATACGTCGGATGTTACACCTTTCATTCATAATTTACGAGCAAAAATTGATGAAATGGAGATCTCCGACTCGCAACTATATAACGCAGATGAATCTGGACTATTTTATCGTTTTTTATCGGATAAAACCTTTGTCGGAGCAAACGAAAAGACAGCACCGGGCCGAAAAGTTGCGAAGGAGAGAATAAAATTTTTGTTGTGTGCGAACGCAGATGGTTCACACAAGTTACAGCCGTTGGTGATTGGTAAATCCGAAAATCCACGTTGGTTTAAGGGATTTAAAAACCCATTGGAATACGCTAATTCGAAGAAGTCGTGGATGAATTCACAGTTATTCTTCAACTGGTTCCACAATTCATTTATAAAACAGGTAAACTTATTTTGTTGGTTTCATTTTTAAATTGATACTTACGACATGTAAATTTTTGCAGGTTCGCAAATTTTCTGCTGAAAATAATTTACCTCCTAAGGGATTGTTGCTTATTGATAACTGCACTGCACATAAGCCAATTGAAATGCTCAAGTCTGATGATGGAAACATTGTAGCAATGCTTCTACCACCTAACGTAACAGCAGTTTTGCAGCCCATGGATCAAAATCCAATAAGATTGGTCAAGTTAGGATATCGAAATAAATTGTTATGCAACATTGTCGCGCAAGAAAACGTTCCGATTGAAAATATTTTGAAGGCACATCCAATTCGTGATGCTATTTTGCTACTTAAATCAGTATGGGACGAATTGCCGCAAGCTGTTCTTATAAAAGCGTGGAATAAGACAAAAAAGGGGGATGATGGTCAATACAATAGTGAAGATGGCATTCCGTTGTCAGAATGGATTAATCCAAGTAATGCGTGCGACGATACACTTCGAGAAGTTCAATTGTTGATGTCGAAAGTGGGTGATAATGTTGACATCAGTATTGATGACATTGAAAATTGAAACAAGGATCAAATTACGGAAGGTAACGATGATTTCGAAGTGTCCGATAATGAAAGCGATGAACTAATTATCGAGCAAGATATTCAACAAGCAAAAGTGAGCTTCTCGAAAGCAATTGAAGGATCAATAACTTGATAACTTGCAAATCACGTGGCAGACCTTGTCAATATTCGCAAGAAAATGGTCAAGAGCTATTACACAAAAGAAAAAAAAGAAACAAGCCTCGACTGCTTCTTTAAACCACTCCGCACATAGTACATATGAAGTTTCTGCTCCAGAAAATGGTCAAAAGTGACTGAGAATTTTGAACTAGCCGGTACAAAATAAATCTAAGTTTCCTTTTTGTAAAATTGATAAAACCTAAGTCATTGAAATAAATTTAACGCGTTATGTTTATAAAATCTATGTTTATTATAGTATTTTTTCTCTTTTTTGAAAACCTCTTAGAAAAGTTAATATTTCGAAAAAGTTAATTACCCTAGGAGCATTTTGGTTAACTTTTTCGAGATTCTACTCTACTTATACATAATTACATATACATATATAATGTTATACATTTACTAATCATTATATTTCCATTTTCGCAGTGTCTCATAACAATCAATATAATCCGCCGGAATTGCCTCCGATGGTTTCCTCAAAAGAACAAACGTTATTGTGGCAACAAAATTCCTATCTGGTGGATTCCGGAATACATTCGGGTGCCGTCACTCAAGCACCATCGCTATCCGGCAAAGAAGATGAAGAAATGGAGGGCGATCCATTGATGTTTGATTTGGATACTGGATTTCCACAGAATTTTACACAAGATCAGGTGGATGATATGAATCAACAGCTGAGTCAAACACGTTCGCAGCGTGTACGTGCCGCAATGTTTCCCGAGACATTGGAGGAAGGCATTGAGATTCCCTCGACGCAATTTGATCCACAACAACCGACGGCTGTCCAACGTTTGGCAGAACCATCACAAATGTTAAAACATGCCGTTGTCAATTTAATCAATTACCAAGACGATGCTGAGTTGGCCACACGCGCTATACCAGAATTGATAAAATTGCTTAACGATGAAGATCAAGTAGTTGTTTCCCAAGCCGCTATGATGGTACACCAATTGTCGAAGAAGGAAGCTTCTCGTCATGCCATTATGAACAGTCCCCAGATGGTGGCAGCTCTTGTGCGTGCCATTTCGAATAGTAATGATTTGGAAAGTACTAAAGCTGCCGTTGGTACTCTTCATAATTTGTCACATCATCGGCAAGGTCTCTTGGCCATATTCAAGAGCGGTGGTATACCAGCTTTGGTGAAACTACTATCTTCTCCGGTTGAGAGTGTTCTCTTTTATGCCATTACCACATTGCATAATTTGTTATTACATCAAGATGGTTCAAAAATGGCAGTACGTTTGGCAGGTGGCCTTCAAAAGATGGTCACCTTGTTACAGCGTAACAATGTTAAATTCTTAGCCATTGTTACGGACTGCTTACAAATTTTGGCTTATGGAAATCAAGAGAGCAAATTGATTATTCTGGCTTCCGGTGGTCCCAATGAATTGGTGCGCATTATGCGCTCCTACGACTACGAGAAGTTGTTGTGGACCACTTCCCGTGTTTTAAAAGTGTTGTCCGTTTGTTCCAGCAATAAACCGGCTATAGTTGATGCTGGCGGTATGCAAGCATTGGCCATGCATTTGTCAAATCCATCGCCACGTCTTGTGCAAAATTGTTTATGGACTTTGCGTAATTTGTCCGATGCTGCCACAAAGGTAGATGGACTTGAAAATTTGCTACAATCATTGGTCCAAGTTTTAGCCTCTACTGATGTCAATGTAGTGACTTGTGCCGCTGGCATTCTGTCAAATTTGACATGCAATAATCAACGCAACAAGGCTACAGTTTGTCAAGTTGGAGGCGTTGATGCCTTGGTACGCACTATCATCAATGCTGGCGATCGCGAAGAAATTACCGAACCGGCGGTCTGTGCTCTCCGTCACTTGACAACACGCCATGCTGACTCCGAAATGGCACAAAACGCCGTTCGTTTGAACTATGGTTTGTCGGTGATTGTCAAGCTTTTGCATCCACCATCACGTTGGCCATTGATTAAGGCCGCAATTGGATTGGTGCGAAATCTGGCCTTGTGTCCGGCCAATGCAGCTCCATTGCGAGAACATGGAGCTATACATCATTTAGTACGTTTGTTAATGCGTGCTTTCCAAGACACAGAACGTGTAAGTAGAAATATTGTTGCGTACATATTTTAATACTTTTTTTATATTTATATTTGAATACTTCTTGTATATTCTAGCAACGTTCATCTGTTGCCACTACTGGCTCACAACAGCCATCGGCTTATGCCGACGGTGTCCGTATGGAGGAAATTGTTGAAGGTACTGTGGGTGCCTTGCATATTTTGGCCAGAGAGTCACACAATCGTGCACTAATACGACAGCAGTCTGTTATACCGATATTTGTTCGTTTGCTATTTAATGAAATCGAAAATATACAGGTAAGATTAATTGATTGGAAATACTGGGAAAAAAATTATAAATCGCTACGTTTCGAATTACGTGAAAACAAAAACTTGTTTCAGCGAAGTTTTACCTTTTTGAAAGTGAATTGGAATTAGATTAAACTATTCTGAAATTGGCCACAAACCTTATATAATTTAATAATTTTTACTTGAAAGAAATTGAAGATGTGCAATTTCTTATCCAAATAATGGATGCATAGGATTGGACTTGATGGGTTTCCGTCAGCAATCCACTTGCGACATTCGTTAACCCAAAGCCCTTTCTTCTTACAATAGTGACAGGTATCTTGCTTTTTGACTTTCGTGTACTTGGTTTTTGACTTATTCTGATTAACTGCTAATGCTTCTTGGTTTCCAAATCCATTACCTACAGTCTTCTTGAAATTTCGTTACTATGGGCATAGCTGCATTACCAATTCATCCAATGATTTATATTCATCTCGGATTAGCATCATCCAACTTGACTTAAACATTTCAAAAAAAAAGTTTGGCGAAACATGAAGAATTTATGTTCTCCTTTCTTTTGTAAGTCATTATTAATTTCGGTCAATAGACTTCTTAATTTGGATATTTGCATAGAAACATCGCTATCAGCAGTCCGTCCACTTGAATGAGAATAATTCAGTGCACATCTTGTATAACAGGTCTTTTGATGTTGCTTCAAATTTTTGATGCAACGTTTCTCATACGTCGTAAGATACCTTATCCATGATCTTTAGAAATATGTGTCATGAATAGTTCCATCTCATAATGCGTCTTACACACATACACCTATTGTTATAATTATTTTCTCTTCCTTTCATTTAATTATTGTCAAAGGCAGTTTATATTTTGCTCTCGTACGCGACGGTCGTTCATGCGCATAATTATAAATTTGATTGTTTTGCTTCCTTTCAATAAATGAATTTCTATATTTAACCTATATTTAATATACAGGGTTGTCATAGAAACCATGTCGGTTTTACTAATTGTCGTTTTTGCAAACCAATATTGGTTTCATTTGGTGTCATGAAACCAAGTTGGTTTTGACAATTTCGAATGTAAGTAAAACCAATGTTCGAGTCAGCTGTTGCTTACATGTGTTTATTTGTTTGAATAGTTTTCATGGAAATATCAATATAAGTAATTGTATTACACTAGAAAATTATAAAAAAAGGAATAAGTCGTTATAAATAAAATACTATTGCATCAGCAGATGTAACATTTTTGTTATTAGATGAAGAACTCTCCCCAAGTTGACGAGATCAGTAGGTAACGAAGTCTCGGAAGAAGCACAATATCAAAAATTTTTGGGAACAGGACTATTTTACGGCCTACTCTCCAAAAAAACAACCATTTTTTGAGGGGGACAGAACACTTTATTTTAAGCAAAAAAAGTAAAATAACAAAATCCGGGCAAATACATTGTTTCGGAGTTATGGTCCCCGAAATTTCAGATGTGTGAGAGGGTAATGGGGTATAAAAGAAGTCAAAATAACCTCAAAAATTAGCCAGCATTTCTCGATAATAAAACACAAATTACAAAATCGGGTCAAATGCATAGTTTTGGAGTTATGGACCCCTCGTATGTTGAAATTTTGAAAAGTAATCGATTTTTTTTAAATTAAGGGACTTTCTTCTCTGGCGTAAGTCCAACACCGGCTTCGGCATAGTATTTTTGTGGTATAAAGCTTTATGCGTGGACGGCCTTCGGTCGGGATAAGGGATATTTTCCTCTGGGATAGGTCCAACATCGGCTTCGGCATATTATTTTTGTTGTATAAACCTTTCAGCGTGGCCGGGCTAAGGGATTTTCTCCTCTGGGGTAGGTCCAACATCGGCTTCGGCATAGTATATTTGTGGTATAAAGCTTTATATTTTTTGAGAAAAGTAAAAGAAAATAATCGATAATTTGTCAAAAATTGCAACATACGTCCATAACTCCGAAACTATGCATTTGCCCCGATTTTGTTATTTTAATTTGTTTTTCTTAAAATAACATGGAGAGTAAGCCGTATAATAGACAAAGCCCTATTTTTAGGCATTCTCCTAAAAAATAAAAACAAAAATATATCTTTTTATTAAGCAATTATTAAAATAAATCAATTCACTTACATTTTTACAAAACATCCCGGTGCAAACAAATAACAAACCAAAAGCGCGCGAATGAAAACTGACAGCTGTTAGCTGCTTAGTTTATTTCCAATATCAAAACCGATAACATTGGTTTCTGTGACACCTAAAACCGACATAAATTCTAGTTCGAATATAAAACCGATAACATTGGTTTTTATAACACCAAAGCATTTGTTCTTGTCGTTCTCAAAACCAATAGTGACAAACTTGGTTTCTATGACACCCTTGATAGTTTCCATACCATGAAATATGTCATCAGATATCGTGCTCGTGATCAGAGTATTTGCGTAGCTGTTGGCATTTCGATAGAGCTCACAACGTTTTTTGTTTATATTTGAGCATCTGTAGCTCTTTCTTTTAAGGATTCTGGTTTTGTAATTTTCTTCTGCTCTACTCCAGGGCTCCCTCGTAAAAGTCTAGAAGGCCCTTGACCTTCCGCTTCCATATTGGCCAGTTCGACTCGCCAGATATAATAACGGTTTCAACGTCTTGCTAAATTCTGTTGACTTTTTCGCTTTTCTTAATATCTTCATCTTGATTTTCTTGAATCTTTTTGTTCCTTTTGTAGACTCAATAAAATTTCACAAAATTAAAAAAAAAAATATTTTCAAGTATTTCAGTTTGAAAATTATTTTTTTTTATTTTTTCCCGGAGCAATGACGGCCCATAACCTATTGTATTTGAATAATTTTTACAGTGTTTTATTTAACTTGCTTTGTTGTCTGTCAGTCTGTATTGTTCAAATCTAGTAACTCATTTTTAACACAGTTGCAGTTGACCAATCGAACTAAAATTTTACACACTTGTCAGATTTGGATGACAATACATGAATATGAAAAAAAAAAATTAAAACATAAAAAATTTATTTACTAAAAAAATTAAAAATAAAAAAATAATTTAAAAAATATTAAGTGTGTCAATATTAAATGTCAAAGTTACATGTCAAAATTAAATGTCAAATTAAGTGTCAAAAATAAATGTCACCATTTTTAATTTAAATGCAAGCGTTTTATTTGAGAGATCCCTAGAAAATTAATTAACTAATTCATTTTAATTACGCTCTTTATTAAAAGTATCTAGACCATTGTTGTTGAAGTGCTAAATAGGCGGACCATTGTACAACCCCATCATGAAGAAGAATATACTTATTGAGGCTAAGAGAAAAATTATTTTCTAGTTTTTAGTGCATTTATAAATAAAACACTGTAACTAAATTTTTTTTTAATTAGTTTTTTATTTTTATTGAAGTGAAAAGAGATGCTATTGAAATACCAATTACAATATGAATCACATGAAAATTACGATCTATGTTCTATGTAGTAATATAACAGGTTAAATTCATTAAAACAGTATTTCAACATAATAAACCTTAAGCCAAACCTCAGTTCAAATAAAACGATTAGCAGAGAGAAGAATGGATAGAACTCTCGTTAACTTGATAGAAATTGTATCCTCATTTTGTTTCACATGTACACTATCAATTTTGGAGAATGCAAAGTGGCAAACAACATAGAATAGTTATAAAAGAAAAATAGAATGGAAAAAAGATAACGAAATTTCGAACAAAGATGACGTATTTAAAAAAAGTGTTTATTGCCGTTTTATTTGTTGTTTTTTTTGTTCATTAGCTATATCTAACAAATCAAAATATTGACACATTCAACGATTTCGCTAATAGTGTAATAAGGGCTTAATCGAGATGACAATAATGAGGACAAAGCACGTGTTTTTCTAAAATAGTCGCGCACGCACACCATTGCACCCGGAGGACGATCGCGCCAAACATTTTAAATTTTAATTTCATTTGTTTTGATGATATCAAATAATATAGAGTTTCCTTGAATATACATGTAATTTCTTTTTCCTCTATGTAGCGTGTTGCTGCTGGCGTACTTTGTGAACTAGCAGCCGACAAAGAAGGCGCTGAAATAATCGAACAAGAAGGCGCCACTGGGCCCTTAACTGATTTGCTGCATTCTCGTAATGAAGGAGTAGCCACATATGCTGCAGCTGTATTATTCCGCATGAGCGAAGATAAACCTCAAGATTACAAGAAACGTCTATCCATAGAATTAACCAACTCACTACTGCGCGAGGATAACAATATATGGGGAAATGCAGACTTAGGCTTGGGTCCAGATTTACAGGTTCGTTATATTTAACATTGCTACTCTCTCAACTAGACAAAAAGTAGTTTAAATTAACATATATTTGCGACGAAACAACTAAAGTAATCCTTGTAAAAAGTAATCGAGTTAAAAAATACATTATTTAAAGCTTAGTTTATGATTTTATCAAATTTAATAATTGCGTAACTGCAACATATCAGATATATTATTTTCAATTTGTTTTGCACTTCAGTTGTATATGACTAAAACAGTACTAAAAGCTTTGGCGATATTCAGTATAGTTTATGTTAATAATTAGTTTTTTTTAACGTAGTTTAAATTAGTGGAATCCAAAAATGTTCGAATATTTTTCTGTTATACATATGTGGTTAAGGAGGAAATTTTGAGAGATTAATTATATGTGTAAATCATATTATTGAGGTAAAATTTCTCAAAAGAATTGCCTCTTGTGCCACTCTAAATAAAGTATTAGAGAGCAATAATATTTGGCTTAAGAAATAAGCTTATATTTTATTATTTTTAATTTTTAATTTTGTATTTTATCATTTATTACATTTATTTTCTTTCTTTTTCTTTTTTTTTCGTTTTATATATTTAACGTTATTGCAAAATATCACATCCAACACCACCAAACAACCAAACACCTTCACCACCAAACGTTTGTTATCAACCAACAACAATTAAAATCACGTACAATTTATTAAAATCCCTGCACTTTAAAACCCCCCAAAAAAAACAACAAAATTCGTGAAACCTTTGGCTGATCATTGAAACAAAAAAATTATCTGTGTTATGTTGGACCTCCTCCTCGTATACGAAACTACTACCTACCCACCACCATCAAATGTTTTTCCTCCAACAATTTATGGTTATAAAACCTATTTACTTGTAACATTTTTCTGTTACCATTTTTAAAAAACCAAACGTTACAAAATAATATGAAATGAAATAATCGTGTCAACAACATTAAACTCAAAAACTGAACGTTGAAAAACTAAATCATCCCATATTTCTATAAACATACCAAATAAACTTCGTCGTAACAACAACGAAACAATGCTCAGGATATGCTTGGCCCAGAGCAAGCATATGAAGGTCTCTATGGTCAGGGGCCACCGAGCGTTCATAGCTCTCACGGCGGTCGTGCATTCCAACAAGGTACGTATGGTTGTCCTATTTAACATGTTTTAGTTTACAACAACAAAAACAACTACTTGTTCTTATCCCTCCCCCCTCTTTTTGAGATTCACATTTATCAGACAAAATAACAAAGCATGTAGAAAATGTTATTCACCAGATAAAACAAATGAAATCCTGATATTACAACTCTTAAACATTTGTCAAGTTCATAACAAAACATTAAATATAAAAAAAAAATGTGGTTTCGTCAAAAAAGTTCTCGTTCAAATGTTTGTTCGTTCTTCTTGCCATTAAAAGTCGAATATTTTCTTCCCCATCGTTTGTTTGTGCAGTTTCCTGTTTGCTCTTTCCCTCCTCCTTTATCACCCTTAAATCACATTCACCCAACCCAGCCGCCCATGCTACAACACTCATTCCAAAACCCATTTAAAAGAAAAATTTATTTCTACTCGTTTTGCAAACATATTTTCAAATTCTAATTTTTTTATATAATTTAATTCATTGAAAAAAAAACTGAAAAAATAACCATTGAATTTTTAAATAATTGTACAACGCACTTATTACATACAGTAATATTTAAACAGGTATTGATTATGAGTCGGGAAACAACCGAATTTTATTATTTGTCAGTATTATTATTAAATATTCATAAATGTAACTCAGCTGACCGCTAGAGAATTCTGAACATTTTTCCAAACTATTAGCTTTAAATCATACTAGCGGTTTTCACTCGTTGTATCAGTTTAACAATGATTTTTTAATACAAAGCGTGAGTGTCTTTTTCGTGTTTTTTGTTTGATTATTGCAATCGCAGATGCTAACTTTTTGAATTAGAAATTAAAAAAAAGCGTAAAATTAATTTTTAATTAAATTTTAAGAAAATGAATGAAAAATAAAATTTTGATAGTACGAGGGTTACTATTTATATTTCGGGAATAGCAAATAATAACAAATATTTTTAAATGAAAATTGCTTTTTTGTTTTTCAAAATATTCCCCTTGGTGATCAATACACTTTGCATTCATTCCAACCCTTTGTCTTAGCAGTTTTTCCATTCCTCTTGAGACCCCTTCAAAACATGGGTTTTGAAAACGCTTCAACTGTTTCTTCTGCGCTCGTAAATCGTTGACCACACAGTTTACCTTTGATATTCGGGAACAAGAAGAATCAGGACTGTACGGAGGATGAGTCATCAATTCGATGTTTTGACTGCTCAAAAATGCACCTGTTTGACGAGGTATGTGAGAGCTCGCATTGTCATGATGGAGACTGGTTTGTCTTTGGCGGTTGGTTTTAAGAATTTCTCCGAAGACTTCCGGCAAACCAAATGGTCGTGTACCACTCAGAATTGACCGTCCTACATTGCTCAAGCGGAACAGTGGCCACATGACCCATTCGGCCGAAGAAATAGGCGACCATTTGCTTCGCTGCGCTGAACAACTTTTGTTGGATTTAGCTCGTCTTGAAAGACTCACATGGTCGATTGCTGTTTTGTTTCCCGGTCCTTCGAATATATCCATGATTCGCCACCTGTAGCGATTTTATACACGTCTTTTAAGCACCACGGTCGAACGTTTTAATCATTTCCTTACACCAAATGACACGATCTTTTTTGAGCGATTATATAGGATCCAACGAGAACAAATATTTTTTACAGTTAAATGTTCATGCAAAATCGAATGTATTGAAATGGAATTAATGCGCAAGGATGCCTCTATCGCACGATATCTCACATGACGATCTTCCATTATCAGTTGTTCACGCACTGCATCGATGTTTTGAGGCAGGATAACCGATTTTGGACGACCTTCACGAAATTCATCCTGGAGCGAACGGCGTCCGAGATTGAACACTTGGTACCAGCGATTTTCAGTGGTGTTTGATGGTGCTTCTCTCACTATTTTCTCGATAATCCACACCGAAAATTTTAAAAATCATCGCGGGAAAATTTTCACGGGATAATTCCATTCTTTGCCAAGATTATTTTTTCAACACACTGTAAATTCAACCAAATAGTGCTCGTAAGTGTGTTTATGCTAAAAAATTTCAAACTTTCCAATGGAAGTTGCAATTTGCATCTACGAACACTAGTATTGCCAGTTTCCTAAATATAAATAGTAACCCTCGTATTGCCAAGAAAATCATCCGTCGAGCTTTTGTTAAATATTTATAATTTAAATTATTAAGGATATTTTTGAACCTTTGCAAACAAAAACAAATATGAACAATTTGGCATTTTTTGGCTATTTAAATCACCTTAAATAGTGGGAAAATCGCTGAATTGGCATAACTATGAAAAACTACTGATCTTTTGTTTTTCTGCACCGTTTATTGTTACGTTTTTCTCGTTTTCGATTTAAAATCAGTTTTCTATCATTATTATTAATTTTTATTATTATTCAATATTTCAATATTTTACACAAATTAAAAATCACAACAAATTGTTTATTACAATGATAATTTTATGTGTGTGAAGATAAATTCGAATTTAACTAGCAAAGACACAAACCAATTATTTTATCAGTGCTTTGTAATTACATTAACGTAACAGTAACATGACTACATTTTGGAAAGGTCATAGAAATAATAGATTTTCTCGCGATCAGACAAATATATATAACCAAAAGTTATACATTTTATAGGAAGGACTTATTAAAGTATATATTGGGACTTCAAACAAAGTTATTCTTTGCCAGGTTGAAAAATATGAGGTTTTCTTGCATAGAAAATCTTAGAAAGATTTTGGACCATTGCGCCTAATTGGGACGAGTTTAGAGATTGGGACTAGTATCAAATTAAAGCTATGGACATCTATTTTCATTTAATACCCCCATTCCCTAAAAGACCTCCAGAATATCAAATTCGAAAACCTCATATTTAAGAAAGAAAACGTCATATTTTTCACCCTGGCGAAGTATAACTTTGTTTGAATCCCCCGATATATCCTTTAATAAGTCCTTGCTATAAAATGTATAACTTTTGGTTATACAGTGGTGTGCGATGAAATAGAGTCACACACTCTTCAAAACTTATATTCTCTGCAAATCAGTTGTCCAAGGTGTTTCATGTCAAGAAATTCTGAACTTGATTGACCGGTCCTCTGCTGAATATAATGCCGTCATTTTTAATAAATTTTGTACACTGCTGTTCTCCAGGTCAGTGTCAGTATTTTAAAGGCTATGCAATGACGTGTGCTATAAAATAGAGTCAATTACAAAAAAGATTTTTTTTTTAAATGTTTAAAGGTAGTTTGGATTTGAATTTGAAAACAAAGGTTAGCTTCAATATTTATTAGTAGCATTAATAAATTGTCATTATTGACGTTCCAAAAGGGGCAGATCTAAGTATTGCAATCATGAGCGCCAAGAAAGAATAAAAGAGATGACAAAAACAAAAAAAAAAATGGTGGAGACCGGAATAAAATATAAACCTAATCCAGGAAACAGAGGGAAAACCTGAAAATTACAGAATATTTGGGACCAACAATATTTCGCCACCTAGAGTTCGACTTTTGTTACCTTTTCCGCCCTTAAAAGGCAATACGATCTGGATGTTGACACCTCTACAATAAGAAAAATTATAACTAAAAACAATTTAAAGCCAAAAAGTTCCATTTCTATCCAAACGGAACGTTCACAAAAAGGTTGCATTTTGCCAAGGAGCATGTGAAATGGCCCGTACGCAAATGGCGAAATATTTTGAGAACAGCTGAAACAAAAGTGAGCTTGGGTGATTATGATAGGAGTAATCTTCCTGTATGTAGACCTTCCAACACCGAATTCCGGCCCAGAACACAATCCAAACAGTTAAACATGGTAGCGGAAACATAATGGTATGGGGTTGTTACTCTTACAGTGGGACAGAACTTTTATTCCAAATTGCACAGACAATGGACGCTGCATATTATACCATTATATTAAAAAATATCATGATGTCTTGTGCTGATTGAGAAATATCGCTATCGACCCCAAACACACATCGAAGCGAGCAAAAGCTTGGTTTGAAAATAATAGTGTCATAGTTTTAAGATGGCCCATGCAGTCGTCGGGCTTAAATCCTATTGAGAATTTGTGGAGGGATATTAAAGTGTCTATCAAACGAATAAACCAATTTAATAAAGATGAGCTTATGGCACTGGTACAATCGGTGTGGAAAACATTCCACTCACAACCTTTTAAAGACTTGTGGATTCAATGTCAAGGCGTTGCTTAGCTGTGATAAAAAAATAATAGTTATTTCACAAAGTACAGAGATAATCTAAAAGATGAATGAAACATGCATTTTATTTGACGCAGGTATTTATTCTAGTTCGGATGATGAATCGCGATGACTCTATTTTACTTCACAGGCAAAACGGGATATTTTTAAACATTTTGATTTATACCTAATGATTTAATTTTAGATTACGATATTAATGTTCTAAAATGTTATATCTAGTTCTTAATTGAACAAGAAAAAATAAAATTTATAAACAAAATTTAAGTTTTCTACATTTGTTTTTGCTTTGAAAATGTTGATTAGTGTTGACTCTATTTCAACGCATACAACTGTATATATTTGTCTGATCGCGAGAAAATCTATGATTTCTATAAACTAACCGTTTCCCATTACATCCCATGAAGGGATTGGGGAGAGCTTCTCACAACCAGTGAGCTGTGCGCTTTCTAATTTTTCACTCAATGATTGGGACCTACAGTTTTTACACCGATTCCGAACGGTATTTTGAGAAGCTTTTTCATGGCTAAATACTCGATAGTGTCGCCGTCACTATGCGAGGTGACCGCCGCCGAAAGATTTATTTTTTTTAAGGTGGTCAGAGCGGGGATCGAACCCGGGATCTCATGTACAAGAGGCGCACACACTACCCATTGCACCACCGACGGCCAAATTTAGCTATGCTAATGTAATTACAGAGCTCTGCTAACATAACTAGTTTGTGGCTCTGCTAGTTAAATTCTGATCGCGAGAAAATCGTTAATTTCTATAACATTTCTAAAATTACATAGTTCGGTTAATGTAATTAAAAGTCGAATTTATCTTCACACACATTCATTTTGCCGGCAAAGTGGTCAGCTGTTTTCCTTACGATATCTACAACACAGTTTACTTTTGTTCTTTAACAACAGAGGTGTAAATTAGAGTTCAGTATATTTTGTAGTTGTAGTATATTAAAGGATATTATACATATATTAAATGGTAGTCGATTTAATACGTTAATACACCTACAAGGGTACTATACAACATATAGTGAAAACCGCTACTGATTTTTAACAATTGGACCCTCCCATGAAGGACCGATGTAAATGGGTTTTTTTAGTCACGTTTAGTTTAGAAGATATCACAAAAGGAAGTTAAAAATATTTTAATTATTTTAAAATTTGTTGAGTGCCTTTCGAAGGCTATTAAAACGTCACCAGTCATCCTAAATCAGGACATCAGGAAACTGTAACTTTTAGACCAATCATCGCTGGTACACGTTTTTTATATAATTTTCTTGATGGCGTTTTCAAAATCGTTCCTAAAGAGACGTACTTACATGGAAAATTGTTTATGGGAGGGAAAAATGAATACTGCGAAATTAGTCAATATTACTTTTAATTTTATTGTATATAATTATTTACTTTTTAATTTTATTGTTCAAGCTCGAGGCCATTCTATATCTCTATTAATAGAGATATAGTTTTTAAAAAGGAGCTTTGCAAATGTGTTCCTATGATTCCTGGCAAACCGTATAGCTATTTCAGATCTAGCCACAGATCTTCATCAGCGGTTGTTTGGAATGATGATATTGAAAAATTCATGAAACTAAATGCAAACGACATCTCATTTGAAGTGAGAATTCACTATAATGCAAGTGTTCGAAAAATATCGCAAGCAAAACACACAAGAAAACATTTACAGAAACTTCTTTCCATATCCAGAGAACCATCGGTCTTCATTAGACATGTTTTTTGTTGTTGCCTAAAAGACAACACAATTTTTTTATTTACTATAAATTTACTTTATATTGATTAACATGTCAATTCGGTTTTTTGTAAATAAAGTGAACCACATACTTGTCATTCATGTGCAAGAATATCAGCTATCGTTGATGTTTATTGAGAATGTAATCGAAGTTTTTCACATCACTATTATGTTTACAAAAATTTTTTGGTAATAGTTTTTCAAATTCGTCAGGCAGATAAAAAGTGATTGACCAAGCTCATGCTCATGAATGAGAAGTCTGACGTTCGCTTAAAGTCTGATCAAAAGCATGCGTCGTTTAAGACGGATTGTTATGAATTAAAATCATTATATTCCGGTATGTGAATACGATTTTGCAAAATAATGATGTTTATTTTTGCAATAATAGATATATAAATTTTGGTTGCCTAATATTAGGAATTATGCCATTAAAATTCATCAAATAGTCGTATTCGATTTTGACTCGGTCAATTTTCATCACATACCGGATTGTTTCGTTTATGAAAATACTTTTATATTAACGTAATGTCTAATATAACAATGGGCGAATTTAAAAATGCAATTTATGTAAACAATTTCAATCTTTTATATTGACTGATTTCGTTTTGGAACACATGTTCAGTGTTCACGATCTATATGATCATGGTTGCATCGTAAGTCGTTGACTCCTTTAATCTTTCGACGTGTTTTCATGTCACCTTATATTTAAATCGTATGTAGCTGTGGCATTTTACATGAAATACAGTTCATATAAGCATAATTAATTTCAAGACAAACGGCGAAAATGACATAATTAAGTAAGACTAACTTTATCTGAAGTTTTATAAATCGTTTAGATATGAAAACATAGTCACGCAAAATCTGTATTCAATACAATAATCTTTATTTCGAATAAAGTTGAGTTTTAATATAATCAATATCTCTGTGTGCGACTATCGTAAAATTACTTTATTATTTAATTGCCCCCCATCGCTCTCCGGGACAACGGCAGCAGTTACTACCATAACAAGAGTACATATAAACAATTATCTTTTGTTCCTGGTAAAAAAAAATAGCAAAACTGTTGCAATTTAGACGTTACATATTAAAAAGAGAACTTAAAATTTGACTGAAAAGTATACTCAAAATTACACTTGATAAATTTATTTATTTATTATACGCCCTATAACGGGATCGCTATTTTCATAAATTGATACACGTTTATCACTTTTTCCCGGATTAAACATTAACTTGATTTTCCCTTACGTTCTATAAAGGAATCGCTATTTTGATACATTGCTTGACGTCTGAGTTAACCTTCCTATACTCACGCATACGGTCTGTGAGACCGACTAATAAAATTTTATTTTTTTTTCTTATGAACGAAGACTGAAATAAAAAACATTAGTCACATATAAAAAAGTTATTTTCTCTAAAACTTTAGTCTATATTACTGAAAACAAAGATTTCAAAAAAAAAATGGAGAGTTTTATAAAAAAAAATTTTAAACTAATATAAGTTTTGTAGGCTCTGCAAACATAGGTCTGACAGACCGGGGGCGTGTATCCGTGTTTCATTGTTTGATGTGAGTATAGGTAGGTTAAAGGAACTTTCTAATATACATATGTATGTAGTTTACGCGTTATTGATACCAGCATTTACATACACTCCGGTTCACTTATTTAAAGGCACTAAAAATTTCATATTCAGCAGCCTGTATCTTTTGCAATTTGTAATCGATTGCAGAATTTTAAAATGGAAATGGAAGCTAGACATCTTGAGATATAAAAAAATCATGGCAATAGTGGTTTCTTAACTAAAGAACTTTTTTGAGCAATTTATAAAAAAAGTCAAAAAATGTGCTATTTTTTTTGTTTCACTTCAATGAAGGCACTTTAACTAATTTTAATGAAAACAATGTTTTCTTGTTTTTTAATTTATTTTACTTTATTTAAGAACTATTAGAAATGGGTACAACACCCTTTGTTTTTAATATCTTCAAATATACGGGTTTTCATTGAGAGATAAAGAGATTTTATCTAATCCAATGAAATTTGATTCCAAGCATCCTCAATGGCCTGAATTAGTGACTGCTTGTTATCAAATTATCTACCTCTTTCATAGACCTTACGAGATAACCAACCCGAGACATTTTCGATAATGTTTAGATCTGGCGAATAGGGTGGCCAGTCAAGAATATTAACATTTTGGCTTGCAATGAACTCCTTTACTACTCTGGCGTTGTGTATAGGGGCATTATCCTGTTGCAATGTCCAAGATATGGGACCAAATAGTTCACTGAAGCCTGAAGCCAAAAGCTAGACGCTGCTGAAGATGATGCTTCACAAACATCGAAACGATCGTCTAGCGGATGTGAGTTCGAATCCCACCCGCTGCATTTAAATTTTTTTCACTAACCGGAGAGAACATGATCTCTAAGCCTAAAGGAAATTACAACGATTCCAATTACGTTTTATAGCTTGCACCAGTCATTTTTGCACTTTGAAATTCAAGTTCGATGATGCCATAGTACGTAATAGCACCCCACACCATAACCCCCACATCTTTGCGCAGATCATGGAAATAATACTTGTAGCCATCAGGCCTATCTAAATTAAACTTCTTCTCATACGTAAATACAATGGTTCTCCAGTCATTTACATGACCTCTTGGCTGCACATCACATACCATGCAGTCTCTTGCGAATTGAAGCCGCTTTTCCTTACGAGGAGCATTAAGTGGCGGCTTTGTTTTTAATTCCATGTATTTAGGATACTCACAGCTCTTCATTACTCTGCTCACTGATGACTTGCTGGCTTCCACTCCAGCTTGAGCTCTTATTTTTCACAAGGAAAAGGCAGAATTAGAAGCAATTCTGATGATTTTTCTTTTCTCACACGTAGATAAAGACAATGAAACCCTTCCTTTAAAATGTTTTCCATACCTCTCGGAGTCCTTGATGTAATTGTCGACAACTGTTGGGCTCCGTCCAATTTTTTTAGCTATTACGCGGTTAGAATATCCTTCAGAACGGTAAACATCGATTTTAGTATTTTTCGATAGATTTAAATTTTTTAGTTTTGCCATTTGGACTCGTAAAATGATTAAGATGTATAAAATGTATTAAACAAACGCCCCCTACAAAAAATCATCGCTTACTTTAAAAATAATAAAGTGCCTTTATTCAAGTGAACCAATAAAAATAGCACATTTTTGGACTTTTTTATAAAGTGCTCATAAAAAGTTCTTTAGTTTTTTTTATATCGCAAGATGTCTAGCTTCCATTTCCATTTTAAAATTCTGCAATCGGTTACAAATTGCAAAAGATACAGGCTGCTGAGTATGGAATTTTTAGTGCCTTTAATGGCCAGTTTTTAAGCGGGTAGTTAACTATCGGATTACTTAATCTTAATTCTAAGTTAATTATGGCCAGTTTTTCAGTCAGTGATGATCTTTCGTTTCTTAGTTAAATTGTGGTTAAACATCGATTTGTGTTTTTTAGTCATTGTTTAACTATGATTTAACCACCCAATGTTGGTTGGTTAACTTATAGTCAGAAACATATTATTTTGACAATCAATTCAATTGAAGAATTGAAAATTATTTTTTGACCTCGTGGTAGGTCGAATAGGTATATATGCGTCTGAATGAGAATTACAACAATAACCAAAGACACGTAGTTTATCTTAAGTCGCCTTAAGACTTCATTCCGCATAACAGCTGAGCGCAGATGTAAGTTTCAACAACTTGCGATAAAGTCGTTTCATATGTAACTGATTTACGATCAAACCTATGTTATAAAATGTTTCAATTTTCAAATTTTCGAAATTAGTTACAGAAAAAAAAAACAATTTGAATCTTGACTTTTGAAAAGGAATCTACCACTTATTTAATTGAAATTTAAAGACAAATATGGCTCCGAAAAACAAATACATTAACATTAATTGCACATACTTAATATTTTGAATTCTTCATAAGTACACAAATCTCACTCAGAATTAATTTAAACACGTCATTTAGTTTTTACATTTTACATTAGTTTCTTTAAATTGTTTGTTTTCTATTGAGTTTAATATAACAATACCCTAAAAGGTGTTAATAGAAACCTGAAGAAATCCATTTAATTCGTTATTATAAAACCACCCAATAAACTAACATCATAGATTATCAATAGATCAGAATCACTAACAACCGTAATCATTGCTCGCATAGTTTATCACACCATCAAATCGATATTACCCATCTAAGGAATTTTTCTAGTAAACTAATAAAATTATATCTTTTCTGTCTCTCTTTTATTTATTTGATAAATGCTAACGCATATACTTTCGAATGAACGACAAATTTTGGAATATATGTTCAAAAAAAAACAAACAAAAAATGCAAACAAATTATAAAACACACCAACCAACTACCACTACTCCACCACAGTTAAGCCAGCCTAACATGTACCATCATTAAATCATAACTCAAACACCGACTAATAAAAGAGTAATATTGATTGAGATTTATTAACGCGATCACAAATCGGAAAAGTTTATACATGACAACTTTGAAACAAACCATTTTTATCCAGTAGTAAATAGTATTTTTAACAAAAAAAATCAGAAAAGTACTAACATATAAATCAAAATAAAAGCAGTAGTAACAATTCCATACAACACTTTTGCAATGTAGCTATAAATCGAAAAAATGGTGTACACAGAACTAATCACCATCATGATCAATAAAAAGAAAACGCTTGAAACCATAAAAAGAAAAAATGTAAATTTTTTAGCTGAACATGCTCAAGAATACACTCCCTCTTAAAAAAAAAACAATGCGAAACCGAAGCCTGAATGAACAAATCTAATTATTTGTAGGTGATTGTCGTTTACAAATTAAATTTTATCTAAATTTATTCTGAAAATTTCATATTTGTGTGCCACCCAAAATTATGAGATCGGAAAATGAGAAAAAAAGGACACAATACACAAAAAACTAAACATAAACATAAAGGTATTATTTACAGACCAACACATACATTTAACACTTTTTTTTTTTTTAAATTTCCACAATGCCACTTTTCACTTCTAAGAAGTAATAATACAAATATGGAATTTTCTAATACAAAATTATTTATAATTTATTTTATACATAACTTTCAAACTTGTTGGTTAATACGTTTGGTTTATTTGAATCTAAAGCGCCCACCCCTATGTATAAAACTAATTTGTTTTTCTAATTTTTGTTGTCTTATACGTTTTATTTTTTCAGAATAATATGCAATAATTTTTTATTTTGCATGAACCATTTCGTTGCATGTACTTTGCTGCTGCATATAAAATTACTCATTTTTAACATAATAAACTACCTTAAATTTATACTTTATATCTTAACAAAATAACTGACATTTGAACTGTCTCAGAATGAGACGCTGTAATTGGAGGTTCAAAATCATAAATATTTCGAATGCATACAAAACACACAATTTATTTCATGTTCACCCATTGCAAATACGTTTGTCATTTAAGACATTACGAATTTTTAACAAATCACACTTTAAACTTCAAAATTTCTCCCGTATTTAGCGATAAATACACAAAATTATTAGAATAATAATGATTCCTCGATAGATATAGGAGAAATATGAAAAATTATCTCTGTCTGCAATGTCGTCTAGATTTTTATTTCTTAAAATAGTTTAGTCTTCAAAGTATAATCCATATTGTTTTAAATATAATTTGAATAGGGGAACAATTTGAGACCAACTAACAAGCAAAAAGTGCAATGATACTTCAATAGGTCTGTAAAGTGCGCTAGGTGTAATTTTTCAAATTTAGTTTTATTGCATCATTATGAAGTTTTTTTAGGCATGTACATACTATATAACCAGGAAGCCGTTTCCCAATATCTGCATTGGTTTATAAGTTAGCCGTACTAGAAAAGTCTACGCTGTTGAATAAATGTTGTAAGAAAAATTTAGTTTTCTTTTGTTTTCGTGAAAATTTGTTTAAAAAACCAAGCGGTTTTAGAAATCCCAGTGATTCTATCTTGGCGTTAACATCATGATTTATGTATGAAATTGTTACCTGATGAATCGAAGATCAGGGTCCTTTTCTGGAACAATATAATGCGCTGGGTTAGAGAACCGAATTTCCGACCAAAATAATTTTTTCTAATTTGCAAAGAAATTATATACCATAATGATGGAGGTAGTGTCATAAGAAAAGTAGTCTTACACTTGTTGAAACTATAGACCCGCAAACTCAAAAATGCTGTTATAAATTAATAATAGCCGTGGCTGAAAACACCGGACAAAGCAAAACGTGTTTTTTTTTTTTGTTTTGTGAAACAAGAAACATTGTTTCTTATGAGACTACACAGCGATCAATACCTTCTAACTTCTGTCCGAATTTTGACAGAACGTCTGCACAAGTTGCCGAGTCTGATGTCGAATTCGGTCAGAATTCTTACAGAAAATTGTCTGAACGGTTGACAAGAATCCGGACCGATATTTCTGTTAAAATTCTTATACTTGTGCAGACTTTTCTTACAGAATTATGTCCGAATTCTGATGGGCAATTCGGAGGGAAATCTGACATTTTGTCCGAGAATGTGTAGACAATTCTGAGCTTTGTCCGACATTTTGTGCGAGAATGTGCAGACAATTCTGAGCTTTGTCGGAAATTTTGTCCGAGAATGTTCAGAGAATTCTGACATTTGGCGGCACTTTGTCCGAGAATGTACGGACAATTATGATGTTTGTCGGACATTTGTCCGAAAATATTCAGACAATTCTGACATTCACTTTATTTTTATTGGTCACAAATCACTTACATATGCACTTGTTTACTAACCTCTTGATTTGTAAGTGACGATCGATTGACACAAACCCATCGCAAAAAAAAATTACAATGGAATACAAGATAACGGAAGTAAAACCAAACAAAAAATCAATTAAAAACTTCAAAGGAATGCAAAAATAATAACAAAACCAAACAAAAAAGAATAAGCACAGAACGGAATGCAAACATAACAACCAAGTCGAACACAAAAAAATTTCCATCAAAGGGTGAGCAGATTTCTCGCTCAGAGAACGATAATCTATCTTATTACGCTACACACCCAAATATCTTATTACGCTACACACTCAAATGAAACGAAACATTAAAACCAAAGCAAAACAGAAAAACATGTTTCGTTGCCGATAGCTGACCTGTTGGTTTTTGCTTACCAATTTTTGATTCTGTTATTTTTATTTTCTTCGTTCGTTGCACTTCACAGCTATATTTGCTCAGGGGGTATCCATGGGCATATACAAAACAGATTGGATAGGCGAGAGAATAGATTAATTTATCCATAGATTTCTCAACTCGCTCATCGGTTTAATGATTGAAGGGAAGCGAACTTGTGGAAGTTGCAAATTTGCACGTCAAGAAAAGAATTCTGTCGCTGAGGTTTGATAAACACAGTTGAAATTGTTACTGTTAATGTTCAAAATATATAAATGTATGAACATCTTGAATGCACAAAACTAAAAATGGAGGATTTTGTTCGATGTTCGCACAAATTGTTGTAATTAAACAGCAAAATAGCTCACAGAAGTTCGTTTCCTCATTGAAGAAGCGCAATGAGAATCGTCAGATGGGACGGATAACAAAACTATATATAAATTATTCTATGGGCGATAGGGCGAAGCCAGAAGGAAACCATGCAGCAAACTGAGTTTAAATAGTGTTTGATTGATACTAATGACAGCTAAATTATGTTTTTTGTTGGTTGCATCGAACACAAATACGCATTTCCTTTTATTTCTGTCCGTTTTATGCCCAACCGATGAGTAAAATTCAACAGCAACTCGAACTCGATGAAATGACCTACGAACTCGTCGTCATCGAGAGAACGTAAAGAGAGCGATAGAAACTATTGTCTATTTTTCTATGGTAAAATTGAAAAAACTACATTGATTTAAAAAAAATACTGATTCTTTGAGTAAAAATCTGCAAGACTGTTTTGCAAAGAACCGATACTGCACACTTCGCAACACTGCATGTGCCGATCGCGATCGACATTTCGTCGTAACAGGGGGTATCCAGCACAGCTGATCGACTAAGTAGTAGGGAAATGATAGAGAACAGAGTGGATGGGCGAGAGAACGATAATCAACGTTTTATGTCCAAGGGAGAGTAAAATTTACAGTTCTGTATTCCCTTTATTTTTTAATGTAATAAATAGTTGTTTGTAGAATTTTAAACGTCAGGCTTCAAATATATAGAATTATGTCGTGGTATCCGAATTGAAAATGAATTCGATTGTACCAGCAAAATTCGTGAGAAATTTGGTTGTAGCAAACGTAATTTTTTCATAAATACGCCTGTTGCAACCGAAATTATACAACAGAAATCTCAGTTGGGTGAATAGACAAACGCTCTAATTCGTCCATTCGCTCCGATTATTATTAAAAAAGGTTTATATTTGCCCGAATGAACTTGGCAAATGCACCCACCCGTATTCAATAGCAGTGTAGCATTGCGCAAAATATTACCTAATATGCCACTTAATTTGGATCCTACATGGTTTTTGAGATTTATCGGGACTACCAGCCAATTATCCCCCAACATTTTTATGGCAGGTACACAAATGGGCATGGGGAAGTTGTTCATTTGTAATTACATGGTAACTTTTGACAAAATACCAAATGTCATTAAGATCGGTTGTGCTTTATGAGCGACATCGTGTCGGCGAACTGGAAATCCGCCTAATTTTTGTATGGGAGGTACAAAAAAGGGCGTGGCGCAGTAGTATATTTTAAATTACAAAGTAGCTTTTGACAAAACATTGCTCAGTATCTAATGTTACTAAGATCGGTTGTGGTTCATGGGAGATACATATTGTGTCGATCAACCGGACAGCAGCCCAACTTTTGTATGGTAGGTACCAGAATGGGAGTGGCAAAACCACTTATTTTCCATAGCAAAGTGGCATTTGACTAAGCATTGTCTAATACCAAATTTGATAAAGATTGGTTCAGTTTTGCCGGAGTGTTCTTGCCAAACAACTTTTGTATGGGAGGTCCAAAATAAGTGTGGCAAAATCACTTGTTTTAGTGGGTAACTGGTTTTTGACGCCATTACACGATTTTGCACGATTATGGTATAGACAACCCAAACGAACACAAAGTTTTTGCATGGGAGGTACCAGAATGGGCTTAGCAACCCCGTCAATTGCCTCCAGTTCAAGCCCGGTATTCAGTTTTTATGAAAATTTCATTGCTATAAGAAGTACGAGTATAAAAATAGCGAACATTTCGTGAATCGAAAATTTCGTTCACTTTTCATGTGTCTGGTACTCAGTTCTGAGAAAATTTCGTAAGCAAAATGAATTACAGGGTATTATGCCAAAGTTTTTTTCGTACGAAAACAATTGTTTAATAATTGTTTGGGGCCGAAATTTTGACATTTTGATTATTTTAACCACATGCGTTAAAAATAAAATGGAATATGAAATGGAATTATGTATAAAATATTTGCACGGTAAATCAGAGATAGGTGGTAACTATCTGCCACAAAAATTTCCGTATGGAGATAAATGACAAAATTTCGCAAGAACTGAATACGGGGCTTTAGTAGGCATTTACAGATATTAACCAATGTCTTGAGCTGAAGATAGTCACATATACCAGAAAAGGGTTTTATTAGAAGAAACATGATTTAGTGTTAAATGTGTCGATTTGTATGGGATCTACTATTTTCAATCCCAAACCAAGTATGGAAAACTAATAGTCACCATCCAAATTGCATTGTGATCGGCCAAGATTGTCGTAAATCGTGTTCACCAGCCAGGTAGACGAAATTACAGCGCACAACCGTCTTAAAAAGTCCTAACACGAATTCGTTCAAACATATTAAGACCCAATTTTTGAGTGGAAAAGCCTTTGATCAAACATAATTTAAACCACAAAGTTTCTTTAATTGTTAATGTGTAATATTATAATCATTATCTTAGTTGAAATAACAACCCGTAGTGCAGTTAGAACTTCATTCTTTCTCAAATATTTTAAAATTTAATTAGATATGTTGTATTTTATCACTTTACTGTTCATGTGAAAATAGCGCAGGCTTGATGAATCAATAGTCACAACCGAATTAATTGTGAGGCGAGGTTTGAATCGAATTTCAGTTGTGACGACTAAATTCAGTCGTGACAACTTCAATTTGGTTTTTGCAACCAAACAATTAGTTCGGTAAGTGTAGCAGAAGCACGCAATAAGAAAGGATTTTTCCAAATTCGTCAAATGGGGTAAAACACGGGGTAATAAGCTGTCCCCGACCAAGATCGGTAGAATCTGAGAAATAAAATAAAGTTTTCGTTAAATTTTAACACTGGATACGTGTTTTCCTCGAATTTTATGGGTAGGTGATTTGAATGTGTACTAGTACGAGCTCCACTAATTCTCTTAAGTTAAAATTCAAACACCATATAGCTTCCTCGATATTCCCAGGTTGGTAACGAAGTTTTAACTTACTTATCCGGTCTCGGACAACCCCGGGGAGTCAGGGACCTTACAAAACGAAGATAACATATTTCGCCAACCAGTTCGATCTTTTGCTTTATTTCTCCAGTTGGCAATACCAAGTGTACGCAGGGATTCGTCAACCTGATCCCTCCAGCGGAGTTTTGGTCTTCCTATTTTTCGTCTTCCTTCGAGTTCGGTTTCGAAAACCCTTCGCGCTGGTTCATCTTCAACCATTCTACTGACATGGCCTAGCCAGCGCAATCGCATTATCTTGATCCGCTTAACTATGTCAATGTCAGGATAAAGCTCATACAGCTCATGACTCATTCGTCGCCGATACTCGCCGTTGTGCACTATAGGGCCATAAATTTTTCGGAGTATTTTTCTCTCGAAGACTCCTACAGATGTTTCGTCTGCTTGCGATAGGACCCAGAATTCTGCGCCATTAAGCAAGACAGGTTGAATGAGAGTCTGGTACAGCTGGACTTTTGTTACTCGAGAGAGGGCTTTATCTCTAAAGTGCTTGCTTAGCCCAAAATAACATCTATTCGCAAGCACAATTCTCCGCTTGATCTCAAGGCTGACGTTGTTGTTTTTGTTCACGGCAGATCCGAGGTATATAAATTTGTCCACTACCTCGAAGTTATAACGGTTATCAACGTTCACGCTTTGGTCTAATCGCGTGGAGGCCCTGTTCGTTGAAACCATTAATTTTGTCTTCTCCTAATTTACCGTCAGACCCACTTTTGCTGACTCCTTCTCAATTCTCGAAAAAACCGCAGTAACTTCTCTAATTGTGCGCCCAATGATATCTATATCATCAGCATACGCGAGCAGCATGTGACTTTTGCTGCTGATGGTTTTATTCATGTTGACTGCAGCTTTTCTCATAATGATCTCCATTAAGATGTTAAAGAGATCGCACGATAGGGTGTCGCCTTGCCTGAGGCCCCGCTTAGTTTCGAAAGGTTCGGTAAGATCCTTATCAACTTTCACTGCGTTTTTGGTGTTCGTCAAGGTCATCCTGCAAAGGCGTATGAGTTTTGCAGGAATACCAAGCTCAGACATTGCTTCATAGAGTTTCTCCCGTATCGTACTATCGAAGGCCGCCTTATAATCGATAAATAGATGATAGGTGTCGATTTGTTTTTCGTGTTTCTTCTCCAGGATTTGGCGTAGCGTGAAAATCTGGTCAGTTGTCGATTTTCCAGGCCTAAAGCCACAGCGATAATTCAGGTCAGCGATAATTGGTCTTAGTCTTTCGCACATTATACTTGATGGTACCTTATATGCTATGGATAAAAGGCTTATTCCACGGTAGTTGGTACAGATACTCGGGTCACCTTTTTTAAATATGGGACATCATCATCATCTAACCAAATTTTGCGAATGAGCTGATACATGCACCTTATCAGCTCATCGCCGCCAGCCTTAAACAGCCCCGCCGATAATCCATCGGCTTCTGCGGCTTTGTTGTTCTTAAGCCGGGCAATAGCTGTTCTGACCTCGTCTTGGTTAGGAGGGGGGCAATCGACGTCGTCGTCCATATTGTGATCGATTGTCCCATCGTCATTGGATATCTCAGGTACTAGTAGCGCGGAGAAATGCTCTCTCCATATTCCCAACATGCTCTGGTTGTTGCGGCAGTTTTTATAGAGTCGGAAATGGGTTTCCACTTCGCATCAGGATCGTCATCGGGAGGGGGTGGGTTCTGTGCCAAAAGTTGAGATAGCTTCCTTGATTAGGCTGTGGCTACCTCTGGTAATTGCAGCTTTCCGATGGCCAGCTTCCTCTGCGTCTGGTTTCGTACGATTTTCGCTCTACTTAATCTTGTGCGAACCTTTGCTGCTACCAGGAAGTGATCAGAATCGATGTTAGCTCCTCTGATCACTCGTACGTCCATTACACTGGATGAGTGCCTTCCATCAATTACCACGTGATCAATTTGGTTCTTAGTTCTTTGATCAGGGGATACCCAAGTAGCCTTGTGGATATCTTTATGCTGGAATCTTGTACCACTAATGACCATGTTTTTTGCCGCGGCAAAGTCAATCAGTCTCATACCGTTGTCGGAACTGTCAGCATGTAGACTGAAATTGCCAATAGTTGGATTAAACACATTCTCCCTTCCTACATTGGCATTAAAATCTCCTAGTACAATCTTAATGTCATGGCCAGGGCAACGGTCATACGTTTCCTCTAGGAGCTCATAGAATATGTCTTTGGCATCATCATCTTTCTCTTCTGTCGGGGCATGCACACAAATTAGGGAAATATACAAATATTTTGCTTTTATGCGGATTGTGGCTATTCGTTCACTCACAGGATTGAACCTAGAGACTAGATGTCGCAGTCTTTTGCCAACTACAAATCCGCAACCAAATTCATGTTTTTTTTTCATGGCAACTGTAGTATACATATATCGCAGTTTCTTTTTCTTGTGCAGCCATGTCCTGTCCATCGCATTTCCTGGATGGCGGTAATGTCAGCCTTATAACTTTCGAGGACATCTGCCTGTTGGATACTTGCACCGGAGCTATATAGAGTTCTTACATTCCAAGTGCATATCCGTAAATCGTGGTCCTTATAACGTCGTCAACAAATAGGGGTTGTTTATGTTTTCTGTTTCGTTTTTGTATTTTCACTGCCATTATGAACGGTGGCGGGAGGCAAACCCAGTCCACCGGGTTTTTGCATTTTACCTACAGCCAGGATATTTGATTGCAGCCGCCCATTATGGATCAGACGCTGACCAGGATGCGATATGTTGAACCTGGATTTTCTTCTTTTAGTTTCTATCCGCCGTTGGCCCGTATGTTTGGCTCATCCGCCTTCTAAGGACAAAAGAATATGCCCGATTGTTTGATGAGCTTCAGTGACATCAGTCACCTACTAAACCTGATTTGATGCTAATTGTTTCGCCTTCTCACTCTAGCTAGCTAACGGAGGTTTCCGAAAAGCCATTGCCCAGGACATACTGCGTGGAAGTAATGAGCTGCTTGGACTGCCCCATGAAGGAATCATTTCTGGCCACTCCCAAGTGAATGGCAATCAGAAACTTTCCACCTCCACGGACAGTCCCATGCCCAAAAGTTTTAACTAATAATTCGTATTTATCGTTTACCCCAATTATAGATATTAATAATAGTGTGAATGACTTATTGTAGAGAGGGTAATTAAAAATAGTGTATTGAGTTCATACATGATTAACAAAAATTTTAAAATCAGTCCTGGTACAGGATTCCATCATTTAATTGAAGGATATGTTGCCGGAACAGTTGTCTGTTCCAACTATCGCGGTATCAGTCTTTTATCCATCGCGTATAAGGTCTTCTCGAGCGTATTATGTGAAAGACTAAAACCAATTATTGAAAACCTGATTGGACCTTATCAGTGTGGTTTTAGACCAGGCAAGTCCACGACTGACCAAATATTCACGCTGCGCCAAATCCTTGAAAAGACCCACGAAAAGCAAATCGATACATACCACCTTTTTGTCGATTACAAAGCTGCTTTCGATAGCCCCATACGGGGAAAACTGTACGAAGCTATGTCTGAACTTGGTATTCCGGTAAAACTGATCCGCATCTGTAGAATGACGCTGACCAACACCAAATCAGCAGTGAAAGTGGGGAAACCCCTCACTGAACCATTCTGTACCAAGCGAGGACTTAGACAAGGCGACACACTTTCGTGCAATCTCTTTCACATCTTAATGGAGATAATAATGAGAAAGGCTGCAGTAAATACGAACAAGACCATTAACACGAAAAGCCATATGTTGCTGGCGTATGCTGACGACATAGACATCATTGGGCGGAATTTGCGAGAGGTTACTGCAGTATTTTCAAGAATCGAAAAGGAATCAGCGAAGGTGGGTCTTGCTGTTAATGAGGGCAATATAAAATTGATGGTGTCAACGACTAGAGAAACCTCTCGACTTGGTCCGCACGTTGACAACCGATTTAATACTGAAGTGGTAGATGAATTTGTTTACCTTGGAACCGCCTTGAACAAGGACCACAACGTCAGCCTGGAAATAGATAGGAGAATTGTGCTTGCAAACAGATGCTATTTTGGGCTCAGCAAGCAACTTCGGTCATATCGCAAGCGGATGAGAAACACCTGGGAGTTTTCGAGAGAAAAATTCTCCGTAAAATATATGGTCCTATTAGGGAAAACGGCGAGTACCGACGTCCCTGGAACGCAGAGCTATATAATCTATATTCTGACGTGGACATAGCTAGACGAATCAAATTGGGCCAATTGCGTTGGCTAGGTCATGTTATCAGAATGGATGAAGATGAGCCAGCGCGGAAGGATTTCGATAACGTACCCGATGGAAGCAGGAAAAGAGGACGACCAAGACTCCGCTGGAAAGACCAGGCAGAAGAATCCCTCCGTATCCTTGCTGTTAGCAACTGGCGATAAAAGGCGAGGGATAGAGCCAGTTGGAAGAATATGTTGAAATTTGTTTGTTTAATTAATATGTGTGAGACGTCTGACCTCATGAGGTTGTAAAATAGTCAATAAAAGTAATATGTCGGATATTGCGGTTTCATTGCAGGTTAAAATATTTCCTTATCAGGATTAAGTTACTTTGGGTCTCCCTTATAAGTGGATTCCTTTTTCTTTCAACTTCAATATCTATAATTGGGTTATGATATGAACTATGGATCCCCATGAACCATACCTATTGGCAAAGACGCCTTTATTTATAATTAAGAAAGTAAATAATCTCGTTGCCACTCACCGCATATAAAGGTATAATAAATTCTGCGATTTCGGTCTATAACAAACAGGCAGGAAAATACGTTGACCACCCACAGGGATATGCCACACGGCCCTTTGTAAGCAGTGACAAATAATATTCTTCCGACAGCAAAAATAAAATAACACCATTTAAATTTCCAATTTTTTATTTCGCTGCTATCGGGTTAAAATTTTTATTTGAATTGAAAATTTTACTTCAGAAAAATTGCAAGACGATAGCCTCCTACACCTAAATATTAATAAAAATTTTACTTGTAGTAGATCACAATCTCTGTTCTGACCACCTTAAATTTCTTTCGATGACGGTCACGTCACTTAGTGACGGCAACACTGGTGTAATTAGCCATGGAAAGGCTTCTCAAAGAACTGTTCGGAATCGGTGTAAAACTGTAGATCCAAATCAGTGATTGTAAAACTTGCAAGCGAACAGTTCACTGATTGTGAAACTATCTCCCCAGTCCCTCCAACAGCCTTAATTCCGTGACAACAGTCGAATTTACGGTTGCTACAACCTCTTTTCAAATAATTAGTTCTGTGACTGTAGGAGAAGGGTCTGCCAACAGTAGGCCCATGGAGTAAAAGTGATATACTTATAGAAATACTTTCTCGCACATCTGACGTTTCATTCCACACTATTCGTCGTTAGGTAGGTGTCAAGGAGACATATTCGACACAAATTAACATACACCAGGTGTAATTACAGGAACTGTTGACTTAACTCTTTCAAGTCGTTTTGGTAGGGAATTGTGAAATTTAAATGTATTTTCCACATTTTTTGTTGACTTTTATTGTTGGCATACATTTGTGTTGGTTGTATTTCACACAACATTTTCCCACTCAAATTCAAAATGCCGTTGCTGTTGCCTTGATGGATGTTTAGCGTGATTAGATAGCGAAATAGAATAGCCAGTTTGAGGGTTTAAATATTTTAAAAAATGGTGATCTCTTGATTTTAAAATAGGTACATACTATATTTATATAGATTACGAGTCCTTTTTTTTAAATAGTTGAGATTTTTAACTTTAAATGCAAAATGTGTCCTACATCTGAATGTTTTTAAACGAAAGTTGGATATTTTAGTTCGTCCTCTATCTGAAATTTCAGATTAAGAAAAATAAATAATAAACCAAACCGAAATTATTCCTAAATGTATTATTTGGTAATAAATAAAAAAATAAATGGTTTCCCATTACATCCCATGAAGGGACTGGGGAGAACTTCTCACAATCACTGAGCTGTGCGCTTTCCAGTTTTCACTCACGAAATTTTATTTTTTTTGAAGGTGGTCAGAGCCGGGTTCGAACCCAGGATCTCATATACAAGAGCCGCGCACACTAACCATTGCACCACCGACGGTCACGGTATTTGGTAATCTTCGTTAAAAAAAAATAATCGTCTTCATCATTTTCCTCAGCCTGTAATATGTGTTTACTCCACCAACAACTTTCAACAAGTATTGCCGAAAGTATACCTGCGTACATTTGTGTAGGAGAAAACCGAGGAGAAAAATAAATTTTTAAAGTTTTTGTACTTATTATAGTCCCCTACCGTCCGTTGATGTTTCGATTCCTAGTGTATTTTGGCAAAAAATAAATATTTTTTTGGGTCGCTATGGCTTATCCGACGTGCCATGATGAGCATAATTGGAAAAATATTGTCAGAGCATTTTTTGCCGCGGCATTTTGAAGTCTTGATAAAGTAAATTTTAAACGGCTGTATATTTGGTTAGAATAGTCCTGCCAAAACACTTCCGAGTAGTACTGGCAAATCACGGTTTCAGTTCATTTCTGCCTGTGTATATGCCTTACACTTTGTTTTTTGGAACCTATTGAATATCAGTACACATTTTGATGTAATATTATATCTATATATATAAAAGAATAACGTTACTGACTGACTGACTCAACATCGCCCAGCCCTAACCTCTGGAACTAGGGACTTGCAATTTGGCATGGAGGTCCATCCTCTAGCGCTGACGTCCGCTAACACGGGATTTTTGGAAATTCCTACGGGGAGGGGCAAAAAGCGGAAAAGTCTCTCCCATGGCGGCCTGCCCAAACACCTTTGGCTAAAAGCCGATAACGAAGTATCGGGTTTTTCAGCTAGTCTACCATATAATGTAAACATATCAACAATTAAAAATAATATCAAATTGTGTTTACAAAGTTAAACAAAAACCGATTATATACATATAGTTATCTCTGAAATTTTGTTTAGTTAAAACTACTTAGTAGGGACATAAATATTGTTACTAAATTGAACATACCCATTAGAATAGTAAAGTTGAACATACCCCTTTATTATCATATGGTTTTTGAAAGTTAACCTCTATCGAGTTAGTCAGTTACGGGAATTGGAAATTGTGTCAGCTTTCACAATGGAGTGGTCAGATAAGGAATCCCGTATGGCAGTTTCAATACTTTTTAAGTGTTGAAAAAAAATCGATATTTTCAAAACGCTCCGCCCGCTTGGCACTAGTCGCATGTTCGTCTGCAGGCGCATACAATTGTACGAGGAGACTGGAGGTATAAATGACCGCCCCCGGTCGGGCCGCCCACGTACCGTTCGGACACAGCAAGTCGTCAAAGCAAGAATTCAACGAAATGCTCTTCGGAAACAAAAAATCTTGGCCCGTGAGATGAAAAGCACGCAAATGTCCATGAGTCGAATTATTAAAATAGTCTTAAGACTTGGAGCTTTCAAACGGCGTACAGGACATTTGTTGACTGCAACTATAAAAAAAATCCAAACGTCTTTTGGAGAACTACGTTGATAACTTGCATAGAAAAATCTTGTTTACGGATGAAAAAATTTTTACCGTAAAAGTAAAATTTAACAAACAAACTCATAGGGTTTATGCACGATCATCTAACGGAGCATCTGAGCTCATCTCACGTGTCGGGATTGAGATTCATGGCGGAATGAGATATCGAAAATGGGGATTGTTGGTCAGGTTAGTTATACGTATAGTTAAACAAGAGTTATATATTTCCATTGAAACTAGCAGATGTAACTATTGATTAGCGTCAACTGTAGGATAACCAGAGATGGGTAAATTGAATTCAATTTTTGTTTGTTACAATGAAGACTAGACGCGATCAGACATTTTAGTTTGCACATTATACTTATATATTTTCTTGCTTCCACTACTCATAATTTCCATTTTGGTTTATAAAATCGTATGGCATTTGAATTCGAATTCTGTGAGAACTATCAAGGAAGAAATAGTGTATTTCAGCGATGGGGCCTTTTCGGAAATGCATCACTGCTCTCCATCTGATGCGCAGCACGTTCGTAAAGCAACATCTGGCACATTTGCAGATGTTAATATTCGAAAATGCAGCACTGATTCAATTGATGCACAAAGAATCATCAAACACGCATCACAAAAATGGCTGACGCAACGAATGAGTAAATTTGAAAAGAGAAAGAGTTACGTGTCGGGAAGTAAAAATATATATGTACATATATGTTTCATAGGGCGGGGTCGTAAGATAAATTTAATTTTATTTGTTTTATCATTCAAATCAAGAATTACATTTATTATAATTTCCATTTTTGAGTTTGTAATTGTTAACAAAATTACCAACTAAAAAGTATCTGTATCTACTCTTATATGCGCATCAGATGTAGAGCAGTGATGCATTTCCGGATAGGTCCATGTTGTTCGTAGACCTTTTCATTAGGTACAAACATAATTTTTAATACACATCAAAGACTATTATCAAAATTGATAAGATTTTCAATGTTAATTTTTAAAGCATGACTCTTATGATTTTAGCATGATGTTGCGCCGCATTCCATTTTACAGCATTTTCATTTTAATTTTAATGAATAAATTTCATTATTTTCGTAGCTTACTGTTTAATTTATAAAATATTTGCCGACATATATTAATTTGTATTTTATTTTTGTTTTTTTCTTATTCAAGCAGGATATGATACTTTACCAATAGACTCTATGCAGGGTCTAGAAATCAGCAGTCCCGTAGGAGGCGGTGGCGGTGGTGGTGCCCCACCCAGTGCTGCACCAACTTCACCATATTCCATGGACATGGATGTTGGTGAAATTGATGCTGGCGCATTGAATTTCGACTTAGATGCTATGCCAACACCACCAAATGACAACAACAATTTAGCTGCTTGGTATGATACTGATTGTTAAGGGAAGAATGAAGGAGCAAAATAATCATTTCTACGATGGAGTTACTTACGTGTATCGCAAAAATAAGTATGCAGCTGTATAACGTATACATTTTATTAAAAAAAGTCTATCAGTAATTTAAAACAGCAATAAAAACAAACGAAGTGTTCAATATTAATTAAAAAAAAGTTGGAAATATCAATATTCGTGTATTTGTAAAATTGTATTAGATAAAACTCAAAAGGAACGATATTAACATCACAAAAGTTCGTATGCAGTACATATGGTATTTTGATTTGTATTAAAGATGCATGTGGTGACACATTTACCATATTTTAAGAAATCAGTATTTAGTAGGCTATCCCTTATATTTTATAACTTTTTGAAGTCGTGATTGCATTGAATCCCCAAATGTTGGGTCAGAGAACTTAGAATTTTCAACCACTCTTCCACAATAGCATTTTTGAGATCATTTCTCACTTTTATCTCCCATTTTCGTATTTAGCGACCAACATGATCCCAAAGTTACTCTATGGGATTGACACCTGTCGGTTGAGGATCAACCTCAGATGCTTGCGAAAATCCCTTGGCTGCGAAACAATTTGCGACGCCCCGATCATGGCTTATTTTTCGGAACCCTCAGACTTTAATTTTTCTGGTACTTTTTGTACAGTATCTTTTCTTTGTACAATTTTACTTTCTTTGTACAATTTTATTATCAGATCCTTCAAATATTAAGACAGTTCCATTGCCATTGCAACAAAAATTGATTTTAATTACTCAGATAATTTTTTTGCAGTTTTCAGCTTTTATAGATTCATTAAAATCCAGAAAGAGAGAAATTTTCTTCATTAAAGTCAATTAACGAATAGATGATCATTCATCGCATACTTACTTTTGTGACAAAAATATTGACATTTTCTAGGAAACGTCTCCACAAAAGTTAACAGGATCATATTGAACACTTGGAATTTTTGTTTTTGTAACAAATATTGTAACCTGTGTTGACAACTAGTATAGAAATTTGAGTATGATAAAAGCAAAGGACGAATAAATAGGATATTCACTCAAATTACAAAGTGTATACTTATTTTTGTGATACACTGTATATGCATTTTTGTCTTAAATAGTTATAAAGGAAAATCAAAATAGGTGTACATTATATGAGAATGTACACAAAACTCACCACACCCCCATTCAACAACAATCTTAAAAATCAAGATTTATTTTTTTTTATACATTTAAAAAACTAAAACAAAAAAGTCTTCTAAGGGCTGTTGCAGCTGCTGATTTTGATTTAAGAATAAATTTTTAATATTATAAAAAAAACAAACACGTTTATTGCATACATACGAAGAACATAAAGAGGAAATACAATACCAACAAAAATCATAATGCGAACCATGTTCTAATTAGTAATTACAATATAAATACACATTTATATTTTATTTTTATGTTTTCTTCCTTCGATTTTATGAAAAAAAAAAAACAATTCGAATTATATGACAAAACATTTTACATGCATATATACCCTATTATTTTGTAGTATTAAATATAAATATAAGATTCCACATAATTTTTTTTTATGTGGAAGACAAAATTATTTTTTTTGGATTTTGTTTTATTATATTTGGTTTTGCACACACACAGTGTTGTCTCATCAACCCGCGCATAGTGACAGAACGAAGAAAAATTAACCTGGTTGTTGTATTAAGAATTGTGGCTAATAACTTACGGCAAAAAACTAACTACGAGCCTCTTTGGAAATGCATCACTACTCCTCTGCATCTGATGCGCAGCACGTTCGTAAAGGCAACATACATCTGACAACTATGCAGGTGTTTTGAGTTGTTAATTGCAAACAAAAATCGCAACAAATAAGTATCTGCATCAGCTGACGCATTTCCGAATAGGTCCTACACCTTTTTCTATGCCATACATTTATTTGCAACTTCAAAATTAAAAAAAGCAGTCAGTTTTGAAATCAGACTGGTAGTTTTCTGCTATCGCTCACAGTGTGTAGAAATTTCATTCCTTACATTTTTTATTTTGAATATTTATTAATGGAAATTCGAGATGAAATCCATCACACACTACAGCAGACGTAGGAAATATATTCTAATGAAAAATGAAACATTTTGTGGTATATTGGTCATTTACTTTAATCGAATTTTAATCAACTTTAACAACAAAACTGAACAAATCCAGTACCGTCTTATCTATATTACCCGTTGATACATATTCGAATTATCAAAGAAAAGATTAGGGTTATTGTCACCTATTGAATGGAAGAAAGTAAATCCCGATTAAATCGAAGAATTTTGTTCTTGCATTAGAATTTTCTTTGATATTAATATTTAGAAATCACTTAAGAAAGTAAATACCAACAGCCCCAACGTTTTAAAGTAATAAAAAATGTTTCACTTTCAATTGGAAAATTAGAATGTTAAAATTAAAGAAAAATTGTCTAGTTATGCCACACAAATGTATTAATCGATTTACACTGTTATATTCGAAGTTGTTTCTCTCAGTCATGTTCGGACTTAAGACTCGGGTTAAATTTTTATTATTTTTTACATTTTGATTAAAATTTAAAAATGTTAGAATTTAGTCTGAGTCCGAAGTTTACACTAAACTAGGAAGGGAGGCGTTACACATTTCTTTGTGAAAAATTATGTTTTTCCTAAAATTTGAGCGTAAATAAGAGGAATAATGCATAAATAATATTTTAGCCCAAGGTATGGTACGTTTAATTTGGACTCTTAATACCGATAAGGAAACTTCAAGATGGATATACTTGATTGAGCAAAAATCACGTTTCGTCAATGGCCAAACATGGAAAGCAACCTTACTTTTAGTACGACCAAATGTTTTTTTAAGGAAATAAAAATACAATTAAATCTTGCACACGTCTTCTTTAACATAAACTACTTGATTGATACGAAACATGCAATTGAAATTCATTAATGAAAGCAAAGATTTAAAGACGGCGATGATGATAAAGATTATACATATTTAAAAAACATTTTATCGAATTTATTAAAAAAAAAAATATTAAATTTAAAACAACATATATGAAATTAAGAAAAAAAAATGTTTTTAAATGTTACTTAAAACATAGATGCGGATTATACATGGTACCCAAAATCTTACGAATCAGAAAAATTATATACATATATTGAAAAGTAAAATAAACACGTTTTTAAAATAACATTGGAACATGTATTTGATTGAAAATTCCCGATGACATACCGTAATGAAAATTGCAATACTATAATATAACAAAGACACGTATCAAAATGATCAAATATAAGAAGTCATTAATTTATAATAACAACAATAATTACGTAAAATAAAACTTGTATTAACAGAAAATATCAATAAAAGGATAAATTACATGAGAATTGTTGACAAGCTCATTTTTAATCTGCCGCACAAAAATAATCGTAGGTAACGTAGATCTTTCTATTTCTAAATAGAAAGGGAAAACTTTGTTTGGTTTGCGAAATCCCATATTTTTATTAGTTTATGGAACTTCTCGCCGAAAAATACTTACTTATTCTCCTATTGTATCCCCAGAATGAACAGAGGAGAACTTCTCACTATCAGTGATCTGTGCGCTTCCATTGATCATAACCTACAGTTTTACACTGAATCTGAATTTTTTCATAAAAAGAAAACGTTTTGTTGCCAATATGTATCTATTCGAATTACAAATTTTCGATTTCACAGTGGATTATCGAATAAGTGCAACTCGACTATGAACGTCGAAAGTATTAGTTTTTTCTTATTTATATTCGCTTAATACCCGTTAAAAAATAAAATGCTGGTAACTCTGCAACAATAATTTTCCGTTTATAAAGCGTCTGTTCGTAAATGCGTCACTGCTCTGCATCTGAATTTTCATACCTTATGAAATTTTATTTAAATATGGTTGGAATTTCTATAGTTAGATAGAATAACATCATCAGAAAACTGTTCGTGTATTGAAATGTTCCACGAAGAGAGTAAGAGAGCGAGCAGAGAAACGACAACGAAAGCAACTATTGTATAGAGAAGAAAATTTACTCACGGAGTGGAATGCCAACAAAGAAAACGAGTGAAGCGTGTCTCTTCGTTGAATATTTAAATACACGAGCAGTTTTCTGATGATGTTAATGTATCTAACTATAGAAATTCCAACCACATTTAAATAAAATTACATAAAGTATGAAATAATCAAGTTATGACGCGGGAAAGAAATGCGTTTGAGTGAATCCCGTCGGCTTTTTGGTTCTCTTCTACTAGGGTTGCCAAATTGTGCCGGTTTTTTCTTCTCTACTTGTACATCCTTTTTGGCATCTGATGCGCAGCTCATTCGTTAATGCAAACTGTAGCAACTTAGCACGTGTCATTGTTCGTAAATGCAACACTGCAAAATATGATGCGCAAACTTTCTGGAAATTTGCATCATAAAAATGTATGATGATGCACAGAAAGTTTTGTTCATTTTTTAATTTGTTTCATTTCATTTATTGTTTACCCCACCACCAACACTATTTTGAAGCTCACGTCGCGTTATAAATGGCTGTTATTGGTTTAAACCGTTAGCCGATTTTGTCGACTGGTCCGATTTGACCCACTGATCCAATTTTAAAGGTTCCGTTTTTTTCAAAAACATCCCAAATTTGTACAAAACCAATAGCCGGCAACTTAATTTTTCCCTTGTGCCGCCGTCTTCGATATTTGGTCTCGGCGCAGAGCTTGTCCAAGCACGGAGTTGCCACCTGAAATGTAAATTTAGTGCCTAATCATGTAAATCACTTTCACATTCATGGCTGTACAATGGAGAAGAAATTTTATTTTATCTATATATCACAACCAATACAACAAGAGTAAATCTTATATTTAAAGTATTGGCCTATTAAATTTTATGTAAATGTGCCATATACTACAGCTGCCACTAGAAATAGCATCAATTTGTTGTGGATCTGTAGTTGACAAAAGACTGCGACATCTGGTCTCAAAGTTCAACCCCGTGGGTGAAGGTATAGCCACCACATTAAAGCGAAATACTTTAATACTTTAACATATATGATCGCATAGGGGAAGCATACGACCGCTGCCCTGGAAAATGTGTTCGAACCAACTATCGGTAAATTCAGTCTACGCGCCATGACGTCCGATAACGGTATGAGACTGTTCAATTTTGCCCCGGCGGAGAACATGGTTATCAGTAGTACGAGATTCCAACATAAAGACATCCGCTAGGATATTTGGATATTCCATGATCAGCAGACGAAAAATTAGATTGATCACCTGGTAATTGGAGGAAGGAACTCTACTAGTGTAATGGGCGTACGTTTGATTCGAGGAGCTAATATCGATTCGGATCACTACCTGGTTGCAGCAAATGTTCGCACAAGATAAAAGAGGGCGAAAGTCGTATGAATCCAGATATATAGAAAGTTGGACAGTTGGAAAGTTCACCCAGCAACTGGCGCAGAACACACCCCCGACTCATGATCCTGAAGCGTAGTGGAAGTACATTTCACACTCTAAGGCCCAATTTTTGACTGGTTATTTAAATTGGTAATCAGTTGGTTTTGATTTATGTTTGATCTGACTTTAAATACGAAAAGAGCTTTTCAGTGCTTTGTCAAATAATCTTACTACCATGTGGCAAATGCTACGAAAAATAACCCGTATTCATACATTTATCGGCTAATCGTTACAATGCATCAAACTGACACCATTTGCAAAAGAAAAGTGAAGTGATAAAAATACAAAATATTTAATGAAATTGAAAAATATTTGAGCAGCAATAAAGTTCTAACTGCATTGGGAGTTAAATGATACGTTTTTGTTGTTATTTCAACTAGGATGGTGATTACAATTGTTCACATTAACAATAGGTCTGTCTGCGTACTGATAATTTGTAACAATTTGTACAAATTGTTACTGGATGTTGTCTGTGTACACCAAAAGCCAGTAACGAGAGAGTAAGAGAGAGTTTATTTTGACAGTTCGATGATAGAGAACTTACAAGTTTTTACTGGAGAAATTTTTGCCAGTAAGAATTTGCAAGTTCGAACAGCTGTTTTGAATCATATGTTTTATGTAAACAAACAAAATAAAGTTGAAATTGAACAATGGCAGAAGTAAGTATTTTGAGAATTGTGTTGTTTTTTAACGTTTATGTGCAATTATTATAAATAAAATGTTGTTGCATTTTCGTTTGGGGAAAAGACAATTGCGTCGTAGCTTTCTGTCCCTGCCATTTGAAGTGCTACAGCTTGCCTGTATTGTTCATCTGCAACGGAAAAATATATTTCCAAATATTTAATTTGTAACATCATTATACTTACCATCTTGAACCCTCTTAAATGTTCCTTGCGAGCACTGCACATTGAGTTGTCTATCGCTACTCATTTTCAATTCAGTACTTTTGTTGTCTTTTAAGTTGTTTACATTGCTGATTTTAATTTCTTGCAAATTTTTACTGGATGTCGTCTGTGTACTTTTTGTGATATTTTCTACTGAGAGAGTAACATTTTTTTTACTCCCCCAAAAAAGTTACTGGATATTTCTTTTCTGTCAAAATCATATGGTCACTTGATTATAGTTTAAATGCCCAACTTTGGCTGTTTAAACAGCAATCAACTATTAATCTAAAAAATTAATTCAGAGTTCAAATTATGTTTGATCGTTGGTCAAAGATGATTTTCCACTCAAAAATTAGGTCTCAGAAGACTGCTGCAGAGACCGTACTTGGTTGTGGAAACCCGCTACACGACAACCATGGTACGATGAAGAGTGTCGCATGCCAAGTGATGAAAACAACGCTTCACATATGGCAATGCTTCAATTAGTTAGGTCGTTAGTTGCAACGCGAGCCGAGACGTAGCTGTATAGGAAGAAGGGGAGAGGGGAAACCCATTTATATAGGGGGGAAAAATGGTTGTGGAGAAAGCGCGACAGCGAGCAAATTGAATCTTACGGAAAGAAGAATGGGGCCCATAAATTCTGCCGAAATGCACAAGGTCAAATCAACGGTCACGAATCATGGGCCTCGTTTTGTAAATATAAACACAGGAATCTTGTCGCAGATGTGCAGAGTATGTTGGGAATATAGAGAGATCACTTCTCTGCTTTACACAGAGCAATATACATAGAGTCAACCAGAATGAAAGGGTGGAGAAGTCAATTTACTCACGGAGTGGAATGTCAACAAAGAAAATTAATGGAGCGTCTCATTTCTCTGCTCTCTCTCTTACTCTCTTCGTTGAATATTTCACTAAACGAGCAGTTTTTTGATGATGTTATTCTATCTAACTATAGAAATCAATACCATGTTTCAATAAAACAATAAAAAAAGTATGAAATAATCAAGTTATGACACGAGACTTTCCAAGAAAGTCACCGGAAAAGTTGGACAACCCATGCAGAATGAGGCAAAATTTTATTTAAGAAATTTTAAGCAATCTATAAATAATTTTACTCTAACACTTCATTACATTCTGCTTTATTTCAAAAAGACAAATGTATGAAAAACGCATTGAGCAACCCTAAATACTTCCAATTATCTATCGTTATTCTCTTTCTTATTTTATTCTATATGTTTTTCCACTCTAAGGTTGATCAGCTGTGTCATAGAACCCCCTGGCTCTACTTGTCCCAGGAGAATTCAATACAGATGAGTGTGTTGAGCAAATATAGCACCATGACGTCGACTCCCCCTTCTAGACAAAGCGAAGTTAGAAATGGAATTTCCCAGTTTAAGAACAACAAAGCTGCTGGTGCTGATGCTACCCACTGAACTGTTTAAGGCTGACTTGGAAAGGTGCATGCATAAGTTTTAGAAAAGACGATCCGATTATATGTACCAACTATCGTGGAATAAGCCTCCATCGCATACAAGGTCCTCTCGAGCGTAATGTGCGAAAGACTAAAACCGTTTGCTGTAGAGCTTACCAGTGTGGCTTTAGGCCTGGGAAGTCAACTATCGACCAGATGTTCACATTACGACAAATCCTGGAGAAACCCCACAGAAAACCAATCTACACTACCACATCTTTCTAGATTATAGGGCTGCCTTCGATAGCACCATACGGGTAAAACTGTACCAAGCAATGTCTAAGCTTGGTATTCCTGCTGAGCTGACACGCCTTTATAGAATAAATGGTTTCCCATTACATCTCATGAAGGAATTTGGGAGAGCTTCTCACAACCAGTGAGCTGTGCGCTTTATAGTTTTCTACTCATTGAAAGGGACCTACAGTTTTACACCGGTTCCGAACGGTATTTTGAGAAGATTTTTTATGGCTAAGTACTCGATAGTGTCGCCGTCACTAAGCGAGGTGACCGTCGTCGAAAGAAATATTAAGGTGGTCGGAGCAGGGATCGAACCCAGGATCTCCTATACAAGAGGCGCGCAAACTAACCATTGCACCAAGTGTTATAGAATAACACTTACCAACACAAAATCCTCAGTAAAGATTGGTAAAGATACCCGACGAACCATTTAGTACGAGACGAGGACTCAGCTAAGGCGACAACCTACCGTGCGATCTCTTCAACAAATTAATTGAGATCATCGTGAGAAAAGTTGCAATCAATGTAGTGTCCATATATTGATTAGAGTTGACATCACTATTATTATTTTCTGTCTATGTTGATGTTCTCAAAAGTATTACATATTGTCTACTTGTCTACTCAGATGCTTAACATCACATTTCCTTCATTTTATGTATTGTAGTTAAGTCTTCTGAATAAAATCCGTTTATGAAATGTAACGCGTGCGACTTAATATTTTTATCGAGACACAACAGTAATTGGCGACGAGAATAAAAACGGAACGGAAACATCAAATAATCGAATTAGATCAAATTGCGAAAACGTAAAATGGATAAATATGGCGACAGCTATACATAATCAACAGACCGCTACAACGATTACGAGTGCTAACATAATTACGAACTTTGATACGTTCGACTTCAGAAACGAAAATTTCAAAACCTATAAGGAAATGTTGGAACTCTATTTTCGGATTAAGAAAATTTTCGAAGATAAGGACACCTGTGTGAAATTTTTGTTGCAGTATATCGGTGCAAACACATACACACTTCTCACCACCTTAGCGGCACCTAAAACTATATATGAACTCAAGTATTCCGATATAATCCAAATTCTAGAATATCATTTCTGCCCTAAGCGAAATGTACTAGTAGAACAACACAAATTTCTTTACGAAATTCAAAACGAAGAGTTTTGAAGTTTTAAATAAAATTAAAACACTATATGTGAAAAGTATGAAATAATCAAGTTATGACGCGAGAGAGAAATTCGTTTGAGTGAATCGCGTCGAAATTTTTGGTTCTCTTCTACCTAACTTACTTATCCGGTCTCGGACAACCCCGGACAACCCCCCGGACCTTACAAAACGAAGATAACATATTTTGCCAACCAGTCCGATCTTTTGCTTTATTTCTCCTTCCAGCGGAGTCTTGGTCTTCCTATTTTTAGTCTTCCTTCGAGTTCGGTTTAGAAAACCTTTCGTGTTGGTTCGTCTTCATCCATTCTACTGACATGGCCTAGCCAGCGCAATCGCGTTATCTTGATCCGCTTAACTATGTCAATGTCAGGATAAAGCTCATACAGCTCATGATTCATGCGTCGCCGATACTCGCCGTTGTGCACTATAGGGCCATAATTTTTCGGAGTATTTTTCTCTCGAAGACTCCTACAGATGTTTCCTCTGCTTGCGATAGGACCCAGGATTCTGCGCCATAAAGCAAGACAGGTTGAATGAGAGTCTGGTACAGCTGGACTTTTGTTACTCGAGAGAGGGCTTTATCTCTAAAGTGCTTGCTTAGCCCAAAATAATATCTATTCGCAAGCACAATTCTCCGCTTGATCTCAAGGCTGACGTTGTTGTTTTTGTTCACGGCAGATCCGAGGTATATAAATTTGTCCACTACCTCGAAGTTATAACGGTTATCAACGTTCACGCTTTGGTCTAATCGCGTGGAGGCCCTGTTCGTTGAAACCATTAAGTTTGTCTTGTCCTCATTTACCGTCAGACCCACTTTTGCTGACTCCTTCTCAATTCTCGAAAAAACCGCAGTAACTTCTCTAATTGTGCGCCCAATGATATCTATATCATCAGCATACGCGAGCAGCATGTGACTTTTGCTGCTGATGGTTTTATTAATGCTGACTGCAGCTTTTCTCATAATGATCTCCATTAAGATGTTAAAGAGATCACACGATAGGGTGTCGCCTTGCCTGAGGCCCCGCTTAGTTTCGAAAGGTTCGGTAAGATCCTTATCAACTTTCACTGCGTTTTTGGTGTTCGTCAAGGTCATCCTGCAAAGGCGTATGAGTTTTGCAGGAATACCAAGCTCAGACATTGCTTCATAGAGTTTCTCCCGTATCGGACTATCGAATGCCGCTTTATAATCGATAAATAGATGATAGGTGTCGATTTGTTTTTCGTGTTTCTTCTCCAGGATTTGGCGTAGCGTGAAAATCTGGTCAGTTGTCGATTTTCCAGGCCTAAAGCCACAGCGATAATTCAGGTCAGCGATAATTGGTTTTAGTCTTTCGCACATTATACTTGATAGAACCTTATATGCTATGGATAAAAGGCTTATTCCACGGTAGTTGGCACAGATACTCGGGTCACCTTTTTTAAATATGGGACATAGTACACTGAGACTCCAATCGCCGGGCATGCATTCATCTAACCAAATGCACCTTATCAGCTCATCGCCGCCAGCCTTAAACAGCTCCGCCGGTAATCCATCGGCTCCTGCGTCTTTGTTGTTCTTAAGCCGGGCAATAGCTGTTCTGACCTCGTCTTGGTTAGGAGGGGGGCAATCGACGTCGTCGTCCATATTGTGATCGATTGTCCCATCGTCATTGGATATCTCAGGTACTAGTAGCGCGAAGAAATGCTCTCTCCATATTCCCAACATGCTCTGCACATCTGCAGCGAGATTTCCGTCCGTGTCGTTACAGAAGGGGGCCCTGAACCCTGTCCATTAGTTCCGTTTTTAACTTTTTGGTATAATTTTCGGGCTTCGTTCTTCCTTCTGTATGTCTCAATTTCTCACTCTCGCGCTTTCTCCACTGCCGTTTCTTACGCCTAAAGAGACGGTTTACCTCCTTTCTCTTCTCCCTATACATTACATTACCATACGTGCAGCGTTCTGTTCGTCATTTGCAATGCGACACTCTTCATCGTACTACGGTTTATTGCGAAGCGGTTTTCGGAAACCAAGTACGGTTATTGCGGCAGTTTTTATAGAGTCGGTAATGGGTTTCCACTGCGCATCAGGATCGTCATCGGGAGGGGGTGGGTTCTGTGCCAAAAGTTGAGATAGCTTCCTTGATTAGGCTGTGGCTACCTCTGGTAATTGCAGCTTTCCGATGGCCAGCTTCCTCTGCGTCTGGTTTCGTACGATTTTCGCTCTACTTAATCTTGTGCGAACCTTTGCTGCTACCAGGTAGTGATCAGAATCGATGTTAGCTCCTCTGATTACTCGTACGTCCATTACACTGGATGAGTGCCTTCCATCAATTACCACGTGATCAATTTTGTTCTTAGTTCTTTGATCAGGGGATACCCAAGTAGCCTTGTGGATATCTTTATGCTGGAATCTTGTACCACTAATGAGTATGTTTTTTGCCGCGGCAAAGTCAATCAGTCTCATACCGTTGGCGGAACTGTCAGCATGTAGACTGAAATTGCCAATAGTTGGATTAAACACATTCTCCCTTCCTACTTTGGCATTAAAATCTCCTAGTACAATCTTAATGTCATGGCCAGAGCAGCGGTCATACGTTTCCTCTAGGAGCTCATAGAATATGTCTTTGGCATCATCATATTTCTCTTCGGTCGGGGCATGCACACAAATTAGGGAAATATACAAATATTTTGCTTTTATGCGGATTGTGGCTATATGTTCACTCACAGGATTGCACCTAGAGACTAGATGTCGCAGTCTTTTGCCAACTACAAATCCACAACCAATTTCATGTTTTTTTTTCAGGGCAACTGTAGTATATATCGCAGTTTCTTTTTCCTGTGCAGCCATGTCCTGACCATCGCATTTCCTGGATAGCGGTAATGTCAGCCTTATAACTTTCGAGAACATTTGCCAGTTAGATACTTGCACCGGATCTATAAAGAGTCCTTACATTCCAAGTGCATATCCGTAAATCGTGGTCCTTATAACGTTTGCGGGGGTCGTCAACAAATAGGGGTTGTTTATGCTTTCCTCTTCGTTTACGTATTTTCACTGCCATTATGAACGGTGGCGGGAGGCAATCCCAGCCCACCGTGTTTTGCATTTTACCTACTGGCAGGATATTTGATTGCAGCCGCCCATTATGGATCAGACGCTGACCAGGATGCGATATGTTGAACCTGGATTTTCTTCTTTTAGTTTCTATCCGCCGTTGGCCCGTATGTTTGGCTCATCCGCCTTCTAAGGACAAAAGAATATGCCCGATTGTTTGATGAGCTTCAGTGACATCAGTCACCTACTAAACCTGATTTGATCTCTTCTACCAGGGTTGCCAAATTGCGCCAGTTTTTTTTCTCTATTTTTGAACATTCATATAAAGCTCGGTCTCTTGTTCTCTTCCTTGAATATTTCAATACACGAGCAGTTTTCTGATGATGTTATAGTATATAACTATAGAAATTTCAAGCATGCTTTAATAAAATTACATAAAGTTTGTAAAAAGTATGAAATAATCAAGTTATGACGCGAGAGAGAAATGCGTTAGATTGAATCGCGTCGACTTTTTGGGTCTCTTCTACGAGGGTTGCAAAATTGCGCACTTTTCTTCTTCTCTACCTGTACATCCTCTTTGCGAGAGAGAGTCTTCTTCTCTAGCTGTACATCCTGTTTGTTCTTTTAACATAAACACGATCAAGAATTAGACGACCACAAGATGTGTTCAATTTGACAACCCTGGTAAAAGAAAACCAAAAAGTGGTGGCAATTCACTCATACGGATTTCTTTCTCGCTTCATATCTTAATTATTTCATACTTTTTGCATAGTTTATGTAATTTTACTTCAACACGGTTAGAATTTGTATAGTTATATACAATAACACTCTCAAAAAGCTGCTTGTGTATTCAAATATTCAATGAAGAGGGTAAGAGAGAGATAGAGCAGAGGATGGCTAGGATTTCACATATAGAGTAAATCTTACTAGAGAGAAAATTTAACTCATCTGACGATTCCTTTCACACTCTTCGTGATGCGGTCGGTGTGCTATAGAGAAATTTTACGAAAAGTGGCTTACACCAGGTGGAATTACAATAACTTCTAGCTTTACTTTTTCATGTAGTTTTTGGTGCGAAACTGTGAAATTTAAATATGCTTAACACTTTTTTATTGACTGTTATTGTTAGCATAAATTTGTGTTGTATTTAACACCTTAATTTTAACACACAAAACGAAATGCCGTTGTTGTTATTTTGTTCGTTGTTTTGAACCATTGCCTCTATCTGGTTTATTGAAGAAATTCTGGCTTATATGTAGAATAGCCCCACCTCTCGTATCGACCCAAACTTTTTCCACACATAGAACTAGTCGTTTAGAGAAAAGATATATATATTTTTTTTGGCGGTCGCCCATATTTCTCGGATTACGGGTCCCCGAACCTTGAATATATATTCCCCTTATATGCTTAACATTTTCCGGTGGGATATCGTTGGAAAGCTTAGGAAGATTTCTCGAAAACTGCATGCAAAAATTTCATAAACATGCCAAATAATAAAAATTATTTTAAAAAATCGCGCGATTTTCCGTGGTGTCATTCTTTTTTTCGTGGGATGTCCGTAAGTCCATATTAGTCCACTTTTGTGCGTACAGAAACCATGAGATTGGTTATGGTAACCATCCAGAAAAATAATTTTTTTTTAAAAGTATCGAGTGATTTTTCCGATTTTGCCACACATCGACTTAAGGTACAGAGGGAATTTGAACCCCCCTGCCTGAGAGCGGCCGGACGGCCGGGCGACTTAGTGCAATATAAATTTAACGATTTTCCAAAAGTTCTACCACACGGTACGAGCAACATAGGTTCCTGCGAGGTCTACTTTTCCATTTTCTCACATTCTTTACCTTTTCTTTAATTTTGGTTTATTTTTAAAAAATTTTTTCCTGCCCAATGTCCTGAATATTTGGCGCCCTTTCACAATTTCACAAAGAAATCGAGCGATTTTTGTCAAATTAAATAGCTGACCATATGTTGCCAAGTGCCATTGACTGATATCAGACCATGTATGTGGGTAAAATTACACTAGGATTTTTTTCTGTGTAGAAAGTCTGTATTTTAACATTTTTCAACGCAAGTTATCGATTTTGTTTATTTAATATTTTATACTTATTTCGACCCTGTTTACATAAAACAACTGCCAGGTCAGCTCCAAAAAACGATGTAAAAGTAGACAATCAAAATTTCTTCTCACTCAAATGCCAACAAACAAAACAAGTTAAACCCTACTCTCTCTCTTACTCTCTTCATTGAATATTTCAATACACGAGCAGCTTTTTGATAGTGTTATTGTATATAACTATACAAATTCCAACCATGTTGACGTAAAATTACATAAACTATGCAAAAAGTATGAAATAAGCAAGATATGACCCGAGAGATAAATGCGTATGAGTGAACTCCTAGTACTTTTTGGTTCTCTTTTACCAGGGTTGCCAAGTTGCGCACATGTTCTGGTCGTCTAATTGTAAATCGTCTTTGCAGCTCCTACAATTAGTTGGTATCACAAAATCACTCCATATGCCTAACCTTCGACGTCCCGTAACTCCCAAAATAGGGCTCGCCGCCAATTTTTTTAATAAACATTTTTTGTTTACAATAATGTGTTCTACACTCCTTTTTTTCTTTTTGGGAGGGTGGGGCTATAATAGATAAGCTCCGAAATTCTTTTCGACATCCAACGTTTATATCACACCAGGCCAAATGTCATAAATTTGTTGTACAGGAATTAGTCTATGGTTTCACTTGTACTGCTTGTTGGCATTAGTGTTAAGAGCAATTTTGATTATCTACTTCTATATTCACACACTAATGTAAAAAAATAGTAGTATCTACTCCACTTTTCAACACCAGATATTTTATGCAGAAGAGCTCCCATGAGTGCTCCCCAAAAATAATTTCATTACTGAGCTGGATCTCCAAAGTGGTAAGCTGCGTCATCTCTTCAAAACAGAAATTATTTTAATTGTAAAAAGAAAAATTATTGATAAAGTGGAACATTACAAAAATATAAACTCTAGAAAGGTAATAAATTATAATCAGTTACATGATTAATATAAACTGTTAATGAAATCAGAGAAAACTTGTATTTATTCGAACATTCTCGATATTCCGCATTAAAGAAAACTGGAAAAATTATCGCAACGAATCGATATTTTTTTTCACTATAGCTCCCCCACCAAAGCGGAAGAAAAAACTCACCCTTTTCGCAAAGGGATACAAATTTTATCAACCACTGCATTTGGTTAAATAGTAAACAGAGAGTGATTATAGGGGGCATTGCATTTCAAGAAAGAGAGTGAGATAATACAAATCAGCTGTTTTGTGTTTTTGTTTATTTGCAGTTGTGTTAAGATTTGGATTCAGTGAGTCGTAAACAGCAGAAACAAATCAAATTCCAGCAAAATGTCCTATGTAAGTTATTGGGAAGTGGATTTAGTATTACATAACTTTACAATAATTCTTTCCTTTTCATTGTAGCGTATGAAAGCTACAAAATGTCCAACAGACGAATTGTCTTTGACCAACAAGGCCATTGTCAATATTGGTGATTTTCCGGATGATGTTAAGTACGTGTTATCATCGCTGTATTTCTTGTTTTTAAGGGATGTTATTGATTTTTCGCAACATTTCTTTCCTTTCGAAGGTATGCCGATATTTCCCCCGGACCCGGGCAGCATTACATTTTTGCTTTAGAGAAAACTGCTGAAGTGCCACGCGGCCATATTGGCTTCTCTTTAGTTCAACGTAAATGGGCTACACTTTCCATAAATCAAGATATAGATATTCGTCCATATCGCTTTGATGGACACTCAGATGTTATCACAATGGTCTCATTTGAAACCGACTTTTTGCAAAAGAAAACGTAAGTGTCTATGAAGATATTTGTCATTCATACTTTTGATGATAGAATTAGGTCATCCTAGTGGAAGGTATCTTGATTTAGATGTTGTTTTTGTCTGATATTTATTAATCATCATGACTAATATATACACATTAAGCTATTTTATACGATTCAGATATTAAACGTTTAACTCGAACTTAGTATAGTGTAATATGAAACGGATGCAAGTTTTTCAAATGTTTTGTATTCCTTATTTGATTCTTCATGCGAAAGATGTCGATGTTTTGTTTATTTTTTGCTCCATCCAATTTATTGAACAAATGTATAGTATAGACAAAACTAATTTCTGTCGAAACTAAGGGGTTGTAAGCAGCCCAACCGCATAACCAATAAAAATGTTTAGTATAAAACAACAAATGTCCAAGTGTATACAGTCTTGTATAATATATTTGACTTATAAAGGTATATATTCCTTGACTTCCAATCATCATTACTTAGTTTTTCTTGTATTGATCTTGATATAGTTATTTGAAGTTCTTTCAATTTACTAATATTGTTTTCTGACATGCTTCAACTTTTAGTCTGTCTTTTATTTTCAAATTAAGAAGTCAGAGGACATAAGTACCATTTTTTATTATCTTACATTTGGTGTTTTCCATTACTTTCAAGATATATTCCCGCTAGTATATACCTATTAAATGTGTTGATGTCAAAATTGTCCGTTTTCTGTTGGTTATTTACGAAGTTGATCAATTAATGTTAGAATTTTTTTTATATTTTATTATATTTGGCTAGCCAGAAAAGTAATATCCCATTAAAAATTTCTGTTAGAATTCAAGTTGAATTGAACTGGAATTCCAGCAATGTTTTATAATTTCAAGTGTTGAATTCAACTTGAATTACACTTTAATACAATAGCAATCTCAAGCGAAATTAACCCTTGAATTCAAGTTGAACATGAAAGTTTAATCACATTTGAATTCAAGACTTGTATTATAGTTTAATTTAAGTCGAAATAAATAAGATTGTGCGTTGGAACTCAAGCGGGAAATTGTTTTTTAATTCACGCTTTAAAGCGATGAAATTCAAGCTTTATTTCCAGTCAAAATCCGATTTCGAACGAATGCGTTATTAACTTGATATTTATAAATTATAATCAAAATGTATTTGCTTGCTTCTAAAACTTCGCATCTGAGTGAGCAACGCTTCTGATTACATTTTGCACCGTTCAAAGTTTTACGAGATTTTGATTTTTCATTTGAAAACATACATAGATTATTTTTTTCTTTTTTATTTTAACCCTCTAACCGGCGAGCCTGCCTTTAGACGGGGTATATAAATACGTTAATATGCAGCTCTATTTCTGTTTTTTCTGTTCTAACGGGAAATATCAGCAGAGAAACAAACAATTCTCTTGTTGAGAACAATAGCAGCAAGCATTTCTGATTTGATTGCAAACTGTTGAGTGCTAAAGTCATTTTTTTCACAAAGTGTGTAAATTAATTATTTGTGTATCAAGTGGAATTTTGAAAAAAGTATAAAATCCTATTAATTCATAATTTGCGAGTAAAAAAATTATTTTCATACAGGTAAATATATATTCTATCGTGTTCTATGTTTTTAATATGAAGGTTTTACCAAAACTTAGCTTTTAGCCGGTGAAAATTGGACACCGTCTAAAGGCGGACCTGCCGGTTACAAGGAACTTTTGCATACACATTGCTCTAGTTCCTAGTGTTTTTTCGTTTCATTTTTCTGTAACCATTGTTCGGTTTTAAACATTGTAGGAACGAATTAACCATTTGAAAATGTTTTCACAGAGAAAAAGTTCTAATTTTTCAAAATTAAGTGATGAGGAAATTGAAGCACTCATGGCTGAATCAGTGGATGGCGCAGATTCAGAAGACGATTTCGACTTTGACAACGAAAATGATTTGGAGAACCCAGACTTTCAACTACCAAACGTAGACTTTGCCACATTAGAAGAAGAGTGGGATAATGTAGACAACAATGATTTTCTTTCTGATATCATCAATATCTCTCAAAACTCAGAAAAACTTCTGCCAGAAGTGAACAACAACGTGGAGCATTATGAAGAGTCTTTACCATCAAAAACTGGGAAAACAAAAACAAAGAGAGCAAGATCTCCTCTACCAGAAGTTGAAGCTGGAGAAGTGCAGTAGTGTCCAATGCGGGGGGGTTTAGAGGAAATGTAAAAGATATTTCTTCCCAAAACCCAGAGTTCAAAAACATTTTATGGAAAAAAAATCCTTGAACTTGAAAAAAACGATGTAGTTTTTCAAGGAGACAAGGAATTGCCGCAACAATTCAAAGAATTAACCACACCATTCCGTTGCTTTACTTATTTTTTCAACGATGACTTGCTCAATGAAATTGTGTTTCAGGGCAATCTATATGCAAAACAGCAAGATGTTTACACAAATTTTATTCTAACGACGTGTGATTTAAAAAAATATATCGGAATTTTGATTTATATGTCTGTGTACCGGTATCCCAATGTTGAGAGTTACCGGTCCAAACATTCCTTCGAGCCAGTTAGAAACGCAATGACTTCGAAACAGTTTTTTTTAATCAGAAAATATCTGCACTTTAATGATACCACGAAAATGAAAAAACCACAGGAAGCAGGATATGATGAGCTGCATAAAATTCGTCCAATTGTTGACAGACTCAATAAGCAATTTGATGCTGTGCCAAAAACACCTCGGATATGCATTGATGAACAAATGTGTTCAACAAAAATGTTGACAAAATTTCGGCAATATATGCCCGCAAGGCCCCACAAATATGGCATGAAACTATTTGTCCTTTGTGACTCGCATGACTTTTCGTACAAATTTGAAGTATACAAAGGAGCTGGCGATAATGAAGTATTACCCAACACCCCTGAATTAGGAGCAACAGCCAATGTGGTCATAAGACTGTCAAACACAATCCCAGATTTCAAAAATCATATCCTGTACTTCGTTAATTTTAATACCTCTGCCACTTCTGTTTATTTACGGAGCAGAGGAATTTATACATTAGGAACCGTCCGATGTAACAGGATACCCAACTGCAAGGTGACAAAGGAAGTGGAATTAAAAGATAAAGAACGTGGACACTCAGAAGAGTTTGTTGGCGGTGCCTTTGGGGTAGACATTGTTTACTTGATCGCGATCACATCAGAATGAAAACAAAGAAATGGACTTTGCGTTTATTTTATCACCTAATTGATATGGCGTTAGTGAATTCATACCTCCTTTTCCAGCGTATTCATGGTATTGACTCTAAAGATGTTACTCATAAAAAATTGCCAGATTTTCGTATTGAGGTGGCTGATGTACTCTGTCGTTATGAGAACGCTAACGCCAAAAGAGCTGTTGGTAGACCTCAGAGCCAAAGCCCAAAAATACAAAACCCAAAGAAATCGTATGGTCCACCAGATGACATTCGTTTTGATGGAGTTGGACATATGCCTGATATTTTGGACCGAAGTGGTAAAAAAGTATGCAAACTACAGGGATGTAAGTCCGAAACACAAATGTATTGTACTAAATGTAAATTAAATCTATGCTTATCAAACAATAAAAAATGTTTCCAAATTTATCACACAAAACAATAAAAAAACTGAATAAAATTTCAAGTAAAATCATTCCTTAATTAAAATGTTTTATTACGTTACCAGGCAGGTCCGCCTTTTGGCGGTCAACATATTTTCTCACCTGGAAGGTAAGGTTTAAATTTTTTTCATCTTTTAACAATACCGTATGTTTTATTTATCCAAAAACAATCAATAAATAATTTTTTTTAATCGAAAAAAAATTGGCCGGTTAGAGGGTTAATTTATAATTTATAATTAATTTATAAGCTGTTGTTATATCCTCTTGTTGAAATATTTTGATAGATATGTGTATGTATGTAGTTGACAAATATTTTGTTGAAAGCAATTTCTAGTTAGTTAGTTAGTTAGTTAGTTCGAAAAGAGGGGCGTGGTGTTGAGTGTTCAGAAGGAGCACTCTAAACCTTCCCATGTCAGTAAAGACATACACTTAAGCCGCTAAGTTCGACCTGTTGTGCGCTCTAAGATTATCCTACTACTTCACTTCACTATGTCCCTTATAGGAATTCGGTGCTATTCACGAAATTCCTTAGTTTATTCCAGTCCATACCCATAAGTTTGGTCATGTCCGGTATCGTACTATCCGAAAGATATCTGGATCTAGCTTGTGTGAAGGCCGGGCAGTGGCATAAGAAGTGCTCCAACGTCTCATCGTCCTCCATGCATGCCCTGCACTCACTGTTCGCCACTAGTCCAATACGGTATAGGTGGGCTCGTAATCCCGAATGCCCCGTTAAGACTCCCATCATTTTGCCCATTTCGGCTTTTCCCAGTTTCAGCAAACCTTTTGTTCTCGATTCATCTGGGTCTCCCCATAGGATCTTTGTCATCCTGCCTACTGATTCCCGGTTCCACTGGGCTATATGTGCCGACTCCGCCCATTTATTTAACTCAGCCTTCGTCACCCCAAAGGGTTTCGCTCCATCTAGGCTTACCGTTTGGAGTTCCCTGGCTTTCTTTGCCAGGAGGTTCGCTTTCTCGTTGCCGAATACCCCGCTGTGCCCCGGCACCCAGATGATATTGAGTCTGCCGTGCATAGAGTAGTCGTTTATCACCTTCTTACAGTCAAGGACCGTTCTAGATTTTACCGTTTCTGATGATATTGCCTTTATTGCCATTTGGCTATCCGTGAATATATTTGCCTCGGCTGGGATTGTATTATCGCCGAGCCATTTGATACACTCCGTAATCGCCCGAACTTCCGCCTGAAAGTTCGTATTATGATCCGGGAGCCGTAGGTGGGATTCGGTTGCTGGATTTTCAATAAAGAATCCTAGACCCGTTTTTTCTCCTAGCTTTGAGCCATCCGTGTAGCAGTAAGTCCCATTTGGCATTGGTGTCAGGGTCCCATTCTGCCAGGCGTCTCTAGTTGGCGTTAGGGTCACGCAGTTCGCCTTAACCCTTATCTCGGGTATTCGGTCAGATTCACACGTATCCTGAGTGTACCCGACTAAGGCCCCATTTATCCGTTGGTGTTTTGACGTGAGATCCCTGTTGATCCATTCACCTGTAGCTTGTAGGCGTTTTGCCGCAAGGGCAGCCTCGTATTTGATTCTAATCTCGATTGGCTGGATACATAAAATAGTCTCCATGGCTCTTGTCGAGGTTGTCCTTATTGCACCGCTGATACCAATGCAGCACATTCTCTGAACCCTCTGCAGTGTTGCGATGTTACATTTCCTCTCAACTGCCGTCCACCATACTACAGAAGCATATGTTAGTACAGGCCTGATTACGCTTCTGTAGAGCCAGTGTGTCATAGTCGGTTTGAGGCCCCATTTGGACCCTATAGCCCTTCTGCATAGCGACCAGCATCTGTAGGCCTTATTAGCCCTTTCCTCTATGTGGTGCTTCCAATTCAGTTTCCGATCTAGGATTACTCAATTTCTAACTCTTCGACAAAAATATTTGATTTTAAAACTAAATTTGAAATCAATTTTTTCTTTCGACGACGGTCATCTCTCCCCACGGAAAAACCTTCTCAAAATAGCGTTCGGAACCGGTGTAAAACTGGGTTTCAATCAGTGAGTGTAAAACAATAAAGCGCGTAGCTCTCTGATTGTGAGAATCTCTTCCCCGATCCCTCCATGGGATGTTAAGGGAATATATGTGACTTGCTCCACGAAAAGGGACCTCTGCGCCGAAAAGAAGTTATTGAGAAAAACGCGTTTAAAAAAAGCGCTTCGTTGTTCCGTGTTTTGCGCATGGTTATGCAACTCTTCCTTCAATCTGATAATTTTTTCATTTATTTCATTAATTATGTTCATCTTTACAGGTGATTTGTAAAAAAAACTAAGACATAGAAACTTGCGGTTTGCGGCATTTGAAAGAGGGTTTTTTTTTCTATAAGAATCATTCAAAAAGTAAAAAAACAGCAGACAGTTGTCCGAGGCCTTCGGCCACGGACTGTCCCTGCAGGCTGTGTCAGAGACACGGCCATTAAGTTTAACGTAAATACGCCATCCGATAAGACAGAAAACATATATAACAATGAATGATAAACGTCAACTGTCAGCTGCTGTCAAACAGCATCAAGCAGCATTATTAGGTCTGTTTGAGAACTTTTCCAGTAAAAAATATCAAGTAACTTTTACTGGGAGAGTAAGGCTGATTTTACTCTCTAAGTAAAAAATATCGCAAAAAGTAAACGAACGACATCCAGTAAAAAGTATCAAGTAATCAACATTTGTTTGTAAACAGCTGATTCATGTTTTCTTTTTTGCTTTTCGTTTCATTGTTTTCCCTATGTTCAGAGTAATTTGTTGACTTGTTAACACTGCACTTTGTTGGGAATCTAGTTTATTAACAAATTCTATTAAAATGTTCCAACAAATGTATTTTCTTACTTACCTCTGCCATTGTTAAATTTCTTCTTTGTTTTCAAAGTTTTGTTTATTTAAATAAAACAGCTGTTTAAAAACATATGTTCGTACTTGATAATTCTTACTGGCAAAAATTTCTCCAGTAAAAACTTGCAAGTTCTCTATCATTCAACTGTCAAAAATATTCACTCTCTGGCTCTCTCGTTGTTGATTTTATCGAGTAAACGAACACTATCAAGTAAGAAATGTGATAAATTGTACAAATTATCACGTTCTCAAACAGACCTATTATTTTGCTTACTTGGCAGCACTTTCATTTAACATAAAAATGTATGAATTAATTTTTTCATATATTTTTTATAATTATATATCCATGTTAAATTCAAATTCACATTTAACATTTTGTTTCACTTAAATACATAAGTAAATATACGAAATTTCAATATTTCATCAATCACTGAAACAGCAGCATAGTTTGTGTTCACGCTACAAACTCAAACACTCAACCAAACACCACACATATGTTTGAGTGTATGTGTTTAAACAATTTCCATTTGAGAAATTTAAATATTAGGAAGATATCAACCAATATGAAATGTATATCAAACGAAAGATAACATCTTCATTTACCTACAAGAAAAATTTTAAAACAAGTTATCTCGCCGTTTCCTCATAATCAATGAAATAAAGATTACAACAATAACAATCTGACATGACTCCCTATACCGTAAGATAAGACGTATTCTACGCCAAAAAAAATTTCTCGGCGCAGAGGTCCCTTTTCGTGGAGCAGGTCACATATAGTATATATACATACAGTCATGGACATTAAATTAGCACAAATTTTGTTTCAAAAATTTTTTTTACTTCACTCCAAATAAAAAGCTTTATCATAAAAACTTAAGATATGTATTCTTCTTAAAAAAACAAGGAAAATTTTAACAGTTTCCAGTTGTCTGCAAATAAGAGATCAATTAATTATATGCCAGATTGTAGTTGGACGCTAAAATAGCACAAATTAAATTTTTTGAAATTTGAAAAATATTTTTGAGTAATTAATAAATATATTGATGTTTTTAGGTTACCTGGATCATACTTAGTGGAATAATCTTTATTCTCTTATTTTTAGTAATTACGGTTTGATACCTACAGGGCATACTTTTAATCAGAAGGGCGATGAGGATGACACACGCCTCTTTGTTTCATAGAGATTTTAGTAGTAAAGTATTATGAAGGGTACTTAGAAGTAATGGGCTGGGTAGTGAATCTCGGGACGTTAGTATGGATAATACTGTTGATTATGATGTGTTGAATAGAACATTTCTGAGTAATCAGTTAGTCGAGCCTGGTGATGTTAATGACATTTGTCTAGACCATTTAGCTGGGAATAATTTTTCATTCCAATGTATTGACAATGATGATTTGTATGCTGCATTTTCTGCAATCAAACCAAATGCAGATGGTGTGGATGATTTTTCATTGAAGTTTTTCAAAGTAGTACTTTCCATACATTTCTGATTATTTTTTGTATAAGTATATGGTGACTACCATCCTCCTAGCATCTACTTTTCCAGCTGCATGGAAAATTGAGAAGATTTTTCCCATTAAGAAAGTTGGCAATGCGAACTCTCTAAGGCCAATTTCTTTACTACCTATTCTATCGAAAATTGTATAACATGTTTTAAAGTTGCAGCTCCTCGGCTAAGTGGAGGGTAATTCCTTGCTTAGCGACTATCAATATGGGTTGCGTAGCAACATAAGTACTTTTGCTCCTTTGGTTGGTCTTACTGACGAGATAAGGGGTAATTGGAACGATCGAGGAGGGCGCCTTTTTCTGTCCCTTGGCTTGGAAAAGACATTCGATAAAGTAGATCATGCCATCTTGATACGTAAACTATGCACGTAATATGGTTTTGATTACAACACATGTAGGTTGATTTCGTCATATTTGTTTGAGAAAAGCCAATATGCCTGTGTGAACGGGTTTAGTTCTTCAATTCTTTCCGTAAGAAGTGGTGTCCCTCAAGGATCTGTTCTTGTGCCAGTGCTTTTTATGATGTTTGTGATCGATATGTTCGATGACAACAAGACAACAGCGTGCCTTTTTTTTTTGGAGATGATGTACAGATATTTTTGTTTAAAGGTGGGCATTAGTTTTTGGATGTGCTTAGGGCCAATGCGTATTATATTTTTCAATCTTTTCAACGATGGATGTTACATAACAATCTTACGGTTAATCCTGTCAATACCAAGGCTATGATTTTCTCTAACCGTGATGTGGACTTAAGTTTGCAAAATAATGGAGTAGGCATCGAGTATGTACGTAATGGCCGTCGGTGGTGCAATGGCTTGTGTGCGCGGCTCTTGTACATGAGAACGTGGGTTCGATCCCTGCTCAGACCACCTTACATTTCTTTCGACGTCGGTCACCTCGCTTATTGATGGCGACACTATCGAGTACTTAGCCATGAAAATGATTCTCAAAATACCGTTCGGAACCGGTGTATAACTGTAGGTCCCAATTAGTGAGTGCGAAACTAGAAAGCGCACATCTCACAGATTGTGAGAAGCTCTCCCCATGGGATGTTATGGGACACCATGGGATGTAATGGGACACCATTTTTTTTATGTACGTAATATGGACATGTTGGGTGTGATAGTCGATAACCAGCTTTGTTTTGATAGTCGCATTGATTTGGTTGTGTCGCGAACAAACTGTTCTTCGAAAGTTATATATATCTCGGATATAATCCTGCCACGCCATGTAAAGCATAAATTAGCAAATTCTCTGATTATGCCCAATATATTAAACTGCATAGAAGTTTATACAGGTACTATTAAACGGAACCGTGGGTGGTGCAATGGTAGTGTGCGCGGCTCTTGTGCATGAGGGCGTGGTTTCGATCCCTACTCTGACCACCTTACATTTCTTTCGACGGCGGTCACCTCGCTTAGTGACGGCGACACTATCGAGTATTTAGCCATAAAAAAAGCTTCTCAAAATACCGTTCGGAACCGGTGTAAAACTGTAGGTCCCAATCAGTGAGTGTAACATTAGAACGCGCACAGCTCACTGGATGTGAGAAGATCTCCCTAATCCCCTCGTGGGATGTAACGGGAAACCATTTATTTATTTTGTATTAAACGGAACATGAAACATGTTAATTTAGCTTTCAATGGAGCTATGCAATATCTGTTTTCTCGCAATCGTCGTGCCCAGGTCACCCCGTTTGTTACATCTTTCTTGGGCAGTTCCTTCTTTAATTACGTTGACTTTCGTCCTAATTTTCTTTGGGGCATCTTGTTTTTCGCATTCTACCCGTTGCAGGCAATTTATTATACCGAAACTGGATCGACATATGGATAAATCGTTTCAGGTTCGAGTGACTCGTATGTTCAATGCACTACCCAGAAATTTGAAGACATTTAACACTTCTAATAGCCAACTTTCGTGGAAGAATTCTTCAATATCTACAGTCCTCTATTTCGATACGGCTTTTAGTTGTTTCTCTTCTATTTTATTCTTATTTATTTTTCTTTAATAATGAGTGAGCCTACAAATTCAAATTGGAAACCTGTAGCTCACTAATTAGATCAGTTTTATTTGGGAACTTAGGAATTCGATTATATTTTAATTTTATGTTTGATTTTGAGTGCTTTTTACCGTTTTTATTTAATCTGAACATAATGGTAATTCATGTACACTCCGGTTCACTTATTTAAAGGCACTAAAAATTCCATATTCAGCAGCCTGTATATTTTTCAATTTGTAAACGATTGCAGAATTGAAAACCCGTATATTTGAAGTTATTAAAAACAAAGGGGGTTGTACCCATTACTAATAGTTCTTAAATAAAGTAAAATAAATTAAAAGAAACCACTATTGTCATTATTTTTTTTATATCTCAAGATGGCTATCTTCCATTTCCATTTTAAAATTCTGCAATCGGTTACAAATTGCAAAAGATACAGGCTGCTGAATATGGAATTTTTGTGCCTTTAAATAAGTGAACCGGAGTGTATTTATCTTATATTTTTTTTTATTTTTTATATGAAAGAGAGTTATTATTGTTTAATTATTATAATTACACATTTTGTTGTATTTTAGTATTTTGCGCAAGTAGCATATTGTACTTGTTTAATTGGCCAATAGGCTTTAAGTTACAATTTTGTATAATAAATGAAATGTTGGCAACGCTCTTGGGGAATCGAATACCAAGAACTCTGATCATCCAAGTTTTTATAGTTATGTTGGGCGGTTTTGAATAGGGTTCAAATTGGGACTTTGAGCAAGCCAGTCTAAAATGGGGATTCTTTCTTCAGCAAAGCAATTCTAGACAATTTTTGATGTGTATTTTCGATCATTATCATACATGAATGTGAACGATATTGGCATTTGTTTAAAAGCATATGGCTCCATTTGGTTCTTTAGAATATCCAAATACCGATGCCGGTTCATTTTTCCGTTTATCTTCACATAATAATGCTTCCTCCGGCGTCCTTCACGGTTTTCTGTGTGTAACGTGGATTGAGTGCCTGACATTTATGGCGATGAAGTATTACTCTACCATCCGGACCCATTCGATTTACCTTTTTTTCATCACACCGAAGATTTTTTCCCAGAATGGGGATCTTTTGATTTATGGGTAAACACTGCAATATTTTTGTTTTTTAAAGGAGTGGTTTGTTTCGGCTTGCGCGTCATTGAGGAGTCTTCAGAGTTCAGAGTTACATTCGTTGGCAATATCACGTGATGACGTGAACGGATCCTTCTTTGACTTTGGGCAATAAATCGGACCACTGCTTCAGTTTTTTTTTTTTGCTACGTGGGTTCTTTTTTTCTTTTCCATGGAATAAATAACATTAAACACCAATTTTCTCGATCGGTTAAGAATTTTTGCAATTCACTGCACATATGGAATATAATGCGCTTTTCTGCTGGCGTACAATCTTTTCCCCGTCCCATTTTTAGGAAAACTAGAGAAATTGGAGGCAAAAAAGTACCGTTGGACACGAAATACGTACCGAAAACTTTGTATGACCATTCCGCTGACGTTCTTCAAATTTACAGCAATTAGAACAAAAAAGAATAGAGATATCGGTAAAAAAAATTTGTTTGACAGAAGCTTCGTACTCTGCTGGAACAGTGCAGACCAAAACAATTGGTCTACATAGTCAAAAAGTTAAAAAAACGTCAAACTAGTTTTGTGCTAATCTAGTGTCCATGGTTGTATATACATATATGACGCTCTAAATATTGTAGTTTTCAACATTTGTTGCCCGATATTTCGGTGACGCACCAAATTAAGGAAAAATGTACATATGTATATTTGTTGGTAAATTCATACCTTTTTTTAAACCTGAATTTAACTCATATTTTGGCATATGTGCCAAAAAAAAGTCATGTAGTTTAAGCTGTATAATTTTTAAATCATGAAATACATAATTTAATTTTCCAGTACTTCCCAAGAGCCCTATGATTCCGATCAAATGGCAAAGGAATTTTTAATGCAATTTGCCGGTATGGCCTTGACCGTTGGCCAAACACTAGTATTTAGTTTCCAGGATAAGAAGCTTTTGGGTTTAGCTGTAAAAACGCTAGAAGGTAAATATTTTTAATTTCGTAAAATTATACAAAATATATAAAAGTATATAATACTATTATTGCTTTTAGCTCTTGATCCTAAAACTTTGGGCGAGGGCAAAGAACCCGTCACACGTAACGTAAGATTTGGCCGTGTCACCGGTAATTCTGTTATACAGTTCGAGAAGGCCGAAAATTCCGCTTTGAATTTACAAGGAAAATCCAAAGGTAAAATTGTACGCCAGTCAATTATCAATCCTGATTGGGATTTCGGCAAAATGGGTATCGGTGGTTTGGACAAAGAGTTCAATGCCATTTTTAGGCGTGCA